>CM070547.1:58688211-59355109 GCA_036346405.1 Phyllostachys edulis | reverse complement strand
AGGAGGTCTACGCGACAAGAGGTTCTAACAACCAAGATCCCATCAAGGGAGGTCCTGGCTGAGGGAATCCTTACGAAGAGGAGGTCCTGACTGGTAGGATCTCACCAGCGGGGAGGTCCTATCGCTAGGCTCTCATGAAGGGAGGTCCCACGGCTCAAGGAGGTCTTGAGAGGAGGTCTGAAGAACTAAGTCGACCCGGGGAGGTCCTAATCGCTAGGATCTCCACAACGGGAGGTCCTGGCGGTGAGGATCTCAATATAGGGAGGTCCTGAGGGTTCGGGAGGAGATCTTTGGAGGTCAGGAGTTCCCAAGTTACACGAGTAAGGAGGTCCAATGGATGAGGAGGTCCAAAGGACATGAGTCGAAGGGAGGCCTAACCATATAGGCACGCCATAACCCAGAGGAGGTCTAGACCTAAGGAGGAGGTCTGAACCAAAGAGATTCGAACCAACAAAGAGATCCAAAGAGATCTAGCTCAGATAGAAAGATCTGGACATAAGGGCACGTCCAATTGAGAAAAGGTCTGAGCCCCCTAGGAGAGGTCTAACTTCAAGGACCACTGGGGAGGTCCAGGCCACAGAGAAGGTCTAAATCGATTTTCTCACAGGGGAGGTCTAGACCCCAGAGGTCCAAACCGAACCTAACACAAAAGAGAGACTGAGGGGAGAACTGGCCAACATACAGAAGGGGTGACAACATGGAACTTAAACCTCTCCAGCGAACCAACTATGAATTCTCATCAAAACAAAATAGTTTTATTTTGTTTTACAAATTTAAAAGGACTTGGAAAATCAGGATGTTACAAATTACTTCATCTTCAACCTGGATTCAGAAAATCAGATTAAATAAACAAAATAACCAAATTCGGATGACGACGAGCTCGTTGCGGTTGTAGGAGCCAAAGAATCAGCCCTCCGCCTCTCTCTCTCGTCCTCGTCCTCCTCCTCCGCCCACCGCCCGACTACCACTCGTGTTTCATCAGATCTCCATCCCCTTCCCACCTCCAAATAAACCTTAGGCATTTCTTATCTCGGCTAATGCGCCACAAGAAGAAGCGGAAGAGGAGGAGGGTGCGGAGGCAAAGGCAAGGTCGGTGAGAGGGGAGGGGATAAGTGGATTAGAGGGAGGCCGGCGGCGTCAGGCGCGGGGAGAGGGAGGACAACGACGTCGAGCACGGGAAAGAGGGAGGACGACATCGTCGGGTGAGGGAAGAGGGAGGATGGCGAGGTGAGAGGGCGGGAGCGGAGGCGAGGGAGGTGGGCGAGGTGAGGGCCGGGACGAGGGAGGCGCCGGGCGATGGGGGAGGACGAGGCGGCGGTTTTTCGGCAGTACATGGGTGAGGTGGGACGAGAGAGAGGGGGGGTCAGGAACGGTTTCAATGAGAGGAGATTAGAGACGAGAGTGACGGGAGATTCGGATTTGGAAGTGGATGGATCCAACCGCCCAGGTCGCACGAAGGAGGACGGACCGTCACCAATTGCTTCTTTTAAGTAGTAGAGATATACCAAATGGCAGGCAAGCACTAGCTGTCCAGGCAAAATCGGTGAAGCCCACCCGACACCCGCAGCCTTTGCACCGCCTCCTTGGCTCTTTAGTCGCCTCCTCCTCTCCACTGCCACGGGCCACCAGTGCCTCCTCGCCTCCTTGCATCACCGCCTCCGGCCTCCGGTTTCTCCGGCCACCATGCCCCATGCACTACACTGCCTCCCACCTCCTCACACGCCGGGCTATTCTTCCTTTAGGGTTTCTTCCTCACCCTGTGTGCTCTCCTCTTGGTCTCGTGGCTTTTTGATCGATTGCCCACCACCCGTCGGGTTGGGATTGGAGAACGTGGGGTGGATGTGAGGTCGAGATGTAGGGGTGGAAACGGATCGAATACTTAATCGAATAGTCCCGAATACTAATCTTTAATCCCTATTTTTAAACGAATACGGATACGAATATTTAATCCCTATTTTTAAAACGAATTTAATACGAATTCAATATTGTCGAATCTTAATACTGAATCAATGTCTTAACGAATCTGAATTGAATCGAATATGTACTCAATTGATCGAATGCGAATATCCTACAACTTTTATGCATAAATCTCGGTAGAACAAATAGTATTCAGATTCAGATCTCGGGACAAAAATGATAGTATTCGTATTCGTTTTTCCCGGATAGTATTTGTTTTTCCGGATACTATCCGGTTTTTTTCCCGGATACGAATAACACCGAATACGGATACGAATACTATCCATTTTTTCCGGATACGAATAACACCGAATACGGATACGAATAACACCGAATACGGATATGAATACTATTCGAATGCGGATTTTACTTACCACATTTGCGTTTTCTTGGATACGAATATCGGATAAAACGGATTATCCTTTACCAATTTCCACCCCTACGTAGATGGGCCTCGTGGCTTCTAGGCTTCAGCAAAGGCCCGAAAATTCATTCCACAGCCGGTAAATTCTATCTTGTTCATCTTCTTCGGCGTGGCGTCAAATTGCCCATGGGGCAGAGGCCATGGCCGCCGGGGTAGGGTAGGCTCGAGCTTGCTTAATTGTCAGTCAGACTGGCTGGCTCCTCCTCCACCTGCATGTAACCACACAGGGCGGGCCGTGGAAGATGAAGAAGATACTGTCAGGTACTGTCAGTCAGTTGGGGACTCTATCGAGGGTATATTCTCCTGTCCCCGATAGCTGAGGTATGCATTACGGTAGATCCGGTGCATTGCAGATTTGCAGTGAGTAAATTGGGCTGATAATTAAGCACGGATGGATGCAGGACTTGTAAGTTTGGAGTGGCCAATTGGAGTAATAATTGGGGCAGGTTCAGAAACCGATGAGAGCTAGATGAGACAGCTTTCCTCCTACCAGCGGCGTGGGGTATTTACTAGCTACTTGTTGCAACGAAATGAATGTAATGAATTGACTTGAAGGCGTCCGGGGTCCGGGCGTTGTGGTGCTGGATGGAACGCGCGCATTTACTCGGCCATGTGACATGTAGCTAGGACAAGAGGAGTACTAGTACTATAGAGGTAATATAGATCCATCGAGTTTTTGTTTTTCTTAATTCGGGTTATCCGGCGAAATAGTAAAAATATGTCTATTGTAAATGAATCGATAAAAATAGGTTTTTATAAATAAATTGGTAAAAATAGCATTGTGGATGTGCCATCTGTCGCGTCCCTACTATCCGGATCCCCCTGCCTCGTCCCCATTGCTCAGATCCCCCTTGTTGCGTACCCACTAAGCGGCAAGCGGCATGATCAGACCACTTGCTGTCGCAGCATGGGAGCCCGCCACGTAGCCTACCATACGTTCTAGGCACGGTAAGTCTTCTACCGTGACATTTGAGGGTGTAATCGGTACTATTTTTATTAATTCGTTCGCAAACAGACTTTTTTTTCCTTCTTATTTTGTGCCGCAATGGTGTTATTTTAGTCGATAAGTCTATATCCATCCGCAGGCAGCAGCAAGCCAACAACACTACCTATGGCTCCACTATATATGCCTGCCTTGCTTGCTGTTTACTTGGAAGAGCGAGTTCCACTTCCATACCAATAGTACATATATATCTACCGATCGGTTCCAGGAAGCCTTCCAGAGTTCCAGGAAGGCGAAGGCGAAGGTTTGTATGGCAGTGATGAGTCCGCAAGCAATAATGCAGCCAAGAGAGCTGGTTAGCGCCATCTTCTTCTCCCTCCTGCTTAATAGCGCAGCAAGCAGAGTTGCTCTGGCGTCGGCCAACGCGACGGCACCTCCGCACGTCGCAGCTGGCCCGAGGCCGAGAGCGCCCGCTCTGGTCGTGTTCGGCGACTCCATCGTGGACCCTGGCAACAACAACGCCATCAGGACCATCATCAAGGCCGACTTCCCGCCCTACGGCCACGACTTCGTCGGCCACCGCCCCACCGGCCGATTCTGCAACGGCAGGATACCCACCGACTTCATCGGTACGTACGTATCTCCATAGTCCACCATACCTTGTGCTTGTACGTGCTATCTATGTTTATCTTTAGAAAGCTCGGCTCACGTCACGCCCAATCGATCGATCTCCAAGCATGGAAAGCTTTCCTCTTTCTTCTTCTTCTTCTTCTTCTGGTCTTGTTCAAGGAAAATAGAAATTACATGCATGCGTATACGTACTAGCATGTTTGATCCAGTGACTTGTTGCAGACACAAGATTAGATAGACTGCCTTTCGAATTCCTTTCTCTTTCTGTTTCCTTCCTTCCATCCACTGTCAGTGTGACCACCGAGTACCAGGACTAGTAGCAGTACATAATACCGGTTGGCTCGATCAGCAAGCACCTAGCTGAAGCTGAAATACACAACTCAAGACACAAGATTTAATTTCCGTCAAAAAAAAAGACACAAGATTTAATTGAACGGTCTGTGTCTGTGTATAACTATACTATCGGCAACAAGGGTTGGTTGCGTTATCAGTTCAGTTGGATGTTTAGCAACATGGAACGACGATACGATTAGACCGTTCAATTAAATGCTGATCAATTAATGGTTCGGTCCGACTAGAGGATTTAACTTTCCTTGAGCAATCAGTACGTAGATGATTGAATGCAAGCTTTTTTAGGACGACGAGATCACGAGACTAACCAAATAGTAAGATATGTAAATGTGATTTGATACTATCACTATCTACTCTACTCTACTCGTATACTATATTACTATGCAGCTTCAAGGCTGGGGCTCAAGGAGCTGCTGCCGGCGTACCTGTCCCCTAACCTGGACAAACAAGACCTCATCACCGGCGTCAGCTTCGCCTCCGGAGGCACCGGATTCGACCCGCTCACGGCGCAGCTCGCCTCCGTCATCTCCCTCCCCGACCAGCTGCGCATGTTCGCCGAGTACAAGGACAAGGTGCGCGGCGGCCGGGGACGCGCGGGTGGCGGAGATGATGTCCAAGGGCATCTTCGCCATCTGCGCCGGCAGCGACGACGTGGCCAACACCTACTTCACCATGCGCGCGCGCAGCAACTACGACCACGACTCCTACGCCAGCCTGCTCGTGCACCAGGCCTCCGCCTTCCTAGAGGACCTCATCCGCGCTGGCGCGCGCCGCATCGCCGTCATCGGCATCCCGCCCATCGGCTGCGTGCCGTCGCAGCGCACGCCTCGGGGGCAGCGAGCGCGGCTGCTCGTCGGGCCACAACGAGATCGCCGTCATGTACAACGCCGGGCTGAGCAAGGGCATGGAGAAGCTCAAGGCCAAGTACCCCGGCACGCGCCTCGTCTTCATGGACATCTACGGCTTCCTCCTCGACATGATGATGCACCCGCACACCTACGGCTTCAAGCAGTCCACCATGGGATGCTGCGGCACGGGCCTCCTCGAGGTCTCCGTGCTCTGCAACGGCGTCACCTCCGCCGTCTGCGGCGACGTCAAGGACTACCTCTTCTGGGACAGCTACCACCCCACCGAGAAGGCCTACAGGATCCTTGCCGACTTCGTCTACGACAACTACATCGAGTCGCTCCTCGACTAATTAAACACATATCATGCACTACGTCACTCACTCCACCATATATCATATATCCATCCATCTTCTCCACTTGTATTATTTATTGATCAGTACCTTTAATTTTGGTGAATCTCAAGAGAAATTGTTGCTTAGAAATCACTACTGGTTCGTGCATGCCATGGAGGAGCTTGCGTTTTGCTACCTGTTCCTATCCGTACTAGTAGTAACTCCAATTCAGAGCTAGCAAATATACATGCAGTGGGGCACTCATATTGTACCCGTTTCAGTATTGCAGACAACTCGTCAATTTACATGACGATGAAATCCTCACAAGGGATCTGTAGGAAAGTGACGATGCAACGGCTAGCTCCACGTCGATCGTCTCATGCTTGCTATTGTTACCCAAACTGGATATATAATCTATAATTAACAAGTTCAAGAACACTTTCTTACTGATCAAAAGTCTGACCTCATGCTCTGCACCTCACCTCTTTATGATGTCATATCATATGCAGTACTTCTTAGTAGCTAGCAACATCAACAACATATCGATCTAAAGCTTGGAAGATGGCAGACCTGCAAGTCTGCAACACAATTGAAGTCGACATCAGAAAGCAAGCTACTCATATAGCCAGGAGTACTACAACGCACAAAGCTGTTCTTGTCTACAGGCTTTTAATTTGCCGGGTAAAGTAGATAGATAGATAGATAGATAGGCACCGACCGAGTTGTTTGGCATTAAGACAGACAGACAGACAGATAGATAGATAGATAGATTGGCACCGACCGAGTTGTTTGGCATTAACGATTTCCCCACACCGGATACCCCTTGATTTTACCCTGGTTAAGAACAGGGGAGTTGTTTTTCAAGTTGGTCAGTTCTTAGTTAACAATTAATAATACTGGTGAAAACTACCACGATTCAGTACTCTGCTAATTAAGGAAACTTACAAGGACGTTCAGAGCAGAAAGTGTTGCCATTCCTTCACGTGTCTACTGAAGAAGCAAAATAGGAATGACTGATTACTACTTAATTTGGTCTTATAGCATGTATATGTCCTTCCAAATCTTGCTTCTTGTAGCTAGCGATGCATACTTGGAGGCTGATGCAATGCGAGGTACAACAATGGCATTCTTCATCTCAGCCAGCCCTGGTTTCATGTAAGGCTCATCCTGTTGAATATTGGTATAAAAAAACAAGAAGCCTGGTTAGTTTTAGGACATGGTCCACACCACATGGATATGGAATTTACAGCAGCCAGTACCACTCTCCACTAGCTAATTTATGAATGCCAGCCACAGCCACGTAGTATATATGTGCACTGGCTGCTAACAGATGCATGCAGTTACCTCAAACACATCAAGGGCAACACGGAACATAGGATTTTGCTTTGAGATGCTCCAATAGCGCAACTTCGTCGATCACCGGTCCTCGACTTGCATTCACAAGAACTGCTTCCTGTAAATCACCAAACCAAGAATTGAATCCTCAAATTATGTTATGAACAAAATAACAATAATGTGCACTTAATCACAACTATATATTTGACAAACCTTCTTCGTGATGGCCAGCCTTTCCGGGTTTATAAGACGGTAGGTGGTCTTGTCCAACACCGGATGCAGGCTTATCTGCCCCAAAACAAGCAAACGTGTTCATCCTAAAAAATCTTCTGCACATTCAGTTTTCTTTTAGTACTAATTTCAAAGTCTGCTGCATAATCAGATAGAAATGAAATGATCTTATTCTTTGAGGTATCTGACCACATCAGCCTCCCTGAGGGCATCCTCCATGGTGGCGGTCCTCTTACATGTAACAGGCTGCTCACCATTTGCTTTCAGGAACTGCCCATACGCTGCGTGCATAGATATATGAAAAGAGAGAGATAGATTTTGCTGTTACTCATGAAAAAGAGAGATATTTTGCTGTTACTCCATCGATCTTCCACCGAATCAAATACTAGCTGCTGTCACAGGACAATAAAAGAAATCAAATACTAGCTGCTGTCACAGGACAATAAAAAGAAGGGTTCTCACTTAAATAGAGGACGAGTAAGTACAGTAGTAACTAGCTTGCCTGTGACGAACTTCTCAAGACGCGTGGCCTGATACAGGTCGTAGTAGATTAAATTCATCTTGAAGCCCTCAATCTGGCATAGGGAAGCAGGGCAAGGTGAAGATGGTAATTAAAGTCAGGTCAATTTTTATCTTGGTCCAAGTCTAACAACAAGCAGGCATCCTATCTGAAGCTCTGAACAACAGTTGCGATACTGCCAGCTTAGCGCATCTCTGCACATAGTTATAGCGGCCATACTTAATTTGCAGAGATTTGCTGATAGATAGATAGATACTGGTACTCATTTGAAGCACGGCATAGTGGCATACTATTTTGGACAGATTGAGGAGACAGCAAGCGTATGCGTACCATCATCCTGGCATATGCTGAGCCAATGCGACCAGCTCCAATCACTCCGACAGTCTGCCCTTAAGCAAGTTCCCAACGAACCTGTGTATGTACCTCAAGAGACCAAGCAATAAGCACAGCCCGCCCGCTTAGATGTATATATCTGCATCAGGAGGATTAACTAGCAGTCAGTCAGTCAGTCAGTCAGTAGCGCTCACAGGTGTGGAGCCATCCGTCATAGAGGCCAGCCCTCATGAACTGATCGGCCTCGACTATTCTCCTGGCAGCCGCCAGCGAGAGCGACGCGGCCAGCTCCGCCGTTCTCTCCGTCAGAACCACCTGCGCGCATGACATGAGATCCAGCGGAAAACTCACCACGCAACATGTAAGGCAATTGTCAATGGTACTTGTCACTCTTGTTTATATTTATTACATACAGGTGCATGTGTTGCCGACGGCGATGCCGTTCCTGGTGGCGGCCTCCACATCGACGTTGTTGTACCCGACAGCCATGTTGCCGAAGGCTGTCCCGCCGGCGCGCTTCAGCGCAGAGAAGAGCACTTCACCCCAGCCCTCTGTCAGCTGCAATGCAACCAGGCAGCAATGCCACCACACCAACAACCACAACAACAGTAAGTAACGACATGGACCGAGATGAAACCACAAGGAATGACGACCACAAGAAAAAAAACCTAACAAGGCTCACTGTTATGGTTGATTACTGTACTAGTAAAAGCATTATACCGTTCTGCTCTGCTAAAGAGAAATTTTACTATACATTCTACTAATAGTATATAATGGTAGTATAAATTAAATATGATTATTGATTTGTTAAGAGTATAAAAGACTTTTCTATGTATTTATAGTTTTTTGAGGATATTATAGACTTTTTCAACTAGAGTTGAAAATATTACTCTTATGGTATGTGTTCGTCACATAGGTAATTACAATTCTATCATTTTCGAATTATACTACTCATACCATCGGTATAGTATAATTAAATCATAACTAATCTGAACTATTATATAAAAAAGAACAGATAATCCATATTAAATTAATTGTACCGTAAAAGAGCTCACGTTGAAAGGATGTATCACGCTGTCAGTTATACCGGTCGATTTAGCCCATGTACTTACTGTATGTCAATGTGCGGTTACATTATGCTTGTACCATCACCATGTAAAGCATCAGCCCAGTGCAATAACCTCGACTGCAAGACTTCTGCGTGCTATATAAAGATCGTCTAGTATGCTCCAACTCCTCCTCAAACATAGACGCTCAACTGAACATGCTCGCTGGTAATCATGCAAGTATGATTGAAATTTCATAACAGCAAGGGGACTCTCACAACATGAATGGATAGACACAGCATGATTTTTTAAAATAATATTATCTTTAAAGATAATTACAAAAAATAAGTAGTCACCCTAAAAAATTACAAAATAGGTTGGCGGCAGGGACGTGTTGCCACAGACGATAGGAGCCCTGTTGCTCACGTCACGGTGCAACTTTACGCCGTCGATTCAATCGGTGATCGACGACGAAAGTGAATGGATGCATGCCGCCGTTAAAACCGACAATAGAAACCTATCGATAAGAGTCTTAACACCCTATAAAAGACCGTTGAAACCCTAAAATTCGGCACTTGACTCACTTTTATTCAGAAAAAAGAGGAGGGAAGAGAGAGGAGGAGAGAAGCTAGCAAAATGCTGCCTGCCCGGTTCAGAATTTTGTTAGGTAAACTTATTTAACCGAATGGATTACATAGTTTTAGATGTATGGTTACGTAGTGCAGTATGTTGTACGTAATACTTTTGGGTGAGTAGTCTAGTTTTAGATATGTGGTGTTAGGACCTAAAAATACAATTCTAAACCCTCTGTGTATAATGCATTACACTACAACAGAACTATCATGTAAAGATGTTTTTGTTTTGACGCTTTTATATCCGTCTCTACCTCAAAAAACACCTCATATATAAAAACACTTCTCGAGACAGTTTATATGACACCACAAAATCTCTTAACGTAGGCATCTCCCACCTCCCCACGCCTCCGTCTCTCCACCTCCCCACTCCTTCACCCTCTCAACAGAAATGCAATGTGTTGGCCGGTGCTGTGCCGACCCTCACACCCTCCGTCCGCACCCTCCCTCCGTCCGCGCCCTCCCTCCACGCCCGGCGGCTGCCCCTCCCTCCGCAGCTTCGGCGGCGCGCCCTCGCCTCCACGCTCGGCCCTTTAGCCCCGGCTGCTGCTGCCATCTCGCCTTTTCATCACTCCTACGACCACCGCTTTCTTCCCCCCTTGTGGTTCCATTTCGCTCGCCGATTCGGCGTCTCGGCGTGGGCATGCGTACCGGGACCACGCCGCGCCGGACTTAGAAAAGCAGCGGAGCGGTCGCGTCGCGGGCGTGGATCAGTGAGAACTTGTTGGTAGGGTTTTGCCGCTACTGATGGATATAACGGAGGTGACGGTGGTGCACCATGCTGCGCTGGTGCTGGCGGCGCTCTGGGCCGCCGCCTCCGCTGGGTGGGCTCACCCGGCGCTCTTCCTTGTCGCCCTCATCTACATCTTCGTGGTGAGTGCCTCTACCACCGCATCTGCCTCGTGATCGGTTTCCACAGTCGTGTTAAATGGTTCCAGGGTGCCAAGATTCATGGGGGCTCAATCAACTTCCACTTTTCTAATGTATGAGTTAGTAATAATTCGGTGCTCCGATGGTCCGGGGGTTCCGGATGGAGCTGCAATCCGTGTTGGGAATTGTGGCTTGTGGGAATTTGATTTTGGAATTGTTTTCACTTGTTACTCTGGATATGCAGCAAGCCCGTATACTTCTCTGTCTTCTTGGTTTGTTCTGAACTGAACTGAACTGCATTGTTATGTGCCAGAGAAGGTTGACAGCAGGGTAGTTGATCATCGTATGGAAATTTTGAGTTATGCCTCATTAATTCAGGAAGAAAACAAGAAGATAAATTACAACATTTCAATATAGTTTTCCTTTTGTACTATTTTCTAGTGTTTTTCTCAATGATCACATTCAGAGCCCATTCTGGATTATTTGAACGTCACACTGCAAACAGAGTTCGCCATAGTTGGAGTCTGTTCAGGAGCTCCTTCAGCTCCCGGAGATTGACGTCGAACTGGAGTCGGCTCAAGTGGAACGGTTGTGCAAATATGGAGTAGTTAAGCTGGTTATTGGTCAATTTTTACCTTCTTTACAAGGCATCTATTTTTTATTGTTCGACTTTCCTCACCAAAAATTTGACTACTCCATGTGAATTTAGTAATTTGTTTGTTGCATCAGTTCCATTACTCAGTTAACTTCGTTTTCAAAGTTTCATAGAACCTCATGTTCATTAAATGGCTACTCAATTTGCATCATTATCACAGTCCCATCGAACTTTATCTTCAGTAGACGGATGCCTATATTACTGGCATTAGACATCATCTGAATTTGTAGTGTGTAAATGTTTTGTGCATATCCTGTCATTCTGTTTCCACCTTAACAATAGTTAGTTTAATGCTTTGAAAAATTATTAACAAGTTTTGGTCAAGATGCATGTATGTGTCAAACAGTTGAACTAATCTCTTTACTAATGTGAGTCAACCATGTATTTGAATTCCTGTTTTCTGTTGAATGTTTTCTAACTTAGCATGAAAATGCTTTAGTCCTAGGTCATACTCATTTGGCATGAAAACTTTGTTAACTGTAATTGAACTAATGGACATTTCTGTTAGGTTCTTGGAATTGGGTGCTGTCCTAGAACCAGGGAAGACTCCTAAGATGGACAAATCTGCTATATTGAATTATGCTATTCGTGTCGTTGCTGAATTGCGTAGTGAAGCACAGAAGTTGAAGGATTCAAATGAGTCTCCTGGAGAAGATCAAAGAGCTGAAGGTCTATCCTGTTTCATATAGCTAATTTGTTTACTATGCATCTGATGGGGATAAGCCTATCTTATGCAATTTGCATGTATTGTTTAGGCACTTAATATTATTTTATATTCTTGATTTATAACTCTTTTGTCAATTTGTTTGTTCTTTGTTGTCTGAAATTTAATTCATTCAATCATATTACAGGTGAAAAACAAAGGGATAGTCAAATTATTTTGTAAATGGTAATATTGATGGTTTTGTTGTTTTGGCAGTACCATCCTTATAGGTGACATGTGCAGAAAATTGTTTGGGGGTATGCGTACTGTGCTTGTAGATGTTGGATTTGGAGGAACATTAGGGGAGCATCATGGTAACCGTTCTGTCTTATTTGCAAAACTCTGTGCTTGGTAGGTAGTTCTTAAATATCTGGGCAGCACTTTTGTCTCCATTTATGTTAGATGTATCGAGTGACTATCTTTTGTTCTCTAGCTGGCGACCTATTGGTATGCAAAGTATTCAATGCTAAAGACATAATGTAATCTTTAACCTAATGTTATTTATTTTCTTGACTGCTAGGAATTGGTGTTTGTGAGCAGCTCAATGGGATTCCTGTTCCTCGGTCATACACTAGACTTACTTAAAGATTTCTTGTTCTCTGGTATCTTACACTTCCAGTCATACTCTGGATGAATGCAAATGGATAGTCGTTCCAGCTACTTTTATCAAAGCTGGCTGTGAATTATTCAAGGGTGGCATTGCAAGCAATCGAAATGTCTGTATCAATTAAAGATGCTGAACTGTGTATCATACAATCATACTACTTGAAATTGAGGACTTCATACTACTTGAATTGATGATTGTGATGCTTCGGTCACTTCATGATTTATGCTTTTTGAGAAGAGTAGAATCATTTAATGATTTGTAAAGCTATGTTATAAGCAATTAAGCATTAGCCTTTTGCGATGTATTTGTAATTTGTTAGTAATTAGGGCCAGCCGGGCCATACCTAACCGGGTACACACAGGGCCGCCCATTTGGCCAGGTTGTTGACAGGGTAAAAACGAAGAACAGGCTGCAGATTGGCCGTAGAGGGCAAAAAAATCAATCCACAAGCCACAAGCCACTTAGTGCAGATTGACTCAAAGGCAAGTCAATCTCGATCCACCGAATCAAAGAGCACAGTCAACGGTATTTACAGTAATGAGGATATTGATGAGGTCAGTATTTTTTCTTGTGAGCAGTATTCATTCTGTTAAGAGTATTCGTTCTGTTAAGATATAGTTAATTACTTAGTAGTTGTATTCTTTGTATTAGTCTTGGATTAGTCCTATATTGTTTTTTATTTGGATTTCGCAAACACATGTGCTCTATGTACATAATAAACAAGTTTATCACTGAACAGGTACCAAGCTATGTGATTTGGAGGTGGATTAGACTGTTTGTTCCTGAAGACGCCGCCGCTGCTCTCTAGCCACTCGTCGCCTGATTCAGTTGTAGGATTTGTAGGATTTTTTTTGTGTGTTTGCACCTTTGTATGTGGATACTAGATTTAGTTGTTAACTCGATTCAGTCCGCAATGGAGTGTCTATGTTTTTTTTTGGTTTTTATTATATATAGACAATGTAATTCTACATTTCAAATGGCTTTACCTCATATATGAAATTCTTATGAAAATATGTGATATTATATCTTCTGAATCATTGTAGTTTAACTAGCGATAAAATATTTCTACAGAATAAAATAAAAATGGACGTTTCTAGCTCAATCTAAATACGTCTATGAATGTGTATCTATGTTTCTTGGCACGCAATAAAGCGTCACTAGGGAGAGTAGAGACGATATGGAAATGCATATATCAAAGCGTCTCTAAACTTGCAGAGACGCAATCTAAACGACTCATATCATTGTAGACGCGCTTACTAATACGTCTCTACGATCTTTGACACGGTACGTGGGGAGGTGCTCTAGAGACACTTTACAAAAACGACTCTACGACGCTATAGAGATGATTGAAAACGTCTTTAACCCATAAAATAGGCGTCTCTACTGGGCTTTTGTGTTGTAGTGTTAGTCTAGGATCACGCTAGTGCACACAGTGTTAACATAGATGAATATCGATCCACACAACATGATTAACAACATAAACAAGTAATTTTATTCACAAATAACCATTTTGACCTTATGGTCGAGTTTACACTTATTAAGCCACGCAGGGCTGACAAAGAATTAAATAGCAGCGGAACGGAAAACTTCAGCGGAATCCCATCAATTCGCCATAGGCAACCGACTGGGATCAAGACCCTAACGATCAAGCACCTTCATTGAACTCCTCCTTGAAAGTAGGCGAACACTCCTCCACTTCTGTTGATTTGATTTAGCAAGTATGAGTAAACAACCATACTCGCAAGTCATACCACAGAATGCAATTATACATGATGGCTTATTCCAAAGGAATGGCATCTGTGGTTCTTTTGCTGAAATGCAATATTTGCAATTTGAATATGAATAATAGATTGAAAGCATAAAGTAAAACAAATAAACAATATTAATTTTAACAGTTTGATTTCACAAAGACACATAGCCTAAACAAGTTATTCACAAAGCCATATGACTTAGGTCACATAGCTCCATTCCCAAGTTTTTATGAAAATCTACCCCTCGTGTGAAATCCCCGAGCATGTCCATGACCGCGAACGTGGCTATCCGAATAGATTAATTTAACACTCTGCAGAGTTTGTACACTTTACCCACACGATACAACTAGTGTAGCTAGCACTAATAATAACAAAACGTTTCAGAAACTTCATCTCAAGCATTGATACTCCCAGTGTGCTTAACCGTCATACCAAACTATACACAGTGATCGATACGACACACACCGTTGGACAGGGAAGCGGTGAACCGTCCCGCGATGTAACTACTTGGTAGCACACCTCCACCCATGCAACACAGCCTAACCTACTACCTGAGTAACAATGTCAAGAATCCATAACTTACTAAGTTAGGTCCGTCCCATCAGGCATGTGGTCGTACAGTAAGGCTCAGTTCAATAGCGCACAAAGTTAAGTCCTTAATTGACCAAGGCAAGACTTTTAATTTAACTACAAATCCCTATGCACACAGTTTATTATTCCTGTACACACAGCTCCACCCAAAGTAGCACACAATACTACTTGCCTCTGTCTAAATCCTTTTCCACCCTGTCGGTTAAGTGCAACATGTACATGCCATCAACGACTAATAGCACATAGTACACATAATTTTATCACTTAGTTCTATAGTCACTTCGTCAAGTTTATAATTGCAACTCACATGAAATGATGACTCGTAGCATGGCTAAGCAGACTAATCGTATCTAACCAACCCACGTTGGTGCTACGATAATACCAACTAAATAATGAACCAATCTAGGGTAACAAAAGATTATGACATAACAATAGACAAGGTGGATATAACAAATTGTATTAATAACTAAACCCAAAAGTATTTAAATAAATACTTAAAGTAAATGCAATAATTTGAATCAATATAACTTTTGAAAACTGGGTTCAACATGATCAAAGGTATAACTTGCCTTGAAATAGGTCTAGGTACTGATCTTGCTCTTGAGATGCTTCTTTTTCTTCAAATCTTCCCGAAGTATCGACGTCTACTCGCAAACGAAGCAAACAAACAAAACAAATAAATAACAGAGGCAAAACAAACTCCAAAAATTAAATAAAAATATCAGATAAATATATCTTGAATTTAGATGAATTTATAAATTTGAGTGGGCTCAATCGGAGTTCGAATGCAAAAGATACAGGCTTTGGAAGTTTGAATATAAAAGAAAACACTAATTTTGGATTATTCCGAATTATTTCTTAAAAGAAAAATCAGATTATTGCACAACGATGACGTCAGCAATGGATTTTTTGGAATAAAAGAAATAAAAATAAAATACTGACATGTGGGACCCACATGTCAGTCTCATGGCTCACGGTGAATTGAGTTCACCGAACCGATTGGATCTGGGTTTGGTGAGCTGTGCCACGCACGCGCTGAGGTGGCACCATGTAGGTCAACACACAGGCAAAGGAGCTGAACTAGCGCTGAGGTGGGCCACGTGGACGACGGCGAGGGGTGGAGCTCGGGTTTCTAGGGTCACTGGCATTCGGGGGCTCCTCGTCGCCGGTGAGTGGTCGCAATGGATAGTTGGTGCTATTGCGCACCTGATGGTGCCCTTACCAATGCTCAGGAACCACAGTAGCGGCCGACAGCGAGCTCGAAGTGGCGGAGTAGTTTCAGGTTTTGTCGGACGGTGGCTCGGGCGATGCTCCGGTGACGCGAAGAGGCTCAGGAGGTGGCTCTGGTGACGGCGGATCCGGCTGTGTGCTCAACGTCGATGAGGCGACGATGACGGCAGAGGAATTTAGGTTTTAGCCGGTGGTGGCCGAAACCCTAAATCTTGGAATAGTGGCGGCACTGAAGATTTGGAGGCGTGGCGGCTTGAGGGTTTGAGGTGCGGGCATTGTTGCGATCCCGAGGGTCCTATTTATAGGGTCTCGGGAGGGCTAGGGCAGCGTATTGGTGGCGGAGTTCCAAAGGAGTTCGAAATGAAGACGCGAGGATTTTGGTGATAGAAAGGAATTCGGGACCAGATGATCCGGATTTGGTCATGTGAGGATAGATAATACGCTAGATGGAAGGATCGCACACAAAATCCGAGCCGTTCGTGCCCTTGTTGGACGAAGCTTGACGGCCTTCAATGGCGACGCTGGCTGCGTCGCCTTGAGGAAGGAGACGCCACGGAGATTACAACTTCGGTGGGGCCCACCTAGCGAGAGGACATAAGCGAGGTAGCGGCCACAAGACTCATGAGTCTCAAGAAGAAGATGGGCCGAAACACGGGAAAATGGGCCGGATGAGGGAAAATTCGGCCTAAGGAATTTTTGAGATTAATAAATATGTTTTCTATTTTATAAATACCAGTAAATCCAAAAGGCAAATAGAAAACAACAAATTAACTTGAAAAAATTCTAGAAAATATATCTAAGCACATAGAATCCAAATAAAATAGTTTTGACCATTGTTGATGTTGACTTTAATCATATTAAATTATTTTGACATCCAAAGTCCAATATTAAGCTTTTAAATTAAAATCAAATAAAACCAAATGGTGAATTTTCTCCCTACTAACTATTGAAAGGATTTTTAAAGCTCAGAAAATTGGGATGTTACAAACCTCCCCCCCCCCTCAAAGGAATCTCAACCCCGAGATTTATGCTAGCTAGAGAAAAGGATAGGAAACTCGGCTTTCAGCTCCTCTTCACGCTCCCACGTGAATACCTGCATAAATTTAACCAATTGGCTCGGTATGCTCCTGAAGATGTTTCTTTGGATGAAGCTAAGCAAGAGCGCTTCCTGGAAGGACTCAAGGATGAGATTTCAGTGCTCCTTATTGCCCAAGATCACTCTGATTTCCAGCAGCTTGTTAGTAAGGCTATTCGGCAAGAGAGCAAGCTCCAAGAGATGGAGAGCCGAAAAAGAAAGAAAGCGGCACAGAGGTTTAATCCTGGAGGTTTTCCCAAGCCCAAGACCTCCCAACCCCAGACCTCCTCTTCGAGAGCATCTGGCACAACACCGCGCCCAAGCAAATCGAGCTTTCATAAGAACCCCTCTGGAAGTCAACACCTCAAGAAGTCGTCCTCAACGTCCTCAGTTAGAGTAACTTGTTTCTTTTGTAATGAGGTAGGGCACTATACAAAGGGTCATGTCACACATGTCACAGCTAAGGAGGCACAAGCAGCACCTGATGTAGTCCTTGGTACGTCCTTATCAACTCCGTACCAGCTTTGGTTTTATTTGACTCAGGAGCTTCTCATTCTTTTGTTTCAAGCAATTTTGTGGGGAAATGTGGGTTACCTATATCTCCTTTAGTTAACCCTATGCTAATTCATGCCTGGGCTCGAAAATGAGAACTAGTTCCCAATGCCCAAATCCTACCTTAGAGATCTCTCGAGTTCTTTTTCGCAGCTTGATAGTCTTGCATTCCCAAGGTTTAGATGTGATTCTTGGAATGGATTGGCTAGCCAAGAATCATGGATAGATAGACTGTGCTAGCAAGTCCATCACACTCACCAATGATCAAGGGATACAAGTGGAGTTCAGATCCAAGACCTCCCCTAAGTCAAGTCCTCTTTTGGCCAGCTTGAAGGAATTGAAGTTAAAAGACCTCCTAATGGTCAGGGAGTATCTAGATGTGTTCCCTAAGGAATTGCCTGGTATGCCACCGGATAGGGATATCGTGTTCCTCATTGATCTAGTCCCTGGGACTGCTCCTATATCAAAAAGACCTTATAGGATGCCAGCTAATGAATTGGTAGAGTTGAAGAAACAGATTAAGGAGCTGAAAGATAAGGGGTTTATTCGACCAAGCTTTTCACCATGGGGAGCACCAGTGCTGTTTGTCAAAAAGAAAGATGGTAGCTTAATGATGTGTGTAGACTATAGGTCACTTAATGAGGTCACCATTAAGAACAAGTACCCATTGCCCAGGATAGAGGACCTCTTTGACTAATTAAAAGGAGCAAGTGTGTTCTCCAAAATTGACTTAAGGTCTGGTTACCACCAATTAAAGATTTTATCAGAAGACATTCCCAAAACTGCTTTTACCACAAGGTATGTGCTATATGAGTTCACGGTAATGTCATTTGGGTTGACAAATGCAACAGCGTATTTCATGAATATGATGAACAAAGTATTCATGGACTTTCTGGATAAGTTTGTAGTTGTATTTATTGATGATATCCTTATCTACTCCAAGAATAGGGAAGAACATGAAGACCACCTTAGCGCTATTTTGGAAAGGCTTAGAGAACAATAGCTCTATGCCAAGTTTAATAAGTGCGAGTTCTGGTTAAGACAAGTGGCTTTTCTTGGTCATATTGTGTCAGCCAAGGGAGTGGCAGTAGACCCTTCGAAAGTCGAAGCTGTATTAGAATGGAGACCACCTAAGACAATAATTGAAGTGAGAAGTTTTCTTGGACTGGCTGGCTATTATAGAAGATTCATTGAAGGCTTCTCCAAGATTGCTAGACCTCTCACTCAGCTTTTGAAAAAGGTGAAGAAATTTGAATGGACTGAAACCTGTGAGCAAAGCTTTCAAGAATTGAAGAAAAGGCTTGTCACAGCTCCTGTCCTAGTCCTGCCAGACATACATAAAGATTTTGAGATATTTTGTGATGCCTCTCATCAAGGGCTGGGATGTGTGTTAATGCAAGAAGGAAAGGTAGTGGCTTGTGCATCTAGGCAGTTGAGACCTCATGAAGAGAACTACCCAACACATGATCTGAAATTGGTTGCAATTGTGCATGCTTTGAAGATTTGGCGTCATTACCTTATTGGCAACCGTTGTGAGGTCTTTATAGACCACAAGAGCTTGAAATACATCTTTACTCAAGCAGACCTCAACCTTAGGCAAAGAAGGTGGTTGAAGCTCATCAAAGACTATGATATCGGAATTCACTACCATCCGGGCAAGGCAAATGTGGTGGCTGATGTCCTGAGTCGAAAGAGTTATTGCATCACTTTAATGGCTCAAGAGAGTCAGCCCAGCTTGTGTGAAGAGTTGAGACGACTAAACGTGGAGATTGTCACTCAAGGTTGTGTGCATGTTCTGGAGGTTCACTGCCGTCCGTAACCGAATCTGAGAAATGCAGGTTCATGATAAAGACCTCCAAGAGATCAAAGACAACATAAAAAGAGAGAAAGCTCCTAGATTTTCAGAAGATGAAGAAGGGATTTTATGGTTCCGCCATAGACTTTGTGTGCCGGACTGTTAAGAAATAAAGCAACTCCTACTTAAAGAAGCTCATGAATCTCATTACTCCATTCATCCAGGGAGTACCAAGATGTACCAAAACCTCAAGGAGAGGTATTGGTGGGTCGGCATGAAGAGAGAAATAGCTGAGTTTGTAGCACGTTGTGACGTGTGTCAAAGGGTTAAGGCTGAGCACCAAAGACCAGCTGGTTTATTGCAACCATTGCCAATTCCCGAATGGAAGTGGGAGCAGGTGGGTATGGACTTCATTACTGGACTGCCTAGGACCCAATCAGAATATGACGCCATATGGGTGGTAATTGATCGCCTGACAAAGGTGGCACACTTCATACCAGTCAAGACCACCTACAGAAGCAGCAGATTGGTAGAATTATACATGGCAAGGATTGTCTGCTTGCGTAGAATACCCAAGAGAATAGTGTCAGACAGAGGGTCTCAATTTACCTCAAGGTTCTGGTAAAGCTTACATGAAGCTTTAGGTACTAAACTCAATTTTAGTACAGCTTATCACCCTCAAACAGATGGGCAGACAGAGAGAGTAAACCAAGTCCTTGAAGACATGCTCAGGGCTTGTGCTCTAGATTTTGGAGAGAGCTGGGACAAGAATTTGCCTTATCTTTGAGTTCTCTTATAATAATAGTTATCAAGCTAGCTTGCAGATGTCCCTTTGAAGCTCTATATGGTAGACCTTGTAGGACGCCTTCTCGGGATCAAGTGGGAGAGTGTCGACTTTATGGCCTGAATTGATCAAAGATCTCAAGACAAGGTAAAGATAATAAAAGAACGATTGAGAGTGGCTCATCCCGACAAAAGAGCTATCACAGACAACCATCGCAGGACTTATCTTTTGAAGTTAAAGACTTCGTCTACCTCAGAGTGACGCCACTTCGGGGAGTTAAAAGATTTCAGACTAAAGGGAAGTTAGCACCAAGATTTGTCGGGCCATACAAGGTCTTGGCAAGGCAAGGTGAAGTGGCCTATCAACTAGAGCTTCGAGTCTTTATCGGCGAAGGCACAATATTTTCCATGTATCACGCCTAAGAAAGTGTCTTCGAGTGCGGAAGATCAAACCACCCTAGAGAGCATTGATATCCAAGAAGACCTCACTTATGTGGAGCGACCAATCAAGATCATTGACATTGCGAGCGTGTCACTAGGAGCGAGACCATCCAATCATACAAAGTCCAGTGGAGCCA
The DNA here is from genome assembly GCA_036346405.1 of Phyllostachys edulis. Lineage (NCBI taxonomy): Eukaryota > Viridiplantae > Streptophyta > Magnoliopsida > Poales > Poaceae > Phyllostachys > Phyllostachys edulis. The sequence continues at coordinate 59,334,338 of CM070547.1, read as the reverse complement.
TCATCCAAAAAGTGAAACCACATGGGAGAAAGAGGAAGATCTCAAGACTAACTATCCCTACCTCTTTGCTGGCCAAGCTTGAATCTCGGGGTCAAGATTTCCTTAAGGGGGGTAGGTTGTAACACACTGATTGTTAGAGCCTTTTTGAATTTTCAAAATAAAAAGAACCGTTTTGTTTTGATGAGAATTCAAAGCTTAACTTAAGAATTTCAGAATGGATTTCAATTGACTAAACCAAACTTCAACTAAAAACTCTCTTTTGGTTTGTTGGAGCTTTGGTGATTCCTCCCCATCTGAGCTTGCTTCGTTCTTCTCTGGACCAGACCTCCTTAGTTCTAGCCCTCCCAAGTGCTTGGACCTCCCTTGGTCCAAACCTCCCTTTTTGGTCCCGTTCTGGCCTAAACCTCCCCAGGCCTAATCCCTCCCTGGGTTCATTTGAGTTCCTTCTACACTCTCTCGAACCTCTCTGTGTTCGTGTGGACTTCCTCTTTGCTTTGATCCATATAATTCTCTCTGGAAGTTCCCTTCTCTGCCAACCCGGTATTACCGCCCCCAACTCGTGGTATCAATGTCCTCTAGGACCTCCTTTTTGTTCATTTGGACCTCCCCACGTCCTTCAGGACCTCCCTGTGCCCTTTAGGACCTCCCTCTCGTTCATTTGGACCTCCCCTTTGTGAGATCTGGCCGTTAAGACCTCCCCTTTTGGAGATCTTAACTGTCCAAACCTCCCCTTTGTGAGATCTGGCCGTTAAGACCTCCCCTTTTAGAGATCTTAACCGTCCAAACCTTCTCTTTGTGAGATCTGGCCGTTAAGACCTCCCCTTTATGAGATCTTAACCGTTAAGACCTCCCCTTGACCTCCCCTTTGTGAGATCTGGCCATTAAGACCTTCCTTTGTGAGATCTGGTCGTTAAGACCTCCATTTTGGAGATCTTAACCGTTCAGACCTCCCCTTGATTTGATCTGACCGTCAGGACCTCCCCCTTGTTGTGTCCTTTGGACCTCCCGTCCATGAGACCTCCCTAACGCTTTGATCGGCCCCATTTGGCAGTCACACTCCTCTTTCTTTATCCTTTGACCGTGTCCTTTGCGTATGAGAGTCTCCCCACATTTAATGCTAGTTGCATCGCATTAAATGCTTCTACCTTTTTGCAGCACCCGTGCTATCCTTTTGTCACATCTTTTGCCTGCTCCCATTGTCCTTTTCACTAACTCTTGAACACACCTACCCTTGGAAATCTGGGTAGCTCTGGCTATATAAGCTTGGGCAGCCCTTCGTCTTCACCCTTTTCTCATTTCTGCTCCCTGGCTAGAACCGACCAGGTCTTGGACCTCCTCCAAAGCTCTCGGACCTCCTCTAGCAAGCTCCTTGGACCTCCCCCTGATCACCTAGCCTCTCTGTTGGTTTTATTTCAGTGTTTTATTGGAGTTTCCTTAGTTCTTACTTGAGCTCTGTTTGAGTTGTATTGTTTTCTACCGTGTAGATTGCGAAGGCAGTGAAGAACAAGAGCTCCTTGAGGCAGAAGAGGACACCCAGGCCTTTGAGCAAGGCAAGTTACACCCTTGACCATGTTGCACCCATTACTTCAAATTACTAAGTTCTATTTCAAAGGTTTATGCATGCTTACTTTACTAAGTTATTTCAATACTGTTTTTAAGATGGTAGCTATCACTACTACAGAAGCCTCATCACGCATTTGTTGGAACCATCATCACGCATTTGTTTCGAACCATCTATATTTGTTGGTCTGTGATAACAGTAGATTATCACGAGCGGTTCAAAACCGTCGTGATACGCACTATCACGTATGGTTTTTGTTGAAACCGCTTGTGAAGGCTATTATCACGCAGCGGTTTTCATCAAAACCGCTCAGGATCCGAGAATATCACCGACGGTTTAATTTACAAACCGTCGTGATGACATTTTCCGAGCGGTTCTTGTTTAGAACCATCGTGATGAGTTTTCCTGAGCGGTTCTTGTTTAGAACCGCTCGTGATAGCCTTTTCTGTGGCAAAAAAAAAAACAAAAACGGCTGCTAAAACTTCGGAGGCCGTTTAGAGGCCCTAAACGACCTTTTTTGAGGTTTTCACTTTTTCGAGACCTCGCGAAGAGAATTTGATCTTGAGTTATGGATTTTCGGATTGAGCTTTTCGTTAGCTTTCCAACGAGCCAAAGAACGTCACAATCGGAGTTCGTATGCAAAAGTTATGATGATTTTACCGAACGGTGCGCGATCTACCATCTATATTTTTGCCCAAACCAAATAACTCAACATGAACTACACACATCACAAAGAGCATCACCCACATCACAAGAGCATCAACTCAATAATCCACATCACAAAGCAAAGGGGGGGAGTAGAGAGAGTGAGGTCGTGGGAGGCCGAGGCGACGAAGTGGAGGAGGCCGAAGGCGACGAGGTCGTGGGAGGCCAATGACGGCGAGGTCGGGAGGTGGAGGAGGCCGGGTGATGGTTCTGGATGAGGCCGGTGACGATGAGGCCGGGACGAGTTGGAGGAGGCCGCTGGCGACAAGCTCGGGAGGCCGGGCGCAAGGTGTGAGGAGGAGAAACGGCAGAGGAGGAGATGGAGGTATGAGCTGTGAGGAGGAGAGACCGCAAAGGAGGAGATGGAGGTTATATAAAGCGAGTTTCGGCAGCCCGCCTATTATGTTCAAATTTTTGTTTCCCGCCCAACAATCAGAGACGGTTCTTGTTAAGAACCGTCTGTGATAGCACCTATCACGAGCGGTTTTTAATAGAACCATTCAGGATCATTCACGACGGTTCTATTAAAGAACCGCTCAGTGACACAGGCCTCCAGAGCGGCAAGTCTGCAGAGGGTTCTTAATTAGAACCGTCGTGATAACTAATTATCACAGACGGTTCTTATTCGTAACCGCTCGTATATATCGCTGCAGCGGTTCTTATTGAGAACCGCTTGTGATTGGTCGATTATCACAGCACGGTTTGTGAATAGAACCGTCAGGATAATTCCTGACAGTTCTATTAATGAACCGTCAGGATAGATGACTATCATGCACGGTTCTAAAAATACCGTCTGTGATAGTCGGCCCGCACCACCCGCAGTCGGATCGACCCAACACGCACGGTTCCAAAGGAGGCGCCTCGTGATGGGGCGCCTACTATAGCCTATTTTGTAGTAGTATATGCCTAATTTCCATTATACAGCCACTGTCGACATTGAACCCCATCCATTGTCACCTTAGATGAAAATCTGGTTTTTTGCAATAGTGAGAACCAGAGGCATTTAAAAAATACGTGCTTAGTCTTGCTAGACCAAAATTTTGATTTGGGAAGTGTTCCTACCTAAAGACCAAAGTATCCTGTGTTTTAAAGCCATGATATTCGGTTGTCATGGAGGTTTTGGCAAATGGTTTTGGAAAAGGAAAACAGAAATGGGAAAAAATGGTTTTGGTCTTGGGCGAATTGGTTGGCTTGGCTGGTGTCGGGACCCAAAAATGCAATTCTGGACTATCTGTGTATACTGCACTAGTCCAGGATCACGCTAGTGCACACAGTGACAACATCAGTGAAATATCAATTCCATATACAAAGATAACTAATAAATAGGCAAATACAATAAATATCAGAGTAAAGACCTTAATGTCAAAGTTTACAATTAATGCCTCGGAAAGCGAATAGCTCAATGAAGCTGCAGCGGAACGTAACAGAATAACTTCAGTGAAACCCATCCATATGCCCATAGGCAATCGGCTGGGGTGCGCGACCTAGTTCTTCACAATCCTTGAAGTAGACCTTGTTGACTGACGATTCCTTCACTTCTGCTTGATTTAATAAAGCAAGCATGAGTGCACAACCGTACTCGCAAGTCACACCACAGAAATGCAATTATACATGCAAGCTTATTCCAAAGGAATGGCAATCTGTGGTTCTTTTGCAGAAATGCAACATTTGCAATTGAATACAAATAATAGATTGAAAGCATACTGTAAAACAAATAAACAATAATAATTTTAACAGTTTGATTTCACAAAGACACACAGCCTAAACAGATTCTTCACATAGCCATATGATTTAGATCACACACTCCCTTCCCACACAGTTTATGAAGATCTACCCTCGCGTGAAATCCCGAGCATATCCATGACCATGACACGGCTATTCAATAGATTGTTTAACACTCTGCAGAGTTTGTACACTTTACCCACAAGATATAACCAAATAAGGGCCTACACCGATTATAACAAAACTTTTCGAAACTTCATCTCAACATTAACACTCGATGTGCTTACAAACCGTCATACCAAGCTATACACAGTGGATGGTACGACACACACCGTTAGACGAGGAAGCGGCGAATCGTCCCGCGATGTGACTACTTGGTAGCACACCTCCACCCAATCAACACAGCCTAACCTACTACTTGAGTAATCAATGTCAAGACTCCATAACTTACTAAGCTAAGCCCGTCCTATACCAGGCATGTGGTTGTACGAGAGGCCCAGTTCAATGGCACACAAAGTTAAGTTCTTAATTGACCAAGGCAAGACTTTCAATTTCTAACTAAGGCACACAGATTTTTTAAGCCCATGCACACAGATCCACCAAAATAGCACACAGTCCACTTGCCTCTGTCTAAATCCTTTCCCACGCTGTTGGTTAAGTGCAACACATGCCATAATAGCACATAGTACATATAGATTATCACAAAGTTCCATAGTCACTTAGTCAAGTTGATAATTGCAACTTACATGAACAGATGATTCGTGGCATGGCTAAGAAATCTAATCGCATCTAACCAACCCACATTGGTGGTACAATATTACCAACTAAATTAAATAACCAAGCTAGGGTGACAAAAGATTATGACATATCAATATAGACAAGGTGGGTATAACAAATTGGATTATTAACTAAACCCAAAAGCATTTAAATAAATACTTAAAGTAGATGCAATAATTTAAATCAATATAACTTTTGAAAACTGGGATTCAATATGATCAAAGGTATGACTTGCCTTGCTAGCAATGTCGATCGTATTTAATCTTTAATCTCCTGATGTCTTGATCTTGAGCTCCTTCTTGATCAGAACTTCCGAAGTATCAACGTCTACTTCATGAGACAAGCAAATAAACTAAATAAATAAATAACAGAGAGCAAACAAACTCCAAAATTTAAATAATAATCTTAGATAAATAGATCTTGAATTTAGATGGATTTAGGAATTTGAATGGATTCAAACGGAGTTCGGATGCAAGGGGTATGACTCTCGAAAGAATCACATGAAATGATGAAATCGAGAGAGAAAAGAATATTCTTTCGGATTAGATAATTAAATAGAATTAGAGACTTACAAGTGGGGCCCACTGGTAAGTGAAAGAGAGATGAAATTATTGGATGACAGGTGGGACCAGTTGGATAATTGTATTTTAGAAATCAGATTAATTTCCAAAAAGGAACAGTGGTTGACAGGTGGCACCCACTGGATAATTGAATTCCTAGAATTACACTTGATTCATAGACCGAGTCCACGATTCTAGGGTTTAAGTGCAAAAGGGTTCACAGAACAGTGCACTGACATGCGGGACCAGCTTGACATAAACTTGATTCGCATGAGTTAAGTCTGACCCGACATGTGGGGGTCCACCAGGCATATAGTAGGTTCATATGAACTATGTCCATATGGTTTGGTTTTTCGGTTTAGGTCAGGGTGTAGGCCACGTAGGCGCTGACAATGCGGCCATGTGCACAGAGAGAAGATGAGGTGGCAAGATGGCGATGACGTGGCTTGCACGGAATCGATGATGGGGATGCCACATAGGACGACACACAAGCACAAAGGCTTTGGTTTAGGGTTTGGGATGTGATGGCGCTTACATGGTATACACATGGCGTATATGGCACATGCACTGATCTAACGTGCAGGACCCGCATGTAAGAGAGAGAACTAATATAGGGTTTTTGATTGGGAGAATGGCATGTGGGCCTTTGGTCCACAGACCAAGTCCACGGAGTAAAGTTTGGGTTCAAGGTGATGGGTCCACAGAACAGTGTAATGTCCAATAGGACCCACAGTTAAGAGACATGGTTCATGACGAACCGGGTCTACAGGAGTTGGTTTGGGGTTTGAGTTAGGTGTACCACGTGTGCATCTACATGGCAGGGAACACTAACGTGGCCTAAAGGTGGTGGTGACATGGCGTAGATTCGGCATGCTGACGTGGACACGCTAAAGGTGGCAAGTGACTCAGGCGATGTGGCACGACCAAAAGAAAACCAACAGAGGGCAGCATCACCGAGAGCAAGGAGCTGCTCGACCTCCTATGGCATATCATGGCATGGGGTGACAGATTTTTAGAGTTAGATGGCAAAGCAAGGGCTAATCAAAGAATTAACAGAGAGCATAAATATTAGGAAAATACCACATGCATTGGTTTAGAAGTAACAGAGAACCGAACACATCTCCCGTACTAGAACACATATGTACACATACATGAGCAGAGGAGGTGGCGGCTATCTTGGCCTTGAGAGAATGTTGGCGATGGACTCCAGCAGGGCGACTCGGTGTAGTGGGCGCCCACGGGATCCACGGCAGCGGTGGCTGTGCTAGGCACGGCGGCTCCGGCGGGGTCGGGTGAGGTCGAGCACGGCTCGGCAAGCGCACGGGACGGCGGTGAAGAGCAATGGTGGCTTGGCTCTGAAGAGGAACAGGGCGATGAGAGCCAGCGAGATGGAAGAAAGATAAGGAAGGGGAAGGGGCCTTACCGGTGATGGTAGGTATGGGGACGAGCTCGGGGCGGCCCAATGGTGACGGCGGCTCGGGTCGAGAGCGGGAGGATGCTTCGGTGGCGGGTTGATGACGGTGAGAACGGATCGAGGATGAGGACGGGCGAGGACCTTGGATGCGGCGTCGGCGAAGGCGGAGGGGCACCGGACGGTGGCGAACGGCGTGGAGAGGCGCGCCGGCTTTGGAGATGAAGACCACAGACGTCGGGCTTGGCGGCGCAACTCAGCTCCGATCTGGTGGGCTCGCGCAGCGTGGCGGCGGCGGCGGGACACGGCAGCGTGGCGGGGGCGGATGCTACACCGAGTCGGCGACGGTGAGGAGCTTGAGCGGCGGCATCACCGGGCGCGAACACCGGTGGCTTTATAGCGCCGGAAGGCGTCGGCGGCGCGGCTGCCAAGGCGGCGGCGGCTGCGCGAGTCGGTGCGCGGCGTGAATGGCGATGGCGGTTGCATCTTTGGCGGCGGAGAAGAGGGCGCTTCGCCAGAGCGGCGGTGGTCGCAGTCCGCGTCGCGAACGCGTCTTGTGCTGCTGGTGCATCGAGGCGGTACCAAGTGGGGCCGGGTGGCTTAGGGTTTGTCTTGGCACGGCAGCCGATTAGGTTAGGCTTCGGCGGGCTAATGCTGGCCAATGGCCAAGCGATGGAAGCGGGAGCTAAGCGGCGGTTTCAAATGAAGGAGAAGCGGTTGGGCCGCATTGGGGAGGAGCGAAATAGGCTGACAAGCAAAAGGAAAAAAAAGAACGGGCCGGCTTGGGCTGGACAGAAAGGAAGGGCAGTGGGCCGAGGAGGGGATAGGAATAGGCCGGATTAAAGGATTCGGCCGAAGAGGGTTATCTGAGATTCTAAATAGTTTTCTTTTTTGAAAAAAGCCGAAAACACAAAAGGGCAATTAGAAAATAGCAAATGCACTCGGAAAAATTCTAGAAAAATCTAGAAAATATATCCAAGCACATAGAATCCAAATAAAATAGTTTTGATAATAGTTGATGTTGATATTAATCATATTAAATTGTTTTTGATTTATGAAAGTCCCATTTAAGCTTTATCAATTCAAATAAAATTGGTGAAATTTTCCAGGGACCTAAACTACTCAAAAGATTTTTGAAAAGCCAAATTTTGGGACATTACAGCTGGTGCAATGTTTATGCACGGACTCAATCCTGGGTAAGGATGAGGTCCAGGGGTATGTGGTGGTCGCCCAAGCTAGTTAAGGACCGGTCTGCGAGCCGCATCTTGCTATGCCTATAATGGGCTATGCCTCACCGTACAACCACATGTCTCCAGAATGGGGCGTGGGACCTGGCCAACTAATTTGCAAAGTTCTACCGCAGTTGTTCCACTTTGATGTGTGGGAAGTCTTTCATGGCCTATGGTCTTTCATAACCTATGTTTCCCACTAGCGCAAGAGGGGGCCCCGATCCTGCAGATTTGTATCCAATGGAGGTGAAACCTTAGCGAGGAGGGACTGTGGTGGAATAATGTATTGTAAAGGCTTTGTCACATGCTCTAGACCTCTCACCAAAGGGAGTGTGAGGTGGCAACGACGGTTGCCAAACAAACTAGAGAAGTCGTGTCATGTGGGTAAAGTGTACAACCTCTGCAGAGTGAAAACTATTCGAATAGTCGTGTCCACGATCATGGACATGCTAGCAAAAGCCACTCAAAGTTAGATATTGGTTTTGTTTGCAAAAGGTTTTGGATAAACTGATTTTGGGATGTCTATCCCATGGTTGGGCGGGGAGCCTTGTGACAGGAGGGTATCCTTCACCATCTTCATGATGAATGTTATCCAACCTGGCGAGATTTACAAAATAAATTTTAGTTATTGTATAACTGCTTTGGAACTTAGTATATGTATTTGAAAGAAACTTGGCTTTACGCAAATCAACCATATTATGCCTTCCTTTGATATCCATTATGCATGTTATTTTGTTATTTGATCGTATAACTTAAGAAAGCACGGTGGTTGTGCTCATTCTTGCTTGATTGATGAATTGAGCAGGAGAAGACTTCTTTGATGATGATGAGGACCAGATCAATTAGGCCACGCCCTCCAGCCAATTACTTGTAGTGTATTGGATGGACTTCGTTTTGCTTCATTGTGTTTTTTTTTTTTTTGCTTTGTTCTCTAGGCTTGTAAGCAACCTTGTAATCAACTTTTTTGCTATTAATAAAGTATCTCGTGGATATATATTACCACTCGTGTTTGCTGTGTGAACCAGCCATTGATCCTTAGGACTGGTTCAGATCACAGGAGGGTTAGGACTTCTCCAAGTCCCATGACCTCCTCGGGTTGGTCTCTGGACCTCCCCCAGGTCTGGTCGTGGCTCTTGGGGAGGTCTTGAGCCTCAAGACCTCCTCGGGTAAGTTCTCGGACCTCCAGGAGGTCTAGCTGGACCTCCTGGGAAGCTTGGGAGGACTGCTCGAGAGGTCCTTGGGACCTCCTGGGAGGTCCTGGTGGACTCCCAAGGAGGTCTTGGAGGACCTCTCGGGTGAGGCCCCTGGCCGGGTCGCCACACATACCGAGGGGCAAGCTTCCTTTTGGCATGAAACCTTTTTAAACCTCTGAGTGGAATAACTCGAAGATAAACAAAATCTTCTGGCTCAAAGCTGAGACCGCGACAAGGATTATCGGCATAACTCTTCTGCCTTGATTGAGCTATCTTCAACCTTTCTCGGATCATAGACACTTGTTCTTCTGCTTCTTGAATAATATCTGACCCAAAAATCAAACGTCCATCTGTTTCTGACCAATTCAACAGGGTTCTACAGGCACGGCCATACAAAGCTTCAAACAGTGACATATGCAGACTGGCCTGATAACTGTTGTTGTACGAGAATTCTGCATATGTCATACTCTTATCCCAACTAGTAGCATTAGCTAAAGCACAGGCTCTCAACATATCTTCCAATATTTGATTAACTCTTTCGATCATCCATCTCATGCGAGGATGATAAGCAATACTAAAGTTCAGATGCATCCCTAAAGCTTCATGCAAACTTTGCGTAAACGAGAGGTGAACCGAGATCCTCGATCGACACTATCTTCTTAGGCACACCATGCAAACTAACAATCCTTGACATGTATAATTCTGCATGGCGATCTCCTAAGTAAGTGGTTTTGACTAGCAAGAAATGGGCAACTTTAGTCAACTGATCAACTTGTAGGGCCACGGGTTGGCTACAATAGCTACAAATAAAAATTTCTACCATGCAAACCAGGAAGCCAAGCAAGTAGATGATCACAGATCGTTACCACCAGATGTGCAGAGCAGCAGAAGAAGGGTTGGAGCAGCCTAATCCAACATAGAGCGCGTTGATGTAGTGGTCATAGTCGACCGTCCAGCGTCCTCGTGATTCGATTGTCTCCTCCAGCAATCTCTGCAGTTCCTTGTGAAGATCGTGGATCGTCCTCAAGCGCAACAGTCGTAGTAGCACCTCTACGGTATCCACACGTCTAGGGAAGGAACAACCATGAGCAGGTGTGCTAGCACCAAGTCGCACGGTAGAGCTCTTAGGAAGATGGCGGCTAGGGTTTCGGTGGTGTAATAATTCTGTCCCAAACAACCTCATGCATCTCCTTATATAGTGCTCGTGACGGATCCTATCCGAACTTTGTTCCAACCCGTTAAGTGTGTGACCCTGTAGGTTCATGCGTAATCGGTTGTGACTCGGAAACCCTTTCCGATCACAAGTCATATCGGCTCCTAGCAGAACATAGCGATTCCCGAATACGCACAAATTATATTGGACGAACCTTAATACAATAGTAAGTCCTTATGACCAGGTGTCGACCACTCTGTGATTACGTTCGACCAGTTTACGACCAGCTCATATCTCTATACAACTAGTCTGTAATTCATCGAACTAAACGACCTACTCGTGTATTCTCCCTTTGCCTCACAATGTCTGGTTGAACTCCATATGAGATATTGTGTCATCTATGGACTGTTCAATACTTTCTCGATCGAGTGTCCGATTACTTTACGTGGTCGAACACTTCGACTACTAGTGGCATGGCCATGCACTTTCTTTATCGATCACAACGAGGGCCCGAGACATCTCTCTGTTATGTTAGGAGGGCAAATCCATATCCGACCGGTCATATTCCTCTACATGTTTCATAGCATACCCGAAAGCTACCTTTATAACTACCCGATTCTGTATTGCTTTGGCAACCCCTAAGAGTGCTATTACACATGTAGGAAACCATGCCGATCTCAGGTCTAAGGATTATACATCATCATTGCTTGAGACCAACTAACAACACATAGAATCATAACAATCTCAATAGTGTCTCAAGGTGGGTCTAATCCAACATCATGTTCTCTAACATGGGTTCATATTATTGATTTGATATCTCCATATCCATGACCCGTGAAATATAGTCATCAACCAATACATATGCTAGTCTATTCATATGTGTCCTCATATGTTTTCGACCGTGAACGCGTTTAAGAATAATCATCGCGAAATATAGAGTTTCACAATCAAGTCACATACTTGATAATAAATATTAACAATATTATTCTAGGAACAAGATAATATATTATCCAATATTATGAACATAATGAAATATAATAATCTCTTTGATTGCCTCTAGGGCATATTTCCAACACAACTATCACCCAAATTTAATCGTAACCCGATTGAGTCCTGGGTAAACCTGTAATGAAATCCATTTCGATCTCTTCCCACTTCCACTTTGGAATCTTCAGAGATTGCAACAGACTTGCTGGTCTCTGATGTTCTACTTTTACCTTCTGACACACGTCACACAAAGCAACGAACTCTGCGACTTCTTGCTTCAAATTTGGCCACCAAAACTTATTCTTAACATCCTAATACATTTTGGTACTACCAGGGTGAATCAAATACTTTGAGTCATGGGATTCCTTCAAAATTAGCTGTCACAAACCATCAACATCTGGTACACAAATACGTCCATTGATCCACAGTATATCCTGATCATCTTTGGTGAAGTCTTTGAATTTTCCTTCTGCCATTTTGAACTTGATATCTGAAAATACAGGATCCTTTGGTTGAGCTTCACGAATCTATTTCTCCAAAGTAGACTGCACTTCTAGACTGGCTACAAATCCTTCAGAAACAACTTCTAACTTCAGGTTGTGAAATTCCTCTTGAAGTTCTGAACAAGCCTTTTTTACTTCCACTATATTGCAGTAGCTCTTACGGCTTAAAGCATCTGCAACTACATTAGCTTTACCGGGATGGTAATGGATTCCAAGATTATAATCCTTTATTAACTCCAAACCATCTTCTTTGTCTCATGTTCAAATCAGACTGTGTGAAAATATACTTCAGGCTCTTATGATCTGTATATACTTCACAGTGATTACCGATGAGGTAATGACGCCAAATCTTCAAAGCATGCACTACTGCAACTAATTCCAGATCATGGGTAGGATAATTCTCTCCATGAGGCCTTAATTGCCTTGACGCATAAGCGACAGCTCTTTCTTCTTGCATCAGGACACATCCTAATCCTTGACGCGAAGCATCGCAATAGATATCAAAATCCTTGCGAATATCTGGCAAAATTAGCACTGGTACTAAAGTCAATCGTTTTTTCAACTCTTGAAAACTTTCTTCACAAGCTAGGGTCCAAGTGAACTTTTTTTTCCTTCTTCAACAACTCCGTAAGAGGCTTAGCAATCGTTGAGAATCCTTCGATAAAATGGCGATAATATCCTACCATTCTTGAGAAACTGCGAATCTGAGTAACAGTCTTGGGCTGTTCTCAATGCAATACTGCTTTAACTTTACCGGGGTCAACTGCTACTCCCTCGGCTATCATCACATGACCAAGGAAATCAACTTCCTTTTTTCAGAAATCACACTTACTGAACTTAGCATATAACTGATGCTCCCTGAGTTTCTCTAGGATTAATCTCAAATGTTCAGCATGTTCTTCTTCTGACTTGGAGTAAACCAAAATGTCATTGATGAACACAACTACAAACTTATCCAAATATTCCATGAATACTTTATTCATTATGTTCATGAAATAGGCAGGGGCATTAGTCAGACCAAAAGACATGACTAAGAACTCATAATGTCTATACTACGTTGAGAAAGCGGTCTTAGGTATATTCTTAGGACAAATCTTCAACTGATGGTAACCTGATCGCAGGTCGATCTTTGAGAACACTCTGGCTCCTTTCATTTGATCAAACAAATCATCGATTCGAGGCGGAGGATACTTGTTCTTGATGATGACTTCATTGAGAGATCAATAATCGATGCACATTCTCATACTTCCATCCTTCTTTCTGACGAACAACACTGGTGCTCCCCATGGCGACGAACTAGGTCTCACAAAACCTCTCTCCAGAAGTTCTTCTATTTGCTTCTTCATTTCCACTAACTCATCAGCTAGCATCCGATAGGATCTCTTAGAAATAGGTGATGTTCCTGGCACTAGATCGATGACAAACTCGATGTCACGGTCAGGTAGCATTCCTGGTAATTCTTCCAAAAACACATCTGGATATTCTCTAACGATAGGCGCATCTTCCAAAGCAACTGTCTTCAGGCTATTGACTAACAGATGTCCATCACACACTGAGGTAGCTAGAAATTCTACCTTGTTTCCTTTGGTATCCTCGATTATTCTGACTCTTGACAGATGCCTAGGACTGCTTTGTGCTTTGATAACCAATCCATGCCAAGAATGACATCTAGGGTTTGGGTGTCTAGAACAATAAGGTTGGCTAGAAACTCAACTCGACTATGAGTAACTTAGCTCTTAAACATTCCACTTTAGAACTTAGCTCTGCTCCAAGCGGTCGGACTAACAGAGTATGCTTAAGATGCATAACTTCAAAGTTATTCTTAGTTACAAAAACTCCGAAACAAGCGAATCTGCTCGAGAATCAAACAAAGTGATGCATGTATTGAGTTTATTAGAAACTTATCGATCACGATGTCGGTGCTTCGAGCTCCTTCGAGTGGCGTGGTTGACACGACCTCGACCCTGAGCGAGGTGCTCCTCTGGTTGGTGGTACATTGAGAAACTCCTTGATTGCTCTGTGCTGGTGTCTTGGCGGGTGTAGCTCCAAGATTGAAGCGGACTGGAGTGATTGTTCCCTTCTGCAGACACCGGTTGGCGAAGTGACCTGGCTGACGGCAAGAATAACAAACTCTTGGTCTATTCTACTGGTTGTTCCCTGGGTTGGGGTTGGTTGGTGCAGGGTTGCAAAGTTCGAGCAACTAGGCGAGGTGCGATGTTGGTGCGAAGCGTCTGAAAAAGAATTACGTGGTAGAAAACGATTAAACTATTGCGGAACCATTCTCGCCTTCTATTGTGACTGGTGACTTCCTTGCCGAGCCATCCTACGTTTGTGGTTGTCTTCCAGCTCTTTGCGTTTGTCTTTAAGAACCAACGCCTTGTTGACCAATTCTTGGAAATCTGGAAAAGTGTAGGCAAGCAGACTGACTTGCAGCCCGGTGTTCTATCCTTTTAAGAAATGACTCTGGTGAGTCGGTGGCGACATCCTCTGCAGCATAGCATGCTAGCTGAGAAAAACTTGTTGAGGTACTCAGTTACTGACATAGCTTCTTGCTTGAGAGCGCAGAACTCATCCTTCTTCAGTTGAATTATTCCTTCCGGCACATGGTACTGACGGAAGGATGTGGAAAACTCTTCCCAAGTAGTATTTTGTGGCGTTTCATGCGCTGCACAGAACTAGCGGCAAAAGTTTGAAGCACTTTGGAAGATTCTGGATGAGCAGACCAAGACGCACAGAAGGGAGGCACCGAAAAGGGCCACCCCAAGAGTTGACCAGGCCCTCGAAGCGTTGCCACAGCTACCCACAGATGGTCCCAGTGTGACGAGAAAGACGGGGGTGCAGGTGAAATGCTTCTCAGACTAGATTGAGCATGAGCCTAAGGAGAAGTGGTCGCTGCTACAGATTGAGCACGAGCATAAGGAGAAGCGGTCACTGCTACATGACAGGGGTGGTGCTCGATATGGTGTCATGTCAACCAATCTAGCTGAGGTGTACAACTGGGTCATGCGCGGCGCAAGGTGCCTCCCTTTGGTTGGTATTGTGGAGGCAATTCTCTGTGATACCATAAACTACTTTGTTGACAGAAGCAACAACGCATCGCTTGCCATGGCAAATGACAGAGTACTCTACTCCGCCATGATCACCAAGTACATGGAGGAGAAGAGCAAGAAGGGTGAGATGCACCGAGCATTCAAGATGGGTACAAGGGAGCTTTGCTTCGAGATCATGTGCAGGGATAAAGGACACCGTAGGATGAACCACAAGAGGATCACACACGAGTGCATGCTACGCCGTGCTAGTTGTGTATGCACTTGTAACAATTCCCTTCTTCTGCATAGGCCCTGCTCTCATGTCATAGCCGCATGTTCGATGGTAGCGCAGCATCCTAGGCAGTACCTCTTTGATTATTTTAACAAGGAGGAGGTGATGCAAACCTGAAGTGCAAAGATGTATGGTTACGTCGTGGTTGGCCATTTCACTGGCCATCCGACCTAGGAGCAACTAATCTGGGCTGTGGACATTGATAGCCTAAAGGGAAAGGTTGGTCGGCGACAGGTACAGCGCATCAGGAACGATATTGATGAAGCAGAAGCCGGTCGTCGTATGAAGAAGTGTATAAGAACTCGGGATTAACACCCCAAATCCTCTGTGCATTTCTGAACTAGTTCCATGATCAGTGGCTAGCTTACACGGTAAGCAAACATTGTACCACAACCATAATCACAAAACTTTAATAATAAATATCAGAGTTGATTACCAGAAAGGCTTACGAGCCAATAATACAGAACACAGCGGAAGACAAAACAAGAAGCAGTAGAGCTTAGCTAATCTACCACAGGCAATCGACTGGGGTAGCGGTCTAATTGTTGAGATCTTCAGCAGGTGCAAAGTCCTTCTCCTTTGAATAACATTTTATTAAGTAAGAGTGAGTAAAAATGAATGTACTCATAAGTTACACCCAATAACAGTATTATAATGCATGTAGGGATATACCAAAAGAAGGCTTATAGAGTTGATTTTGCATAAAGCAATGTTTCTTTCCAAATACTAGTACTAAGTTCTAAAGTAGTTATTTTATAACTAAAATTTATTTTCTAAATTTTCACGTTTTATAGTCAGATAACATTCATCCACAAGTGGTGAAGGATACCCTCCTATCACAAGGCTACTCGCCCAATATCCCATTTGGATAGAAATCCAAAACCATTTGATAAAGCCTTTTGAAATCAAAACCAAAATCTAACTTGGAGTAGCTTTGCTAGCATGTCTATGACCGTGGACACGGCTATTGAATAGTTTTACAATCTCTGAGATGTATGCGGCTTTACCCACATGACACGACTTCTCTAGTTTGTTTGGCATCCGTCGATACCACCGCTCACTAACTTAGGTAAGCAGTCTAGAGCACGTAACAAGACCTTTACAATACGCCATCCCACCGTAGTCCCGCCTCGCTAAGGTTTCACCCTCTTTGGATTGAAACCCACCAGGTTCAGGCCCCCTCTTGCGCCAAGTGGGAATACATAAAAGTAGGTCATAAAAGACACACACGAAAACAAAGGAATGACCACAGTGAAACATTACAAATTAGTTAGCCAGGTCCTACCCATTCAGGACATATGGTAGTATGGAAGGGCTTAGCAAAATATGCTCAAAGACCGGTCCTTAACTGACTTGGGCAACTTTCCAAAAGAACCTTGGGCCTCGATCATAGAAATAAATCGATCCCGTGCATGAACATGCACCCATCCAAACATCCATTTCGCCCAAGTCCAAACCAATTTTCCATTTTATTTACCACGTCAAATCATTTCATAAACTTCTATTGTAAAGATAATACCATATTATCATTTTAAATCATAATTGTACATTTGGCTAAATTCTCCAAATTCAATATTTTTTTGTCTAAGCTTTGTCTAAGTATAAAGTCTTTTAAACAAAGGCATTGTGTTAATACTATTGTATTAACGAGTTTTATTTAGAGCAACAAGGCGTGAGGGATTCAATGTCTAAGAATTGTGAATTACGAGATCAATATGTAAACCATCGATATTGTAATCATAATATAATCTCCGGCAATTGTATAATCCTATACTCCAATATCAATTAGTCCAATATACACAATATCGGTCTATTTCTATGATCCGACTTACATCGATCCAACATTCAACTATACTCTAATTCTACAATCTAATATCCATCAATCCATTATTCCTTTATAAATTATTTCTAATAATTCAACATCCATCATCCAATGATTATGCAATCCTATAATCCAATTTATGATAATCCGATATCCAATAATTATCTATTTCTATAGTCCAAACGCGTTGATAATCCAATATCAACAATTATCTACTTCTAGAATCCGATATCTAATAATTATATATTTCTATAATCCAATCTTCGATAATCAATATCAATAATTATCTACTTCTAGAATCCAACATCAACAATTCAAGATTTAACAATAGTCTCTATCTATCATCCAATCTTTATCAATCCAATATCAACAATTATAGATCATCTGAACACTTTTATTCAATTAACTCCACCATTTCATCAATTTCCTTTGATCCAACCAAGATTATTTCTACAATCCAACAAAGATTTATTTCTATAATCCAACCACAATAATCATGTAATCCTAGAACCCAATCTCCAATAATTATATAATCCTATAATTCAATATCCATCAATTGGTCCTATAATCCCATCTCCAACAAATAATCATATAATCCAACATCCAAGCGATTAATTCTATAATTCAATCTCTAATAATCCACTCTTCAATAATAATCTATTTCTAATAATTCACCATCTATAAATCCAAAAATGATATATTTTAATAATCCAACAAATATATACTTCTACTATCCAACCAAGATTTATTCTAAGTCCAACTTCTCTATTCGATCATATCCAACAAATCCAATATGACCAACGTACCTAATTAATTTCATACTTCTTGATTCACCCTAATCCACCAAAATCAACATCATAAATAGGGGATCCTATATTTCAATCTCCAACAATAATCTACTTCTTTAATCTAATATCCAGCAATAATCCATTATATCATCCATCCAAGTTATACTTCTATAATCTAACAATCCTCGATCATGTATCCCTATAATCCAACAAGGTACACTCCGATAATAAAACAAGACATATTCCAATAATCCAATAATAATGTATTTCTACAATCCAGTATTCAACAATCATATTTTCTATAATCCGACTCCAACAATTATATATTCTAATAATCCACAATTTCTGATTTCTATCTCCAGATTATACACCACCTTTGGAAAGGTCCTCCTTGTTGGGCCACGGGGTAGACTACGATAGCTACAAATCAAAATTTTCTACCATGCAAACCAGGAAGCCAAGCAAGTAGATGATCACATATCGTTACAACCAGACGCCTTGAGAGCAAATGAAAGAAGAATCGAGCATCTGGTCCAATGTAGAGCGCGTTGATGTAGTGGTCGTAGTCGATCATCTAGCGTCCTCACGAGTCGATCATCTCCTCCAAAGAACGTCTGCGGTTCCTTGTGAAGATCGCGGATCGTCCTCAAGTGCAACGATCGCGATGGCGCCTCTCGGTATCCACATGTCCAGAGAAGGAACAACCATGCGCGGTGTGCTAGCACCAAGTCGCCGCAGAGAGCTCTCGGGAAGATGGCGGCTAGGGTTTCGTGGTGATTCACGCGTCAATTTCATGACCTCATGCATCTCCTTATATAGTGCTCGTGGCGGATCCTATCCGAACACGTTTGTCAAATTGTATTCATCTTGGTTTGTTCCAACCCGTTAAGTGTGTGACCCTATAGGTTTATGCGTGTCGGTTGTGACTCGAAAACCCTTTCCGATCACGAGTCGTGGCGGCTCCTAGCGAACATAATGATTCCGAATACACACAAATTATATCGGACGAACCATAATGCAATATGATCTCGATCGGTCCTCATCACTTACGACCAGGTCCTATCTCTATGCGACCGATTCGTATTTGGTCACGACCGATTCGTAATTCCTTACGACGATTTTACGACCACCACGTGACTACGTTCGACGATCTCGACCAGCTCGTATCTCCATACGACCGATCCATAGCCTGTTTGAACTAAGCGACCTACTCGTGTATACTCCTTTGCCTCACGATGTCCGGTTGAACTCCACGTGAGATGTTGTGTCATCCATGGGTATTCAATACTTTCTCGATCGAGTGTCGGATTACTTCATGTGGTTGAACACTTGACTACTAGTGGCATGGCCATGCACTTTCTTTATCCGACCACAACGAGGGGCCTAGAGATATCTCTCTGTTATGTTAGGAGGGCAAATCCCATATCCGACCAGTCACATTCCTCTGCATGTTTCATGGCATACCAGCTACCTTTATAACTACCCGATTCACGGTGTAGCGTTTGGCAACCCCTAAAGTACTTTTTGCACCATCATCACATGACTATTGCTTTTCTTAATCTGCCCTCTGCTATCTTAAGCATCATATGCGATTCGGTGAGATTCTTGTCTAAGCCATTCATATGGAAGTTCAAAATGAATCGCCCATAGCTTGCGAGAAGCAAGTAAGAATCAAATCAGTAGCCAACTCTTGACTAAGTGGAAAACCAGCTTTTCCAAGCTCGTGTGTAACCAACCATTTTGATTACATGAGGGCTCACCGAACTACCCCGAGCTAGCCTACATCCAAACAAGTTCTTTGAGATCTCATATCTCTCAGTTCTTGCTTGTGTCTCAAACATGCCTTTGAGCGCCACGATGGGCTCACCGAACTACCCTGAGCTAGCCTACATCCAAACAAGTTCTTTGAGATCTCATATCTCTCAGTTCTTGCTTGTGTCTCAAACATGCCTTTGGCGCCACGATCATATCGTGAGCCTCAATGTTCTCAAACTGCTTTACAAGGTGCGAGTTCATAGCGACAAGCATAAGGCTGACTAACATCAAGGATTCATCACATGCCTTTTTATAGGCGGTTTTAAGAGTAGCAGCAGCGTTCTCTGTAGGCACATCTGGAATTGGTTCCTCTAGAACATGTTCCTTTTTATCTTGTCTAAGAACAATTCTTATGTTGCGGGACCAATCCGCAAAATTTGTTTCATTCAGTTTTTCCTTTTCAAGTATCGAATGTAAAGCAAAACTGGATGTAGGTACAACGGTAGGTGCCATGATATACAACATAAATTATGCAAAACTAAGACATATGTTCAAGAAAAGTAACTTCTATTAAACAATTTAATAAAGATACTCCCACTAAACACCATTTCCCTCTTATGACATTTAATGATTCAAGATCCATAATCATTTAATCTACTAGTGAGCTTTGGTATCCTTTGCTAGGAGACTAGTGAAAATGGTAAGCAACCCTTTGCTAATCATATCTCCATATGACTCTTGTTGTTGGGCACCATCTCTATGCTTGACACCCAACCCTTATGCCCCAAGGTCCACAACTGTTATGATAACCTTGTTAAGTTAAACCAATGCTCAGCGTGTAAGTGTCTGATACAAACCCATCTAGTCAAGTAGAGTTAATGACACTCTGCTTTGGCAAGACCTACCATTAAAATACATGACTTTGGATGGTGCAGCATATTTGGGAGGGCATCAATTTATCTTAATATTATGTGAGAGAATTTTACTTCTACCATGTTAAAAGCATTTAAAGCAAAAACATGTATAGAAATAAATGAACAGGAGTATAAAGGCATTCACAGACAATCAAATTGCATTGTGATATAATATGACCCTTCTCCATGGTGATCTCCATCGCCATGCATCCTATTCGCCGTGTCTCCAAGTGGTCAACTCCTCCAAGCACTCCCACTAAGCCATTACTCCTAATAGCGCTAGTAATGAATCACAAGGAGTAAAGAAGCATCATAAGTCGACACGCATGCCGTTATACAAATATGGACAGCCTTGGGCTGCAATTAACATGACACGCAGGTCATGAACATTACACACATACATGCATCTCATACATGAAACATTATGGGTCATACTATTCACATCAATCCTTGCAAAAACAAGTTATGCACAGAATCCAATTCTATCGGACGACATGAGCACACACTACATATAGCGCGTGGTACAAATACCCAGTACGGCGGTCCCGCTAGCCGGTTAGCAGGCAGGGTTCGAAGGGGCCTTGGAAATTATCGGATTAATCATACTAACCTTATTCCGAACCATCCGATCATTGCCTTGATTCGACCACACACTGCGGCATACTCTGATGGCGGAATTCCGACCGGTAGGAGTGTTATGCAGAGTGGTCGTGAACAAGCGCAATAAACCATCTGGTCCTTTTAACTCATACCTCCTCGTAAACCCATCTACTACCACCGAGAAGTGATCGATCTTATCGACCACTGTCTAGATTGTTCCATCTATATGAACCGATCTAGGTTACCAAACCTGACCAGTAATAGATCCAATCTATTACTACCACATATCAAGTATATGCGATCGATCCGGATCACAAACTCACGCAGGATGGCTCGATACCCTTTGTTGGGCCATGGGGTAGGCTACGATAGCTACAAATCAAAATTTTCTACCACGCAAACCAGAAGCCAAGCAAGTAGATGATCACGGATCGTTACCACCGAACGCCAGCGGCGGAAGAAGGGTTGGGCGACTGGTCAAACGTAGAGCGCGTCGATGTAGTGGTCCAACATCTAGCGTCCTCACGAGTCGATCATCTCCTCCAGCAACGTTTGTAGTTCCTCGTGAAGATCGCGGATCGTCCTCAAGCACAACAGTCGTAGTAGCGCCTCTATGGTATCCACACGTCCAGGGAAGGAACAACCATGCGCAGGTATGCTAGCACCAAGTCGCACGGTAGAGCTCTCAGGAAGATGGCGGCTAGGGTTTCGGTGGTGATTCAAGCGTCCAGCCTAACAGCCTCATGCATCTCCTTATATAGTGCTCGTGACGGATCCTATCCGAACACGTTTGTCGAATCATATTCATACTAGTTTGTTCCAACCCGTTAAGTGTGTGACCCTATAGGTTCATGCGTAATCGGTTGTGACTCGGAAACCCTTTCCGATCACGAGTCGTAGCGGCTCCTAGCAGAACATAACGATTCCCGAATACACATAAATTATATCGGACGAACCTTAATGCAATATGATCTATGACCAGGTCCTATCTCTATACGACCAGTTCGTAATTCCTTACGACCAGGTTATGACCACCCTGTGACTACGTTCGACCAGTCTACGACTAGCTCGTATCTCTATACGACTAGTCCATAACTGTTCGAACTAAGCGACCTACTCGTGTATACTCCCTTTGCCTCACGATGTGCGGTTGAACTCGGGTGAGATGTTGTGTCATCCATGGACTGCTCAATACTTTCTCGATCGAGTGTCGGATTACTTCATGTGGTGAACACTTGACTACTAGTGGCATGGCCATGCACTTTCTTTATCCGACCACAACGAGCGCCCAAAGACATCTCTCATGTTATGTTAGGAGGGCAAATCCATATCCGTCCGATCACATTCCTCTGCATGTTGCATAGCATACCAAAAGCTACCTTTATAACTACCTAGTTACGGTGTAGCGTTTGGCAACCCCTAAGTGTGATATTACATATGTAGGAAACCATCTTGATCTCGGGTCTAAGGATTATACATCAACATTGCTTGAGACCAACTAACGACACATAGAATCTTAACAATCTCAATAGTGTCTCAAGGTGGGTCTAATCCAACATCATGTTCTCTAACATGTGTCCATATTATTGGTTTGATATCTCCATATCTATGACCCGTGAAACGTAGTCATCAACCAATACATGTGCTAGTCTATTCATATGTGTCCTCATATATTTCCGACCAGGGATCGTATAGGAATAATTATCGCAGAAATATAGAGTTTCACAATCAAGTCACATACTTGATAATCAATATTAACAATATTATTCTTGGAACAAGATAACATTTTATCCAATATTATGAACATAAGGAAATATAATCATCTCTATGATTGCCTTTAGGGCATATTTCCAACACTCCTTACTTCCCATTTTGACAATAATTTGCTATACATTGGAATTGGGAATAACTATAAATCTTAAAATAGGAATTTAAATTACTTGAATTTAAATAGCATGCAATAGTAATTTAAAACAGAATTTAAATAATTTAAAATACTGGGATTCAAATATGATCAAAGATGTAACTTGCCTTGCTTATTTAGTTGTTGTTCTTAAACGGCGTTGGAATGCGGAGAAATGTTGAAATCCGGTTCTCCGCGATCGTCGTAATCTATACGCGAAACAAGCCAAATAAATATAACAAATCCAAATAAAATCCAAAATAATAAAATAAATACCAAAAGGAATATACCACCTTTAGATGAATTTAGGAACAAGAATCGATGGAATCGGACTTAGTATGAAGGAGAGCAAAAATCGGAAGTTCGAGAATCACATGAAATATAGAAAATCGGTGTAGACATGAATAATACAGTTCGGGCAAAAAAAATGATGGCAGGAGAGGAAAAGGAGGGCGTGGGTGAACTAGCAAAATGGATTCGGGGAGCGAGGCGATCAATGGTGGTGGTCGCGTGGTGGCGAGAGAATGCGATCTTGGCGGTGGTGCACAAAAATGTGCATGCGAAATAGTGGTGCGGTGAACCGACGATGCAATGAAAGAGATAGAGAAAGCGCCGCATATAATGCGAAGCAATGAATCAACGATGGTGGTGGCTCGGATAGAGGACCTTCGATGGCGATGCGATCCGGTGGAGAAGGAGCTTGATGGCGTCACGATCGTTGATGAAATCCGAACAGCGGGGAGGAGTTAGAGAGAGGGGTTGGCGGCGATTTGAAAAGGGAGATTAGGAGCACGCGGTGCTCACTTATATAGGCAAAAGCACACATGGTTCGACGAGGCACGGTAGTAATCAGATGACGTCTGACGACGCAATGCCCACAAGACGGACTCGGTGAACCAGCGGTGCTCGAGAGAAAAAAGGGAGCACGGCGTAGAAGCGAGAGATGAATTTAACGGTGGTGTCGATGTCGCCGTGGGATGGTCGATGGTGTCGGAAATGGTGGTGGAAGGTGGTTCACCGTGACGACGGAGAATCGCTATTGCAAAGAAAAGAAAGCGAGAGGAGGGACAAATTGGGAAGTGGAAGAGGAAGTTGAGGGGCTCGTCGTGGCCAGATCGGCTTGGGAAATGGCGTCCGTGGAGGGAGAAACAGAGGAGGAGGAGGTCAGCCGAACTTGGGGGAAGGCGCTGAGGTGGCGCCGCAGTGGAGCTTTTGTTGCTTGTAGTTGAGGAGGAAAGAAGAGAGGGAGGAGGGAGAGAGAAGATCTTGCTTTGGTTTTATAGGAGAGGAAGGAGGAGGCGATACTAGGAGCATGGGGAAGGGGGAGTCGTGCAGGCGGCATGTCCATGGCAGTGGGTGCATAGGGTTGGGGTGTGGGCGCAGTCATGGGGCGCGCGTGGGGATGGCAGGAGAGAAGATGGCGCTAGGGATGGCCGACGATATGGGTTTGCAAAGATGACAGGGCATGGGCAAGCAAGGTCGTGCAGCATGGGCTCTAATGGGAGGAGAGAAGGAAAGAAAGCACGGGAAAGAAGAACAACACACGGTGGAAAAGAAAGAAGAAGGAGGAGAGAGAAAAGAAAGAAGGAGGAAAGGGGAAAAGAAAATCCGAAAAAATAAAATAAATCCAAAAATCTGAGAAAATTTTATAAAATACTTTGGAACCTAAATAGATCAAATAAAATAGTTTTGGAATTTTTTGAAGTTTATTTTAGCCAATTAAAATGTTTTTCCTTTAGAAATTCAATTTAAGCTTTAAATTAATCCAATAAAATTCAAATAGTTTCTTACATTTTTAAAGCTCGAAAAAGACTCGGAAATAGAATAAAACAAATTTTATTCAATTGGAGTTTATTTTACCCACGTTTAAATTATTTTTATTTATGAAATTTCAAATTAAGCTTTAACAAATCATGAAAAATCAAATGATGATTTTTATTTGGAAAACTTCGAAAAGGCCTAAAAATCAAATAGATTAGCTTTGAAATAATCAAAATTACTTTCAACTTAAAGTTGGCTTTTATTTTTGCACATAACTATTTTTAATTTTTGAAAGATAGGAAAAAACTTTTTAAATACCAGAAGATTCAAGGAATTAATTAAGTTTTCCTTTTTAACTTTAAATCCAAGAAAATTGCAGAAGCTCAATAAACTTTATTTTTTTGACTTTTTTAAAACTCAGAAATCCAAGAAAAGCAACAAAACTCTTTTAAAACTTAGGAAATCTAATAAAATAATATTTTATTAATTTTAAAATTAATGTGAGAACTTTGGAATGTTACAAAGTGCTCTATTCTTGTGAGTCTAGCTACACCTTTAAGAAATATCCCATGAGAAATCCTTAGGGCGAAGGAGACATCAAGCCTCAGGATGCCACCATGAGGACCTCATCCGTACTTGGGCTCGAGGCGGTCTACATGGGGGCGTTGAGATTGTAGCCACGGGAAAGCACAGACAGTTGTAATATGTGATTGCCAATGTTGTGTGTGTAGTAGTACTAAGATTAGAAATGCTAGCGTTTGTGACTTGTACTTTACTTAGTACTTTGCTTATTGTACGCAGTATGTAACTAATTGTATCGTAATTGCAAACTTTAACTTCATTTGTAGTATCAATCTGTCGTTGTTATCGTTGCGCCATTTCTCCGAATTGCAATGCATGAATTCCCTAGCGCATCGCAACATCACTTACCTACGTACTTACGAATCGTTGCTACCTCAATCGTCCTTAAAAATTCTTCAGAAATTTACCGCACAACAACATCATACGACGATCATGAAATGTTACTATGAGTCTAATAGATTTCGTACCCTTAAGAATCTACAAAATTCACAAATGGACCAACCAACCTTGGCACCACCCTTCTATTTCCAAAGAAAAAACAACCTACAAACAAGATTTGCTAAGTGCGTTAGCTATAAAAAAATAGCCATTTATTCCTCCACAATTATTTCCATTCGAATAATTAAAAAAATATTATTATAAATCGTCAATTGAACTGGCGATAGGGAGCTAGTAGTGCAACTGGCGATTTAAAATAATAATATTGTTATTTTATTAATCCGGTGGAAATAATTGTTGGGGGGGGGGGGCATAAATGGCTATTTTTGTAGGTAATATGGAATTGTCGCCATATTGCTCGCTACCTTTCTTCTCTCCCTCTACTCCTCTGTTCTGTTTTTTTTCCTGGAATTAAAATGACTTTTAGACTGATTTTTCAGGGATTTTATAGATAGGATCCTATCGCTAGTTGAACTGATGACAGAAACTTGGACTAGCGACAGGTAGTCAATAGGGCCCATGTCGCCAGTTCAATTGGCGACACGTCCCTATCACCAGTTGATAGTCCATTTTTGTAATTTTTTAGGACGACTATTTATTTTTGTAATTATCTTTTAAAAAAATATTATTTTAAAAAAATTCGACAGACCATTGCGTTTCTTATCAGCTATCATCTTGAGTTGAATTAGGCGTAAGCGGCGGCACACATCCATGTCGAGAATCGCTTGCCTTGGCGATTCGTCGGTACATCCAGTGGAGTTCCTTCATCACCCTACCGATGATAGGCATGCATGTAATCGACGATAAACTAAGTGCCCTCTCAACTATGAGCGTTAATTAGTAAAACCACATCAATCACCTGGAACAAATGGGGAACCAGCAAGGTAAAGAAAGCACAAACAAACTTCTTTTCAATCACTGTTGGTCCGTTAGGGCATGCACAATAGTATAGACAACTGCTGTCTATACCAACTCTCCATATCATCTGTAGATAGAACTAAAGACAGTTCATACAATGGTACGGATGGCTGCTGTCTTTTTAGTTGTTTTTATAGAACACATAATTTTTTAATACTTTTCTTGTTGGGTTAATTCCTTATTTGCCATTGGAAGTTGGTGAGCTCCCTAAAATGCCATCGAAAAATTGTCCATCCCTTTTTTGCCACTCGTTCTCAACTTTAATCCATTTTTTGCCATTCCGGTTAGTTGACCGTTGACTTGGACACGAAAAGACGATTTTGCTCCTAAGTATGCTCAGATCTTTAGGGGATTGTTTGACATAGTAATATAGTTTCAAAAATTATGAAATTTTTAGGAGAAGTTTTTGACATAGTGTAGATTATTCTATAATTTTATAGGGTTTTATTTGTAACATATTTTTCTCTAAAAATCTTTCAAGTTACAACCGAAAATTTAAAGATTTTTAGAGAAAAACATGTTGCAAATAAAACCCTATAAAAATTATAGAATAATCTACACTATGTCAGGAACTTCTTCTAAAAATTTCATAATTTTTAAAACTATATTACTATATCAAACAATTCCCTAAAGATCTTAGCATACTTAGGGGCAAAATCGTCTTTTCGCGTCTAAGTCAACGGTCAAATCTACGGTCAACTGACCGGAGTGGCGAAAAAGAGATTAAAGTTGAGAACAAGTGGCAAAAAATGGATGAGCAATTTTTCGATAGCATTTTAGAGAGCTCACCAACTTCCAATGGCAAATAACGAATTAACCCTTTCTTATTTCTTGTGCTATAATCAGCTACAGAATTATTGACATCATCTTTCTCTCTCTTAATTCTCTTTCATCCACATCAGTAAAAAATCCTACATAACAATAACTATCAATAGCTAACATAAACCCACTGTATATACTCTTAGCTCAACAAAGAAACAGAGGAAACAAACCCAATTTTTTTTTATCTCAGCCAACCAAGCTCAGTCGGTCAGCACCTAGACAATCAAATCCTATAATAATCCGTCAATAGCACATAACCAAGGCGGTGTTGCCCACAACACACATCGGGCTTCAGGTGAAATTCCAGCCACGCAACATCTGCTAATGACGATGTTACGGGAATCAAACTAAAACTTTTTGCATAGCATCCACTTGATAATATCGCCTGCAGATATTCGGTTCAGAAGTACTGACCACATCGGTTCTCCCTTCAAACCATAACCAGGTAAGCATGTTCACAAACCCCATCATGACTCCCAAAATAATTACAACCATTACAACATATAAAAGCAGCATTGCAAGGTAGATGTAACACAATCTAAGCATAAGAGATCAGGGCTTCGATGCTTCTCTACTCAAAAGCCCACTGGTTCTCCCTGCGAATCTCCTCTTCCTCCTCAGGGGTGAAGTCGTTCTTGATGTTGAAGGTCTTGCGGATCTCCTCAGGAGTCTTGCCTTTGATCATGTCAGCAACAGTCTGGCAAGTAAGGTCCAGCAATCCCTTGATGTTGAGATAGTTTGCTGCCTGAGGCAGTGGAAATGAAAACCAAGGAGGGTGTCAGATAGGAGCATTTATAATGGCTAAACACATAGATAGAATGCCTTCGCAAAAAAGAAAAAAAATATATAGTCGTGCTTGTGTCAAACTACAAACGCAAAAGAAGGCGCACATAGATATTGATTCGAAAGACCAAATCACACAACTCAATCGTGGGTCACACAGGTAAGTGATGTATATGGATTGAAAGTAAAGATGTCACATATGAGATACCATCCTTAGTGAAAACAACATAATTATACCAAAAAATATTTTAGCATCCGATACTTAATACTTATAGATATAACAAACAACTCTTTCCTATTAAAGAGCACCGCATATTTTTCCACTAGATATTGATTTTCATTTTCGTGTAGAGTTCATTCAGATGGTGAGTGCCTCTTTACCTGTGGCTAATACTAGTAAATGAGACGACAGAGGAAAGTAACTAATATGCCAAGGGAATATGTGATCAGTCCTTTTGTTGCTTAAAATTCTACACACACTTTTGGAAGTAATAAATCAACATGCACAGGCACATATCATCTGGTCATTCATTAGCTATCGCTACTTAATGTTGCTTCCTAACAGAAGCACAATACCATCTACAGCGATCCGTGAAAAGTACAAAAAGGGCACCATAACCATAATTTCCATAAACAGCGATTTATGAACAAGTTCAAAAAAGGCTACCATAACCATAGTTTCCATAACTAACACGATAAATATAAGCCGCCTCTAATCTAATGCCGGCCATATACTATAGTATAGTGCAATGTTAACCAAAGTAACCTGCATTAGCAAAACGCAAGGCAATGTCACAGGGAAAAAAAACAAGACCTACATAGAGCAGATTTGAACCACAAAGGTTAGCACTAGTTAGTGAGACAACACATACGTTTTTTATATAATAAATCAACACCTTATCTGATCTCATCGCAAATTAATTATCACCATGCAATGTTGCTAACAGAAGCGCAATGCCGCCATTCACAACCAACTTCATGTAGATGGAAACAACTATCACAGCCATTGCATGATACGATGATAATAATAGTGTGTCTAAAAGGCTCACCTAGATGATAAAGAAATAATACCAAAGTTAGCCATAGCAATGGTTCACATAGCAATGATTTGATACTTGATAGATAGTGATACAACCATCAGACAGCAATGAAATGGAATTGCAAATTACCCCCAACTCCCCTGTATCATCCCTAATCTACGTATAACAAAAAAATTGCATGCCTAGCACGATATGATTAAGCCACGTATAATATAATCTAGTGTGATATTAGAGCGCAATCGAAACTCAAGTAATCACCATCTAGGGTTCGGTACAAAGTAAGACGCTAGGTATCAGAGATTAACCCAGATCCGCACGGATAGCTTTGAGCCACAAGGAATAACAAATCTAGATTGGAGATAGCGGCGAAACAAAATTAGGGCCGGTAGGATGTTGGGCGAGGGGAGAGGAGAGCGGACCAGGATGAGGTCGAAGAGGGTGGCCTGATCGACCTTGACGAAGTCGGCGTCCCAGTTCTTGAGGTCCTCGCCGGAGGCGGCTGCGGTGGAATTGTTGGCGTCGTCGGAGGGGTTGGCGGCCTTGGAGGCGGCGTGGACGTGCTTGGTGCAGTACTCGATGACCTTGGAGAGGATCTTGGAGTTGACGTTGGGGAGGGGGATGCCGTTGTCGGCGCAGTCGTCCTCGATCATGTGGCGGATGGTCTGCGACTCCATGGCGACCGCCTCCTCGACCTCGAACTCCTCGCCGTCGGAGCTCTTGAGGGTGATCATCTTCTTCTCGCCCTCCGCCGCCATGGATGCTGCTGCGGCGATGGATGGATCGCCCGCCTCCTCTCCTGGGAAGGACGAAACCCTAGCTAACGACGCGGCGGCGGCGGACGAAGAGATGGACGGGGTGGGCTGGGCCTGGGCCGGCTTCGGTTTTGTTTGCGGGGACGGACGGGACGACTCGCCGCGGGGCATCTCTATCTCTATAGAGACCTAAGCTAACGACTTTTGTGAGCCGCCGGCCGGGCCCATGTCTTTGACCGGGCCGATCTTCACTCGCTCCTCCCGCGCCGCCGTCGCGCCTCACCGTCCTGCTCCCGCGCTCACATCGCAACCAAATTGGCCTCCACCCTGGATCAGCGGCAACGAAGAGGGAGGATCGACGAGGTCTAGTGCTGTGCCATCTCCTTGAGTGGTGTCGCTAGAACAAGAATAAAATTAGCTACAAGTTAAGTTAGTTGGAGCCAAGGTTTTTCTCTTCTTTTTAGGGAGATGGAAGGAAAAAAAAGGCAGCTCAATTTTTTTTTTTAAAAAAAAAATGGAAATGGGCAAAGATACTGATTTTTTGGTGCATATATATTATTGTGATTTTTTAGAATGATTTATATTTTATTGTATCTAACATGCCATATTCCAAAGGGAATTGCTATATAATTTCCGAAACTGTCATTCTTCTATTTGTTAGATGTGCTATAAAATTCGTATCATACTCTTTCAGTTTAGTTTAGTAATTATTCTCTACACCTTTTTTGCTTCATCACGAACCACTAATCCACTTATGTTGTGTTAAAAATTGGTACGTGATTGGTTGATTCTTTAGTTGCTAATCTAAAACTTATGACTGTTAGGAATAGTTTAATCCTTGATCCATGTCTGCATGCATTCTGTTGCAAACAATTGAACTATATTTATCGTTCCGGCCGGCATAGTGCTAACGGTTGGAGTATATCAAACTCACTGTTGTTGCATAGGTTGTGGAGTTCTTAAGTGATCTCAATCGTCTATAACAAAGTGTGTCATCTTGAAAAGTTGGAAGTTTGTGGAGGTTTAAATTAGTTCTTTGTTATTGCTCAACCTCTCTAAGTACATGTGAAGAATATAACGAGTTCACTACATTGCCGTATTTTGTTGGTATATAATTTTATTTTTTGTCTTTATTTTTTCTCAACCTCTCAAAGTACATATGAAGAACATAACGAGTTCACCATATTGCCGTATTTTGTTGGTATATAATTTTTTTTCGTCTTTGTTTTTGCTCAATCTCTCAAAGTACAAGTGAGATCTTAAATCATGTGATAGAAATATGATTTATTAAGACTTTCAAGAATAATTACAGTGACCAAGAACAAAAATTACATAAATAATTTATTGTAATTTATGTATAATGGAGTTGTAAATAAACTTTAGAATGTGACAGTTTTTTACAGAAAAAATAGTTGAATTCTGTGTACACAGACCCTATTCCAAAATTTTGATTCGTTTCAAATACGTGCTTCATTTATTACTTTTGCATAGTAGTGGTAGATTATCACATGACCAAGTTGCTTCTTGTTTTTGTTCTGCTATCTTTTTTGTTTCTTGTTTTTGTTCTGCTGCCTTTTGTTTTGTGTGAATGTTATTCTGTTTTGGTTCAAGGAAACAGAGGTGGTGGCTGTCATGATGACATACTGGGAGGGGGCTAAATTGAATTCAGCTGGATTTTTCGATCCACATCAATTTTGGAGGAGTTTAGATTATTTAAGAGGCTTACATGTGTCCTTATGGCGTGTATTGACTGAGAAAGAGCCTTTGCACATCGACCTAGGCAGCACACTTGTCTTCTTCCTAGGTAACTTGTCTACTCTTCGCTTCTTCTTCCGGTGTCGATCTGATCAGAGTGCTTGTTTCAGCTGGAACGTATCGAGGGCGGAATGGCCGGAATCCTAACCAGTATTGGATTGGACCAAGAATTTTTTTAAAAAATAATCTATTTTTTATTTAAAAATACAGAAATAATACCGCTTAATTTTTTTACAGAAATAATCTCGTGTCGTCGTACGGTTGGACGACTCGTGCAAGTCGCGCAACCGCCGTGCGACAAATCTTCAAGTCGCTCAATGGAACGGCGACTAGAGCGTGACTGGACCTAGTCGCCAAACAGATGCGCGACATGTGTTGGAATCGCCCATTTGTAGAGCGAGTTTAGTAAGTCGCGTAGTGGTTGGGCGACTTAGTTCAAGTCGCCCAACCATTGGGCGAATTTAGCTAATAAATCTGGAATTATGCAAATCCAATTAGAATAATTGTGTTAAAATAGATATTACATTTTTTAGGTATTATATTTAGCAAATCGTATTGTATGATGTTATTTTTTAAAAAAGATAAAAGTGTGGTGATAACGTTGGTTGGTCTGTTTGTTATTTTCATACAATATGAAGGATACGAAATTTGTCGGACTCGCAATAACATTTTGTGATCGTCGTACATTGTTGTAGTGTGCTAATTTCTGTAGAATTTTATGAGGACGATTGAGATAGTAATGAGTGGTAAGTAGAAAGGTAAGTGATATTACGATGCGTCAGGGAGTCTCTCCTCGATGAAGTTGTCTGAACGTATACGCGTATATAGGCAGGTAGTCGATGAAGTACTTTATGAAGCTTATACAGAATATGATTGAAGAGACTGAGAACGCTCGTTGTGGTTATGAAGATGCCATAAAACATGGAGGATTCGATGGCGGTGCGAATGGTTCTTTCTGGGATTCCATTAGAAGAGGCATACTTGCAATATAGGCTTGCTTTGATGGCTTAGCAGAGACACAGAATGAGAAGTACATTAAAGTCCGCGGACAGAAGCACGTTACACGTAGTCATATGGCATGATGGTTTGGCTAATTGCTTTAGTCATCCTCGCTACTACTACGGTACACTGTGACACAAGCATCCAGACCATATAAGTATACATGCCTTTAGGGGATAGTAAAAAACATGGGGAGTAGGACGGGGGACTACTACGTAATGACCTGACCTACTGCATGGACCGGGGCCATTTTCCCTTCCTTGCTAACTCAGCGTTGAACACCTTGCCGGCCTTCCCCTTCCCCTTGTCGCGGGACTGTCCACATCGGGCTGGTATGTCGAAGTCGTCCATGTCCTGTGATTCCATAATGTAAGTGCACCGTATAGTGAAAATCCTAAGAAGGATGTAAATTCTTCGTCACTCACGTCGTCGATACGGATTACGCCCGGGCGACCGGATACGCTGTGGCGGTCGGACTCAGCCGCATGAGCCTTTCCCTTGCCCTTGTCGCGGGACTATCCACGTCGGGCTGGTATGTTGAAGTCGTCCATGTCCTGCGATTCCATGATGTAAGTACACCGTATAGTGAAAATCGTAAGAAGGATGTAAATTCTTCATAACCCACGTCGTGAATACGGACTACGCCCGGACGACCGGATACGCTGTGGCGGCCAGGCTCAGCCGCATGAGCCTTTCCCTTGCCCTTATCGCGGGACTGTCCACGTCGGGCTGGTATGTCGAAGTCGTCCATGTCCTGCGATTCTATGATGTAAGAACATCGTACAGTGAAAAACGTAATAAGGATGTACATTCTTCATAACACACGTCGTCGATATGGATTACGCCCGGGCGAGTACTAGGCTCCTTCGGTGCCTCCTCAACAGGGTCTGGTACGTAAGGTTTCCACCGCACGAAGTTCTTGGCTCGCACCGAGTAGTTCAACATGTACTTCTGCTGGATGAATGCCCTGTCGTACATCTCCGGGCCGTCGATCCACTGGAAGAAGTGGCAGCGCATCTCGGGTTGCCATTATGTGGGGGTGAAGTTAAAAATTTAAGGAATTCAACGTTGGGAGAGGAAAATCGATGCGCGCGAAAGAAACGCTTACAAGGTAGTGCCCGCACGTGTAGTACGCCCGGGCTGCGGTGTCTGGGTGTGTGGACTGAATGATCTCTGTCGGTTCGCCACATACACACTGCGGGATCGGAAAACGTGGTGGTACTGGAGCATCTTTCATTGAAAAATCTGGGTATTGTAGTTGTTTCCTCTTCTGCTTAAGCCACTTTTACTTCTGCAACATCCTCACGTAGAAGTTTGCTGAAGAGTCCATAGCTGGGTATCTATTGTGTAGTGTTGTGTAGTGTTGGGTTTGGTTCAACCCCCTTTATAAGTCCCATGGTTGGCATGGTGTGGTTAATTTCATACAGAGTCCTGTCTTTTAGTTCTGAAAAACTGAGGAGGTAGAGTGTTGTCATGACCATCTGAAAAGCTAGCGAGGCAGAGTGTTGTCACGTCTTTCTTTGCAGAGTTTTGTCTTTTTGGTCTAAAAAGCTGGCGCGGCGGTCAGGGTTGGCAAGTCGATCTGAAAAGCTGTAACATCCCAAATGTATAAACAGGTGTGTGTTTCAAATGTAAGAAATGTGTAGAAATTAAAACTTTTTCTCACATCTTGAAACCCTTGAACGTTGCCATAATTCTTGTCAAGAGTTGTGGAGTTCAAAAACCTAAACCTTCAGTTGACTAAAGTCAAACCCTTATTTCATCTTGTCACAAATCTTGTGCCAATATTGGGGAAATATTTTTCCTGGGTTTTAGGGAAGATGTGTGACCCCTTTGAAAAATGTCATAAGTTTTAAAACTTGTTTGATAATTTTTGGAGGTAAATCAAACCCTAGAACAGCCTTGATGAAATTTCGAGAAAAATGCAAAGGCATATAAATCTCTGAAATTTTATGTAAGGTTTGTCCTAAGCTAGCAACCTCTAGTAAAATTTCAGAATTTTTGAAGTTAAATTGCTATCTCTAATAATTCCTCAAGTTTCAGCTCAAACATTTAATCCCTGAGTCAGGCTACTATTGCTTGGGTTCTAGTCTAACTCGAACCCAACCTGCTGGCTCGGTCCAACCCAACCAACTAGTTGCACCCGGTTGCTTTCATAGTGGCGCGTGCATCGGGCCGCCAAACCTAATCCGACGGTCAATACTTATTGGGTTGAACTCAACCCATTGGTTCTCGTTGAGCCGAGCCACCTCGCTTCTCTCTCTCTCGTCTTGTGGCCCCGCTGCCGCCTGGTCATCTTCCCCAACCTCCGGGCGCCTGCTCGCTCAGCAAGGCGTCAACGTCATGGCGTGTGCAGCGTGGGAGGGCGAGCTAAGTCCGCTCTTCGCCCTGTAACGCCTATTTGCATTTAATGCGCTGCAGGTGCCCCTAAGTCGTCCATTACCTGCCCCCATCCCCTCGACGCCCATGGCCACGACCTTGACCACGAGCTTACTTTGCTTAAGGCCGTTGCCCTTCGGCTATAAGTAGCCCGCAGCTTCCCCCTTAGCTTCCTTTACACACCTTTGAGCTCTAGCTTTCACCTTTGTGCTTGTTGAGCTCTATTCTCCACAAAACCTTTCGGCCGCCATTACTGAAGCTTAGAGCTCCCCGGTGCCACCCATGCTCCAGTGGCTTTCCCTCTCCTCTCTGTGCTTCAGCTTGAGCCTCTCACCTCTCTGAACAAAAACCCTAAGTTGATTTTGGTTTGCTTCTACAGAGGCAGCTGGAATTCAAAGTTTGGGCCTTGTCGGTCGTGGGCACCCCCCCTTCTTCCCCATCACCGATGAGTGTTCTATTCTCAATTTCTTGCTCGAACCTTCCTGAGCTTTAGTGGAGCTTAATTTGATGATGCGACCTTGCTCATTTTGCCTAGGCCACATCCTCCACATTTTCTTCCTGTCCCAAGCAAAGTTCAAAGTAGCCGAGCAACCCCTACCATCTCTCGCCTCCACTGTGCTAAGGTAACTCCTAATGCCTTTGAAGCTTTGGCACCCGCCAAGTGAACTGCTATGAGCTTTGATTCCTTTTCGTGATTTCGCCAGATGCATCACCTTTTGCCTCCCTCTTGCCGCATTGTAGGCCACGCCGTTGAGGTCGTCACCATCGGGTCCGCAATGCTATTGCAAACCCATTCCAAAGCATAGCTCAGCGCCACAGGTTTTGGGTCACCAATACAAGTCGTGGAAATACGCTTTCATTTTGTCGAATGCGAGCCAGAGCCACCCCGTTGTTGTTAAGGCACAGTAATGAGCTTCATTAAATGATAATCATCGTTTAGCTGCTAATAATCATTGCTTAGAAGTAATGGGTGGCCTTAAATTCACTTCCATGTCATTGCCGTGGGCTCATGCTTAAACGCTAAGACCGGCGCGTCGCGTAAAACTCCCCGATGTGGTCTCGTGCCACTAACATGCGGGCCCAGCCCTTTTAACCTTCCCCGAGCACTGTGCTCAAGCCATTAAATCTAATCACCATTTAATCTGCTCTAATCATTAGGTTAAACATTGATTAGCCATCAAATTCCATGCGGACTGTCACGCCGTGCGGGGCCACCCTATTAAAGCTTCCACCGCATT
The DNA here is from genome assembly GCA_036346405.1 of Phyllostachys edulis. Lineage (NCBI taxonomy): Eukaryota > Viridiplantae > Streptophyta > Magnoliopsida > Poales > Poaceae > Phyllostachys > Phyllostachys edulis. Next base: position 59,297,967 of record CM070547.1, on the reverse strand, counting down.
TATTACACTGTTGCGGGCTCTACTGGCCATCGACCAAAGGCCCACCATTTTGTAATCAGCGGGCGCTGGCGGCAAGAAGTCGCTGTGTGTCTACAAGCCATCGACAAGGGCCCCTTTGTCGCTTGGCCCCGTTTCACATCGCGTTTGGCCCAATCAACCTCACCGTCCGTTACTTGATCAATCTACCGAGATCGAGTGAACGTCGGACCATCCGAACGTCACCTTGATCTCGGCCATTATTCAAAATCAAGGGCTCCAGTTCATTGGGCCGTTTTCGACCATGAACAAGGCTCTTTAGATTTGAGCCGTCTGCTTTGGATCCAAGAGATATTTGTCATTTTAGAATTTCCTCGACCGTTGGGTCAAAGAACGTGGGCCGTCGGATCAGGGCTCGATGGTTTACGTTGGGCCACGTCTTTTCTCTCGATTAAGCCTTTTATTATTCTCGGTAAGATTTGTTTATCAACTAGAAATTCCAATTAACTTCAAAATTGAATAACTATTTCATATTAATTCATTTTCGGTTGATTCTAGTTTTGATAATTCTGCTTTCAACTAAACTTTAAATTAAAAATAGTTTTAAGCTTAGTTTAACTCCAGAAAAATTTGTAAAAGAGTTAATTCCTGCTTAGGGTTATTTTGTGCATTAAAATTCATTTAACTTGGAAAATGCATAACAAATTCTCTCAGAATTTATTTTTGAGTGAAACCAACTTTGTTGGTTTCATCTATTAATAAACTTTACTGTAAAATTGGTTTTGAACATGTTACTGTTTTTTTAAAAAAGATTACTTATGCATTTTAAATATGCTCATTTCATGACTTTGAAAAATTATAGAAAGTGCATCATAGCTCCAAATGAGATGAATCCAATTGGGGTGTTCATCTTATGAGGTACTTGATTTACTGTAAAAATTCAATAGCACCACCTTTCTAGAAATTTTGCCAAACAATTTAATTAGGATGAATAGTAATGATTGGAATTTCCGTGCTAAGCAGATTTATTTTGATCATATCTTTTGCATTGAGAATCCAAATCAATTGGTTCTTATTGCTAAATTCTCTAAAAATCTTGCTCTTGTTGCTGTAAAAATTTCAGAACAATTGGAGCAAGTTTGCTGCTACGTCTTTTCAGCTTTCGTCGTTCTTATCGGTTCTTTTTGCCTTTTCGTTTAGGTGTCGACGAGTGTATTGATCCCGTGAGCGATACTCTGCAGCAAACTGAGCAGCCCCAGCAAGGCAAGCAGTTTAATCATATCCCTTATGTCCTATTACTTTAAAAGTCTAATATGTTGTTTAACTTGTATGTATGCATTGCTATTTTGTTGTTAAATGATATGGTTTAGTGATCCTATAGATGCATATCCTGTAGGTAAATGTTCATTCTCTACTACTAAGCCTAGGATTATCTTGCTGTGATTTAGAGTTCGATGGATGGACTCTTATCACTTAATAGTTTACGTTGATGCTTAGAAATGCTTAGATAACGGTGAGAAATGGGCGGTTGTTTCAAGATTATGTCGATGACCTTGATCACACAAAATTATTATTCCATTATGTCCATCTTATGCTTTGTTACTTTGTAAACAAATAAAATAAAAATGAAAACAAAATTGTTTCATGACTTGGGCACAATGGATGTTGGTGTGATTTGTTGGGTTTGAATGGAATGGTGCCTAAGTCCTCAAGGACCAAATTACTTGTGCCATTGATCCAAGCAATTTTATGTATAACCACACGAGGGGATATGGGACCTCTCTGGCTAAGTACTTTGGCGGTGTTAGCTTCGAGTTGCATGGTGGGCTATTGGGTGAGTAGTAGTGGGTTATCTCAGAATATCCCAAATACCTAATCGTGTTTGTTGCAAATGTAATTAAATGTGTAGAAATTAAAACTTTTTCTCACCTCTTGAAATTCTTGAACTCACCTTAAATTCTTGTCCAAGAGTTGTGTTGTCCAAAAACATAAAACTCTTGTTGACGAAAAGTCAAACTCATTTTCCTATTATCACAAATGTTGTGCCAAACCTTTGGAAATATTTTTCCTTGGTCCTAGAAATGTTGTGGAGCCCTCTGAAAAATATCATGAGTTATAAACCTGGTTTGATAATTTTGGAGGTAAAACAATTCCTTGAACAGCCTTCATGAATTTCCTGAGAAAAATGCATAGCATAATAACCTCTGGAAATTTTATGTAAGGTTAATCATGATGTCGAAAGCTCCAGTTAAAATTTTATAAATTTTGGAGTTGTATTGCTATCTCAAATGAATCCCTAAAGTCTCAGTTGTTAAAATTGAATTCAAAACTTCACACTGCTCCTTGGCTGAGCCATTTTCCTATCTCGGGTTGAACCCAACCCACCTCAGCTCACCGGACCTCCTTAAACCACTTGAGGTCGAGTCATGGATTCATATCTAACAGCCACGACCTCCTCCTCTCAACCAACTCATTAGACCTCCCTTCCGCTCTGTTGAGGTCGTAGCCGTTGGATCCAATCCAACCGCCACGACCTCCTCCGCAACCAACACCGCAAGGTCCTCTTCCACCCTGTTGAGGTCATTGCCCTTGGATAAAAATCCGATGGCCAAGACCTCCCTTGTTATCAAACCGCAAAAGTCCACCTTCCACCTTGGTGAGGTCATAGCCCTTGGATTAAGATCCAACAAACTCATGACCTCCCCGAGCTATTAAAACCACTAAGGCATCCCACCTTGTTGAGGTCGAGTGAGCCGTTGGATCCAATCCAATAGCCACGACCTCCTCCTCAAACATTCACAAAGGAGGTCCTCCCATTTACATGAGGTCACAGCCTTGGATCAAAGATCCATGGCCATGACCTCCTCACTCATCAAAACCTTCTGACCTCCCACCTTGTTGAGGTCGAGTCGCGGATTCAGATCCAAAGGCCACGTCCTCCGCTGCAATTCATCGTAGCCAGGACCTCCCCTTGATATCTAGCGCACAAGACCTCCCCACCTACATGAGGTCACAGCCCTTGGATCAAAAATCCATGGTCACGACCTCCTCTCGCTTGTCTTGCGACAAGACCTCCTCGCTTCAATTGTTGTGCGCCGCTGATTAAAATCCAAGGCCCACGACCTCCTCGCTTAGCGATCAAACCTCTCACCTAGTCGAGGTCGAACTGCTGGATCAGATCCAACGCCACAACCTCCCCCATCTCCTCATCGCCATCGATGAAAATCTCGCGGCTCGACCTCCCCATCCTGCTCAAGTGTCTTGCCCCGGGGCCATGTCCTCCTCAAGACAAAGTCGTGCTGCTGGATTAAAATCCAACCGCCACGACCTCCTTTATCATCTTGCGCCGTTAGATTTTAATCTAACCGCCATGACCTCCTTCTCTCACAGCGCTGGCCATGACCTCCTCACTTGATCTCGAGCTGCTGATTAAGATCTAATGGCCAGACCCCCACATGTTGTGTGTCGAGCACGCTACCGTGAATGAGTCCTCCCCATCGTGTCCGAGCCCTGGGTGTAGATCCAAAGGCTAGGACCTCCTAACCCTTTACCGCTTGACCTCCCCTGATCTGTTGCAAGCAGCATGCGATGGAGATCGCATGGCTAGGACCTCCTCCCGCCTTTTTAAAACTTACCGTATCAAAATCATATCTGAGGGTCATGACCTTCCTAGCGATTCTCATCCAACGGTTGGGAGGCATGCTCGTTTTCTCCTAGCTCGCGCAAGACGACGCCATGGCAAAGGAGGAGGTCGATGGCATGTCTTGTCCAACGGCTCAGGCTCAGTGCATTTATTGTGTGTCAAGTGCCTTTCCGCCCTAGGCCATGCCCTAGGTCCGCCTCGACCGCCCCATCACCTCCATTGTCTTGTCCAGCCATGGATCGTGCCATGGGCTAAGCTCACCATGAGCTTAACCCTTGGCTCACGACCTCCATGTCCTCGGGTTATAAACCTCCCTTTGTCCTCCATGGTTTCTTTTTCCACACTTCACCAATTGCGCTCATTTCGGTGGAGCTCAAACCACTTTGACCTCCTTGGCCGCCATTGGAGCACATTGGAGCTCCTTGGTGGCAGTACTCTAGTGGCTCTCTCTCTCTCGGCCTCTGCTTCATTTTGCTCCTTTTCATTCCTGGAAGTCTTAACCCTAACTCCATTAGGGTTGGCCTTTGCAGGAGGGGCTAATTGAAGTTTGGAGTCATAGCCGTGAGCTTTCCCTTTGTGTCAAATCCGGTATGGACCTCCTCCTCTTAATCTTTTGTTCTCGAGCACCTCATAACTTTGTGGAGCACATGGTGATGACTTGGTGTCGTGGTTTTTGCCTGTGTCCTCTCCTCCATCGCCTTCCTACGGCAAGCAAGGCCAACGCCACCGAACCTCCTCTCCAACCTCCTCACTTCTTCAGACCTCTGTACTTCCCGCTAGTCCTCTAGCTACTGGGCACCTGCATGAATGTTGTTGCGAGCTTTTCTTGGGCACCCGCTGAATGAACGCCATGAGCTCTTTATCATTGTTTGTGTTTTGGCCGTGTTGATCATCTCGTTCTCTCTCCTCGCCGGGCGACTTAGGCCGCTGCCGAGAGTGGTCCCAGCAGTGTGCGCAACACTATTGCGCACACATTGATGCCTTTGGTTGGCGCCGTGAGGTCCTCATCGCCGACGCCGAGCCTTGGTAGCCTCTCGGGATTTTGTCGGACGACAATGGCATCTGGTCGTTGTTGTTAAGACAAAGACCTCCCCATTTATGGCTAATCACCTCCAATCATTGTAGCTTTTAATGTGTCCTTAGCGGCCAAGTCAGCAGGTCTTGTGCCGCCCATCTTAGATCTACGGCTAGGACCTCCTGGGGCCATCTTAGCCATCTTGGACCTCCCCTGGGGTCCTCTTTGCAAAAGACCACCCTCGGTCTTTTGTAAGGACAACCCCTCAGACCTCCTCCTTGCGATCTTGACCGCTAGGACCTCCTTGTGGGAGATCTTAGCCGCTGACGCCCTCCCCTGTGTTAATCTCCACTGTAGGATCTCCCGAGGTCCTCTTAACCTTGTGGACCTCCTCGTAATTCTTAGCCGCCTGCACCTCCCAAAGGAAATCTGAGCCGCTTAGGACCTCCTTTGTTAGATCTTGGCTGCTCAGACCACCCCAAGTGGATCTGAACCGCCCAGACCTCTTTTGTTGTTGTCTTGACCGTTAAGGTCCTCCCCGAGACAATCTAGACCATTAAGGTCCTCCTTGGAAAATCTGGACTGCCTAGGACCTCCTCGAGAGGTCTTGACGATGTAGATCTTCCTTGGGGAGATCTTGATAGTTTAGATCTTCCTTGGAAGATCTCACCGCCAGACCTCCCTCGCTTGATCTAGACCGTCCTGGTCCTCCCTCATGTGTTGTGGTTCGTTGGATGCGTGATCAACGCCACGACCTCCCTCCGCTGCTTGCAGCAGGGTAGGAGGACATGGACCGTTGATCCAAGATCAACGGCCCATGTTCTCTGGACTGCAGCTAGCGCCACGGCGCTTTTCTCTGGAGGTCTTGGGCCGTTTGATTTAGATCAACGGTTCACGTCCTCCCCCTCTGTTTTGAAAGTTTAGAAATTCCAGTGAGCACTTATTTGTAAATTGAAAAGGTAATAACTTTGAAAATGCATAACTAATTCAATTTAAATCCAAATAGGGTGATTCAAATTTCTGTAGCTCTAGTTTGGACTGGGCTCTAATCTAAAAATAGTTATGAGCTCAGTTCAGCTCCAGAACATACGTTTGCAAGTAGTTTTCAAAACTAACTTTAAATGTTGCAATAAAAATTCAAATTAACTTGTAAAATGCATAAGTAATTCTCTAGAGCTCCTTTTTGAGTGAATCCAACTTTGTTGGCTTCCTCTGTTAGTAAACTAAATGTTAGAATAAGATTGAGACTTGTCCCTGTCTTCAAAAAGCTTCCTTGTGCATTTTAATTTTGTTCAAGTTCTTGTTTTTGAAAAAGTATAGAAAATGCATAATAGCTCCAAATGAGATGAACTCAATTGTGTTATTCATCTCATGAGGTGCTGGTTTTACAGTAAAAATCTCAGTATCACCACCCTTCTAGAAAATGTTGCCTAATAATTAAATTAGTGAATAGTGGCAGTTTGGTATTTTTAGGGCTGAGCAGAATTGTTTTGCTCATATCTTTTGCATTGAGAATCCAAATCTATTGGTTCTTGTTGCTAAATTCCCTAAAAATCATCCTCTTGCTTCTGTAGAAATTTCAGAGCATTTGGAGTTTGTTTGCTGTGCTGTCCTTGTGGTTTTTGTCGTTCTTATTGATTCTTTTCGCCTTTTCGATTAGGTGCCGACGAGTGTGTTGATCCCGTGAGTGTTTCTCTGCAGCAAATTGGTTAACTCCAGCAAGGCAAGCAGTTTGATCATATCCCACTATTGTCCCATTACTTTAAAGTCTAATACTTTGTTTCACTTGTATGTATGCATGCTTTTGTGTCAAAGTAATTTTATCGTTTAGAGGTAGCTATTCCTATTGCATTGTTGCCTCTAAATTGTTACCCCCTGCCACAAACCACAAGTTACTAATATCGCTGGTGAATTAGAGCCCGGTGATTTAATTATGCTCTTTTATTGTTTTTACGGTGTCTTGCTTAGCAATGCTTAGACAACGGTAGAAATGGGCGGTTGTCGACATTATGTCGATGACCTTGATCACACAAAAACTATTATTCCATTATGTCCCCTTGTATGTTTTGTTAATTTGTAAACAAATAAAAATGAAAACCATTTGGACTTGGGCATATTGGATGGATGGTGTGGTTTTGGAATGTGGTAGTATGCCTCGAGTCATTAGGACCGAAAGTTACTTGCGCCACCGTTCGAGCATTATTATGTATAACCACACGAGGGGATATGGGACCCTCTTGACTAAGTACTTTGGGAGGTGTTAATTATGAGCCGGTCGGTTGGTATGTTTTATGAGAAAATGTGTGTGTGTGGTGTGGGAGGGGAGCATTAGCAGACCGGCTAGGTCAGTCTAATATGTCCTTATCCCGTGGGTTGCGGCTCTTAATTAGCATCGCCCATTGGAAATGTCTCAGAGGACCTAGCCGTGCTAAGCATACCAAAGGAAGTGTGCTAAATCATGTGGCTAAAAGGCGGTCTCGACGTGTGGGTACATTGGTACACCTCGCAGGTTAAAACTATTCAATAGCCTCGTCCTAGGTTATGGACACGCTCGGAAACGTCCCGTGAGAACTAGACTACAACCTTTAATTAAAACTTGATGGGTTGGTATGAATGGATGTTCATACTATTGTTGTGGTGACTATTGGGTTAGTCACTTCCAGGTTGTTCTTGTTGTTGTCATTATTATTGTATCGTTGATACTTCAACATTTAAAAAAAATGCTTTGTCCAAATTGCTTTCAATCTATTACATTATTGCAAATGAAAACTTGCTTTATGCTAAAATAAGTCCAAAGCCTCATCCACTAAATAAAGCTTGCATGTAGTTAAACTATAGTTCTGTTATCTTACATCTTGCGAGTACATTTTTGTACTCATTTGCTTTGCTTAATAACTTTGTTGCAGAGAAAGAAGGTGAGCCCCAAGGGCTTCACTCTTGTGAGACGTGCTTCGGGTTTGACGACTAGCTTGGCGGTCCGGTTGGTTGCCTTGTGGGTAAAGGCACACTAATTGGCTTTTGTTTATGGCCATCTTATGGCACTTTTGCTTCCGCTGTTTATTTTAGTTTTGTATTTGTTGTTTGGCCTGTTGGCCTCTCCTTTTGTAATAACTCTCTCTATATTATGTATGTCTTTTATTCTAGTTCGTGCTTGGTTCTATGTCTTGTATGAACTTGATGCATGATTTTGTAAAGAGGTGTGTATACTTGCATTTACGGAAGTATACATATCTCAGACACGGTTATTATGTTTGTGATGCTAGGGTCAATGGATGACTAAGTATTACAAGCCTAATAAACCGGGTCCTCACATTATCCATCGCAAGGAGCACCACCAGATAAGGGGTGAGCATATTTGATGACTCGCATCAACGTATGGGGCGGTTGTATCCCCATATGGGCAACTCGTGGTTGACACTCAATATTGGAAAGGTCTCATGGACTTAGCTGTTCCCAAGACACCAAAGGAAGTGTGCTAATAGCTTGGCGAAAAGGCGGTCTAACGTGGGTGGGTATATGGTACACCCTCTGGGTTAAAACTATTCAATAGCCTCGTCCTAGGTTATGGACACGCTTGGTTATTTCCCGCAAGAATTAGACTACAACCTTTAATTAAAACTTGACATGGGTGGTATGAATGGGTAATTCATGCTATTGTTGTGGTGGCTATTGGGTTAGTCACTTCCAGGATTGTTGTTGTCATCTATCTATTGTTATTATGTTACTTGTCTCGTTGTTACTTGCAAATTAAAAATGAATTGCAAAACAGCTTTGAATCTATTTAAATATTGCAAATGAAAGCTTACTTTATGCTAAAATGAGCCTAAAGCCCTCCACTTAAATAAAGCTTGCATGTAGCATATGTATAGGTCTGTTACCTTTACACGTCAGTCTTGCGAGTACATTTTTGTACTCATTTGCTTTGCTTAATGATTTTGTTGCAAAGGAGGTAGAGCCCCAATGGCTTTACTTTTGTGAGATGTGTCATGTTGAAGATTAGCTAGGCGTGTCTTGGTCGGTTGCCTTGTGGGCTAAAGGCACACCTCTTGGCCTTCTTTTGTTTATCGCCATCTTATGGCTTTTGCTTCCGCTGTGTTTATCTTTCTTAGTTGTTATTTGGCCGGTCGGCCCCTTTTGTAATAACTCTCTCCATATTATGTATGTCGTTGTTTTATTCTAGTTCGTGCTTTGGTTCTATGTCTTGTATGAATCGATGCATGATTTTGTAAAGGGGTGTGTATACTGCTTTTCTAGGAAGTATACATATCTCAAAGACACGGATTATTTTGTTTCTGATGCTAGGGTCAATGGATGACTAAGCATTACAAGCTAAATAAATGGGGTCCTCACAAAAGCGTAACCTCAACCAAAACCCTAAATCGCAAAAAGTTGTCTTCTTTGGTCTTATCATCGCGCAAAGTCGCCCGTGGTCTTGTCATCGCAAAAGCTACCTTTGTTCTGGTCTTGTCATCGCACAAGGCTGTCTCTTTGGTCTTATCATCGCAAGAAAGTCGCCTGTATGGTCTTGTCACTACACAAAACTCGTCTCTTTGGCCTTATCATCAAGCAAAGTCGCCCGTGTGGTCTTGTCACTATGCAAAGTCGCTTCATCTGGTCTTCTCACCGCACAAGGTTGTCTCTTTTGGTCTTATAATCGCGCAAAGCTCCCCTGTGGTCTTGTCATCACAAGAAAGCGCTTGCCTCGTCGTCTTGTCATCGACAAAGCAAAGCAAACCCGTCTGGTCTTGTCATCTCGCAAGCTAATACATTACCCGCTTTATTAACCTCCCAGCTGGCTATAAAATGCACACCCCACGCCCGAAAGTAGGACCACTCGACCTTTGAAACCGTGAGGAAGAAGAACCTTCTCCGTTATACAAGAATATACGATGGCAGACGCTTAGGGACCCGACCCAACGGGTCATTGCCGCACCTTTTCCTGGAAAGGAGGGAGGACTTCGGCCCTAACTACCGGTTGATGCCGAACAAACGTGCTCAACCAGTATGGCCGAAATGCAGACACGGGGAGGACGCTATCGTGCAGGTCATTGACTGCCTTTTCGATGGCGAACGACGTTTCTTCCGATGCCCATACTCTGGGGTAAATAGTTTTGTTTATGTTACTGCTAATACATTCTCCATACTAACCGTCCCTTGTAGAAGATGGCAAAATGCAACTTTACCCGCTGGATTGATCCTCCCCATGAACGACATGTTTTGATGCACGTGGATACATTGTGGAACCGAATCTTTGATTTGGAGGCACAAATTGACGATCTCAAGGAGCAAAATGATGACCTCCGCCAACAGATGCAGCGCGAGAGGGGCAACGAGGAGGTCATGAACATAGGAAGTTCCTATGATCCCACATGCTGCTGCGCTAACCCTAGCTGCATATGTGCGTGCCACTACAACGATGGCCAGCCACGTCCGATGCATCCAACTAGAGAACACTCTATGTGGGTAGCGAGAGGCACCTTCTACCATTAGGCACGGGCAAACCTCGGTAGTCTCCCCTTCTGTACGCACTTATGTTCAATCTCCTAAAGCATGTAACTAAATGGTGGACGCGTCATTGCGGTTGCCTTTTATCAAGTTGACATGTTGCATCGATGTGTCGCGTTCTTTACGTTATATGCATTGAACAAACATGCATTGTATGAACGAGTACTAAAAACCAAGCTATTCCATACCAGACATTATCCGCTAGAATTAAGACGAGATATTGACACTTCAAATAAAGTTGAAATTTGCAATTACGATACAATTAGTTCCATAGTTGCTTACAAGAACCAAAGTACTGACTGAAGTACAAGTTACAACATACTAGCAGTTCTAATACAAATTCCTAGGTGTTGGCAGGCGCCTTGCAAGTTCTCAGCAGTGGCCTTCTGGCGGCAATGCACGTAACGCCTACCCGCCGCAGTTTTCCCTTCGTCCATATCGTTCAACGCGATTTACTCGCCGATGGTCCTTCCCCTTTCAATAGGTCTAGATCCGGAATCCAAGTCCTATTTGCAGATCCAACGTGACGGTTACCCACAACCCCAAGCCTCTTAGCTTGCCGCACCACACCTTCTGCACCCTTTCCTTCATGAAGTACTCCGATACGAAGTTCGATGGGTCCATGTGGATGGTCCCACACGCGGCGAGGACATGAGAGCATGGCTTGTGAAGGAGCTTTAGCTTGTTGCATGTGCAGCTAGGTTCATTCACATGATCTCCAAGGCATACCTCATGGGTAACAAGAGACCGAGCCGCCCTGAATCTGCTCGTCTCGAGGATCACATCGAATTGATGCTCCGTGTTGCCCATTACGAAGACCGTCTTGCCGACCGAGCCTTCTTGGTCTTGGCTCATGCATGTATCTTTGTAATCTTCGAGCAAGAGGGTGTCGTGGGGTTGGTCGCATGAAGTGCCGTGATTTGCATGCCTTTCCTGAAATATCCGACAGTACCATGCGTAACGCCTTCGATGATGGCGACAAGAGGCTGAGAACGGAGGCCCCTAATAATCTAGTTGTACACCTCTGCAAGGTTAGTGGTCATTATGCCATACCTTGCACCATTCGTGTCATGCAGTAAGGACCACTTCTCCAATGGCTCGGCCTCAATCCAATGAGAGAAACACCCGATGTCCCTCGAGGTTCTCCACGTCAAATGGGGAGGGTCAAGCTCCCGTAGTGTTGTGAGGCGCTCGGGCTGTGCCGCCCCAAGAATGAGGGGACACTTGTTCTTCTCGACGACATGCTTCCTGGTGTGCTCGTCCAACATCTGCCACAACGTATCAAATTTACGCTGCTAGTTCTGCATAGCAAGCCTCTTGAACAACTTCATCAATGGTTGCTGCCTGAACTGTTTGAAGAAGTTGGCCCCCAGATGGCGAATGCACCATCTCGCTCTCGTGTCCGCCAGGAACGCTCATCGGGTCTCGCTGAAGTTGTCGGATGGCCTTCATCATCCCGGAGTGGCGATCATGGATTATGCAGACATCAGGACATGCCCCAGCTACTCCCACCTTCAGATGTCGAAGGAACCACAATCAGCTACCTAAATTCTCACTTTCCACGAAAGCGATGACTAAGGGCAGAATCTGATTGTTGCCATCAATGCTAATTGCTGTCAGGATCATGCCCTTGTATTTCCTAGTTAGAAACGTCCCATCCACTGAGATCATGGGCAACATGTGTCTGAATACATTGATGCAGGGACCGAATGCTAAGAAGGTCCTCTGCAATACCATAAAACCTAGCGGCGGTCTTTTGGATGGCTAGTCCTTCATAGCAATGTATGTGCCCGGGTTCCTGTCCTGCAGCACCTAGAGCATACGAGGAAGGTTGTCGTAAGACGCCTCGAAAGAACCGAACCTCCTTTCCAAAGCCTTCTGCTTAGCACGCCATGCCTTTGCGTAGCTAATCTTGTACTTGAATTTCTGCTTGATAGCCACCATGATGTGCTTGGCCTCTAGGTTCGTCTTCTTCACTATCTCTCCGTACATGACATTGGCTATGAAAGTGGACGTCTGGTTGTGATGCCTTGGCAAAACACTACTGAGCAAGCAGGAGTACGGCTCCACCTTCGAGACAATCCAGTGAGTCTCGTACTTGGGTCTCCTTGCGTGCACACGCCAAGGACACCCAGCCTACTCGCATACCACGGTGTACTGCTCCTGGTTGGATTTGAGTACACTAAATGGCCGTCGCATGGACAAGGCCCACAGCTTAATGGCATCCTGCAGTGATCCCTTGTCAGCAAACATTGCACGGAGTCGAACCTCCGTCCCATTGTACTCCCACGGTGATTCGTGCTCGTCGTGCACAGCAAGACCCTCAACATCCACCCTATTCCATCCCTACGGGATGGGACCTTCGTCCTCCTCGGAAGAGTCATCACCATCCTCTTCTAAAGCTTCCTCCTCCGCTCGAGCTGTCAAGTCATCAATCTCCATCTGACGTATTATCTCAGTCGACATGCTCCTCTCGCATCTACCTAGGCATCGCTTTGAAAGCGTGCGGTGCATGATATTCTGCCTCTGCCTCCTCTTCTGCCTCAGCCTCCTCTTCTGCCTCCGCAACATTGGTCACCTCGTCCTCTTCTGCCTCCTCAACGTCAGCCACCTCATCCTCTTCTACGTCCACAACATCAGCCACCGCGTCTTCTTCGTGAACCACACGCTTTGCGTCCGAGCTGCTCCCACCAACCCGACAGGAGCCGTCGGAAGGGCCTTCAAGGAGTACCTTCGGACATGGCTGCACGAGTCGTACGCACTTGTAGCCACAGCACCTATAGCCTTCCAGAAATCCCTTCCATGCAACCGTGCATCACTCGCTCAACTCCCATCGAATGTGCGAGAGACCTACTCCAAACCCCTTGTATGATCGACACTCCACACCTCGGGGTCCAAGGAGAAGTTTACGTGAGCTAGTGTAGGACATCTCTGATTCGGGCATTCTCTAGGTTCGGGTGTACCAAAGCGACATGCTGGAAATCACTTAGGTCAACACCGTATAGACCTTCATGAACCGTACCAATACCGCAATGCACTTTCAATCTTGTGGGTCTACATGACCGCAAATATTACAAACGTTGCAACCAGTGATTTCTCGACATACATTCCCTATATACGTGCTAAACAAACAAGTAGCTACACGTCGCCTACATTCGACCGAGAACAAGAACAAACAAGAGTATTACCTTCATGCGGAGACCTTCTCTTCGTATCAACAAGCTTCGTTCGTCTTTCTCTTTCATGTCTCGAGCTCCTCTCCTCCCAAACCGCCCTCTCCCGAGCTCTACTCCTCCCTGTGTATCTCTCCCAAGCTCCTCTCCTCCTTTTGTCTCCCTCTCTCGAGCTCCTCTGCTTCTCCCTCTCCCTACCTTCTCCCCCTTTTCTCCTCTCCCGATCTGCTATGCTTGTCCACCGAGAGAAATGGTGAAAGAAACCATGATGGGACCTGAGCTGGCTTTCTATATGATCGTGTAGTCGCTGAACCATTGGACGACTTGGCAGGAAGTGCTGGCCCAAGGGTTGAGCAACACGTGGACTAGTCATTGAACCGTTGGACGACTTGGCAATAAGTGCCGACCCAACGGTTGATAGTTGCTCAACCGTTGGACGATTTGGCAGGACGTGCTGGCCCAAGGGTTGAGCGACACATGGACTAGTCATTTGAACCGTTGGGCGATTTGGCGATAGGCATCGCCCAACAGTTGATAGTCGCTCAACCATTGACGCGACTTGCAGTGCCCAATAGCTTGAGCGACACGTCGTCGAACTCTTCAGCGACTAGGTCACGAACGATTCGAAACTAATATATTAATAAATAATAGAACAATGCTAGAGGGAATGCATAGACAACCATGTCATAGTGATTACGAAGGAGAATACGTTAACACATAATACAAGTTATACAACAAGGTAGAGGGAATGCATAGACAACCATGTCATAGTACCTACGAAATACAATACGTAAACACGTATCACGTAAACCCCCATCTTGCCACCCATCAGCCACCACCATGGCACCTCCTCCGTCGTCGCCACGTCCCACACCCGGTCCCTGTCTAGCAATACGCCCCAGCTTGGGCTTCCAAAGCACGGGTGCCTAGGCCGGGGCCCAGACAGGGAAAGGCGCTCAGGAGCCCTGCTGATCCGTGGTCCCAGGGGGGTCGACTCCACCTGTTGCTGCGTGATCACTAGGGGCCCACTAAGCTGCTCACCGAAATAACCTCGACAGGTGCAGGCTCAGCTGCCCCTTGGACCTCCCCAGGTGCTTCCGTGAAGTACTGATCCATGTCCTCGTAAGGGAGAACTCGGTATCGGGAAAACAAGACTGCATGGAAAATAATGTTAACCTCTACAATATATCGATGATCACAAACCTAAAGATAAGAAACGTACTTGACTCGAAGGTGATGCGCGAGATGTCAAACCCACCATACTGTCCGGATGGGTTAGGGATGAAACATACACGCCTCGACGCTTTTAGTAGGTGTCTCGCAACGACGCCGTGGCGGTAAGGGTGCGTGCCCACGTGCCCACCCAGACCCTCCACCGCCCAGTGCGGCGCAGAGCAAGCGGCGGCGGGCACGTGGGCGTGCCCTCCTAGGCTTGCCGACGGGGTCAGAGGATGTGGCGCCTCGACTTATGCATCGATGAGGCCACTTCCCGACCAACGAGGCCACCTCTCGCACCGACGAGGCCACCTCTGCATCGCCCTCGACGACGTCAAGGCCACGCATCGCCTCACCGCACTGCAGGCCCGACGAACAAACTGCACTAGCTCGTCGTGCGTGACCTCTGCACCAATGCCGATCCTATCCAGGATCGACTATCCGTCGCTGGCAACCCCGACGTTGATGTCTATCTGCAAGGAGTATGTCAAAGTGTCAAACCTATAATTCTGTAACAAGATGCTCGAGACATTTTCAAACACGATTTTATGTACCACGAGGTGCACGCTCCGCGCTAAGTGTAGAGGGTAGGAGTTGGTCAGTGCTGGCACACGAGCGGGGGGAGGGTCAACGACATGCACCACTGTGCGTGTCGTAGGTGTACCAAATGAAGGTACTCATCAGACGATCGGGTCAGACGGGCCGCCTCTAGCATGTGGCCTCGTGGGCGTTAAGCCTTTGTGCCACCCACGGCTTCATCTTGCCCGGCCACTGCATCCTGGTGCCACCCCTCCTACTATGCCTATGAAACGTACCACTGCAATTAGAAGCCACCGTAACAGAAATATCAAAAACATATGTGAACATGTGTTGTATGTAACTCACGCGTGGGTCGAGTCAGGCACCCTCGTCTCGACGGGAATTGGCACAATGTGAGACCCTGGGGTATTTAGCTTGTAATACTTAGTCATCCAATTGACCCTAGCATCACAAACAAAATATCCCGTGCCTCGGGAAATGTGTACCTCCCAAGAGTGCGGTACACACACCCTTTTACAAAATCATGCATCAATTCCATACAAGCACAGAACCAAAGCATGAACTTAATTAAATAAAAGACATACATAATAGAGGTTTATTACAACAAGGCCAACTGGCCACACAAGCTAAAACTTAAATAAACAGCGAAGCAAAAGTGCCATAAGATGGCGATAAACAAAAGCCATACGGTTTGCTTTTAAGTCCACAAGGCAACCGACCGGGCCGCCAGCTAGTCGTCGAAGGCGAAGTCGAAGTCCGTCTCACAAAAGTCAATCCCTTGGGGATCAACCTCCTTTGCAACAATTTAATTAAGCAAAGCAAACGAGTACAAAAATGTAATCGCAAGACTTACATGTAGTGTAACAGCCTAAACATATGCTACATGCAAGCTTAATCAATGGAGAAGGCTCTAGGTTCATTTTCAGCATAAAGCAAGTTTTCATTTGCAATAATGTAGTAATTTGAAAGCAATTTTGCAATCTGTTTTTAATGTTCAAATAACAGCGAGTAACAATAGATAAATAACAACAACAACCTGGAAGTGACTAACCCAATAGCCACCACAACAATAGCATGAATTACCCATTCATACCACCCAAACAAGTTTTAATTAAAAAGTTATAGTCTAGTTCTTGCACGACCTTACCAAGCATGTCCATAACCTAGGACGAGGCTATTCGAATAATTTGAACCCTGCAGGGGTGTACCAATGTACCCACACGTCAGACTGCCTTTTTGCCACTAGATTAAGCACACTTCCTTTGGTATGCCGGCACGGCTAAGTCCTACGAGACATTTCCAATGGATTGTGCTAATTAAGAGCCGTGCGTATGGGGGTTAACCCTTAGTGAAATGCCTACCCGGCTCTCACCAAGGACCCATACAAAGAGGAAGATGCATCGGCGCAGCTCAAGCTGTTGCGGATGCTCCCCTCCTGTCCCAATATTGCATATAATCAAATATACAACCCTCCACGCGACTCATTAATTAACACCTCCCAAAGTACTTAGTCAAGAGGGTCCCATATCCCCTCGTGTGGTTAGCACGCAATAATCGCTATTTAGTGACACAAGTAACTTCGGTCCTTGTGGACTTAGGCACCATTCCAATCACACCCAACAGATCACACCATCATCCATTGTGCCCAAGTCAATAACAATTTGTTTTCAGCTTTGACTTTACAAATTAACAAAGCACAAAGTGCTGAACATAATGGAATAATAATAATATTTGTGTGATCAAGGTCATCGACATAAGTCGACAACCGCCCAATTCTACCGGTAGCTAAGCATTTCTAAGCATGACACCGTAAAGACAATATAAGAGCATAATTCAATCACCGGGCTCTAATTCACCGGCGAGATTAGTAACTTATGTTTTGTGGTAGGGGATAAACAATTCAAGGGCAACCATGCAATAGGAATATGTAACAGCCCCAGTTTTAATGAACAATAATAAAATGCTTTTCATAGCATTACTGCTCATTTTTGAAACTTGGACATTTTGCTACAAACTAAAACCTTCCTTTTCAAGTCAAAATCCAAAACTTGTTTGAAGCTTCAAAAGAAAATACCAGTCAATGTTGGTATTAAGACCGAGAAATATTTTTATTAAAAACTAGATGAATTATCTTGGCCAAAAATAATTTTTGCTAAATTTTTAAAGATTATTTTGACATTGAGAAAAATAATTGTCTTTAAATAAACCTATTCGGTTTAAATGAATTAATTATGTATTTTAAAATGAGAAACAGTGGTTTTCAAAATTTATTTGGGGTATATATCATCCTAGTAGCATCCTTGCAAAGTTTCATATTTTTACAAATTTATTTGCTATTTTTAAAGCCCTGGTCAAACTTTTGAAGTGTTGAAATGAGTTAGTCAAACTAGTCAGCTTAAACCTAAACCTTTGTAATCAGAGCGACCCGAGCTGTGGTTGGGTCCAACCAGTCTGATTGGTGCAGCTCACCACGTTCGTGCACATGCCCAAGATTTCCAGTGCTTGGGAGCCATCGATTTCTTCATGAACGGTCAAGATCTGCGGAGCCGTGCAGGTCTTCTATGCACGAGAAGCAATCTACACCGTTGGATCTTCATCCGACCGCATCCAGCCTTGATTTTGAGATCTTATCTTACCTCCAACTTGAGCCGTTAGATCTTCAATGAACGGGCTGGATCCAATGGGCCGTTCGAACCATTCCGATTGAGCCATGCAATCTTGGTCGTTGGATCTAAATCGTACGGTGTGCAATTATCAGGCTATGCCATTTTTAAATGGTAAAAACCGAAATGAGCTCAAGCCCTTGGATTCAATCGCAACGGGCTAGATCTTGTGGGCTGTTCGGACTGACCGGAAACGCCACGCGATCTCCGCCGTTGGATCCTCAATGAACCGCCCAGATCAGTGTGACGTTCGGACCGTCCGAACCCCACATCGATCTCCAGTGTTGATCTCCGATCCAACCGCGCCTTCCTTTTTTGATTCAAAACTCAAAGGCACACACTTACTTCTGCCGTTCGATTTCAATCATGCGGTACTCCTTCAAATCACGTGGGGATAAGGCTGCATCCTTATGTGACCGTCAGATTAAGATCACACGCCCCATATGAATTAAAATGGTTAGAACTCCCAACGTTCATAATAATCTCGACCGCCCACTTCTAATCGGACGGTTGATGTTTTTTCGAACTGGCGATGGGTTGCTTTGTCAGCGTCGACAATGAGCCGACTTTGTCGGCCGACGCTCTATCTCTTCTTCCTCTCGACTGTGCGCCGTCGCCGACTTCATCACCGGAGCGGTGGCATTACACAGTGGATTTGCAAATAATTCCTTAACACTTGGCATCAAATTGCCACCGCATCAACACTAGAACCTTCTCGGTTTCTCTAGTGGTTCAAACTCTATAAGAACCCTAGCTATTTGCTCACTGCCATTGTTGACCGAGGAGCTCTCTTCATCCATTTTCTTGTCCAAAGGAAGCATCTCTTGCCTTCACTCCTGTTATCCCTACATGCTTGCATGCTTAATTCACCTTGTAATGTGAATTGTGGCAACAATGGTAGGTTGAGCGAGGAGTGGCTCTCTGCTGCTCGAGCGGTTGGAGCACCATCTTGGTGATTCCTTGCTTGATGTGTTTCATGAAAATCCTTGCATGCCATATCATGTCCTGGTAATTCTTATAGCTAAAGCCCTCCATTGTTTCGCTTTTTGGTCAAAACAGGTGAAGTGGATTTTGATCTTTCACTGTTTTCGGCCGAAAATTGCAACTCTTCTTCTCCAACTTTGCTCTGGTGAGCTATGTCCTTAAATTATTTCTATCCTAGTCTTCCTAAGGACCTCAGTAGCTCACTTGAATCACTCACTTGTGCTTGTGATGCTCAAATCTTGTTATGACCGAAATGTTCTTTTTATAACTTTTCGGTCTTTCATATCGTTTTTGGAATTTTAGCCTTTCTAATTCAACCTCCCAGATTAGGTAGCCTCCTACTAAACCCTAGTATCATAAGCAACAATTCCTTTTACTTATGATGCCTTCAAATCAGCTAATTAGCAAAATCCCTTTTCTCTGTTGGCTATTGTCGGGCAAACTGACAAAAGTTGTAACTCAATCTTGTCTGTTAATCTTTAAAGGTTAGTGCTAGCAAGGGTTAATCTAGGTTATTAACCTTTCTAAAGATCAGCCTTAGCTCCAGCAAAAGTCTTTTGCTCAGGGTGTTTCCAAACCAACCAAAAGACTTCAAATCCTGTCTTTGTTGTTTTGTTGCCGGTCATGCCGACAACATACACAGCAAGGTCTTAATCCTCTATTTCTTACTAGTAAAGTTTATAAGTGATAAGTTAGGCTTTTAGCTTTACTAATTTAGCTGTAACTTAAACCAAAAATAATATTTTACTCATAATGCATGAAGCAGCCAACTTTTCTTTTTGTCCTGTTTTCAGTTTTCCAAATCTGAAACTGTAGTTCTAGACTAAACTCTAGTTTGTGATAGCTAGTATTAGCAGGAGCTAACTGTAGACTATTGTTCTTGTTTAGATTAGATGTAGCTTAAGCATGTTGCTAATTATGCATTAAGCTTGATCATGCATTCTTTTTCTATATGCTGCTCTCTGCCATTTTCTCGTGTTCATTGGATTTTTGTGTTTTAGATTCTGGTTCTTCTGAAGTGGTTGAATCTATTGTTGAGCAGCAAGAACCTGAACAACAGGTTTACTATTACCAAGGCAAGCATCCTCTTTGCACCATGTTGATCCCAGAATTTTTGTACTGTAGATTTCCAAAATACAGTGATACTGTTGCATGCTAATTTTTCTAAAAAAAATTATTTGTGATCTGTCAATAGTTAGTTACAACCTAACACTTGTGGCTTACCTTTAATTTGATCATACACTCAAACTTAAGGTAGTGCATCTATACTAAAATACTTATTCCCGGAGTTGCTTAGCCATGCAGTCTGTAGAACGTTAGTGTTTATCAAGCTTATTTTGTCAAACTTGGAATCTTTAAATAAATCTTATTTATTTTGATTCTTTGTTCAGTCTATTTAACATAGAAATGAAATGAAATCTTGTTTGATAAAATTGAATCTAGATTTGGACAAGTGGATGCTAGTGATGGTGCCTTAGTGCACGAGATTGGGAAATGAGGTTGTCTTGTCTGGATCGATTAAGGACTGAACATTGACTAGACGATTCAAGCCCCAACGTACTTCCACACGCAGTGTATGGGCGCTGTTTGGTTAAGTAAGAATTTGATGCTATTGAGTTGGAAAACAGGGGTAAGGACATATGTGTTTGATCTCATATCTCAGATCATATGTTCTTAAAAGGGTGAGGGCGATATATCGCTCCATCACATGTACGCACTTTAAGGGCTCGATTGCGATCTAATATGTGTAGCTAGCATGCTCTACTTTCGTCATTTAATTTTTTGTCGATCGGTCGGCATTCTTGGCACAACATGTGGGCCCTCGGTTGGCGAGTTCTATTAGTAACTTGAACTAAGCGGGATCACCGCACATGGGTAGTCCAAATTCAATAGTGTCAACTTGCCAAAAATACCAAATCTTAGTTACCCTACCGCATACCAAAGGAGTGTGCTATTATTTCGGAGGCTTACGGGCTAACTAAGTCGTGTGGGTAAAGATGTACATCCCTGTAGGGTTAAAACTATTCGAATAGCCGTGTCCACGCTATGGACAACGCTTGAGTTGAATAGATCTTTGTATAGATTTTGGACTACACTTTTGTTATGGTACTGTTTCGGCATGATAAGTGTTCATGTAATGTTTTGGTGTGCCTGATAGTCACTTAAACTTTGTTATTATTCATGATTACATTTTCTTTGGTGTAATGTTTTGGTCCAAATTGATTTATAAAATTGCCTTGTCAAAAATTAGCAAGTGTAGGACTAGGATGTATTGCTTTATGCAAAATTAACCCCAGTGTAACCTTTCGTTGTTAACCTTAAGCATGTATGAATTCTAATCCTTTGAATAAGTTCTATCAAACACTTCTTTTAATAGTTTGTGTAAGTCTTGCGAGTACCTTCTGTACTCAGGTGCTATAATCTCTTGTTGTAGGTGAGGATGGTTATTTATACGAGATGCCCGTTAGCGCCGATCAGGGTGACACTAACGAGTGAAGCTAGTTTTAACTTCTACTCAATAGCCTGAGGGTGATGGGGGCCATTGGTAGTTTTTGTTGTTTAGTTTCGTTTCCGCTGTTAACTTTTGTTGTGACCAAAGTCACTTGGTATTGTATAACCAAACCGAATTATAACCCCCTATGTATAATCATGTAAATATTTACCTTGTATGTATGATGCAATGTTGTCTAAAGGATATATGTGCAATAGTCTTTGAACCTGGAAACTATTGTGATACATATATCCGGGAACCTGAATATTGGATTTATACCTTGTTAAAAGTTATGCTTCTAGTATGATTTTTAATCAAGAACCGAATAGGTCTTAATAAAAAATTATGCTTTTAGTGTGATTTTTAATTTAGCATAAACTTCAATATTCTAGGGTCCTCACAGAATAACTACCTCTAATCGGGAAAATTACTTTGACACAAAAGCATGCATGTATATACAATTTGTAAACAAAGTAATAGACTTTAAAAGTAATGGGATTAGCATGATCAAACTGCTTGCCTTGCTGGAGATGCTCAAAATGCTACAGAGGATCACTCTCAAGGTCAACGTGCTAAATCGGAACCTAACAAAAGAACGAAAAAGAACCGATAAGAACGAAGAACACCGAAAAGGCTCAAAAACCAACTTTAGCGAAAAGCTCTAAAATTTTTACAGCAGGTAGAGCATGATTTTTAAATAATTTAGCAACAAAAACCAATTGATTTGGATTCTCAATGCGAAAGTTATGGCCAAAACAAATTCTATCTGTTGGAAAAAGGCTGAAAATTCATCTCGGGTACTATTCATCCGAAAACAACCGCATGCCTGAAGTTAAAAAGACGTGGCTACCCAACGGTTGCCAACATTTCGGGAACCACTCCAACAAACAAAGGTGAGGGAGTCGATTGGGATTCTTAAATTTGTGTGCTCGAGGTAATCAGGTCTGTTTTTACACCTCAAGCGAAATTACCTTCTTGACCAAGTCTTTTTCTGGTCAAACGCAATAGCAATTGGAAATATTCTACTTCCAACCACAGTACTGCGACCACTCGGTGATCGTAAGATCTCCTACGGCCACCTTGAAAGTCACAAGATTATTCCACAATTTTCTTGACCAAGTAAAATTCTGGTCAAATGACACACCAGTCGAAGAGTTCTTCCTTCGACCATTTCCCTCGACCACTTAATGGTTGTAAGACCATCTAACGCTTCCTTCTCCAAGTAAGTTATTTTCGCTAAAATTTGGGGGCTGATGGCGAGGATATAATAATCCTTATTTTATTATATGTCTATAATTCATATTATGGATAATAATGATGTCATATAACTCTTGAGTATACCCCTTAATATCCATGAGGGAGAAGCTAGAGGTTGTAAGTTCTTCTACGACCACCTATTAGTTGTAAGCCGTCTTACGACTACACCACAGTCGTAAGTCCTTCTACGACTATCCCATGATCGTAAGTTCTTCTACGATCAGTCCGTGGTCGTAAGATCTTTTACGACCACCACCTGGTCGTAAGCTTTCCTACGACCAGTCCCTAATCGACAGTGCTTATAGGCATGTGGGCCTAGTCGATCAGGGAATCTTCGCACCATATTTAAGATATGGGCAGTAAACTACGCGGTTATTCTCTGGAATAATGGCACGATTTTAACCCCTTTGTTATGGTGATAACTGCCTGGCGGCGTGGGAACATTACTACTCCCGTAATAATCTCCAGAAACGGCTCAATAATCTGGGACATCAAGGTAGCCTTTAACCGGAGGCGCAACGGTGCACCTTGGAGACTGTATAAAAGGCAGAATCATCAGGACAATTGGGGCGACCCAGAGGAGATTAGAAGCACAATACTCTAGTCTTTGATTCTATCTTGTAATCCAGCATACTCAATACATACACACAGGAGTAGGGTTGTTATTCTCCCTGGAGAAGGCCCGAACCTGTATAAAAATCCCCGTGTCTCCATCTCTATGTGATTTTGAGCCTAGAGGAGCCCCCAAATCAAACAATCTTTACGTAAGTTCGGTTCTAAAACACCGACAAAACTCATTTATGAAAACAGATTTGTTAAAAATGCTAAGTCTTAGGATTTTCTACTACTCTATTTCAAATTTGGCTTTGTGCAAAAAAAAGAAACCTAAAGCTTCCCTTGACTAGCCCTGCATCTATACAACTGCATTGTGTGTTGGCTCGCGAGTACGGTTGTATACTCAGGCTCTGCCATTATAATCTTTTCAGACCCATATGATCAAGACCCCTGCGACCACTACTACCTAGAGGCTAAATCGGATGGCGTGGAAGAAGATGAAGCTTAGGTCGGGACCTCCAGCCGCTTGCCTATGCAGAGTGAATGGATCCACCATGACTTGTTCCACTTCTGCCCTGGTCTTTGTTTTTGTATCCTGGCTTTTGTAAGATTTCTACCTTATGGCTCTTTTGTAAAACAATTGGTCGATGGCTCGATATATAATATATACATATGTATATATATATATATATATATATATATATATATATATATATATATATATATATATATATATGAATGTTTATATTATGTTGTGGGCTTGCACTATTCTTATGAGCACTCGCCCCACGAGCACTACTCGCACTCAAGCATGGTCTACACTATGCGTGGTCATATCTCCCACGACTCCAAAAGCGGTCTCCAGACCTCCTCTTGACCCCCGAGTCTCAGAACGTCCCAAAATTTGGCTTTTCAAAAAATCTTTTGAGTAGTTTAGGTCCTGAAAAATTTCACCAATTTTATTTGAATTGATAAAGCTTAAATGGGACTTTCATAAATCAAAAACAATTTAATATGATTAATCTCAACATCAACTATTATCAAAACTATTTTATTTGGATTCTATGTGCTTGGAAATATTTTCTAGATTTTTCTAGAATTTTTCCGAGTGCATTTGCTATTTTCTAATTGCCCTTTTGTGTTTTTGGCTATTTTCTAAAAAGAAAACTATTTAGAATCTCAGTTAACCCTCTTGGGCCGAATCCTTTAATCTGGCCTATTCCTATCCCCTCCTCGGCCCACTGCCCTTCCTTTCGGTCCAGCCCAAGCCGGCCCGTTCTTTTTTTTTCCTTTTGCTTGTTAAGCCCATTTCGCTTCCCCCCAATGCATTACCCGGCTTCTCCTTCGGCCAAAACCGCCCGCTTAGCCCTGCCCCACTATCACATTGCCCACCAAGACCAAGATTAGCAGCTGCCTGAGCCGCCCAACCCAGCTAGCCTCCTCACACAAGACAAACCCTAAGCCACTGCCCCACTTGCACAAGAATCGCTTTAGTGCGCCCATCGCCAAGTCTGCAGACGCTGGGACTCATGCCGCCGCCTCACGAGCATCCGTGCCCTCTCCGCCGCAGCGCCAAGAACCGCCACCGCCATTCACATGCGCCACGCCCGACTTCGCAGCCGCCACTTTGGGAGCCCGCCGCCGACGCCTCCTAGGCGCTATAAAAACCACGGTGCCGCGCCCGGGTGATGCCGCCGCCAAGCTCTCGCGCTGCCGACTCGGTCGCAGCATCCGCCTCGCCGAGCCGCCCGTCGCCCCGCCGCTACCACACCATGCGAGCCCACCGGATCGGAGCTGAGTTGCACCGCCAAGCCCGGCGTCCGTGGTCTTCATCTCCAAAGCCGGCACGCCTCTCCACGCCATTCACCGCCGTCCGGTGCCCCTCCGCTTTCACCGACGCCGCATCCAAGGTCCTCGCGCCGTCCTCGTCCTCGATCCGTTCTCACCGTCATCAACCAGCCACCGAAGCATCCTCCCGCTCTCGACCCGAGCCGCCGTCACCATTGGGCCGCCCCGAGCTCGTCCCCGTCCCTACCATCACTAGTGAGGTCCCTTCCCCTTCCTTATCTTTCTTCCATATCGCCGGCTCTCATCGCCCTATTCCTCTTCGGAGCCGAGCCACCGTGGCTCTTCACCACCGTCCCGTGCGCTTGCCGAGCCATGCTCGACCTCACCCGACCCCGCTGGAGCCACCGTGCCTAGCACAGCCACCACCGCTGTGGATCCCGTGGGCACCCACTGCACCGAGTCACCCTGTTGGAGTCCATCGCTAGCATTCTCCTGCACCGGCATAGCTGCCACCTCCCTCTGTCCCTATTCATGTATGTGTACGTATGTGTTCCAGTACGGGAGATGTGTTCGGTTCTCTATTACTTCTAAACCAATGCATGTAGTATTTTCCTAATATTTATGCTCTCTGTTAATTCTTTGATTAGCCCTTGCTTTGCCATCTAACTCTAAAAATTTGACACCCCATGCCCCGACACGCCATAGCAGTCGAGGCTCCTTGCTCTCGGTGATGCTGCCCTCTGTTGGTTTTCTTTTGGTCGTGTCACATCGCCTGAGTCACTTGCCACCTTAGTGTGTCCACGTCAGTATGACGAATCTACGCCATGTCACTGCCACCTTTAGGCCACGTCAGTGTTCCTTGCCATGTAGATGCACACGTGGTACACCCAACTCAAACCCCAAACCAACTCCTGTAGACCCGGTTCGTCATGAACCATGTCTCTTAACCGTGGGTCCTATTGGACATTACACTGTTCTGTGGACCCATCACCTTGAACCCAAACTTTACTCTGTGGACTTGGTTTGTGGACCAAAGGCCCACATGTCATTCTCCCAATCAAAAACCCTAGATTAGTTCTCTCTCACACATGCGGGTCCTGCACGTTAGTTCAGTGCCTATGCCATATACGCCATGTGTATACCACGTAAGCGCCATCACATCCCAAACCCTAAACCAAAGCCTTTGTGCTTGTGTGTCGTCCTATGTGGCATCCCCATCATCGATTCCTTTTTGGAAATTAATCTAATTTCTGAAATACAATTATCCAACTGGTCCCACCTGTCATCCAATAATTTCATCTCTCTTTCACTTACCAGTGGGCCCCACTTGTAAGTCTCTAATTCTATTTAATTATCTGATCTGAAAGAATATTCTTTGAATATTCTTTTCTCTCTCGATTACATCATTTCATGTGATTCTTTCGAGAGTCATACCTCTTGCATCCGAACTCCGTTTGAATCCATTCAAATTCCTAAATCCATCTAAATTCAAGATCTATTTATCTGAGATTATTATTTAAATTTTAGAGTTTGTTTGCTCTCTGTTATTTATTTATTTGGTTTATTTGCTTGTCTGCGAGTAGACATTGATACTTCGGGAAGTTCTGATGAAGAAGGAGCTGAAGATCAAGACATCAGGAGATTAAAGATTAAATACGATCGACATTGCTAGCAAGGCAAGTCATACCTTTGATCATATTGAATCCCAGTTTTCAAAAGTTATATTGATTTAAATTATTGCATCTACTTTAAGTATTTATTTAAATGCTTTTGGGTTTAGTTAATAATCCAATTTGTTATACCCACCTTGTCTATATTGATATGTCATAATCTTTTGTCACCCTAGCTTGGTTATTTAATTTAGTTGATAATATTGTAGCACCAATGTGGGTTGGTTAGATGCGATTAGATTGCTTAGCCATGCCATGAATCATCTGTTCATGTAAGTTGCAATTATCAACTTGACTAAGTGACTATGGAACTTTGTGATAATTTGTGTGTACTATGTGCTATTATGGCATGTGTGGGTGGGAAAGGATTTAGACGGAGGCAAGTGGACTGTGTGCTATTTTGGTGGATCTGTGTGCACGGGCTTAAAAATCTGTGTGCCTTAGTTAGAAATTGGAAATCTTGGCTTGGTCAATTAAGGACTTAACTTTGTGCGCCATTGAACTGGGCCTCTCATACAACCACATGCCTAGTATGGGACGGGCTTAGCTTAGTAAGTTATGGAGTCTTGACATTGATTACTCAGGTAGTAGGTTAGGCTGTGTTGATTGGGTGGAGGTGTGCTACCAAGTAGTCACATCGCGGGACGGTTCGCCGCTTCCCTGTCCAACGGTGTGTGTCGTACCATCCATTGTGTATAGTTTGGTATGACGGTTTGTAAGCACACTGGGAGTGTCAATGTTGAGATGAAGTTTCTGAAAAGTTTTGTTATAATCAGTGTAGGCCACGCTGGTTATATCTTGTAGGTAAAGTGTACAAACTCTGCAGAGTGTTAAACAATCTATTCGAATAGTCGGCGTCATGATCATGGACATGCTCGGGATTTCACACAAGGGTAGATCTTCATAAACTGTGTGGGAAGGGAGGCAGGTGATCTAAATCATATGGCTATGTGAAGAATCTGTTTTAGGCTGTGTGTCTTTGTGAAATCAAACTATTAAAATTATTATTGTTTATTTGTTTTACAATATGCTTTCAATCTATTTTTGTATTCAATTACAAATGTTGCATTTACGCAAAAGAACCACGATTGCCATTCCTTTGGAATAAGCCTGCATGTATAATTGCATTTCTATGGTGTGACTTATAGTACGGTTGTGTAGTCATGCTTGCTTTATTAAATCAAGTAGAAGTGAAGGAATCGTTAGTCAACAAGGTCTACTTCAAGGATTGTGAAGAACTAGGTCACAAGACTCCCACCGATTGCTGTGGGCATATGGATGGGTCTCACCGGATTATTCATTACGCCCAATCGCAGCCTTCATTGAGCTATTCGCTTTCTGAGGCATTAATTGTAAGCTTTGACCTTAAGGTCTTTACTCTGATATTTATTGTATTTGCCTATTTATTAGTTATCTTTGTATATGGAATTGATATTTCACTGATGTTGTCACTATGTGCACTAGCGTGATCCTGGACTAGTGCAGTATACACAGAGAGTCCAGAATTGCATTTTTGGGTCCTAACAGAGTCCTCCCCAAGACCTCCGCTTGGACCTCCTCCGAGATATCTCCAGGACCTCCCCTTGGACCTCCTCGGAGACATCTCAAGACCTCCTCTCGGACCTCCTTCGAGATATCTCCAAGACCACTCATTGGACCTCCTCAGAGACATCCCAAGACTTCCTCTTGGACCCCTCTAAGACATCTCGAGACCTCTTCTTGGACCTTCTCTGAGACCTCTCCAGGGCTTCCCATTGGACCTCCTAAAATTACCTGCACCTCCTCATGAACTACAGACCTTTTAGGATCTCCCAGACCTCCTCATAAACTCATGTGAGCTCCTCCAGATCCTCTAGGACCTCCGTAGGATCTCCAAGACCTCATAAGACCTCCCGAGCCTCCTCATGCAATCAGAGGACCTCCTCAGAACTTCCAAGATCTCCTCAGGACCTTCACAAGACTTCCTAAACCCTTTTGTCGATCCTCGGGACCTCCTCAACCCCTTTTGTCGATCCTCACTACCTCCTCAGACCTCCCGGCCCATCTCTCTGGTGTTCCTCAGACCTCCCCAAAGATGTCTCTACAAGTGTTCCTCGGGACCTCCCCAAAGACGCTCTCTCAGTGTTCCTCAGGACCTCCCCAGGACGTCTCTACATCATCTCTTAAGACCTCCCCAAGACCACTACAGGACTCCCTTAGGACCTCTTCCAGACCTCCCCAGGATCTCCT
This sequence comes from Phyllostachys edulis, assembly GCA_036346405.1. Taxonomy (NCBI): domain Eukaryota; kingdom Viridiplantae; phylum Streptophyta; class Magnoliopsida; order Poales; family Poaceae; genus Phyllostachys; species Phyllostachys edulis. Next base: position 59,269,263 of record CM070547.1, on the reverse strand, counting down.
CGGGATAACCCCAGGTTTCCCTCGGGACTTCTTCAGAACTTCTCCAGGATCTTCGGGACCACCCCGAGACCTCCCTAGAACCTCTCTGGGACCACCCTAGGACCTTCTCTACAACCAGGTGTGGTCGTACCACATCCATCAGCCATTACCTGGTCGTAGGTCTGCCTTGGGCTAGCTTTGGGGACTGATCAAGAGTGAAGAACTAGATGGCTACATGGTTAGTTATGGGTGTTGTGCTAGACTGAAGATCAAGAAGGCCAATAACTAGGTCGTGGGCCCACAATCGATTGCCGGTGTGCACATCGTGAGGGATTGCACATGCTATGCTTTGGCACTTCTTCCGCTACTGGCTCCCTGAGTGTATTTGCCATGTTCGGTCATTCCGCAAGGCAAAAGCTGTAAGGTATGTTTGTACTTGGTTTAGTATTATGTATTAATTGAATAATTTTGAGATATGCATTTTGAGCCAACAATGTAACTGTGTGTTTCAGCTACTGATCCAGGAAATGACACAACTATGCACAGTGGATCCCAAGCTCCAAATTTGGGGTCTGACAAATGTTCAACTTGTCCCATATGTCGGTCGGCCGACATAGGGGGCGCGCACTATTCACGTAAACAGCAGTACCACCTTTTTAAGGATATGCAGCTTTCCTTCCTCCTATTTAAGGAGGCTGTACCCCCCTCTAGTTTCTTTAGATTTCTTTTATGTTTTAGTTTGCCTTCATTGCAACTTGAATCTTCTACGTGTGTCGACTAGACCACCCAGTCAAGATCCTTATTCGGAATCCCAACTCAATTCAAACATTTCAATCCTATTTGCAATTTTAGATTGCTTATTATCTTGTTCTTGTGTGTTCTTCGATTGCATGTAGGAATAGACCTTCGTGGTCAGGACAACCGCGTTCTTGGCATGGTTGATAATGACTCGGAGTGTGGTTTAGCGATTGCTTGGTGTTCTGGTCATGACAGGTTAGAAGCCTGCATCGTCAAAGTCGTTCTCCTCCAAATCGAAGTTATCATCCTATCGGAAGATCGGGAACCATTGTCTCATCAGCAGCGGTTTTCTCCTTGTTGCCACACGCAGCGCCCTCTTGAACGACTCATTGTGCCATTAACGGTCTTCAACACTTATCTTCAAGAAGTTCCGCCTTCCCACTCGGCACGGATTAGCAACATAAACTCCCTTTATGTGTTGCCGAAACCATGCAGCCGCTTCTCTACCATGTGGTGCACTCCTTGAAGGACAGTACAGTCGCCCTCGCTACACGATCACTCTGAGGGATAATACATTGGCCCTCGCCATCAACTATTGTGAACATGAGCGCCACTGCATCCCATGCACCTGACAGTTCTTCTCCTTGAGACACGGAGATGGCCGCCAATGCCATCTTGCCTTGCTAGTTGTCGATGATCGACGCTCCTTGGTAGCAGGTATTTGGGAGACATGCCACCTCCAATCTTCACCGCTACCTCTTTGCCGCTATAACTTCGTCGCTAGTGGCACGACTCATCGGACGACTCCGACCTCCGATTCTTCTTGTGACGATGGCCTCCATGCTATCGCTGTTTGTCGTCCTCATGCCGTCTCATTTCCTAGCGGCTTCGCACCACCTCACCTTGCTGCCGCCGGCCTCCACCTCCGATGGAGATCACCGTCATCGGCCTACTCCGCGGCGATCACGTCGTTGCTGTCGGTGTGCACGTCACATGCAATTCCGGCACACCGTGCTGGCCTCGCCATGGCTGTGTAGACCTCTAAGGTGACGTTCTTGATGCACGGTCTTTGAGCTTGGCCTGCGTCGTTGGTGCCCCATACACCTCTACCCAACACGCTGCTCTCCTCATCACAGAGTCAAGACGCTCTATCGGTCACCGCCGCGCAACCCACGCTGCGCCGTCAAGACTACATGTGTGACCTATTGCGTGCCTACCTGGCCTCGAACTTGCATCGGTCGTGCCGCCTGCCACTCGCTATGCAGTCACGATCGACTCTTTGGTTACATGTGGATAGCTATTATCTCATCGTGATCAATCGATTAAGGCTCGGCAAATTTAGCATTTTGACACATAGATTAAAACCTAAATAGCTTTTCTTCTACAAGATGAATTACAAATAAAAGATGGTAAAGCTTACTCAGAGGCTCTGAGTTGGCACCCAAAGGCTTTGTTTTCTAAACTGTTAGAGGGAGGGACTGTATGTTGGGAGGGAGAACATTCGTATCTTGAGGGGTTGCCATCATATGAGAACTAAGCTTCGGTTTTGTTTGTGCTTTTGGTTGCACTCTGAATGCTAGGTACAACAATCATCTATTTGCGTATTCTGATACCTTTTTTGTTCACATACCCTGAATTTGTTCTTGAATGGAGAGTGATTGTTCTCTGAAATCTGGTAATGAATTGATCCAAGATAGAAAAGAAATGCTAGGTATATCAATCATCTATTTGCATATTCGAGTGCTTCATTCATCTCTAAATATAGGACAAGTTATGAGCTCTTGATGCCATCATTAGCTTTGTGTTTCTTTGTTATTATGGAGATCATGTGGATATGATCCTAATCTTAGTGTGCTGAACAATTGGTAATAGTGTCGATGTGTCTGCAGAAACCCTCGTTTTCGGCAAAGTCCTGCTGCTTGTCAGGCATAGGCGGTCTGACTGGCCGTGGGCAGGCTGAAGTGCTGACAGTTAGACCGGCCTGATGAGTGGTCTGATCAGCCTTGCGGACTGACCCGTGTAGTCAAGTTTTTCTAGAGAGGGTGCAAATTTCTGAGGGTGGAAATTTGGCAAGAGTTAGCGGCGATCGACCAGACCATGGGTGTGATCGACCCGGCCTGTAGTGTTCATCTTGTTTGGGACGGTGGTGAACTTTGAGGGTTAGGTCATATTCATGAGTTTCATTGCATAGATGTTGCATGAAGCAGCGACACGTCTACTTTGTGAAGAGCTTGTGCTCAGAAATGGTTGCTTAGTTTATTGTTGTGCATGTAGCTTGGAGTCAACTATGGTCAACAGTAAGGAGGACTGAGATTTGGTTAGGAGAACCAAGGTCCGAAAAGGTCATGGATGTCGGGTGAGATGGTTGGACTCAAGCAAGGCGCAAGATGGACAAGAACCATAGAAGGAGAAATTTGAGCAAAGGCCTTTGTGAAGGTATGTGCTTATGCCTCGTCAATTATGTGAATTGATGATTGTGCATATCGTGCGGTGCTATGTAACGGTTTGCTTGTTTGTGATGGTTGTAGGACACCTGATACGGGGGATGCCCGATCTTCACGACGTAGGATCGATGATAACTTTGGATTCGTGCAACCTGACGAACCGATGGTGCCAACCACTATCAAAACAGCAACCTGTGACAAAAGAATTTGCCCAACCACACGCTCGTGATCCTGTCTACTTGACCACACAAAGTAGACGTGTCGCTGCTTTTGCAAAACACAAGGAATTACAATAACAACGGGGTTAAGAACGCCCAATTCCCTCTAGGTTGTAACTTGTGGATATCATGGGGATATGCTCATGATCTTAATGTGATGGTACAATTGGCAATAGCTTCCTTGGTTTGTCGAATCGATCGCTTTCGGTTTTGTTGAAATCTGTTTTCAGGCAAGTGTCGGGATAATCGGTAGTACCGGTATGTAATCTGCGGTACTACCGCTGATCTTGAGTACCGGCTTGTGTTTGTCGGTATCATTGGTAATATTACCGCTAGCAAAGCGTATGGTTTTTCCGAGCGAGTGTAACTTGTGTTTTGGATTTCTCGAGGCGGTAGTACCGCGCTATGGTTGCTTGTAGTACCGCATGATTTTAACGACCGCTGTGAGCGGTATGGTTTTTCCGAACAAGTGTTTTGGGAAGTTTTGGATTTCCTTGAGGAGCGGTACGACCGCTAGTTGGGGTCTTGATTACCGCGAAGTCTTGATAGTACCGCCTTAACACCTGCACGCGGTAGTACCGATTGCATTTTCAAGTTGGGCCATCTTGGTAAAATGGTTATGGGTTAGGTCAAGTTCATGGGTGTCATGGCATATGTGTTGCATGATGCATGTTTTGACTAACGTGGGTCAAGTTGTGAAGAACTTGTTCCGGATTCGATTTCTTTGTCTATTGATGTGCGTGTTGCTTGGAGGTCAATGACGCTCAGGCGAGGATGATCGGGACTAAGCTTGGAGAGCCGAGGTCCGAACGATCGGGATGCCGTGAGGTCAATGGAGTCAAGCATTGCACAAGAGGGACAAAGGTGACCGAATCAGGCGAGCCGGCGACGGAGTTCGACTCAAGCGGCGGGTGGGTGCAAGTGCCATGGTGGTTTCGGTGGGGCCGGATGGGAGAGACTTGCCGACATGAAGAGAGTCACCGGATCAACCTACTGTGTGGCGAAGCATGGGAGGTGCTTCACGAAGATGGGACTCGGTCTTCAAAAAAGATCGAGAAGGGTATTTTGGTAATTTTACCAAATACGCCTTTGGTGACCTAATGCCAACCACGGCGCAAGACGGTGCGTCAAGAAGTGGATTAGGTCAAGAGAATTGAAGACGGCGCTTTAAAATGCGTGCGTGTGTGACCCGTTTGTTTTGGGCCTTAACGGAGCCCATTAGGTTACTCTTCTAGAAGGTCTAAGCCTCCACTATAAATAGGGGGTGTGCTTTGGACAGCCACCCCAACCCTTTCATTACTTGTAAACCCTAGTTTTGCTTTTGTGCTTAGGGAGTTGATAGTTGGAGGTTAGGTTCTAGAGAGTTGGATTTGATTTCGTGCTCATGTATTGAGTCTTTGTCCTCCATTGATGGAGTGGCTGTAAACCAATACCATATCAAATCAATCCAAAGAAAGTTCTTTCAAAGATGAGTTCATTTGCTTTCTTTCTCTCTATTTGATGTTTTTGAGTCTTTCTTTGATCCGCAAGTTTTTAGTTGGTTTCTTGCCGTGATCTAACTTGCTGTGACATGTGGGAACCCATCTAGGATCATCTTGATCATCAATCACCCACGAGCAAGTCTCTAGATCATATTTCGATTTTTGCTCGGTTTTGAAGCACACTTCGTTCAAACTGAAAAAGATAGGAACTTTGGCTTGGATCTCTACGATCCTTGATTGGAATAGGTTCCTAATATCCTTAGGAAGGTGTGTTCCAAATTTGGTGGAGTTTGGCCTTATGGTTTAAAAGTTACGACGATTTTCGATTTCGTTTTCAGTCATTACGCTTCATCGTCGGGGATAAAAGGTAGTACCGCGATTTTGCTCATGTAGTACCGCTGATGAGGTAGTACCGCATCTTCAACGTGGTAGTACCGATTCACGAGATTTCAAAGACAACTTTTTGTTCTTTGCTCTCGCTTTGGGGGTTTGTTTAGGATTCAATACAAGGCTTCCGCTATACTTGTATATTGATCTTCATAGCTCTCATAGCTATTGGAGTGAAATTATTATTGGATCCAATCTTATTGAAAAAGATTTTGAGCTCCTATTCACCCCCTCTAGTCGCCTTTTCGGTCCAACAAGTGGTATCGAGCCGGTTAGTTCAATCTTGATCTTAGCAGGTCCGTCACCGAACTTGGCGATGGATAAGTACTTCACCAAGCCGCATGTCTTCGATGGGCTCGACTATGCCTATTGGAAGAATCGCATGCGAGTCTTCCTTGAGAGCGAAGGACAAGCTATATGGGAGGTTGTTCGATCCTCTCGCTTTTGCCCGAAGTTGCTACACCGGCCAATGACCCTCTTGGCTAACAACAACAAGGCAAAGAACCTTCTATATCTTTGGGCTTGGTAGGCAAAAGTACGATAGGATTTGCAATCTTGCGACAAGACATGAGATTTGGCACACCCTCGAAACTTACCATGAGGGATCGTCCCAGATCAAGCAAGTGCGTCAGAATGTCTACAAGCGAGAGTACAACAAATTCGAGATGCGTCCTGGTGAGAGCATCGATGACGTCTTTACTCGCTTTAACAAGGTGATCAATCAGATGAAAGTCATTGACATTGAGTACTCTCAATCGAGAATGCCACCCACCTCTTGGGTGCAATCAACACCAAGGAGTGGGAGATGAAGGCAACTGCCATAGAGGAGAACGTCGATCTCTCTAATCTCACTTTGGAGCTGCTTTATAGCAAGCTAAAGACTCATGAGATCAAGAGAGGCGGTAATCCTAAGAAGGATAACATGGCTTTGGTGGCTGATCCTTTCAAGGGGACTCCTGATGGTTCTTCTGAGTCTTCTTCTGGTTTTTCTCTTGCGTGTTTATCTGCTATTCAAGAAGAAGAGTTTGAGAGTCTTCCTGAGGCTGATTTAGCTCTTTTAGCCAAGAAAGTCACACGGGCATATAACAATGTCAGAAACAGAAAGAGAGGTGGCCCTGTGACATGCTATGAGTGTGGAGAGCTATATCACATCCGACCAATCGCCCCAAGTGAAGGGTAAGGGCAACCACAAGATTGAGAAGCTCGCTCGAAGAAGCCTCAAGGGGCAAGTCCAAGTATGATCTTGCCAAGCTCATGAAGGTCGCTCACCGGTCCTTGCAGCTTTGGAGATCAATCCATGAGCGATGTGGACTCGGGAGCGAGGAGGACAAGGAGGAGGAGATCCTCAAGACAAGAAAGGGAAGGCCAAGGACTTCACCGCATGTGCTTCATGGCCAACTCCGTCGGCGCCGATGACAACGATGAGGTACTTCCATCCTATGATGTCCTTTCCGCTAGATGCGATAACATGTATGAGCAATTGCTTAGTCAGATAAGGCTTTAAAGTTCACCATGGCTAGGAACAAGGATCTAGAATCACAAGTCGAGAATTTGACATTAGAGATTGTGAATGCTAAGAGTCTAGATGTTGATGAATGTTCATCCCGCCATGCTTTGCACTCCAACTGCCTAAACCGCAATCTGCTCATGATATTGCTTTGCATCAACTTGAAAATGCTAGAACTGAGCTAATTGATGTTAAATCTGCTCCATGTGAAAAATGCTTAGATTCTAGCAAGTTGGATGCTACGGTAATGTGAAATCTAGCTTTTGCTCTTTACTCGCTTAGAGCCTTGAACATGAAGTTAAGGATATTCTAGAAGCGATTAGAGCTAAGTTTGCCAAGCTTAAGGATTCAATTGATTCTACATCTTGTGCCTCTTGTGCCGCCTATAAGCTTGAAGTTGCTCATCTTAAGGAGAAACATGCTAGAGCCATTAAGGGCAAGACTTGTGAATCATGTGCTAATATTGAAAAAGAGAATGCATATCTCAAGGATACTTTAGAAAGATTCTCTAATGGTGAAAAACAGTTAAACATGATTCTAGATAAATCTAAAACTCCTTTTAAGAAGCAAGGTTTAGGATACAACTCGCTTGCAGACATGTCCAAGCCTAATGTCATTCAGGTCTTGGAAAATGGCTTAGTTGAATTCAAAACCCAACCTCAAAAAAACTGCTTTTAAATCTGCGGGGTTTGTCCAACCTTCTTTTAAGCCAAAAGGTGCTTCTCCCAAAGGTACAAAATACCATTGCACCTATTGCAAGAAGAGTGGACATTTGGTTGAGTTCTTGGCGTGGGTTGAAGAATGCTAAGAAAAATATTGCTAGAATGTCATCTAATCAACCTAGAGCTTTTATGAGACATGGTCACGTACAAAAGAAGAACCCCACCTAGGATTTGTTGCACATGCTCATCACCATGTTCCTAGACAGGATGCATCTCATGTTCGGTTACCATTGCTCAAAATAGAACTCGCTAATAAAGTCAAGGATAGCACATCTGCTTTGCATACTACTATCAGAGCGAGTGTCTCGATCTTGGGTTCCCAAGTCGCTTTTAACTAACCCATGTTGAGACACATCGCTCTTTGTTCCTTGATTTTCGTGGATTGGCGCGGAAGGGGAAGAACACATGGTTAAATCGACTCGGGTGTTCACGCCACATGACCGGAGACTCAAGATGGTTCACCTCCTTCACGCGATCAACAGTGATGCCTTCATCACCTTTGGAGATGATACACAAGGCGCATTGAAGGAACTGGAATGATTAGGGTGAGCGACAAGTTCATTCTCAAGGACGTCGCGCTTGTGTCTAAGCTAAGGTACAATCTCCTTTACGTCTCCTGACTTCTCGATGATGGCTATGAGACTCGTTTTAAGAAGAATGCATCGTGTGCTTGATTCTTTTGGTGAGCTCGCTTTTGGGATTTCTAGAGTTGGTAGAATTTTTGGGTGACTTTTACAATCGCTTCGGATCTCTTAAGTGTTTGATTGCATCTTCTTCTCGATATCGGCTTTGGCACCGACGTTTGGGGCACATTGGTTTTGATCATCGACACGAGTTAGCGGCCTTGATCTCATGAGAGGTTTGCCTAAACTCAAAGTCAAGGATCTTTGTATGCATACTCAGGCATGGTAAGCAAGTTGCCGCCTCACACCCATCATTGACTATGGTCATGGTGACGGACCGGGCGGTTACTTCATATGGATCTTGTTGGTCTGCTAGGTTCGATCGATCGGTGGCAATTGGTACATTCTTGTCATAGTCGATGATTTTTCGAGATACTCTTGGGTGTTCTTTCTTGCTTGAAGGATGAGGCTTTTGATCATTTTCATGACCTTGTTCTTCGTTTGGCTTGAACTTCCCGGTGCCTTGAGAAGCGATCCGCAATGACAATGGCACGGAGTTCAAGAATGCTTCTTTGCCTCTTTTGTCTTTGGCGTGGTATTGAGCATCGGTTCTCTTCTCCACCGTCCCTCAAAGAAAATGGCGTTGTGGAAAGGAAGAACAGACTCTAGTTGAGATGGCTAGAACGATCTTTGGATGAGTATAGCACACCGGGAGGTTTTGGGCGAAGCTATTGCTCTGACTTGCCATATTTCAAACCGTGTCTTTTTGAGACCATCTTTGGGCAAGACTTCATATGAGCTTCGTTTTGGTAGAAAACCCTCTGTCTCTCACTTTCGAGTCTTTGGATCGAAGTGTTTTATTCTCAAGACAGGAAACCTAGATAAATTTGAATCAAGGACTTGTGATGGTTTATTTCTAGGTTATCCCGCTCATTCGAGGGTTTTCGGGTTTTAATGTTGAAACTAACATTGTTCAGAGACATGCAATGTCACTTTTGATGAGACTAGCCACGGAGCTAGATCCGATGTTTGGTGACTTCTGGTGACAGAGAGCATTTTGTTGAAGAAGATGAGGATGAACTTGATTTTGCTCCTTCACATTGTTCGATGTTCTGTGCAAGCCGCCCAAGCTCGAACACCGCACGATCGCTTCACCTCCAATTGAGGCTCTGCTGCGACTTCTTCATCGGCGATACTGCGGAGGTCGAGGAGACGCTATCTCCCCAGCTCCTTTGCACATTCGAAGCAACACCCTCCGGATCGGATGATTGGTAATCTCCATGAGCGAGTCACTCGCTCGGTATCATGATCCGAGTCTTTTCTCTCTCTGCATTTGTAGCTTCTTTTGAACCCAAAGATATATCACATGCTTTATCGATGCTAGTTGGGTCAATGCCATGCATGAGGAGTTAGAGAATTTTGAAAGAAATAAAGTTTGGAACCTTGTAGAACCTCCTAGTGGTCATAATGTTATAGGAACCCGTTGGGTGTTCAAAAATAAACAAAATGAGGATGGTTACGTGGTTAGAAACAAGGCTAGATTGGTAGCTCGTGGTTTTAGCCAAAGTTGAGGGGTTAGATTTTGATGAGACCTTCGCTCTGTTGCTAGATTAGAAGCCATTCAAGATCTTACTTGCATTTGTCTTTGCATCTAAAGGTTTTAGGTTGCATCAAATGGATGTTAAGTGCCTTTCGAATGGTTTTATAGAGGAGGAAGTGTATGTTAGGCAACCCCTGGCTTTGAGAATCCCAAGCACCACGATCATGTTTTAAGCTATCCAAAGCCTTGTATGGTCTTAAACAAGCCCCTAGAGCCTCGGTATGATAGACTTAAGACCTTCTTGCTTAAGAATGATTTTGAAATGGGAAAAGTAGATAAGACTCTTTTCATTCTTAGGCATGGCAATGACTTCCTGCTTGTTCGATATATGTTGATGATATTATCTTTGGTGGTTCCTCTAATGCTCTTGTTTCAGTTTTTCCGAGACCATGTCGAGGAATTTGAGATGAGCATGATGGGAGAACTCAATTACTTTCGGGCTACAAATCAAGCAATGCAAGGAAGGATCTTCATCCATCAAGCGGTACACCAAGGATTTGCTCAAGCGTTTTGATATGGGTGATCGCAAGCCGATCGCCACTCCCATGGCGACTTCGATCGCTGGATCCAGATGAGGAAGGAGAAGCCGTGGATCAACGCGAGTACCGCACAGATGATCGGCTCCTCTCCAGTACGACGGCCTCAAGACCGGACATCCACTTGTGATCGCCTCTGGCGAGGTTTCAGCGCCACCGAGGACTTCACATCGCCAAGCCGTTAAGCGCATTTTCGTGTATTTACACTCTACCCTTGAAGATGGCATTTGGTATTCTTGTTCTTCTTATTTGTCCATTCGGGGTTTTGATTCTCGATTTTAATGGTCAGTAGGCTAGATAGAAAGAGCATTTCCGCACATGTCATTTCTTAGGCACTTCTCTTGTCTCTTGGTCATCTAGGAAGCGGTCTTACATTGCACAATCCATCTTTGAAAATGAATATGTGGTTCTTTGCTAGTTCTTTGTGGTCGATTTTGTGGATGGTCTCCACTCTTAAGGATTTTGGGTTAACTTTGCTAGTGTTCCTCTCTTACGTGACAACACTTACGCTATTAACATTGCTAAAAACCCATTGCAACATTCTAGGACCAAACACATAGACATTCGCTATCACTTTCTTAGAGACCACGTTGAGAAGGGCGATATTGTGCTGCATTTTGTGGAGTCCGAGGCTCAGTTTAGCGATATCCTCACCAAGCCTTTAGACCCAACAAGGTTTGCCACCTTGAGGAGTGAGTTAGGGGTAATTTATCCCTATGGGTTGGTTTGAGGGGGAGTTGGATCTTTTCTGATCTTTCCTTTTTCATTTGATCTTTTAGGTTCTTGAGTTTTTCTTGCATCTCATTGTATCATATTGCATTCATATGAAAAATCCAAAAGATGCATTGTAATATAAGCTTTTACGCTTATCTTTTAAAATTGATGAAGCTTTGCTTATTACCCTTTGGAGCTTTAGTGTTTCAAATTCTTGCTCAATGCCATGTCTAGTTTTTTGACTTGCTAGAATTATCATGCTTTCACATGTGTAGCTAAGTCTTTGTTGTATGAGCTAGAACTTGAAAACAACTTGAACTAAGAAATTAGCAATTTGTGAATTGTTTAGCCGATTCATAATTAGTGCTCCTTTTATGACATTGGCCTGTCAAAATTGCTTTGTTAGCTCTTGAATCTAGCTTTGATCATTACTTGAGCTTCTTGTGTTCTTGAGAATCTAAAAGCGCTCTTGTGCAAAATAAAAATGATCTCTTTGTGCTGAAAAGAACCGATCTCACCAATTCTTTCTCATGAGACCGCTTGCCATGGTACTAGACATGAACTCAGGGGGAGTTTTGGATGACCTAGACCACTCTCTTAAGCTTTTGTTGCTTGGGATGGTCGTAGTGAGGCTTGAGATCTAGCACAATGCTAAAAATGCAAATTGTCAAATTGGTTGAAGCTTAGGAAGAGATTGTGGATGGCTCCTAGTCCAGGATCTTCTTTACTAAGATAGACCTTTTATCAACTTGAATATTCATTGCAATTGAAAAACAGTTGAAAATGGGCATTTGAGAAAATTGAGCAAAATGATTCAATTCAGGACCTTTTTGTCTCTTAATGTGGTCATGGTTAGCTTTTGGATCTCACGTTGACATTTTGACATGGCGAAGATCATTTTAGGATCACTATTGATGAACTTGCTAGATTTGAAGCTTTGCTTAAAATGCTAAAATTCATTGCTTTATATTGAGCCTTCTTGCTTAGCTTTGTTATATATGTTTTATCATGATCTTGCTAGCTTATTGGTTAGGGCTTGATATGTTGTTTGTGCAACTTTAGAAATGCTAACTTGTTCTTTTGGGTAATCTCCAAAGCTTCTTGTACTCAACAATTGAAAAATACAAAAATTGAAGCCACTCCATTGCATTTCATGCATGCTCCTTCTTATGCTTTTTCCTCATTCTCATTTGTCATCTCTGGGCGAGAGGAAGGCGTGATTCCTTGATGACTCCATTGTCAAAGGGAAGATATTGTAAAAATGTTAAAAAGGGAGAAGTTGTTTGGGGAAGATGTTTGAAAAAGGGAGTTACTTGGAGAAAAATTGAAAATCTAAGGATCATAGTGAGGGGGAGTTTCTTATTTGCATTCTTATGGTTTTATTATTATTTCTGAACTAGAATTGCAATTCTTGATCCTCACAATGATCAAAGGTCATATCGAACAATTGTTCTTTCATATGGACCTTAAGTGAGATTTTGACACCTTTCTGGATTTTGAAGCTTTCATGCTTTCTTTTGCCGTATCTCACTTGCTGATACTATTCTGGAGCTAGCTTGGTCATTTCCTTTGCTTTTTCTTGCATTTGGACCAAGTTATGCCTTTGAGCAACGTCGAGTTTTTACTTTTTCAAACCTCAAATTTTGCATTTGTGGGAAATTGCCAATGTGTTCATCAAGGGGAGATTGTGGATATCATGGGGATATGCTCATGATCTTAATGTGATGGTACAATTGGCAATAGCTTCCTTGGTTTGTCGAATCGATCGTTTTCGGTTTTGTTGAAATCCTGTTTTAAGCAAGTGTCGGGATAATCGGTAGTACCGGCGTATCTGGCGGTACTACCCATGATCTTGATAATACCGGCTTGTGTTTATGCGGTAGTACATTGGTGATATTACCGCTAGCAAAGCGGTATATGGTTTTTCGAGCGAGTGTAACTTGTGTTTTGGATTTCTCGAGAAGCGGTAATACTGCGCTATAGTTCTTTAGTACCGCAATGAACGACGGCGTGTGTGAGCGGTATGGTTTTTCGAACAAGTGTTTTTGGGAAGTTTGGATTTCCTTGAGGAGCGATACGATCATAGTTATGGGTCTTGATACTACTGAGTCTTGATAATCTAAGCCTTAACACTCTGCCGGTAATACCGATTGCATTTTCAAGTTGGGCCATCTTGGTAAAATGGTTATGGGTTAGGTCAAGTTCATGGGTGTCATGGCATATGTGTTGCATGATGCATGTTTTGACTAACGTGGGTCAAGTTGTAAAGAACTTGTTCCGGATTCGATTTCTTTGTCTATTGATGTGCGAAGTTGCTTGGAGGTCAATGGCGTCAGCGGCGAGGATGATCGGGACTAAGCTTGGAGAGTGAGGTCGTAACGATCGAGGATCTTGCCGGGTGAGGTCAATGGAGTCAAGCATTGCACAAGAGGGACAAAGGTGACCGAACAGGCGATTCGGTCGACGGAGTTCGATCAAGCGGCGGGGCTCGGTGCAAGTGCCATGGTGGTTTCGGTGGGAGCGGATGGGAGACTTGCCGACATGAAGAGAGCTGGATCAACCTACACGTGGCGAAGCATGGGAGGTGCTTCACGAAGATGGGACTCGGTCTTCAAAAAAAGATCGAGAAGGGGTATTTTGGTAATTTTACCAAATACCGCCTTGGTGACCTAATGCCAACCCGCGGCGCAAGACGGTGCGTCAAGAAGTGGATTAGGTCAAGAGAATTGAAGACGGCGCTTTAAAATGCGTGCGTGTGTGACCCGTTTGTTTTGGGCCTTAACGGGAGCCCATTAGGGTTACTCTTCTAGAAGGTCTAAGCCTCCACTATAAATAGGGGGTGTGCTGGATAGCCACCCCAACCCTTTCATTACTTGTAAACCCTAGTTTTGCTTTTGTGCTTAGGGAGTTGATAGTTGGAGGTTAGGGTTCTAGAGAGTTGGATTTGATTTCGTGCTCATGTATTGAGTCTTTGTCCTCCATTGATGGAGTGGCTGTAAACCAATACCATATCAAATCAATCCAAAGAAAGTTCTTTCAAAGATGAGTTCATTTGCTTTCTTTCTCTCTATTTGATGTTTTTGAGTCTTTCTTTGATCCGCGAGTTTTTAGTTGGTTTCTTGCCGTGATCTAACTTGCTGTGACATGTGGGAACCCATCTAGGATCATCTTGATCATCAATCACCCACGAGCAAGTCTCTAGATCATATTTCGATTTTTGCTCGGTTTTGAAGCACACTTCGTTCAAACTGAAAAAGATAGGAACTTTGGCTTGGATCTCTATGATCCTTGATTGGAATAGGTTCCTAATATCCTTAGGAAGGTGTGTTCCAAATTTGGTGGAGTTGGCCTTATGGTTTAAAAGTTCTGACGATTTTTCGATTTAGTTTTCAAAGGCATTACATTCATCGTCGGGATAAAAGGTAGTACTGCGATTTTGCTGCTTGTAGTACCGCGATGAGGTAGTACCGCATCTTCAACGGTGGTAGTACCGATTCTGAGATTCGGCACAACTTTTTGTTCTTTGCTCTGTGCTTTGGGGGTTTGTTTAGGATTCAATACAAGGCTTCCGCTATACTTGTATATTGATCTTCATAGCTCTCATAGCTATTGGAGTGAAATTATTATTGGATCCAATCTTATTCGAAAAAGATTTTGAGCTCCTATTCACCCCCCCTCTAGTCGCCTTTTCGGTCCAACATAACTGTATGTCATACCCTAGGAAAACCAAGCGTATAGATCTATTAAATAATAGATTGATTTTTTTTCATCGTGGTCTGCCACCCAAAAGTAAATACATAAAATTATATAGCCTCTAGGGCTAGCTGGGCTAAAGGACCGATTACTACTCGGTTCCATCCAAGACACACTAGTCTAAGTTGGTTTAGCCAAGGAGATAGTTAAGGAAAGTAAATTACAGACCGACCAATACAAGGTTCGGCCAAGGGAATAGTACGCATGCTACAGGCCCACCCGTGACATGGGTGGACAGAAGTCAATCCGATTTTGCTTTCTCCAGGGTCTCCAAAAGACTGATCATGTTTTCTTGAATAAAGGACAACCAAATCCTCATTGTTTTATGGGCAATACTATGCTTCATGCTTGGCTGGACATTGTAATTGCACCATGTGGGTTCCATGCTGCATGCATCCTTAATAAAAGAATAATATTGCTCTTCTCTCCATGTCAATCAATAAACCAACAAGGCTTGCATTTGTGAGATGGATTGCAGCTCATGGCTTCATAGGTGACATTTGTACCCCATCAAACATAGGTTTACATTAGTAGCGACATCTTCTCTCTCTCTCAGTGCGTCGGTCTCTCATGCTTCTATACATATAAAATCGCACACACACAATATGAGACTATTAGGCAGTAACATATATTCATTAGAATCAAGATTAAAATTAATTAGGAGCGAGTTCACCTGCTGATTAATTAATTTAGCCCTTGCTCGTGTAATCGGTCCAATCGAGATGTCCTCAGCAACACCGGAGCAAGATCATGGTGTGGCGCACTAGATCAGAACTAGGTTAGGAGAACCGATGTCTAGAACGATTGAGGTGGTCTTTGAAAGATGGTGAGGTTAGCGGGGTGGTAACAAGCCGAGAAGACAAGGAACCGGAGCGGGAGCTACCGGTGATGAACATTGACGGGCAATGGCAAGGTGGACTGGGACTAGGTTCAGGAAGGAGTTGAGGTCTGGACTAGGCTTAGGGAGGAGCTGAGGTCTTGAACGGTCAAGGAAGCTAGGTGCAGTCATGGTGAGACATGTGGTGCACCAAGTGACTTGGTCACAGTTGCAAGAGGGGATGGATCGGTGGGACCCGAACGCGTGAGAGGCTTGGCGAGGAGTCATTGGGGCCACATGGATGATGATGGAGCATGGGAGATGCTTTGAGGCGAAGGAATCGCCAGAGGTTGGTAGAGGGGTATTTTGGGAAATTTTTCTATACCGAAAAAGTGGTAAGTGGTGGTGTGTGAAACCACCTTCTTGGTCTTGGAGAAACCGTGGCGCAAGACGGTGCCACAAGAGACAGTTTAGGTCAAGAGAAGATGAAGACAATGCTTTGAGGAGCGTGCGTGAGTGAAACCCATTTGTGTGTGGGCTTAACGGGTGCCCGTTTGGGATGTCTCTGTAGAGCTAGCCTCCACTATAAAAGAGGAGGGTGCTGGTTGTGCACCCCCAATCCTTGTAGTCTAGAAACCCTAATTTATGATTTAGGGATAGGAGAGGAAAGTGGAGAGGCTAAGGTTCATGAGAGATGGATTGATTGAGTGCTCAAGTGTTGACATTTTATCCTCCATGGGGAAGTGGCTATAAACATATAATCTTTATAATCAATCCATGCAAGATTTGCTCTAAGATGAATTCTATCTTATTCTTGCTCTCTCTTTGATGCCTTTGGGATTTTTGGTGTTTATTAGATTATTATTTGGGATCTGGTGTGATGTTGCTTGTTGGAGCGTGTGGGGTATGATCTAAGGTCATCTTGATCATCATCCACACACGAGCAACTTTATATCAGACTTTGATTGTGACGACTTGGCAGGGGCCCCACTCGAGAGGTCCTCCAAGACCTCCTGGGAGTCCACGGGACCTCCCGGAGGTCCTAGAGACCTCTTGAGCGATCCTCCCAAGCCTCCCGGGAGGTCCAGTGGACCTCCTGGAGGTCTAGTCTTGACCGAGGAGGTCTTGAGGCTCAGGACCTCCCAAGAGCCACGACCAAACACAGGGGAGGTCAGAGACCAACAGGAGGTCACGGGACTTGGAGAAGTCCTAACCCTCCTGTGATCCGAACCAGTCCCAAGGATCAATGGCTAGTTCTCACAGCAATTACAAGTGATAACATACATCCACATGAGACTTTATTAACAGCAAAAGAGTTGGTTACAAAGTTTGCTTACAGACTGACCATAGCAAAATACACAGCGGAACAAAAGGCAAGTCCATCTAATACACCACAGGTAATTGGCTGGAGGGCGCGGCCTAGTTGATCTGGTCTTCGTCATCATCAAGGAAGTCCTCTCCTGCTCAAAAATTAGTTTCAAGCAAGAGTGAGCACAACAACCGTGCTCGCAAGTTACACCCGTGGGGTAACAAAATGACATGCATACATGGATACTCAAAGGAAGGCATAATATGGTTGCTTTGCGTAAAGCCAAGTTTATTTCAAATACATATACTAAGTTCTAAGGCAGTTATACAATATCTAAAATTCATTTTGTGAATCTCAGTTTTCAGTTGGATAACATTCATCATCAAGGTGGTGAAGGATACCCTCCTGTCACAAGGCTCCCTGCCCGACCCATGGGATAGAGATCCCAAAAAACGGTTTATCAAAACCTTTTGAAAACAAAACCAACATCTAACTTTGAGTGGTCTTTGCCGGCACGTCCATGACCGTGGACACGGCTATTCAAATATTTTTAAGCTCTGCGAAGGTTGTACACTTTACCCACGACATGATTCCTCTAGTTTGTTTGGCATTCGTCAATGCCACCTCTCCTTCTTAGAAGGTAAGAGGTCTAGAGCTCATGACAAGGCCTTTACAATGCATCATTCCGCCACAACCCCTCCTCGCTAAGGTTTCGCTTCCATTGGATAGAAACACGCCGGAAAAGCCCCCTCTTGCGCTAGTGGGAAACATAGGTTATAAAAGACCATAGGCCATGAAAGACCTCCCACACATCAAAGTGGAACAACACGGTGGAACTTTGCAAATTAATTGGCAGTCCCACGCCCCATTCAGAGACATGTGGTTGTACGGGGGTGGCATAGCCCATTATAGGCTTAGCAAAGGGCGTTCAAAGGCGGTCCTCAAATGACTAGGCGACAACCACGAGAACCCCTGAGCCTCAACTCTACCCAAGTTGAGCTCGTGCATGGACATGCACCAACCAAGCAACCAATTAGCCCAGTCCAAAACTATTTTCCTTTCATTCGCTTTTCAAAGACATTTAGAAGCTTCCATGACAACCCAATGCCATGGCTTAAAACTTTAAACAGCGAGTTGGTCATGTGGTAAAATTTTCCCAAATTAAATACTTTTGGTCTAAGCGAGACAAAGCATCGTGTTTCAAATGATCCGGTTCATACTAATGTACCAACAGTTTTCCTTTGGTGACAAGATGTTCAATTCAAGGTCAACAGTGGCCATATAGAGGATTTAGGTATAGCTATGGATTTAAAGACAAGTATTGAAATAACTTAGTAAAGTAAGCATGCATAAACCTTTAAGACAGAACATAGTAATTTGAAATAATGGGTGCAACATGATCAAGAGTGTAACTTGCCTTGCTCAAAGGCACGGATGTCTTCTTCTTGAGAGCTCTTGCTCCTCGGTGTCTTCACAATCTACGAGGAAACCAAAGCAACTCAACACAAAGCTCAAATAAGATCCAAAAAACTTTAATGAAACTCCAAGATAAAACCAACAAAGAGGCTAGGTCGGTTTAGAGGAGATCCAAGGAGCTTGCTGGAGGAGGTCTGAAGCTTCAGGACGAGGTCTAGAGAGTGGAAATGAGCCGAAGGGGTAAAGGGGAAGGGCTGCCCAAGCTTATATAGCAAGAGCCGCCCAGATATCCATGGTCACACATGTTCAAGAGTTGGTGAAAATGACAATGGGAGCAGGCAAAGATGGGACAAAAGAATAGCATGGGTGCTGCAAAAAGGTAGAAGCATTTAATGCGATACAACAGGCATTAAATGTGGGGAGACTCCCATGCGCAAAGGACACGGTCAAAGGATAAAGAAATAGGAGTGTGATTGCCAAATGGGGCCGATCAAAGCTCAAGGGAGCTCTGTGGAGACCTAGAGAGATCGCGCAAAAGGTAAGAGGAGGTCTGACGGTTAGATCCTCAAGGGAGATGCGGATGGTTAAGATCTTCAAGGGGTGGTCTGGCGAGATCGACAAGGGAGAATGCGGACGGTTAAGATTTTGGAGATCTTAACCGTCCGACCTCCTGTCGTCGATCTGGCCGTTAAGACCTCCCACTGAAGATCTTAACCGTCAGACACTTCTGTTAGATCTGGCGTTAAGACCTCCCTTTGGAGATCTTAACGTCTAGACCTTCCCTTGCTAGATCGGCGTTAAGACCTCCCCTTTGGAGATCTTAGCTGTCGAGACCTCCCCTTGCTAGATCTGGCCGTTAAGACCTCCCCTCTGGAGATCTTAACCGTCCAGATCTCCCCCTTGTTAGATCTGGCCGTTAAGACCTCCCCTTTGGAGATCTTAACTGTCGAGACCTCCCCTTTGAGGATCGGACCGTCAGGACCTCCCTTACCTCTGCGCGATCCCCACTGGGTCTCATGAGACCTCCCTTGAGCTTTGGCTGGCCCCATTTGGCAGTCACACTCCTATTTCTTTATCCTTTGACCATGTCCTTTGCGCATGGGAGTCTCCCCACATTTAATGCATGTTGTATCGCATTAAATGCTTCTACCTTTTTGCAGCACCCGTGCTATTATTTTGTCCCATCTTTGCCTGCTCCCATTGTCCTTTTCACCAACTCTTGAACATGTGTAACCGTGGGTGTCAGGGCGGCTCGGCTATATAAGCTTGGGCAGCCCTTCCCTTTACCCCTTTGGCTCATTTCCACTCTCTGGACCTCCTCCAGCTCCTAGACCTCCTCTTGAAGCTTGGGACCTCCTCCACCAGCTCCTTGGATCTCCTCCAAAGCCACCTAGCCTCTCTGTTGGTGTTATTTTGGAGTTTCATTAAAGTTTCCTTGGATCTTATTTGAGCTTTGTGTTGAGTTGCTTTGGTTTCCTCGTGTAGATTGTGAAGACACTAAGGAGCAAGAGCTCTTTGAAGAAGAAGACATCCAGGCCTTTGTGTAAGGCAAGTTACACTCTTGATCATGTTGCACCCATTATTTCAAATTACTATGTTCTGTCTTACTAAGTTATTTCAATACCTGTCTTTAAATCCATAGCTATACCACTACAAGATGAACACCCCGTTGCCAACGCATATATGAGTTGGTAAAAATCCAAATAAGTGTTGAGACGATCTATACCAACGTATTTACTATGCGTTGCCATTGAGGCCGTTGCGAGAGTCTATTACAACAGATAAATAAGCGTTGGTAGTAGATATGAAAAGGCATTGCGAAGTAGCAACGGATATAGTCATGTTGTAACTACACTTGTATCGTTGTTATTTACCATGCATGGATGACTTTTACTATTTTAACAATGGATATAATTATATTGTCTAGCGCATAGAAGCGTTGGTACTTGCTATACATATGATTTTTGCTATTTTGTAGCGGATATAATTAGATTGTTAGCGATTATAAGTGTGTAGAAGTCAAAGTAAAAAATCATTATCGGTCACAAGTGGTTAAAAGAACACTCATATATTATAAACAAATTGTTGCATTACACGAGAGAACCATCCACATAAGACATGATATAAATATTTTACTTTAACATCATTTCCTAACAGAATGAAATCTAAATGTAATGAAGATCTTGAACATCATTTCCTAACGAGAATGTAATCTAAATGTAATGAAGATCATCGCCTATGTCACTATTCTCCACCTTGCATTGAACATGTCATCCATAGCGCCATCCATTTATCTTATCAACCTACAATGAAAAAATTAGAGTCCATTAATGCACTATTAGGAAGAAAGCAGAATCACAATATTAAAGTAACAAAACTAAGAGGACACCGTACATAAGTTAATGGCTACGCAATATCGGCTCCTCTTGCATGACCAATCAATTTGTAGCCTTTGTATGGCAGTATCAATTCTTCACATTTTGCAATTGCAAGATCGACATGCACCATCAAAATTCATTTCCTAGTGAGCGTCATCAAGTTTATATTTTGGATCACAACTTCCTCGACTCATTGTTTTCTCCTCACAAAAAGAAAAAGAATGCAATCCACAATGTCGGTATAAAAATGCTTCAACTTAAAAATATGTAATGATTTAACTAGTGCATGACATGGAATTGAGGGCTATCTCTATTAATAGGAACAACTACAATTTTAAAATTTAGATAGTTCATGGCATCAAAAGTTCCTAAATTACTTATATAGCTTGTATTACCTCGATGGGATGCGTCGACTTCACACTTTGACTTCACATGCAAACATTTGCAAATCAAAACAATATTACAAGTACTTGAAGGATCTGAGCAAATCCATAATCAGCATTTCTTCAGTGGCTTTCAACAAGTGTCTAGTTACAAAACCGAATAATTATAGTTCATATCTTACTTAAAAACAAGGACGGAAGTTTTATAGACTTTGATTGCTAACCCCTGGCCATCTGTCTTTGTTGCATGATAGACATTTGCCTGTGCATAAAAACAAAAGACGAATCAACTGCCACAGTTAACATTGAGTCTGTCTATAGATATAGTCAGCCATGTATAGAACATGGCCTAGCAATTCAAGCAACATTCAATATATTCTGTTGTATACAATTAAAGTAGTTCTGTATTCCGTATAATGGTGAAACCAATTCAATTGGATATGAACCACAACTTGAACCACATTTTGAAAGTTACCTCTTTTCCCATAGAAATACAACCATTTATGTTATTAAAAACACCACGGTTTAACATCTTGAACAAAACCATGCGTGTTCTTGGGTCAATAGCCTGTATGCAGACAAAAACCATTAAGTATTCAGAAAATTACTTGGTAAAAAAATTATTCATTAGATAAAGTTAAAAACATGTCATCTCTATACAATTTTCAATTGGTAGTAATTTTCTCTAGAGGGAAAAACAGAATAACTGAAATGCCATGGAGTCGTCGGCTCCAAGTAACCAAATCACAAAACCAGGAAAATATTCTTTCGAAGACCCAAGAACAAAGATGAGAATGCATATAGATCAGACCATATGGCATATGCTAGTTCTCAACATTATCGCAATATTACCTAATCAGTCAAGAGAATTCATAGACTTAAATGCACTAGGCATCAAGAAGGCTGTTCAAGCTTATGTAAGAAACTTCTGCTTCCCAAACTTACAAACAACAAGCAATAGTAAGTGAAAGTGGAAGTGAGATATGACATCAAGATATCTTGGTACACAATCGGAAATAATTATGATTTACGACTTGGGAAATTTTGCTAGAGTAGTCATTATCATTCATTCAGTCCAACAAACAATAAGCATGTGTTCCTTTGTTGGTGCGATTCGAACCATATACATAATCGAAATGCAATAGGTTTGGAATCCATTGCAATGGGAGGTAGAACAGGAGCTAAATGAGCTAATACAAATTATCATTCTGTCAATGGTACACCCAAACCAAGCTTTATATAATGTAGTTTTTTTGCATATGCAATAAGGGAAGAAACTCTGAACTAGGCATTTGCCACTTGGATGAAGAACAAACTAGGGTGAAAAATGAAAAGGGTGGAGTTCATTTTAATTTGCTCTGAGATTACACAAGCGCAAGCGAGAACATGTTGATTCAAAGCGAGAGAATGAAATAAACACCACCCAGCAGAGAGAAAAATTACAAACTGTTCCTTTGTAGCATGATTAGCCTTTTTGGTGTTCCTTGTTTTCCCAATTGTTGTCTCCTTATGCTATCACGATTGCAGTCATCCTTTGAATTTGACATGCCCACGTTCATTCTACCTTCCCACTCTGAATCGTTCAAAATTCACCACATCGAATAATATTGACATGAAATGTACAAAACATGTCGTTGCACACACATGTGCTCTATTACATTTGCTAAAAGCCTAAAACCATATTATAAATGTGTCCCCGTGTTAGTATGCTACATTAAACCAAATTGACCTATACAAAATTATAAAATACTAATCACATAATATATAGAATTATATATCATTAGACTTGATGGCTATCATGAAAAAAGAGGAATGGAATGAAAATTCTAGTGTAAAAAAAAAGCTATTTGAATGAGTTTGGTCTACTTGAAAAGTAAGTGTACTGGAATTAGTACTCTGAATGATACAGGTTCCATTCCATATACTCTGAATTTCATTAGGTGCAGATCAAGTGCAGGTAAGTATAGACTAAGAGCTGGTTTGTATAAAAGGAGCTACTTCCATATATACAATGTAGGACCTGAATAATGTTAATGTAGTAATTGCAAGCAAAGCTGTCCGTGAGTTACAGCAATGACGTTGTGAGTATAGCTCATAGATGTAAAACAAAATGCTTTTGTTTTGTGCTCAAACTTAATTATCTCAGTAGTTGCGAATCGATCTCAAATTTATTATGCATCATTAACTAGACAATCAAAATAAGGTCAACCTAAATCAAAAGCATTAGTAACATTTAGTACCTTCGGTGTATTATTTGAAATCGATCGAATAATCCACATTTTATTCCATCCATTGCTCTACACACGCAAGTGAGCCTCTCGATGTCAACGGTGAGAATGTTCTCCATGATGTAACTCTAATACCATCACCTGAAATTTTAAAGGAGCAAACATTTGTATATGATCACAGCTGAAATTAGTGCATATTTACAATGGAGTCTAGACATGAACCAAACTAAACTACAGAAGAAGAGCACCATGGTATCCTTCCTTACCTTCCCATTCATCTTTCCATCGATCTTGATAGCACGATAATTGTCACCACTTCCTCGCTCATTGTTTTCTCCTCACAAAATAAAAAGGAATGCAATCCACAATGTCGTATATAAAATGCTTCAACTAAAAAATATGTAATGATTTAACTAGTGCATGACATGGAATTGAGGGTTACCTCGGTGGGATCGTCGACTTCACAACAAATCGTTGGCTTAGTAAAGTTTTATGAAAATGTAATGCACACAAATGATCTTGACTACCATGTTCTAATAGCAATCAAGGTAAATATTATTGCTGCATGTATGACAACACATACACTAAAATCTTGTTGCGATTTAACATAAAACAACAAATTTCATGATGCAACTTCTACGTACCTAATTAGGCTTCAAGTAACTACAAAATATAAATGGATTGTTGAATACACATGTTATATTAGCACAAGAAACCATACCTATCATTGTGCAGCTCCTACCAAGACAAGTACAATCCTAAGCCAATGATAAAGGTGCGGCTCCTTGGTCGCTCCTCATGTAATGTCTGCAACTTTCTTTGTTTCATATAGGAATCTCCATTCTTTCAAGAGAGTGCATGTATAATATGAAGTGTAATTTCTTTTGATTAAATTATAAAAACTACTCCCATTAGAACATATGCTCAAAGTAAGCTTTTTAAACTCCAAATCTTTTGGGGGCAATTCATCGAATAGCTTGCACTCCACACAAACACCTTCATCAAACACCTACTCTCATGGCTATGCCCAACACACACACACACACACACACACACACACACACACACACACACACACACACACACACACACACACACACACACACACACACAGAGGCACCGCGACCACAGAGGCGTCGACATGGTGGATGACATAGCATCTGAGCCAGCGGCGAAGGCAATGGCGGGGATAGCGGCACCGAAAGCGGCCTTGAGCCGCCACGCTGCGATGAACCCGACGACCAGCCCGGCGAGGAAGGTGGCGATGTAGTGGATGAAGTTGCCGACCTTCTCGCCGGCGATTGCCTGCACGAGCAGCGTGTTGGTGGAGACCCGAACACGATGTCCCCGTCTGCGCTCGTGTGAAGAACCCGACGCCTGCCACAAAGACGGTGTCAAGACGCAGGTGCGGCGGGCGCAAGCAGGTGAACAGGTGGCGGCGGCACTAGGGGCGGCGGCGGAGAGGAGGACTGGCCGAGCAGCGGCAAGAAACGAGGCGGCGTCACGTGCGGGTGGAGGAGCAGATAGAGCTGGGTGCGAGGCGTGAGGGGAAGGAGGAGGAGCGAGATCCGGGGAGGAGGTGCGTGCGGGTGGAGGAGGTGGGGCGCCGGAGGAGAGCAGGAGAGCCGGGCGTGAGGGCAGCAGGAGGGAGAAGGAGGAGGGGCCAGATCTGGGGGAGGAGGTGGTAGGGCGCCGGGGGGGGAGTTGGAGAGCCAGACGACTCAGGCTAGCGGGAAGGAGAAGGAAGGGGACTCTGAGATTGGGATATCAAGCGGGATGTAGGGTTAGAAGCCAAAAAAAAGGCACGGCGGAAAGGAAAAAGGCGCGGCATGAAAATAAAAAGGTCTCGAGTGTGATATGGAGCAGAAAAAAAAAACAAGGGATTTGCATTATGGTATTTTGTAGGTAATTTCAGCGAACTTTAGTGCCAAACGATTATTTCATTCTCTAAAATTTTCAGCAAAAAGAAAAATAAAAAACTAGGCATTTCAAATGTTTGCAACGCATAAGGTTGCAACGCATGTTATCTGTAGCCATCAACATGATTTATGACGAATAGGTTTTGCAACACATATTATGCGTAGCCATAGTATTACTTCTAGCATGCATAGAGCATTGCAGCGTATCGTTGGTAAAAGGGTGTTCATGTTGTAGTGTACCTAAATCTTTTATATGGCCCTTTATTGACCTTGAACCGAACATCTTGTCACCATAGGAAAAAGCTGGTTGGTACATTAGTATGAGCAGGATCATTTGAACACATGCTTAGTCTCGCTTAGACCAAAAGTATTTAATTTGGGGAATTTTACCAACATGACCAACTGTTGTTTAAAGGTTTTAAGCCATGGCATTGGGTTGTCATGGATGCTTCTAAATGCTTTTGAAAAGCAAATGAAAGGAAAATGGATTTAGACTTGGGCGAAGTGGTTTACTTGGTGGTGCAATATTTATGCACGGCTCAATCTTGGGTAAGGTTGAGGTCCAGGGGTTTGTGGTGGTCGCCCAAGTCAATTGAGGACCAGCCTTTGAGCGATCCTTTGCTAGGCCTATAATGGGCTATGCCTCACCATACAACCACATGTCTCCACAATGGGGCGTGGGACCTAGCCAACTAATTTGCAAAGTTCTACCAAAGTTGTTCCACTTGGATGTGTGGGAGGTCTTCTATGGCCTATGGTCTTTCATGACATGTGTTCTCCCCTTTGGCGCAAGAGGGGCCCCTAACTGCGGATGGCTAGTCAAAGGCGAAACCTTAGCGAGGAGAGCAGTGGTTGAATAATGCATTATAAAGGCCTTGTCATGAGCTCTAGACCTCTTACCTTCGACAGTGAGGGTGGCATTGGCGAATGCCGACAAACTAGAGAAATCATGTCATGTGGGTAAAGTGTACAACCTCTGCAGAGTGAAAACTATTGAATAGCCGTGTCCACGGTCATGGGCGTCTTTGGCAAAAGACTACTCAAAGTTAGACTTGGTTTTGTTTTCAAAAGGTCAGACAAACCTGGTTTTGGGATTTCTATCCCATGGGTTGGGCGAGGAGCCTTGTGACAGAGGGTATCTGCACCATTTGATGATGGATGTTATCCAACTGAAAAACGGAATTTGGTAAATGAATTTTAGTTATTGTATAACTGCCTTGGAACTTAGTGTATGTAACGACCCAACTCTAGGGCACCCGAGAGGTCCTCCAAGACCTCTGGAAAGTCCATCAAGACCTCCCAGGAGGTCCACAAAGGACCTCTCGGACAGTCCACCAAGATCTCCCAGAGGTCAGTGGGACCTCCAGGAGGTCGAGAGAACATGACCCGAGAGGTCTTGGAGCCGAGGACCACCCACGGACTGTCACAGCCCACAGTCGGAGAAAACGAGGAGGACTGGGGGCACCCCCAAGACCTCACGCGTTCATCCCATCATGTAGACATGGGGGTCCAAGTTTGCCCTAAGGTTCCCTGTGAATCCCGAACTAGTCCCAAGGATCATGGCTAGCTCTTCACAGAAATAATACACTGGTGGTAACATCCAGAACGCGACTTTATTAAAACAAAATATCTACAGAGTTGTTTACAAGGTGGCCTTGGGCCAAGCACATATATACAAGAGAGCAAAAGAACAAAAGTCCATCAGCACGCCACAGGCAACTGATTGGAGGGCACAACCTATTCGCTTGGGTCTTCTTCACTGCCAAGGTCCTCTCCTGGCAAAGATTGCAATGAGCAAGAGTGAGCACACAACCGTGATCGCAAGTTACACCCGTGGGTTAGCAAAATGACATGCATATATGGACAATCAAGGATGGCATATTATGGTTAATTTGCACAAAGCCAATTTTCTTTCAAATACTATTATTAAGTTCCAAAGCAGGTCTTTAATAACTAAAATTCATTTTAGCAAAACAAATTTTCAGTTGGATAACATTCATCAACAAGGTGGTGAAGGATACCCTCCTGACACCAGGCTCCCTGCCCAAACCCATGGGATAGAATTTCCAAAACAGATTTGAGAAACATTTCAGGAAAACCCCAAAATCAACATCTAACTCTGAGTAGCCTTTGTCAGCACGTCCATGACCGTGGACACGGCTATTCGAATAGATTTAACTCTGCAGAGGTTGTACACTTTACCCACATGACATGATTTCTTTAGTTTGTCCCAAGATCCGCCAATGCCACCTCTCACTACCAAAGGTAAGAGGTCTAGAGCTCATGACAAGGCCTTTACAATGCATTACCCCACCACAGCCTTTCCTTGCTAAGGTTTCACTTTCCTATGGATCGCAATCCGTGAAAGCCCCCTCTTGCACCAAGGGGAACGAGGGTCATAAAAGACCATCACCCTACAAGACCTCCCACACCTCCAATGGAGCAAAGATATGGTGAAGTTTTGCAAATTACTCGGCCAGTCCCACGCCCCATTCTCGAGACATGTGGTTGCACGATTGTGGCATAGCCCATTATAGGCATGGCATTGGTCGCTCAAAGACCGGTCCTCACATGACTAGGGCGACTCACAAACCCTTGGACCTCCACCTTAGCCAGATAGAGTCCGGTGCACAAACATTGCACCACCAAGCCAAACAATTCACCAGATCTAAATCCAATTTCATTTTCATTGCTTCCTCAAAGAACACTTTCACATTCCCATGATGTTTCAATGTCATGGTCAAAACATTTTAAGCAATATTTGGTCATGTTGGTAAGGATTTCCCCAAATCAATACTTTTGGTCTAAGCTTAACTAAGCCCAAGTTTTTCAAATGGTCTTGGCTCACACTACTGCATGACCCAAGTTTGATCTAAAGGTGACAATGAGTTCAGTCCAGAGTCAACAGTGGCCATACAAAGGAAGTAGGCATAACTAAGAATTTAAAACAGGTATTGAATTAACTTGGTAGAAATAGGCATGCATAATACTTTGAAACTGAACATAAATAAATTGAATTATTGGGTGCAATATGATCAAGAGTGTAACTTGCCTTGCTCACTATCTTGAGAATCCTCCTCTTCAGAACCCTCAGACTCCCTGGAGTCTTTGCAATCTACACGTGTAAAAGAGCAGATTCAAAAGAAGACTCAAATAAAGATCCAACTGAGATCAACAAGAAAACCAAAAGAATCCCAGAGGGAGTCCAACTCAATCAATAGAAGAGGTCTATATTTTAGAATAGGTTCTTATGGGAGAGGTCTAAGCTTACAGAGAAGGGGGTCTTTCGCAAAAGACCCCAAAGGAGTGATTTAATCAATAGAGCAGAGAGGTCCCGAGAATTGGTTCTTCGTAAAGTCCGTAAGGAGGTCTTCACACAAAGGCCATAGAAATCCAAAAGAAGTTCACCAGGGGAGGTCCCGAGATGGACACGACCAGCTCAATCAAAGCGGTGAACGCAAGAGTGACGAGATCACCAAGGACTTACCAGGACAAGAAGAAACAATGGATGGAGAGGAGGTCGTGAGTAGCAAAGTCTTCCCCGGGAGCCACCGAACGAGAGCCAAGATAACGAGTGTGGAGAAAGGTGATGTGGTAGGATTTCTTGGTCTAATTGTAGTCAAGGTGGTGAAGAAAACTAGAAATATTCGTGTCAAGGATAAGCATAGAAATGGGTCAAAGGTTGGTGAGTGGCGGAGCAGTGTTACTACCATTCCGTTAAAAGGTACGAAAAAGGACAACGTATGTTGCTATGGGAAGGAACAAAGAAGGATGTCAGGGTACGGTTAAGTGACCCGATTCAAAGTAAACACCACGTATGTGGATGCATTTAATGTGATAAGACATGCATTAAATGCCCAAGATATTAACGTGGCGGAGGAAGTGGGAATGACTAAGTCCGGCAAGTGGGGCACCATCTTAGAAACAATGGGTCAAGAGGGAGGTCTTGCCCATGAAGAGGTCCTAGAGAAGGTCCGAGAGGTTAAGAGGTCCCGATATACACAAAGGAGGTCCGCACATGGGGAGGTCCAAATCCACATGGAGGAGGTCCACGTAACTGAGGTTCGGACAACCAGGACTTCATCAAAGGAGGTCCCGCGGCTCAAGGAGGTCTAAAGGTTGAGGAGGTCCTGACATCAGAGGAGGTCCGGACATGGGAGGTCCTGACAGTCGAGGATCTCATCAGGAGGTCGGGTGAGGAGGTCCGAACCAAGTTTAAAAGGCCACAAAGAGGTCTTGGACAAGAGGTCCAAAGAATTACAACAAGGTCCTCATGTTGAGATTAAAGGCAAGTTGAGGTCCCGCAGCTTGGATCTCCAAGAGGAGGTCCAACGGCCAAGATCAAATGTGCAGGAGGTCTGGGCCTTGAGGTCGGAAGTCGAGAGGTCCAACCGCTAGATTCAAAACAAAGGGGAGTCCACAGAGGGACATAACGACGGGAGGTCTAGACCTTGATTGGAGATGGGAAGAGGTCCTGAACCGCCAGATCCAAATGAATGAGAGGTCCATGCTGAGGGTTCCAAGAAAGTGAGGTCCTAGGGAAGAAATCCACGACAGGTGGTCCAACAGGAGTTTGCAAGGATCAAAGCAACCCTAGGGAGGCCCTTTCGGCCAAGCAGAAATGCCAAGGGGGTTCAAATGAACGCAGGAGAATCAAAGGCACACAAGATAAGGGGTCCACTGGAATGCATGGAGGTCCAAATGAAAAGAGGTCTGGGCATTGGGAAGTGCCCAGGCAACCAGGGGTCTAGACTTAAGAGAAGTCTGAACAGAAAAGAGGTTTGATTCCAAAGAGATTCGAACCAACAAAGAGGTCTAAAGTGACCAAACTCAAAGGAAAGGCCCGGACGTGAGGATGCGCCCAGTGAGAAAAGGTCCAAGCCTCAAGGGAGGTCTAACCTCATGTACTACTGGGGAGGTCTAGGCCATAGAGAGGGTCTAAACCTACATATCCAAAGAAGATATGCTAAAGGAAGGTCTACTGAGCATACCAAAAGGAGGTATCAACAACTCAAACCTCTCCAACCGAACCAAACTTGGAATTCTCATCAAAACAAAATATTTTCAATTTATTTTACACATTTAAAAAGGATTTGGAAAAATCAGAATGTTACAAACCTACCCTCCTTAAAGGAATCTCGACCCCAAGATTCAAATAGAATCGGCAAAGAGGTAGGGGTAGTTAGTCTTGAGGTCCTCTTCTTTTCCCATGTAGCTTCACTTTCTGGATGATGGCTCCACTGTACCTTGTATGACTTGATAATTCTGCTCCTGGTAACTCGCTCTGCAACATCCAGAATTTTAATTGGTTGCTCCACATATGTGAGGTCTTCCTGTAAGTCTATGTCCTCTACTAATGTGTGGTCTTCAGGAAACCGCAGGCACTTCCTTAATTGTGATACATGAAAAATGTTGTGCACTGCCGACAAGGACTCTGGAAGTTCCAGTTTATAAGCTACTTCACCTTGCCTTGCTAAAATCTTGTATGGTCCTACATATCTTGGAGCTAGCTTTCCTCTAATCCAAAATCTTCTAACTCCCCGAATTGGTGTTACTCTGAGATAGACAAAGTCTCCAACCTCAAAAGATAGATCTCTACGCCGGGTGTCAGCATAGCTCTTTTGTCGGGACTGAGCTACTCTCAGTCGCTCCTTTATCAAT
The DNA here is from genome assembly GCA_036346405.1 of Phyllostachys edulis. Taxonomy (NCBI): domain Eukaryota; kingdom Viridiplantae; phylum Streptophyta; class Magnoliopsida; order Poales; family Poaceae; genus Phyllostachys; species Phyllostachys edulis. Next base: position 59,238,450 of record CM070547.1, on the reverse strand, counting down.
TTCACCTTGTTCTCTGCATCTCTGATCAGGTCCGGCCCATAAAGTTGATGCTCCCCAACTTTATCCCAGAGAAGGGGTGTCCTACAGGGCCTACCATATAAAGCCTCAAATGGGGACATCTGTAGGCTAGCTTGATAGCTATTATTGTAAGAGAATTCGGCATAGGGTAAGTTCTTGTCCCAGCTTTTCCCAAAATCCAGAGCACATGCCCTGAGCATGTCTTCCAAGATTTGATTCACTCTCTCTGTTTGCCCATCCGTTTGAGGATGATAGGCTGTACTAAAGTTGAGTTTAGTACCCAGAGCTTCATGCAAACTTTGCCAAAACCTTGAGGTAAATTGAGGCCCTCTGTCTGACACTATTCTTTTGGACACTCCATGTAAGCAAACAATTCTTGCCATGTACAGATCTGCCAAGACATTACTAGTATAGGTGGTCTTGACTGGTATGAAATGTGCTACTTTAGTTAACCTATCAACCACCACCCATATGGAGTCATACCCGGATTGGGTCCTGGGCAGTCCAGTAATGAAGTCCATGCCCACTTGCTCCCATTTCCATTCGGGTATTGGCAAGGGTTGTAACAGACCGGTTGGTTTTTGGTGTAGAGCTTTAACTCTCTGACACACATCAGATTGGGCTACATACTTAGCAACATCTTGCTTCATAATAGTCCACCAGTACCTCTCTTTAAGATCTTGATACATTTTGGTCTTTGCCGGGTGGATAGAGTAAGGTGACCCGTGGGCTTCTACCAAAATGAGTCATTAATCTCCTGGTTATTTGGCACATGACTCACCGCCAAACCATACTACTCCTTGCTCATCCTTAGAGAAACCTGGGGCTTTACCCCTTCTCATATTTTTCTTAATTTCTTGGATGTCTTCATCTTTTTCTTGTTGTTCCTTAATCTGATCTAGAACAGTAGGATGTACCTCCAAGGTGTTCACACATCCTTGCTCTACTATCTCCAAGTTGAGGTACCTCAATTCTTCATATAGTTTTGGTTGTTGTTCTTGAACCGACAAAGTATTACAAAGGACCTTTCCTACCAAGGCATCTGCCACCACATTGGCTTTACCTGGGTGATAATGAATCCCAAGGTCATAATCCTTAATTAATTCCAACCATCTCCTTTGTCTCAAGTTAAGCTCTGGTTGTGTAAAGATGTATTTCAAACTTTTGTGGTCTGTGTATATCTCACAGCGATTACCAATAAGGTAATGTCGCTAAATTTTCAAAGCATGCACAATGGCTGCCAATTCAAGATCATGTGTTGGGTAGTTTTCTTCATGAGGTTTCAACTGTCTAGATGCATATGCCACTACCCTTCCATCTTGTATTAGCACACATCCAAGACCTTGGTGAGATGCATCACAGAATACCTCAAAGTCTTTATGGATGTCTGGCAATACTAGGACTGGGGCTGTGACAAGCTTTTCCTTTAATTCCTGAAAGCTTTGCTCACAGGCTTTGGTCCATTCAAATCTTTTCTCCTTCTTCAAAAGCTGGGTGAGAGGTCTAGCAATCTTGGAAAAACCTTCAATAAATCTTCTATAATAGCCAGCTAGACCAAGAAAGCTTCTTACCTCAGTCACTGTCTTAGGAGGTCTCCATTCTAGGACAGCTTCAACCTTTGAGGGGTCTACAGCTACTCCTCTGGCCGAAATAATGTGTCCAAGAAAGGCTACTTGATTTAGCCAAAACTCACATTTATTAAACTTGGCATAGAGCTGCTGCTCTCTAAGTCTTCCCAACACAATTCTAAGGTGGTCTTCATATTCTGCTTCACTTTTAGAATAGATGAGAATATCATCAATAAACACCACCACAAATTTGTCAAGGAAGTCCATGAATACTTTGTTCATCATGCTCATGAAATAGGCCGGGGCATTTGTCAATCCAAATGACATCACAGTGAATTCATATAGTCCATACCTTGTGGTAAAAGCAGCTTTTAGGGATGTCCTCGGTCTAATTTTTAATTGATGATAACAGGCACTGAGGTCTATTTTAGAGAACACACTTGCCCCTTTAGTTGGTCAAAGAGGTCATCTATCCTTGGCAATGGATATTTGTTCTTAATGGTGACCTCATTAAGTGATCTATAGTCTACACACAACCTCGTGCTATTGTCTTTCTTTTTGACAAATAGCACAGTGCTCCCATGGTGAAGAGCTTGGTCTAATAAATCCTTTGTCCTTTAGTTCTTGTATCCGCTTCTTTAACTCCACCAATTCGCTTCTCGGCATCCTCAGAAGGTCTTTTGGATATGGGTGCAGTCCCAGGACCAAGTCAATTAGAAATGACACGTCCCTATCGGGTGGCATACCAGGGAGCTCCTCAGGGAACACGTCCAAGAAATCTCGGACCACTGGGAGGTCTTCCAGCTTCACTACTTCCTTTATATTGGTTAAACAAGGTCCAGTCTTAAGGGAGGTCTTCGGCTTAAACTCCACTCGATTTCCTTGTTCATTAGTAAGTGTTATAGACTTAGTAGCACAATCGATCTGCCCTTTATTCTTAGCCAAGAGTTCATTCCAAGGATTACATCCAGTCCTTGAGTTGGCAAGACTATCAAGTCTGCATGAAATAGAACTCCAGAGATCTCTAAGGTGAGATTTGGGCAGAGGGTATTAGTCCTCATATCTATGCCCGGAACATGTATTAGCATAGGGTTAACCAAAGAGATTATAGATAACCCACACTTCCCCACAAATTTGCTTGAAACAAAAGAATGGGAAGCCCCCGAGTCAAATAAAACTGAAGCTGGTACAGAATTCACAAGAAACGTACCGAGGACTACATCGGGTGCATCGTGCGCCCCTTTTGCCGTGACATGTGTGACACGGCCCTTGATAACTTTAGTTGCTGGCTTCACACTCGAGGCACTACCTTGGGCCGACACCCCTTGTTCAGATCGGACTGGAGCAGAGACTTGTTGCTTCTTTGGGCACCTACTAGCATAGTGCCCAATCTCATTACAAAAGAAACAGTCACTCCAAAGAGGAGGTCATGGAGGGTTTCTTTTGAAACTGAGTCCCAGAAGAGGTCTTATGGTAGCTTGATTTGCTTGTGCGTTGCTCTAACCCAGATGCCCTTGAGGAGGAGGTCCGTGAGGTCTTGCGCTGGGAGGTCTGGGACTGGGAGGTCCTAGACTTAGGAAATCCTCCTGGATTAAACCTCTGCGCAGCTTTCCTCCTTTTTCGGCCCTCCATCTTTTGGAGTTTATCCTCCTGCCGAATAGCCTTACTTACAAGCTGCTGGAAGTCAGTATGCTCCTGGGAAACAAGGTGAACTGAAATTTCATCATTCAACCCTTCCAAAAAGTGTTCTTGCTTGCTTTCATCAAGAGCAACATCTCCGTGGAGCATATCTTGCTAGTTGGTTGAACTTATGCATATATTCATTGACAAGTCGATCGCTTTGCTTCAAGGTACGAAATTCATCCTCTTTAATGACATCATACCGGGTGGGAGATGAGCACGATGAAAGGCTCGCTTGAACTCATCCCATGTGATGGCCTCGAGGATCAGATGAGATTGGCTGAATTGTCCCACCACTCGAAGCCGCCCATCGAAATGGTGAGAAGCAAAGAGTACTCTTTCATGGTCATAATCGCACCATGTCTAATTTTCTGCTTCATTGCTCTTAACTACCATCGCTTCCATTGGTTCAAGATCGCTTGAAAATGTTGGAGGGCGAGCCTCATGAATTCTGCAATGCTAGACCTTGGGGAGGTGGAACTGGGGCTTGAGGTTGGGCCTTCTTGAGCTTGTAAAGACGGGTGTTGGCCATGGATCGTGAAAGCAAATTTATCAAGTGAGCTTGATTGGCCATTATTTGAGTCCAACTAGGACCTTCAACTGGAGGTGGAGGTGGTGTGAAGTTGGTTGCCCTTGCTCACCCTCAACTCCTCTATTCTGATTGCTCCACACAGCTGGGTTCTCAGCCTCTTCCTCAGCTTGACGACCATGATGACTTGAACTGCCACTGCCATTTCTAGAAGTGGCCATAATGTCCAAGCACCGGGGCTGAGAAAAGAGAAGAGAAAGGCTAAGGAAAAACTAGCCAAACCAACCACTCAACAAAAGAGATCCAATGCAAAGAAAACAGCAGTGAGAAACCTTTTCAAAGTCTATAATAACCAACATCGTTCTACTCGTTTCTTACCCTGTTGAGGGAAGTCTTAAGCACCAGCCTACCCTAAAAGACCCTTAATAGAATGTTGCAAGGGTAAGGAGGTCCACTAAACGTTGTAAACAGGTGCATAGGAAGAAACAAGATAAGGTGAGGTTAAGGTAAGGAAAAGCACCAGAAGAAAGGTAAGAGTGAAAAGATGACCCAGGTAAGAAAGAACATTTTATTCTTGTTTTGTTATAAAATAATTTTGACATTCTACAACCATGCTACTAGGTTGCGACTTACAGTCAGAAGGCTCTGATACCACTTTTGTAACAACCCAACTCTAGGGCACCCGAAAGGTCCTCCAAGACCTCTGGAAAGTCCATCAGGACCTCCCAGGAGGTCCACAAAGGACCTCTTGGACAGTCCACCAAGATCTCCCAGGAGGTCCAGCAGGACCTCCAGGAGGTCCAGGAGAACATGACCCGAGAGGGTCTTGGAGCCAGGGAGCACCCACGGACCTATCACAGCCACAGTCAGAGAAAAACGAGGAGGACTGGGGGCACCCCCAAGACCTCACGCGTTCATCCCATCATGTAGACATGGAGGTCCAAGTTTGCCCTAAGGTTCCCTGTGAATCCCGAACTAGTCCCAAGGATCATGGCTAGCTCTTCACAGAAATAATACACTGGTGGTAACATCCAGAACGCGACTTTATTAAAACAAAATATCTACAGAGTTGTTTACAAGGTGGCCTTGGGCCAAGCACATATATACAAGAGAGCAAAAGAACAAAAGTCCATCAAAGACGCCCACAGTAATCGATGGAGGGCACAACCTATTCGCTTGGGTCTTCTTCACTGCCAAGGTCCTCTCCTGGCAAAGATTGCAATGAGCAAGAGTGAGCACACAACCGTGCTCGCAAGTTACACCCGTGGGTTAGCAAAATGACATGCATATATGGACAATCAAGGATGGCATATTATGGTTAATTTGCACAAAGCCAATTTTCTTTCAAATACTATTATTAAGTTCCAAAGCAAGTCTTTAATAACTAAAATTCATTTTAGCAAAACAATTTTTTAGTTGGATAACATTCATCAACAAGGTGGTGAAGGATACCCTCCTGACACCAGGCTCCCTGCCCAAACCCATGGGATAGAATTTCCAAAACAGATTTGAGAAACATTTCAGGAAAACCCCAAAATCAACATCTAACTCTGAGTAGCCTTTGCCAGCACGTCCATGACCGTGGACACGGCTATTCAAATAGATTTAACTCTGCAGAGGTTGTACACTTTACCCACATAACATGATTTCTCTAGTTTGTCCGGCATCCGTCAATGCCACCTCTCACTACCAAAGGTAAGAGGTCTAGAGCTCACGACAAGGCCTTTACAATGCATTGCCCCACCACAGCCTTTCCTTGCTAAGGTTTCACTTTCCTATGGATCGCAATCCGGCGGAAAGCCCCCTCTTGCACCAGTGGAAACAGTAGGTCATAAAAGACCATCAGCCCTACAAGACCTCCCACACCTCCAATGGAGCAGCATATGGTGAAGTTTTGCAAATTACTCAGCCAGGTCCCACGCCCCATTCTGGAGACATGTGGTTGCACGATTGTGGCATAGCCCATTATAGGCATGGCATTGGTCGCTCAAAGACCGGTCCTCACATGACTAGGGCGACTCTCACAAACCCTTGGACCTCCACCTTAGCCAGGATAGAGTCCGCACAAACATTGCACCACCAAGCCAAACAATTAGCCAGCCTAAATCCAATTTCATTTTCATTGCTTCCCAAAGAACACTTTCACATTCCCATGACAGCCCAATGTCATGGTCAAAACATTTTAAGCAATATTTGGTCATGTTGGTAAGGATTTCCCCAAATCAATACTTTTGGTCTAAGCTTAACTAAGCCCAAGTTTTTCAAATGGTCTTGGCTCACACTCATCGCATGACCCAAGTTTGATCTAAAGGTGACAATGAGTTCACTCCAGAGTCAACAGTGGCCATACAAAGGAAGTAGGCATAACTAAGAATTTAAAACAGGTATTGAATTAACTTGGTAGAAATAGGCATGCATAATACTTTGAAACTGAACATAAATAAATTGAATTATTGGGTGCAATATGATCAAGAGTGTAACTTGCCTTGCTCACTATCCTGAGAATCCTCCTCTTCAGAACCCTCAGACTTCGAGTCTTTGCAATCTACGTGTAAAAGAGCGATTCAAAAGAAGACTCAAATAAAGATCCAACCGAGATCAACAAGAAAACCAAAAGAATCCCAGAGGAGTCCAACTCAATCAATAGAAGAGGTCTATATTTTAGAATAGGTTCTTATGGGAGAGGTCTAAGCTTACCGGAGAAGGGGTCTTTCGAAAAGACCCCAAAGGAGTGATTTAATCAATAGAACAGAGAGGTCCTGAGAATTGGTTCTTGCGTAAAGTCCAGAAGGGAGGTCTTCACACAAAGGCCATAGAAATCCGAAAAGAAGTTCACCAGGGGAGGTCCTGAGATGGACACGACCAGCTCAGTGCAGTGGTGAACGCAAGAGTGACGTAGATCACCAAGGGACTTACCAGGGACAAGAAGAAACGATGGATGGAGAGGAGGTCGTGAGTAGCAAAGTCTTCCCTGGGAGCCACTGAACGAGAGCCAAGATAACAGAGTGTGGAGAAAGGTGATGTGGTAGGATTTCTTGGTCTAATTGTAGTCAAGGTGGTGAAGAAAACTAGAAATATTCGTGTCAAGGATAAGCATAGAAATGGGTCAAAGGTTGGTGAGTGGCAGAGCAGGTGTTACTACCATTCTGGTTAAAAGGTACGAAAAAGGACAACGTATGTTGCTATGGGAAGGAACAAAGAAGGATGTCAGGGTACGGTTAAGTGACCCGATTCAAAGTAAACACCACGTATGTGGATGCATTTAATGTGACAAGACATGCATTAAATGCCCAAGATATTAACGTGGCGGAGGAAGTGGAATGACTAAGTCTGGCAAGTGGGGCCAGTCATCTTAGAAACAGTCGGGTCAAGAGGGGAGGTCTTGCCCCGCAGAAGAGGTCCTAGAGAAGGTCCGAGAGGTTAAGAGGTCCTGATATACACAAAGGAGGTCCGCACATGGGGAGGTCCAAATCCACATGGAGGAGGTCCACGAATCGAGGTTCTGACAACCGTGACTTCATCAAAGGAGGTCCCATGCTCAAGGAGGTCTAAAGGTTGAGGAGGTCCGACATACTGAGGAGGTCTGGACATGGGAGGTCCCGACGGCCAGATCTCATCGAGGAGGTCGGGTGAGGAGGTCCAGAACCAAGTTTAAAAGGCCACAAAGAGATCTTGGACAAGAGGTCCAAAGAATTACAACAAGGACCTGCTGTTGAGATTAAAGGCAAGTTGAGGTCCGGGCAGTTGGATCTCCAAGAGGGAGGTCCAACGGCCAAGATCAAATGTGCAGGGGAGGTCTGGGCCTTGAGGTCGGAAGTCAGGAGAGGTCCAACCGTTAGATTCAAAACAAAGGGGAGTCCACAGAGGGACATAACGCACGGGGAGGTCTAGACCTTTGGATTGGAGATGGGAAGAGGTCTGAACCGCCAGATCCAAATGAATGAGAGGTCCATGCTGAGGGTTCCAAGAAAGTGAGGTCCTAGGGAAGAAATCCACGACAGGTGGTCCAACAGGAGTTTGCAAGGATCAAAGCAACCCTAGGGAGGCCCTTTCGGCCAAGCAGAAATGCCAAGGGGGTTCAAATGAACTCAGGAGGATCAAAGGCACACAAGATAAGGGGTCCACTGGAATGCATGGAGGTCCAAATGAAAAGAGGTCTGGGCATTGGGAAGTGCCCAGGCAACCAGGGGTCTAGACTTAAGAGAAGTCTGAACAGAAAAGAGGTTTGATTCCAAAGAGATTCGAACCAACAAAGAGGTCTAAAGTGACCAAACTCAAAAGGAAAGGCCCGGACGTAAGGATGCGTCCAGGTGAGAAAAGGTCCAAGCCTCAAGGGAGGTCTAACCTCATGTACCACTGGGGAGGTCTAGGCCACAGAGAGGGTCTAAACCTACATATCCAAAGAAGATATGCTAAAAGAAGGTGTACTGAGCATACCAAAAGGAGGTATCAACAACTCAAACCTCTCCAAGCGAACCAAACTTGGAATTCTCATCAAAACAAAATATTTTCAATTTATTTTACACATTTAAAAAGGATTTGGAAAAATCAGAATGTTACAGTGTATGTATTTGAAATAAACTTGGCTTTACGCAAAGTAACCATATTATGCCTTCCTTTGAATATCCATGTATGCATGTCATTTTGTTACCTCACGAGTGTAACTTGTGAGCACGATTGTTGTGCTCACTCTTGCTTGAATCTAATTTTTGAGCAGGAGAGGACTTCCTTGATGATGATGAAGACCAGATTAACTAGGCCGCACCCTCCAGCCAATTACCTGTGGTGTATTGGATGGACTTGCCTTTTGTTCCGCTGTGTATTTTGCTATTGTCGGTCTGTAAGAAAACTTTGTAATCAACTCTTTTGCTGTTAATAAAGTCTCGTGTGGATGTACGTTATCACTTGTATTTGCTGTGAGAACTAGCCATTGATCCTTGGGACTGGTTCGGATCATAGGAGGGCTAGGACTTCTCCAAGTTCCGTGACCTCCTGGGTTGATCTCTGACCTCCCCGCTTTGGTCGTGGCTCTTGGGGAGGTTCTGAGCCTCAAGACCTCCTCGGTCAAGACTGGACCTCCAGGAGGTCCGGCCGACCTCCGGGAAGCTTGGGAGGATCGCCTGAGAGGTCCTAGGACCTCCCGAGGTCTGTGGACTCCCAGGAGGTCTTGAGGACCTCTCGGGTGGGGCTCTCGCCAGTCGTTACACGACCTCCCTTTGACCAAGAACCACCCCTTGGGTCATGACTCCCTTTGACAAATGACCTCCTTGGATCATGACCTCCCTTTGACTCATGACCACCCCTTGGGCCGCGACCTCCCCTTTGACCACGACCTCCCCTTGGGTCACGACCTCCCCTTTGGGTCACGACCTCCTCTATGGTCACGACCTGCACTTTGGGTCACGACCTCCTCTTTGGTCATGACCTCCCTTTGACCAAATTTCACCGTCAGTCCTACTCACCTTCTTTTTCCTCTCATCGCGTCACTGCTGACGCAAAGGTCTGCGCGCATTAAATGTTGTTGTGTCGCAATAAATGCTATCTTTTCTGCAGTACCTGTTTCCCCCTTTTGTCTCCTCCCAAACCTGCCCCCATCTCCTCCTTCACCTACCCTTGATCTCAGACGCCTGAGTCTCTTAGTCAGCTCTTCCCATCCTCCCCGGCTATAAAAGCCTGAGCAGCCCCCTCTCATCACCTTTTCCTCACCCAATTCTCTTGCTCTCACCCAGCTTCTCAGTGCTTGAAGTTTCACCAAGAAGTTCACTGGAGCCGCGCCGTCGCTTGCTCGTCGCTAAGGAGCCGTCGGAGCTGCGCCGCCTTCGACCACCTCGCCGCTAAAGGGTGCACCAAAGCGCCTGCGCCGTTCGCCATCCTCCTCCAGTCTCCTCCGGCCTCTCTCTCTCTCTCCCTCTCTCTCTCTATCCGGGTGAGTTTCTCCGAGCCCTGTCCTCCTTTTTTGCTCTTTCACAACCATGTTGTGTAGTTGTATCTCTCCCACAACCACGTTGCGTAGTTGTATCCCTTTTACGACCACGTGAGTAGTCATATCCTTCGTAGGACCTCAGGACCTCCACCTCTCGGTTGACCTCCTCCGAGAGCCCTTTTCTAGTTCTTCTGCTCTCGTGTTTTTCTTTTGGTTCTAGTTTGGTAGTTTTTGGTTTTATTTGAATTCAACATATTTATTTGGCTCTTTTCAAGACGATAGATTCCGCTTCTCTGAAGAGTTCTTGGACCCGATTTACCTCTCATCAAGAATCTCACTCTTCAACGAAGGCAAGTCGTAGACCTTTGATCATGTCATTCCCAGTTTGCAAAATTATATTGTTTTATACCAACATGCATGGCTATTTGTATAAAAATGGTTTGGGAATTAGCTAAACACCTACTTGTCAGCATGACTCCTTGAATACTTGTGTTCAACATGTTGACATGTACCTTTGGACACCATAGGTGGGTAATCTTAGTTGAACATTCTTATTGCGATAACCAACAAGGGTGCGTATATTGCTTAGACCTGCTTAGTTATGCGTTGTGTCTCGATCACTTGTTTCAATGATGATTAAATTTGACTAAGAGATTATGGAATTGTGGCATGTGTTGCCTTGGCATGTGTTGCCCTAGCATGCGTTGCCCTGGCATGTGTTGCCGCTAATAAAACTTTTTGTGCCATGGCTAGGGTGGTCATTGGCCAGGTTGAACCCAAAATATTTTTGCTCGGGCGAGTGATCATGCAACAAAGGGGGTGCAGAAAGCACATTGGGATGAGGAGGTTTTGCCTGAACAACCACTAAAGACTTAACCTTGTAAGCCATTGATCCGGGCCATACCGTGCAACGACAAGTCCATTGTGGGGTGGACCTAACCAACTAATTGGCAATACTTTGATTCGGTTCCGCTTTGGTGGAAGTATGTAAGATTTGGGTTGACACGCACACCGGGCGCAAGAGGGGCCAGAAGGCTAAACCTTAGCAAGCGGAACCGAGTCAAAGCAGTAACCTCAGAAGGCCTTTGTCACGTGTTTCTAGCCTCGCATACCCAAGGTAGTGAGTAGGGGCATCGATGGGTGCCAAACAAACTAGAGAGGTCGTGTCTTGTGGGTAAAGCTGTACAACCTCTGCAGAGTGTAAATCTATTCGAATAGCCGTGTCCCTGGTTATGGACATGCCTGGTGATTTCACGCAAGGGGTAGACTTTCTCAAAACTTGTTGGTCTTGGTTGGTTTTGAGTGGTCTGGGCAGTGATCAGGGTGGTCACGAGTGATCCGAGAAGTGAACAGGGTGTTCACGAGTTGTTTTAAAAGAAACTTGATTACTTATGTATTAATTTTCAACTTATGCTTCGCAATCTACTTACTGTATTTCCATTCAATATTGCGTTCCGCAAAGTAACCATAAAGTTATCCTTGTTGAGCCTGGCATGAATACTATTTGCATACATTTCCCTATGGCTTGCTGAGTACATTCAAAGTACTCACGGTTTTGTGCCCTCTGGTTGATCAACAGCTGAAGAGGACCCAGGGAGCTCCGAGCTCTGTGAAGAAGAGGTCTTCGAAGACCTCCTGTGCTAGGGACGTCCTCCACTCGATTGCCTGTGGGCATGTCGAATGGCCTCCACGTGTTCTTTTGCCTAAGCTTTTATTTCAAAACCAATGTGTTTAAACCTAATAATCCAATATTTCTTCTCTAATTCAAAAGTCCAATTTGAATTTGGGGATAATTAAAAAGGTTTCAAGTGTTTGAATATTTTAGTTGTATTCTATAGGTTTTGGTATGCTTATTTGGAATTTTCTGGAATTTTTGGAGGTTATTTGGTTTCTTGTCAATTTGCATGATCAAAATTGATTTTGAATTTAAAATATAAAAAAATCTTGTGAACAGTGCCTGAAAATATTTTTCCTAGGTTCTGGAACACCTTATCTACTCACCTTCAAAATTTTATAATTTTCTGAGCTATTTTGCTCTGTCTAAAAATTACCTAAACGTCTCAACCTATTTATAAAAATCTAAACAAAACCTAATTCTAACCTCACCTCACTATTCCTCCGACCGAACGTAGGGTCACTACGGCTCAGCCAAACCAGCTCCGTTGGCTTGCCCTCCCTTTGTGGCTGACCTGCCGGCCCCACATGCAGGTCATCCCTTCCACGTCGCCGTTTCTTTCATCATGGGGCACTGCCAGCATCCGAGCGCCTAGCCACGCGGCCGCTTCTCCCTGCCATGGCCGCCATGCGTGCTGCCACGCCTCCCTACTCGCCCATGCCGGCCTCACCCTGTGCGCTCCACCCCGTGCCTACAAAGCTAGCCCGGGACTCCCTTGCCCCTCCTTTCCATTCCCTCCTCCCCTTCCTCATTCTTCTCCACCAAGAGCCAAGAGCTAGCCCCTTCGCCTCCGCCCACCTCGCCTCCACCGCCGAGCTCGCCTCCCCCCGATCCGACGAATGGCGCCGCCTCTGGTGCTCTCGCACACTCCTCCTCCTGTTGACTCCAGACTGCCCGGCTGTTGCTTCTCCGCCGACCAGTCCAGCCCCTATGCTCTGCTTGCGCCGCCGCCTTCGGCCACCCCTCGGCCCGCTCTCTCTCGCGCCTCCCCTGCGTGGCGCCACCGAGCTGCGTCGGCTCCTCCTCTCTCGCTCCCAGCCAGCTGCCGGCTTCACCTCCTGACGGGCTAACGCACTTAGCGCTGCCGCCTCGGTCTTCCTCACAAGACGACAGCTGCGCCACCACCTGGCTCGAGCCCCACCCGAGCCGCGCTGCTTCCACCCCGAGGTCGCTCGACTCGGCCTGATTCGATTGGTGTGTCGGCCATCACTGTGTCCTCGCGCCAACAGAGCCACGCCCCCAACTCGGCCGCAGCTCCCCCTAATGTGTTCCTTTTGTTCCCTAATGTTGTTGTGTGTTCCTTCTCTATAACTGAAGAAGAAAACCTTGTGCTATCACAAACATCATGGTTGTCATTTAAGTCAAGAGTAAACAAATTGGAGGTTTATGTTCAAGGAGGGTTAGTGATCACATTTTAGTTTAGCAAAACTTGTCTGTTGTAGGTTACTTGATTAGTAGTCTGAAGGATTTCAGTTTTGTCAGTAGGTTGATGACCATTCTAGCATTCATGTCCTTAGAAGGTTATTGTTCCATTTGGGATTTTGGATCTTAAACTAATAGAGGCATATTAATCAAAAAATAGGTATTAGTTGATCCTCCAACACAAGCAATGAACTTTGTCTTTGTAGCAAATATTTGGTTTTGGGAGTGCAACAAGAGGATCATTAGCTTATAGAAAGTTCAAAATTTCCAATCTCTTGGTGTTTAGTAAAAATCTAGTGCTTAATCATAGTTGACATTACTTAGTAGCCTAAAGCAGCCTAGAACATAAAAGTTGAGCTAAACTTCATCTTCCTTAGTACTCACCATTAGCATCTAATCCTAAGAAAGTGAGAACTAAGAGGGAGCCAACATTGGAATGCAATAATCAAATAGCAATGAGGTAGAGCCTTGTCTTTTGCCAAAGCAAATGGATTAGAAATTATAATTGTTAGCCTTTAGCATCTAATCTATAAGGTAAAAATGAATCTTAAGTCAAGAATTGTATTACTGATTAGTAAACCATAATAGACCTTATGCCTTAGTTTTAATTCCGCTAAATCCATAACCAATTCAAATCAACTCCAAAACAAATAATTTTTGTTCCTAAATTTATTTAAAATAATTATCTCCTTTCTGCTTTTACTTTCTTAATTTTTGAAAACTTTTGTTATTCGTGTTTATTTGATGTTTTTCGCTTTGTCGGCTTTTATCGTTAGATGACGATGATGCGAGAGCGTAATCGAGATGCTCGTGAGAATGTCCAGAGTTCCAAAGAAACAAAGGCAAGCGCTTTCGCTGATACATGTTGACCCTATTACTTTCAAAATTTATTATCTTGTTTTGCAAACTGTAACGCCCCAAAATTTGGCTTTTCAAAAATCTTTTCAGTAGTTTAGGTCCTTGGAAAATTTCACCAATTTTATTTGATTTAATAAAGCTTAATTGGGAATTTCCTAAATTTAAAAAATATTTAATTTGACTAATATAAACAACAATTAAATAAAACCTGTGTTATTTGGCTTCCTTGTGTTCCAAGGAATTATCTGGTATTTTCTGAGATTTTTCTGGATTTGTTTACTATTTTATTTGATCTCCTTGATTTTTGGGATTTTCTTTATTCCGAAAATCCACCTCGTTCTCTCTCCTACCTGCGTGCTACAGTATTGCGCGTAGTACTATTCATCATTTTCCTTGGGACGAACCGAACAGATAAGTTCATGTCCAAGACGCATCCGCTTCCAACTCAAAATCTTCCAAAATTATATCTTTCTCTCAATTGCATATAAAAGCGAGCCGCTTATACGCACGCCGTCTGCCTTGATCTCCTCTTCCAATCCCTAAATTGGTTTCCTCCGAATCGCCCTCCTTTCATCGCAATCTGCAGAAACCGAAGCTTCAACCGGTTCTTCTCCAATAATCGCGCTTTCATCCGACGTCCGCCACGAACCATCTACGGCGCTGGCTTCGTGTCATCATCCTCTACGCCATGGTACCATCCACTTCGCCAAGATCACCGGAGCCACGCCGTAAAGTTGAATCACGCCGTCACGCTGTTTCGCTTCCTCGGTGAGTTTTTCCAAAATCCGATTGCACCATCGCGTCCGCCTGCTGCTTCTTTCCGCTTTGCCCTTCACCGCCGCTGCCGCTTCTCCGCCGTCGGCCACACTGCGCAGTGAACCAGAGTGCACTGCTTCGCTTCATGCATGGTCCTGTAGTTTCATGTGTCCTGTAGCTTAGCCTTTTGTTCTCTATTCGTGTATGTGCTTTATGCAGCAAGCAGCAGCCCTCCATCCGCCAGTAGCTTTTCATCTCTATAGCTTTTCATCTCTGTGGTTGCTACGTGACTTTTGTCTCTATGGTTGCTACGTGACCCTTCCCGATGCTTTGTCCTTCTCTAATCTCCTTGCATGGAGGCCAACATCTTTAGCTCAGATCACTTCTTGCCATGCAAATTCCAACTCAATGCCAAGCCCACCACTGTTGCGCATGAACAGCCGGCCACTGCTTTCTATTCTTGGTCAGGTTGTCTCAAGGATTTGTTCGGCTTCCTCCTATTCTTTGTTGATTATCTCTGCTGTCTATTCCTTCTTTATTCCTTGCACCGCCATCTCTTGCGCCCTTGCACCAGAACAATTGTAGGAGCTTCGCCTGTGTTTTGTCGATTGATTCTTCTCTTGATTAGAATGTGTATGTTCGATTGGCTGTTCCCAATTGATCGCTCTCTAATTAATTCTTTCTCTCATTGCTTTCCCATCTCGAGTGTCAAGTCGAAGTCACCGCACCATCGACCGGCCTACCGACTATGCCTCATGTTTCCCTATCTTCTTTGTTCCTCGCTGAAGCTTCTACCGCTAATGTAAGTCTCTCTCCTCTCCTTCCTTTCCTCTCTCGAATTGGCCCTTTGTCATCAAATCAATCCAAGCCACACATCCATATCTATTTCTTCTTACTTGCATGTGGACCCCACATGTCATCCTCTCAATTAGAAACCCTAATTATTTCTTTCTCTTACATGCGGGTCCCGCATGTCACCAACCTTAGTCAAACCCTAGCCATGAGCTTGGTCCACCTTGGACTAGCATATCTCTGTGGACTGGTCCATAGACCAAAGGCCCACATGTTAACCCCTAATCCTATTTTCTAAATTCATCTAATTTCAAACTCCTTATCCAGCTTGGCCCCATATGTCATTCACTACCTTTGTTCTCTCACTTACCAAAGGATCCCACTTGTAAGTCTCTAATTTCTTTTCTTTTTTTTTTTTTTGATCCAAAGGAATATTCTTTCCTCTCTAATTTCATCATTCCAAGTGATCCTTCCGAGAGTCGTATCCTTTGAATCCGAACTCCGATGAGTCCTTTCAAATTCCTAAATTCATCTCAATTCAATACCTATTTATCCGAGATTATTATTTAATTTTTGGAGTTTATTTGCTCTCTGTTGTTTATTTATTTGGTTTATTTGCTTGTTTTGCAGTAGACGTGGATACTACAAGAAGTGCCGATCAAGAAGGAGTCAAGATCAAGACAAGAGAAGATTAAAGATAAATAAAGATCATTATTGCTATAGCAAGGCAAGTTATACCTTTGATCATGTTGAACCCGCTTTTCAAAAGTTATATTGATTTAAATTATTGCATTTACTTTAATTATTTATTTCAATGCTTTCGGATTAGTTAATATCAAATTTGTTATGACCTCCTTGTCTAATTGTATGCCATAATCTTTTGTCACCCTAGTTTGGTTCATATAGTTGGTTCTATTGTATTACTAACGTGGGATGGTTAGATGCGATTAGATTGCTTAGCCATGCTACGAGTCATCATCTCATGTAAAGTTGCAAATATAAACTTGACTAAGTGACTATGGAACTACGTGATAAAAACTATGTGTACTATATGCTATTACTCATTGATGGCATATGTTGCACTTAACCAATAGGGTGGGAAAAGGTTTTGGACGGGGGCAAGTGGTCTGGTATACTTTTATGGTGGATCTGTGTTGGCGGGAATAATAGGTTAGAATTTGGAAGTCTTGCCTCGGTCAGTCAAGGACTTAACCTTGTGCACCATTGAACTAGGCCTTTCGTACAACCACATGCCTGATGGGACGGGCCTAACTTAGTAAGTTATGGAGTCTTGACATTGATTACTCAAGTTGTAGGTTAGCTGTGTCGGATTGGGTGGAGGTGTGTACTACCAAGTAGTCGTGATCACGGGCGGTTCGCTGCTTCCACGTCCAACGGTGTGCGCTTATGGCAGCTAAGCATACCGAGTGTCAATGTTGAGATGAAGTTTCGAAAGGTTTTGTTATGATTGCTCAATCGCATACTTCAGATGGTGAGTCATGGCGCATATGATGAGTTAATCGATCTTGTGGGTAAAGTGTACAACCTCTCGCAGAGTGTTAAACAATCTATTCGAATAGCGCGTCATGGTCATGGACATGCTCGGGGATTTCACACGAGAGGTAGATTTTCATAAAACCTTGGGAAGGGAGCTGTGTGACTTAAGTCATATGGCTATGTGAATAACTTGTTTAGGACATGTGTCTTTGGAAAACAACTGATAAAATTACTATTGGTTATTTGTTTCACTTATGATTTCAATTTATTATTCGTATTTAAATTGCAAATGCTGCATTTCTGCAAAATAACCACATAAGCCATTCCTTTGGGATAAGCCTGCATCTATATTTGCATTTCTGTGGTATGACTTGCGAGTACGGTGTGTACTCATGCTTGCTTTAATAAATCAAGCAGAGGTGAAGGAATCGTCACCAACAAGGTCTACTTCAAGGATCGTGGAGAACTAGGTCGCAAGACCAAACCCGATTGCTGTGGGCATATGGATGGGCTTCATCAAGTTATTCTGCTTGCTCACAGTAGCTTCATTGAGCTATCTGCCCTCTGAAGCATTAATTGTAAGCTTTGACCTTAAGGTCTTTACTCTAATGTTTATTGTTATTTGCCTATTTATTAGTTATCCTTGTGTATGGAAATGCTATTTCACTAATGTTGCCACTGTGTGCACTAGCGTGATCCTGGACTAGTGCAGTATACACAGAGGGTCCAGAATTGCATATTTTGGGTCCCGACAGCAACTATATGTATGCATGCTTTATTTCTCAAATTATGTTTGCGATTAGAGGTAGTTAATCCTGTTGCATGAATTCCTAAAATTGTTCATCCCTACCACTAGCCTAGGTTAATAATCTCACAGGTGAATTAGAGCCAGTGGGTGTTATATGGTCTACTTATGTTTATTCGTGTCATGCTTAGCAATGCTTAGTTTCCGGTAGATTGGGCGGTTATCGACTTGTCGATAACCTTGATCACACAAATTATTTTTATTTATGTGATAACCAGCACCTTGTGCTTTTATATTTGGAAAAACTAAAAATGAAAATAAAATATTTTAGACTTGGGCACATTAGATGGCTGGTGTGCTTTTGGGTGTGTGCTTGGTGCCCGAGTCAACAAGGACCCGAACATCGCGGCCCACTAAACCAAGCATTATTGCGTGCAACCACATGAGGGTATTGGGAACCCCTCTTGACTTAGTACTTTGGCATGTGTTGGCTCCGAGTCGCAGGAGGTGGAGGCGTGTGTTGTGTTAAAAGAAGAAATGTGTCTATATGTGTTGGGTGTGCGAGTGGAATCAGCATGTTCTCCACAATCAAGGGCATTAGAAGTTGTCCGACCCTATAGGGTAGTTGACCTTCGGCTTTACAATGACTCTGACACAACGTATGGGTAACCATACGGGCGGCTCGTAGTTAATACACAATATTGGAAAATGTCTCGTAAGACTTAGCTCTGTCGGCATACCTTCGGAAGTGTGCTTTATCTGGTGGCGCAAGGAGCGGTCTGACATGTGGGTAAAGTTGTACACCCCTGCAGGGTTTAAATCTATTCGCATAGCCAAGTCCTTGGTTATGGACACGCTTGGGGAGGTCTTTCGAGAGTTAGACTCAACATTTTGGATTTTAAACATAAAACTTGATGGGTAGTATTGAGAATGGTTTCTCATGCTATTGTTGTGTGTTGCCTAAGGCAGCCACGTGTATATGTTCTCATAATGTCTAATGTTAATTACTCGTTTATTTGAAGTATTAAAATGTTTGCTAACTTGCCATTTGAATCGTTATTTGAAGTATTAAAATGTTTGCTAACTTGCCATTTGAATGTACTACATTGTATTTAAATTGAAATATTGCTTTATTGCTGAAAATGAACCCTATAGCCTTCTCCTTTGAGTAGAGCTTGCATGTAGCTATGTATAGGTTTGTTAATCGTAAGTCTTGCGGAGTACATTCGTGTACTCACTGTTTGCTTTTATTTACTAATTTGGACAGCAAGTATTGAGATCAATTCGGGTAAGGAAAGATTCGCAGGAAACGTCGATTTGCTAAGGTTTTAACCCTAGTCGGTTGCCCTGTGGGTTATGGCAAGCCATTGGGACTCCATCGCTGGTTTATTTACAGTTTAATTTTAGTTTCTTTATTGATTTCCGCTACATACTCGATATTTTATCTTGCAATATTATGATATCTTGTGTATGGTTCGATACTATGTTGTGAAGGTGTATGTATACTGCTCCTGGGAGGTACATAATGCACCGAGAGCAGGGAAATTTAATTTGTGATGCTAGGATTAATTGGAGGATTAACCATTACAAGTTAAATCGCCCGACGGCTCTCACACCTGAGTTGTGGGATATATTTATATACTCACAACGACGTAAGAGGGAGGCCCTGTCTTATCAGTGAGATATTTAGTGTTGAAACCTTAGCGGACAGAACTGGGTTAAGAAGGAGCTTTGTAAAGTCCTTGTGATAATCACTTAGTCGCGCACATTCAAAAGTGTGTGTACGTACATTATAAGTTGATTTATCTCTTGTGAGTAAAGTTGTACAATCTCTGTAGAGTTAAAATGTGTGTCTGCGGTTATGGACATGTTCGGGGATTTTACATGAGAGGTAGAGTTTCTTTATAAAATATATCGATGTGTGAATGAGAAGTTCACTTGATGAATATAATATTCATTTGGTGAATGGGAATTTACTTGGTGGCTTGGTTGGGAAGTGAATGGGAAGTTCACTTGTTGATTTCAAAGAAATTGTTTACTTTATTTACTTATTGTCTTTTAAATTATGTATTGCAATCTATTTACTGTCTTTATCATCTTATCGCTTTCTCAAGCAAAAGAACCATACAACTAATCTTTTGTTCAAGCCTTGCATGAATATTAAATCCATACTGTTTCCCTACGACTTGTTGGGTACTTTATGTACTCACAACTTAAAACTTTGCTGCTCAGTTGAAGAGTATCAAGCCGCTCAAGAGTTCTTCGAGAAGGCGTACCATGAAGACTTTGCGAATTAGGATGCGTTCTCCACTTGATTGCATATGGGCATGTTGATTGGCCTTTCCAAGTTTTTTTGTTCCGCTACAAGAGTTTATTTGTTTCTTTAGCCCTACGTGGCAAGTTAAGTAAATAGTGACCATAAGGTCCAGTTATTATTACTATTTGTTATTTGAGAACTTTTTAGTTAAATCGATAAATGAATGGTATTTCATCGATATTTCCTGTGTGAGCTAGCTGCTGATCTAGGACTAGTTCAGAATACACAGAGAGTTTCGGATGTGTAAATCCGGGTCCAGACACTTTATCCTTTGTTGTTGGTCCATCTATTCTTTGTCCTTCTGCGTCTGCTTCTGTTTGCAAGTCTTTTCCTCAATAGCATCGTCGCTTGGGGTACTTGTGTGGCTCACACCTCTCTATCTTGATTCATCAAGGTGTTCTTGGTCCTATTTCTGTTGACACCAATTTTCAATGCAAGGGTTGTAGACTTGGCAAGCAAGTACAACTCCCATATCCCTCTAGCTTTTCTAGATCTAATCGTCCATTTGATATGGTCCATTCGGATGTTTGGGTCCTCCATTTGCTACGAAGGGTGGTCACAGTTACTATGTCATCTTCATTAATGACCACACTCAGTACACTTGGATCTACTTCATGAAACACCTTTCACAGTTGATTTATATCTATCAGTCTTTTTCTCAGATGGTTCATACTCAATTCTCTTCAGTCATTCGTGTTTTTCATTTTGACTCTAGAGGAGAGTATCTTTCATCAACTTTTTGCCAGTTCCTTTCCTCTAATGGTACTCTTCCTTAGCTCTCGTGTCCTGGTGCTCATGCTAAGAATGGTGTTGCTGAGCGTAAGCACCATCACATCATTGAGATTGCTTGTACTATTCTCATTTCCTTTTTTGTTCACTCTCACTTCTGGGGGAAGCAGACTCTACGGCAGTCTATCTCATCAACCGTCGGCCCTCTTCCAAGCTTCAGGGCAAGTGCCCTCATGAGGTCTTGTACAAAGCACCTGCTCGCTATGCTCATCTTCTTATCTTTGGTTGTGTCTGCTACGTCCTTCTAGCACCTCATGGGCACACAAAGCTAAGTGCTCATTTGGTTGAGTGTGTCTTCCTAGGTTATAGTCCTGAGCATAAGGGATATCGTTGCTATCCTTCTACTCATACCACTCATTCTTTTACAGATTCCGCCTCTTTTTTGTGTATACCTCTCATTCCTTCACTAGACATACCTTCTCCAGATACACTTTCTTCACTAGTTTCACCTTCTAATGTCTCCTCCACCAGCTCCACTAGTTTCTGACACTTCCACTTTTTCCTTTCACTATAGTCACCGACAGAGTTCCTTCTTATCCTCATACTTCCATTCCTCTTGAACCTTTTGATCCTCGGTCCTCGCCTCCTCCACTTGACCCATCGGTCAGTACCACTGACTCTAACGATCGTTCTACTACATCACGGTATGCCCTAATGTGATGGTGGCCCGATCTTCCAAAAGGTAGTGATAAGTCGATTGTGGAGAACACGACGTTAATGATCCAAAGGCTCTGTCCTAAACAATACCGTCGTAAATAGTGCGGCCCAAAGTGGTTGGCCCATATGGGCCAAGTTACCCCATTCATTACATAGCCCAATTTGGCCCAAACAGGTGACGCAGCACTTTCTTTTGATGATTGCAGTGCACACAGATGGAATTTGGAGGTGAGGCTAGATCTGTTGGAAAGAGGATGAGATAAGCTTTCCATCAAGTACTTGTGGACCTCAAACGGACTCAGATATGAAAGTTATGCATATTTGAAATCGGTGCTATCTTTGGAGGCCGAATTGGATTCCCAAACATATCCAGCTTGAACTCTTGCTTGGTACGTGGAGTAGCACCAAGGCATGTAGACGTAGCACCATGGCATGTACACCAAGCTCGGCTCGTATGAGTAGACATAGCTCGGTCCAACTAGGCAATATGGCAAAGCAGAAGAGCGAAAGTCCTATCGGAGAAGATGTGGTTGAAGTAGAGGATGTCGTGCAACCGGTCGAAATAGTGGTTGCATCCTTAGGTTGACGCCCTCATCATCCTCCCTTTCTTGAATTTGAGTCGTCCTCGACTCAATCATTGTCTCGAAATCATCACTTTCCTACAAAGGTTAGTAGCAACCCGAGGCCAAGAAACATGCAAATCTTCTAATGTATCTTTGTACGCCACACGGTTTGGCAAAGTCGCTCCCAGAATTAAGTCAATTTGGTGTTCAATCCCTCTAATATGTGGCAGTCCTAGGGGTATTTCAGCAAGATCAGATTTGGTTGCAAACATGACACAACCCTTTAATTTAATTCCCTCAATCCTAGAACTAGGTGCCAACTTCTCTTTTTTAGGTGGGAAAATATTCTTCACTACTTGCTGATTTTCAAATTCATGTTCACGTTCTTTCCTCTCATTTTCAGCTATCTTTTTATCATATTTCACAATTTTAGCAGGTGTTAAAGGTAGCAAAATTATTTTATTTCCTTTGTGCATAAGAGAGTACTTATTACTTCTACCATGATGAGTTGCATCGGTATCAAATGCCCATGGACATCCTAATAAAACTGAGTAGGCTTGCATCGGCACTACGTCGAAATCAAAGAACATCATGATAGGAACCAATGGAAAAATGCACTCTCAGATTGTGTTACCTTCACCTTATCATTGTTGTTGAACCATCGAATGTGGTACGGTCAGATAAGACGTATGGTCAAGCCAAGCTTCTTGACCAACCCTAAATTCACCAAGTTATTACTGCTCCTGCCATCAATTATGACATGAACACGGCAGTCCTTGAAGATGAGGAACATCTAAAACAAATTATGGCATTGTAGCTTCTCCGCTTGCTCCCTTTGAGTGCTCAATACTCGCTGCACAATTAGGGTCCTCTAATTCTCTCAGTGATGGCACCTAAAATTTCCTCACCATCGCTATCTGCCTCATGATCATCATCATTAACTGCAAGGTTAGCTGCAAGAGCATATTCATCCTCAACATCACTAGCACTTACATAACCACCGTCTTCTGTCGCAATGTATGCTCGCTGACTTGGACAATCTCTCACGAAGTGGCCCATCCCCTTACAACGGTGGCACACAATTCCCGTCGTCGACGACCCGTGGAAGCAATCGATGAAGAGCTCTCGCTAGTGCTCGCACACTAGTAGATTTTTTCGCCTTGGGTGCGCGTGACCAGTCTTTGGCGGTCTTCTTGAATCGCCCTACTCACGAGGGGCAGCAGACCGAAAAACAAGAGGCGGGGTTGTGTTGATTGCCCGGTGTCGATCTTGATGTAGACGTATTTCCAAATTTGCTCCTAGTCCTTTGTTGTCTACCTGCGCAGCCTTTTACGCCAAACAAGCAAGCTAAAGCAACCTATTGATATCATTATAGTCTTTGTAATCAACTATGTCCTCGAATTTCATGTCTTAAGCCCCCATAAAAGCGAGCCATCTTATCCTCCTCATCTTCTACAACATTACAACGCAAAGATGCCTATTTGTAGTTCTTGATAATATTCCTCAACAGATCTATTACCTTGGTCTAAGCACTGCAATTTCTTACACATATCACGTTTAAAAGGAGGAGGAACAAATCTAGCATGCATAGCTACCTTCAATCTATCCCATGTATCAGGTGTTAAGCCATAATTAACTACTTGATTCCACCAAATGATAGCAAAATCTTTAAATTCACTAGTAGCTTGTCTGACTCTATGCACTTCAGGAACTAGATGGACATTAAATTTTTGTTCAACTGTCATCTCCCAATCTAGATAAATTTCAGCATCATAAACGCCCGCAAAAGATGGTATGGTAAATTTAACATTAGCAAATGGGTCATTATTAACACGAGCATTGTGGTGCTGAAAATTATTACCTCCCATACTGTGATAGTTGTGATATAAGCGGTGTCGTTGACATGCATCTTGGGTAACAAGAGCAGCGCCGACGTCGCGGTTTTGCCTCTCATTATCATCTCCCTCCTCAAGATCTTGGGCTGCATCATGATCATACTCGTGTCCATTGTTTGGTGGCTGATTCACCATTCTTTCAAGGTGTGTAGTGAGCGCTGCAATGTAACCGTAGTAGCTTGAAGCTTCCTGTCGATGTCCTCATTAATGGTAGTGCGTTGTTCATCCAAGAGCGTCATGAGCTCTCCCTTTACAACAAACTCTTTCTCATCAGACATCTCACCTGTCATGGTTAAAAAAAACAATACAAATGTATTATCCCTATCAACTACTAGGTGGTGGAATGTGGAATCACACACTCTCAAGCGCCTTACCACACTCTTACAAGTGTTCTTACCAATGCAAAGAGGGTATGTAGTATGTGGTCGGTTCGTGATATCATGTCGAGCATGGGTGCGATTGCAAGAGGGGACATGTTCTGATCAAGAGTAGGTGGAGCTTGGAAGGCTTCAATATGGTAGCAAGGATAAGTAATAATCAGATCAGTTAATGCAAGTTGAAAAATTATTCAAAGTACTAGTCAAAGTTGCTGATCCTAGCCTAATCAAGCTAGCTAATTGAAGCCCTACTAAGAGATGTGTATGTACGCACATGCAAAGATAAATGTGACTTGATGTAAGCAATGGAATACCCTCACAACAAGTGCTAGGAGAGACTCTAGCCACCTACTCAAACTTCTGTGAAGGGCACAAGATTGTTCGCACGACATATAGCACAAAAGACAACAATATCGGTGCAATGCAAACAGCCCTCTAGATTGAGCAGAAACAACTGCTAGTCTCAAATGATGAAAAAGCAAAGTTTTGTATGGCTTATATATGCTCATTTGAAAGGTTTTGACGAGATCTACAACTTTGCAGTTGAGACGAACCCCAAAATCCGAAGGGAAGACCGAAAGAATTGCCAAAAACAGAAACTGAAAACTTGCGACGTGAATTCGGAGCCGAAGATGGCCGATTTTGGGGACCCTGGAGGGCGACTAGTTGCTTACATGGAAAGGATGCGTCTCGTCGTTAGCTTTCTAACGAGTACAAGAACGCCCAAAACGGACACCATATGCAAAAGTTATACCCGTTTTACTGAAGGTGTCTCGAAACAAAATCCTACTCGGACTCGAAACCGACTCGGGTTCAGTCTTGAAACTGTTATATCTTTTTATTCCATGGGCCAAACTTGCTGAAATTGTTTGTGGAAGCTTGTAGCTATATGTAGAAGGGCTCCACCAATTTTCACTTGTTTTGGCAAAAGTTTGATGCACTTTTTCTTTTCTTTCCTTTTGTTCTTTCTTCCTTTTTTTTCTACCATGGCTTTCGTTCTTGTGGTTGCCTCTTTCTCCTTCTACTTGGCCAGCCCTAGTGTTTGCTGTAAGTCGCAAATAACATCAACTCTCCCAAAAGATCACAGAAATCCTCTCGGGTTTTTCTTTCAGATTAACAACAAAGAAGAAATTTCAATTTTTTTTGTGCGGATTAGAGGAGTTCTAACCCACGAATTTTCTATTTTCGATGCAAAACTAAGAACCCTAAAAGAACGATCAAGCGGCGTGACACCTCGACTGGAAGGTCTCTAGGCCTAGCTGCAACAGGACCCAAGAGGTCCTGTCACGACTAAACCAGGAGGTCTCCAAGTCTGGGCAGCGACCTGACCAGAGGCTCACCCGAGAGGTCCTCCAAGTCCTCCCAGAAGTCCATCAGACCTCCCAGAGGTCAGCAGACCTCTCGAGTCCTCCAGGACCGCCCAGGAGGTCCAGTAGGACCGCCAGGAGGTCCTGAGAGAGTCCCTGAGGAGGTCGTGGAGCCAAGGAGCAAGCCCGAAGACCTCCCATGGCCAAACCAGGGGAGGTCGTGGAGGGCTGAGGTCTCTTCAAGACCTCCCATGACTAGACCCGAGGGTGGTCGTGGAGAGTCGAGGCTACCCCAGACCTCCCACCACTGCATCTCGAGAGTGGTCGTGGAGGATCGGATCACCCATGCTCTGATGTGAACCGAGCTAGTCCCAAGGATCAACCGCTAGCACTTCACAAAGATACAACAAGGTAACATAACTTCAATGAAGCTTTATTAATACCAACAAAGTTATTTACAAAGGAGAGGCTTACAAGCCAACAAACCAGAACACAGTGGAAAGCAACCATAGCCCAATCGATACACCATAGGAATCGGCTGGGGGAAAGCGCAATCCTAGTCGGTCCAGGACCTCTTGGTCCACAGCAAGGTCTTCACAAGTTGCTTCCCTGCTCAAAAGACAATTTTCAAGCAAGAGTGAGCACAACTACCGTGCTCGCAAGTTACACCCGTGGATTAGCAAAGTGACATGCATAATGGATATATCAAAGGAAGGCATAATATGGTTGATTTGCGTAAAGCCAAGTTCATTTCAAATACAAGTATTAAGTTTCAAGGCAGCTAGAATAAGTAAAATCCATTTTGCAAATTTTAGTTTTCAGTTGGATAACATTCAACACAAGTGGTGAAGGATACCCTCCTGACACAAGGCTCCCTGCCCAAGCCCAATTTGGATAAAATCCAAAACCATTTCACAAGTCATTTTAAACCCAACATTGAGATCTAACTTTGAGCAGCTTTGCTAGCATGTCCATGACCGCGGACACGGCTATTCGAATAGTTTTACACTCTGCAGAGGTTGTACACTTTACCCACATGATACGACTTCTCTAGTTTGTTTGGCAACCGTCGTTGGCACCTCTCACTACCGATGGTAAGAGGTCTAGAGCACGTGACAAGGCCTTTACAATGCATCATTCCACCACAGTCCACCCACTCTAAGGTTTCGCTCCCTTTGGACTTCCTGTCCGCAAGGTTTAGGCCCCCTCTTGAGCCAGGTGGGTACAACATAGTCATAAAAAGACAGGCCATAAAGACCACCCACCATTCTCGCCAATCAACCATGATGGAACTTTGCAAATTATTCGCCAGTCCCTCCCACAGTGACATGTGGTTGCACGATAAGGCATAGCAAAATACACTCATGAGTTTGTCCTTAATCGATCCAGTGCCACACTCAACCACGGGGCATCGGATCACATGACCCCGTGACATAGACTTGCACCAACCAAACACCCAATGCCGCCCAAGTCCAATACCATTTTCCATTTCTTTGCTTTTTCAAACCTCCATGGCACACCAATGCCATGGTCATTTATAAAACCCCATGACACACCAATGCCACGGTTGAAATCTCCATGACACACCAATGTCATGGCTCAAATCATTTGAATAAGTGATATTTTTGGCCAAAACTTCCCAAATCGAGATTTTGGTCTAAGCAAGGCTAAGCATTCATTTTTCAAAAGACCATGGTTTATACTATTGCATGAAACCAAGTTTTGCCTCTGGTGACAATCATATTTGGTTCAAGGTCAAGAGTGGTCATACCAGATGTTAAGCATAGCTAAGGTCTTAAAATCGGTGTTGAAATAACTTAGTAAAGTAAGCATGCATAAGCTTTTAAGACGTAACATAGTAACTTGAAATAATGGGTGCAACATGATCAAGAGTGTAACTTGCCTCTTGCTTGAAAGGCTTCACGGTTTCTCTTCCTCACAAATACGGGTTCTCCAATAATGTCGAGGTCTACACGCTTAAAGAAACTCAAGATCAAATAAAGACTAGAAGGAGATTCAACCAAACTTCAAATAAACATTAGATAAGAACCACAGAAGGGTTTGGCGATTTGGAGGCGGTCCAAAGTATTGGCCGGATATGGTTTGATGAATTGAGGAAGAGGTCCAGTGAACTTGGAAAGAGGTCCAAGAGCTGGTCGGATTGACCAGAGCGTGGATAATGAGGAAAAAGGTGAAGGAGGAAGGGCTGCTCAAGCTTTTATTGCTAGAGCTGCTGGGAGGTCCAAGGGCACATGATGTCAAGAGCAGTGTGGGAAGAGATGGGAGCAGGAGGAAAAGGTGGGAGCTAGTACAAGAAGTGACACAAAGATAGCATGGTCACTGCAAAAAGGATGGTAGTATTTAAGACTAGACAACAGACATGACATGTGGGGAGACTCCCATGCGCAAAGGACTAGAGGTCCCGGTCACCAAGTGGCCTCAACCCGCAAGGGAGATCCTTGCAAAAGGACGGGAGGACGCCCCTCACATGATCAAGGAGATCCACAAGACTTCAACAATGGGAGGTCCTATGGATAGGAGGTCCCAAATACCTATTCACTGGAGGTTCAACCAGCCAAGCTCAAAGCGAAAAAGGAGGTCCTAATGGTTGGATCTCTGAAAGGGAGGTCCAACGGTCAAGATCGACAGTAATGGGGAGGTCTGATGGCTAGGATCTCCCAAGGGAGGTCCTAGCGGTCAGATCTACAAAGGAGGAGGTCTGAATAGTTAGGATCTCCAAGGGGGAGGTCTTAACGGCCAGATCTAACAAAGGGGGAGGTCTGGACGGTTAAGATCTCCAAGGGGGAGGTCTTAATGGCCAGATCTTCAAGGTGGGAGGTCTGGGCGGTTAAGATCTCCAAGGGGGAGGTCTTAACGGCCAGATCTTCAAGGAGGAGGTCTCAAGGTTAAGATCTCCAATGGGGAGGTCTTAACGCCAGATCTTCAAGGAGGAGGTGCTGGGCGTTAAGATCTCCAAGGGGAGGTCTTAACGGCTAGATCTTCAAGGAGGAGGTCTCGATTTGCGGTTAAGATCTCCAAGGAGGAGGTCTTAATGGCCAGATCTTCAAGGAGGGAGGTCCTAGAGGACCTGGGGAGGTCCTGTAGGACATGGGGAGGTCCTATAAAGGAAAGGAGAGGTCCTAGAGGACACAGGGAGGTCCTGTAGGACATGGGGAGGTCCTAGAGGACACAGGACGCTGGATCAGACCGTGCAAAAGACAGAGGAGGTCCAAGTCCGAAGGGAATCCAACGGAGGTGATCAAAGGGGATGTCTTTAGCGGTCAAATTTGACCAAGGGAGGTCCAAATGAGTTCAAGGAGATTCAAAGGACACGAAGAGGTCCACAGAGAGGTCCCGAGAAACAGTATTACCGCGAGTTGGGAGCGGTAACACCGGGTTGGTAGAGAAAGGAATTTTCCAAGAGGGTTATATGAACCAAAGCAAAGAGGAAGTCCGTGAACACAGAAAACTTCAAGAGGGTTCCGAAGGAACTCAAATGAACATGAGAAAGGTGTGGGCCTGGGAAGGTTTTAAGCCAGAGATGAACCAAAGAGGGGGGGTTTGGATCTAGAGAGGTCTAATCCAGAAATTGACAAAACATGGAAAGAAAGGGGAAGATCCCCAAAACTCCAACAAACTCAACAAACTATCAAGGAATTTTAGTTGAAGTTTTGAGTGAATCAATTTAAATCCATTATGAAATTTCAAGTCAAGCTTTGAATTCTCATCAAAACAAAATGGTTCTTTTTATTTTGAAATCTTCAAAAAGGCTCTAAAAATCAGGGTGTTACAAACCTACTCCCCTTAAGGGAATCTCGACCCCGAGATTCGGAGAAGCTAGAAAGAAGAGGTGGACAGTAAGGGGTCTTTGACTGTAGTTGTCGCTCGATGGCTGAATTCCTTGCCTGCTGTTTCTTTGGACATTTATTGGCGTAATGTCCCAACTCGTTGCAGTAGAGGCACGTGACACCAGTGGCACGAGGTGATTTCTCCCGGGGATGACCTTGAACTGGTGACTTGGAGGTGTTGGAGCTGGTTGGGTAATTTACTGACACTGCTGGGGGCATTAGCAAGCCCATACTTCTATGCTCTAGTACTTGCGACATAATCTTTGCATTGGCCTTTCTTCCTGCTGCCAGTGTTATTGTTGCTATGAGAGTGACTTCTGGAAGGTTGTTCGAAGTAAGTGTTAAGCGTCGGTTTGGGCATCGATTGGCATAATGTCCCATATCCCCACAATTGAAACACTACACCCTGGACTTTGACATCCTATCCTATTGAGGTTGTCCATTAACCACACTAGTCTTGGGGTTTCCCATGATAGCTTGTACTTGGTCTACCCTCTTCCTTTTGTGACCACGGTCTTGCTGAGAGATCTTGGGTTGGATTTTAATTCTTTTGACTCTTGGGGTAGCCCGGTAGGTAAGGCAACAGTCCCTTCTTCCTGGGTTTGAATGAGGGTAGATTAATCACTTACATACTGGGGCTGGGCTGTAGGGGTCAACACTATCTTCATGTCAACCTTGCCTCCATAACTAGAGTAATTAATTTCCTTTCGGTGTGTTGACGCAAGTTCTTCGGAATTGTCTTCTGGCACGGAGGTGGCTTGAGGTGCCCAATTTGCCTGCAATGGGCATCGCTTGGCAAAGTGTCCTTCCTTGCCACCACCGTAGCAGACTTGGTACTGGGTTTCTTTTCTCCTGAGACACCTGATGAAATAGTGCCCAACGCGTTGGTACCGCACGAGAGAATTTCTTGCTGTGGCTTCCCTTTCTGGGTACATTCATAAGCAAAATGCCCATGATCACCACATCTATAACAGTGCACAAACTTCCATGGGTGGCGGCCTTCGGGAGGAGGGCAGCTCACAATGTTACTATGAGGAACTTCCAGTGGTTTGCCCTTGATTAATTCTCTACGGGGGCGTTCTTCAGGTGTTGTAGGAACAGAGGCCGAGAAAGCATCGCTGCCACCCAATTGTTGTATTAACCACTGCATCCATTGAGTTTGGGTGACAAGAAACTGATTCAAGTTCTGGAGTGTTTCCTTGGTCAGACTTTGGCTTGCTTCGGAACTGGCACTCTCAAGATCCTTGCAGCTGGCTTTGCTTCCATTTTTAGAGGGACGGAAGTTCACCATCTGCTGGGGCTCTTGAAGGTTAGGGAAGAGTTCCAAGGATAGGTAAGAATCAAAAAGATCTAGGGGAAAAGAGCAGATTCATAACCCAATACAGAACGAATTAAAGGCTTGCTCAAAAAGAGCTCCACTAAAATCAACGTTCTAACGATCGGACACTAAACGGCAAAGGATTCACTACCCAAAAGGAGTCTAGTCTACTGGAACTACGTGTGGTTGGGCCGATGAAACCATCTCCCACCCTTGGTCTTTAAAAAGTCTTGCACGTTGTCCATGGAGAGCAATGACGGCGTTGCTTCTTTGCTCTCATCCCGCTTTGTCTTCAAGAGCTATTTGTTATAACCAATGACCGTATTAGCCAGAGCTAAGATTACGCCTTCTGTTTTACTAGATCCTAAACTTATGATTGAAAAATCCGATTTAAAGGGTCTCAAAAATCAAATTCACCTCTCTAGATCTGGGAACTCCAAAATCACTTCAAGATCACTATATCCAGCTTTTGAAATAGAGGTGCCCCCAAAAGGATTCTTCTGAAAACACAAGTTTAGGTTTGACCCACAAATCCACATACCTTAGGATCTCCTAAGTAAAAGATTTTAATGATTCAATCAAGATCACCATCTAACTGGAAGGATGATACAATCCTCAAATCCACAAGTCTTCATCATAGAATTTCCAAAAAGATTTCTAGCAAGCCATTAGTTCGAATTTGATTCTCCAAACCATTTCATCACCTTTTATCCAGCAGAGGTTTTAATCCATTCTAAAACCAGCAAGGTATCCTTCATACATATCTTCCTACATCCGGCAATTATATGAATTCCAACATCTAAATCAAGGCTTATCTCTATTATCCGATCTAGATTCCTTTCAAATCCAAATCCCCTATTCAATCAAATCCAATTAATTCCAATAAAATCCACATATCCGATTCGAACTTCCAATTAACTAAAACGATCTACTCTCGATTTATGGGGTAATCCAATTCATCCAAACAATCAAATCAGTACTTCATAATCCTATATCCTGGATCACACAAATTCATGATCTTCTCAAGACTTTTATCAAAATATAGCCAAGATTTCCTTCAAGTCCAGATTTTGCTATTCAATCGAACTCAAATGGATTCAACACAATCCACATATCTATCGTGAGATCCCAATTAAGGTTACAATCGATTTCTGATTCTGGAACATTCCATTAGCCAAGTCAACATTTCAAGCTCATATCTTTTTCATAATCCCCTAAAAAAACTTTTCTTCACAGATCGCTTCTACAAACACAATCCATACAATCCACCAACTTGTTCTTCTATATTTCACTTGCAATCGAGGCACATCCTCCATCAATCCCCAGAATCCATTGAAAACTCTTTATGATCAAATTAAAAAATACTTGATTCACCAAAATGGATTTCTGAAGGCTTCTTTAAAGCTACCTAGCTAGGCCTCCAATTGTACTGGTAATGTAAACAAATATAGCTCCTCGGAGTCTGGTATACTGGGATCTTGAACCATTCACACCAGTCTTCTTGAGGCTTCCAGGGCTCGAATGCGGAGGCTCGGCCCTAGAGAATCTTCCAAAGGAGAGAGGATTCATTTAGCTTTATAAAACGTTGAGGCAAGCAAAAGATAAGAGGGATATGGGGTAAAGAGGGATACAGAGAAGGGGATAAGAATAGAAAGATCACTCGGATGAGAAAAGCAAAAGTTATTTTCTTGTTGTAAAATAAGTTTTGAAATCTTCACTAACGACCATTCTACTAGGCTACGTCCTTCAGTCGAGAAGCTCTGATACCACTTGTGACACCCCGACCTGGGAGGGTCTCTAGGCCTAGCTGCAATAGGACCCAGGAGGTCTTGTCACAACTAAACCAGGAGGTCTCCAAGTCTGGGCAGTGACCTGACCAGAGGCTCACTCGAGAGGTTCTCCAAGTCCTCCCGGAAAGTCCATCAGGACCTCCCAGGAGGTCCAGCAGGACCTCTCGGAAGTCCTCCAGGACCGCCCAGGAGGTCCCGTAGGACCGCCTAGAGGTCCTGGGAGAGTCCCTGAAGAGGTCGTGGAGCCAAGGAGCAAACCCGAAGACCTCCCACGGCCAGACCAAGGGAGGTCGTGGAGGGCTGAGGTCTCCTCAAGACCTCCCACGACCAGACCCGAGGGTGGTCGTGGAGGGTCAAGGCTACCCCAGGACCTCCCATGACTAGACCCAAGAGTGGTCGTGGAGGACTGGGATCACCCATGATCCTCTATGTGAACCGAGCTAGTCCCAAGGATCAACCGCTAGCTCTTCACAGCATACAACAGTGGTAACATAACTTCAACAGAAGCTTTATTAATACCAACAAAGTTATTTACAAAGGAGAGGCTTACAAGCCAACAAACCAAAACACAATGAAAGCAACCATAGCCCAATCGATACACCACAAGCAATCGGTGGGGAAAGCGCAATCCTAGTCGGTCCAGACCTCCCGGTCCACGAAAGGTCTTCACAAGTTGCTTCCTGCTCAAAAGACAATTTTCAAGCAATAGTGAGCACAACTACCTTGCTCGCAAGTTACACCCGTGGATTAGCAAGAGTGACATGCATAATGGATATATCAAAGGAAGGCATAATATGGTTGATTTATGAAGCCAAGTTTATTTCAAATACAAGTATTAAGTTTCAAGGCTGCTACAATAAGTAAAATCCATTTTGCAAATTTTAGTTTTCGCTGATAACATTCAACACAAGTGGTGAAGGATACCCTCCCGACACAAGGCTCCTCGCCTAAGCCCAATTTGGATAAAATCCAAAACCATTTCACAAGTCATTTTAAACCCAAAACTAAGATCAAACTTTGAGCAACTTTGCTAGCATGTCCATGACCATGACACGGCTATTCAATAGTTTTACACTCTGCAGAGGTTGTACACTTTACCCACATGACACGACTTCTCTAGTTTGTTTGGCAACTCGTTGCCACCTCATCGCCGATGGTAAGAGGTCTAGAGCACGTGACAAGGCCTTTACAATGCATCATTCCACCACAGTCCACCCACTCTAAGGTTTCGCTCCCTTTGGACTTCCTGTCCGCA
Organism: Phyllostachys edulis; assembly: GCA_036346405.1. Lineage (NCBI taxonomy): Eukaryota > Viridiplantae > Streptophyta > Magnoliopsida > Poales > Poaceae > Phyllostachys > Phyllostachys edulis. The sequence continues at coordinate 59,204,871 of CM070547.1, read as the reverse complement.
AGGTTTAGGCCCCCTCTTGAGCCAGGTGGGTACAACATAGTCATAAAAAGACAGGCCATAAAGACCACCCACTATTCTGCCGAATCAACCATGATGGAACTTTGCAAATTATTCGGCCAGGTCCCTCCCACACAGGACATGTGGTTGCACGATAAGGCATAGCAAAATACACTCGCAGTCGGTCCTTAATCGATCCAGCGCCACCTCAACCTCGGGCATCGGATCACGTGACCCCGTGCATAGACTTGCACCAACCAAACACCCAATGCCGCCCAAGTCCAAAACCATTTTCCATTTCTTTGCTTTTCAAACCTCCATGGCACACCAATGCCATGGTCATTTGTAAAACCCCACGACACACCAATGCCACGGTTGAAATCTCCATGACACACCAATGTCATGGCTCAAATCATTTGAATAAGTGATATTTTTGGCCAAAACTTCCCAAATCGAGATTTTGGTCTAAGCAAGACTAAGCATTCATTTTTCAAAAGACCATGGTTTATACTATTGCATGAAACCAAGTTTTGCCTACGGTGACAATCATATTTGGTTCAAGGTCAAGAGTGGTCATACCCAGATGTTAAGCATAGCTAAGGTGTTAAAATCAGGTGTTGAAATAACTTAGTAAAGTAAGCATGCATAAGCTTTTAAGACAGAACATAGTAACTTGAAATAATGGGTACAACATGATCAAGAGTGTAACTTGCCTCTTGCTTGAAAGGCTTCACGGTTTCTCTTCCTCACAGCGCTCGGGTTCTCCAATAATGTCGAGGTCTACACGTTTAAAGAAACTCAAGATCAAATAAAGACTAGAAGGAGATTCAACCAAACTTCAAATAAACATTAGATAAGAACCACAGAAGGGTTTGGCGATTTGGAGGCGGTCCAAAGTATTGGCCGAATATGGTTTGATGAATTGAGGAAGAGGTCCGTGAACTTGGAAAGAGGTCAAGAGCTGGTCGGGTGGACCGAGCATGGATAATGAGGAAAAAGGTGAAGGAGGAAGGGCTGCTCAAGCTTTTATTGCTAGAGCTGCTGGGAGGTCCAAGGGCACATGATGTCAAGAGCAGGTGTGGGAAGAGATGGGAGCAGGTGAGGAAAAGGTGGGAGCTAGTACAAGAAGTGACACAAAGATAGCATGGTCACTGCAAAAAGGATGGTAGTATTTAAGGCTAGACAACAGACATGACATGTGGGGAGACTCCCATGCGCAAAGGACTAGAGGTCCTGGTCACCAAGTGGCCTCAACCCGCAAGGGAGGTCCTTGCAAAAAGGACGGGGAGGAGGTCCTGTGATCAAGGAGATCCACAAGACTTCAACAATGGGGAGGTCCTATGGATAGGAGGTCCGAAATACCTATTCACGGGAGGTTCAACAGTCAAGCTCAGAGCGAAAAGGGGAGGTCCTAACGGTTGGATCTCCGAAAGGGAGGTCCAACGGTCAAGATCGACAGTAATGGGGAGGTCTGATGGCTAGGATCTCCCAAGGGAGGTCCTAGCGGTCAGATCTACAAAGGAGGAGGTCTGAATGGTTAGGATCTCTAAGGGGGAGGTCTTAACGGCCAGATCTAACAAAGGGGGAGGTCTGGATGGTTAAGATCTCCAAGGGGGAGGTCTTAACAGCCAGATCTTTAAGGAGGGAGGTCTAGACGGTTAAGATCTCCAAGGGGAGGTCTTAATGGCCGATCTTCAGGAGGAGGTGCAGGCGGTTAAGATCTCCAAGGGAGGTCTTAACGGCCAAATCTTCAGGAGGGAGGTGCAGGCGGTTAAGATCTCCAAGGGAGGTCTTAACGGCCAGATCTTCAGGAGGAGAATGCAGGCGGTTAAGATCTCCAAGGGGAGGTCTTAACGGCTAGATCTTCAGGAGGGAGGTCTCAGGCGGTTAAGATCTCCAATGATGAGGTCTTAACGGCCAGATCTTCAAGGAGGGAGGTCTGGGCGGTTAAGATCTCCAAGGGGGAGGTCTTAATGGCCAGATCTTCAAGGAGGGAGGTCTGGACGGTTAATATCTCCAAGGGGGAGGTCTTATGTAACATCCCAAATATAGGTTGTGTTTCAAATGTACCCAATCCATGGTTTGTGTTTCAAATGTAACCTAATATGGGTGTTTGTTTCAAATGTAATTAAATGAGTAGAAATTAAAACTTTTCTCACATCTTGAAACTCTTGAACATTTCTATAATTCTTGTTAAGAGTTGTGGAATTCAAAAACATAAACCTCCTGTTGACTAAAGTCAACCCCTTGATCAACTTTGGCAACAATCTGGTATTCAACCCTAGGAAATATTTTTCCTCGGTTCTAGGGATGATGTGTGACCCCTCTGAAAAATTTCATAATTTTTAGAAATTATTTGATAATTTTTGGAGGTAAGTCAAACCAGTTTGACCTTTGGTCAAACCCTAGAACATAACCTTGCAGAATTTTTGGAGAAAAATGCTTTGCATAAAAACCTCTAAAAATTTTATACAAGGTTAATCCTGGAGTGAGGAAGCTCCAGTCAAAATTTTAGAATTTTTGGAGTTAGTTTGCTACCTCTAAAAATTCCTCCAAACTCAGCCTTCAAATTTAAACTCAAATCTGGAGCACTATTCCTTGGGTCCGAGCCACCTTCAAGTGGGTCGAATCCAACCACATCCCAGGTCGTTGGATCGAAATCCAACAGCCACAACCTCCCCTCTCCTTTCGTCGCCGTTGGACCGAAATCGAGTGGCCACGACCTCCCCTCTCCTTTCGTCGCCGTCAGATCCAGATCTAGCGACCACGACCTCCCCTCTCCTTTCGTCGCCGTCAGATCAAGATCTAGCAGCCACGACCTCCCACCCCTTTTCAGCATCGTGCGCAACAGCCATGACCTCCCACCTCTGTTCGTCACCGTTGGATCGAAATCCAACACCACGACCTCCGCCTCTCGTTCGCCGCCATGGATCGAAATCCAACACCACGACCTCCCACCTTCGTTGCGCCGCCGTGGATCGAAATCCAATACCACGACCTCCCATCGCGACGTCGCGCAATGGTCACGACCTCCTCTCTACATTGTGTGCCATTGATGTAATCCAACGGTCACGACCTCCTCACCACAGCACCCTTGGATGTAAATCTAACGGCCACGACCTCCCATCGCGTCGTGCGCAATGGTCGCAACCTCCCCCTTCCTTTTCAGACCACCCCGGTTCAGATCTAAGGGCCACGACCTCCACCTTTGATTATCCAACGGTCGATATCAGCCACTGTTCTTCTCCTTCCTCGGTCTCGTCTTGCGTCGCCATGGCAGAGGGAGGCGATCTGTGTCACCTCTCAGCAGCTCTTTTCTCGCAAGCATTAAATCTTGGTCGACCTTCCCCCCAAAGTCATGCTCGGACTGCCCCCATCCCTCTGCGTCCTTGTTGAGCCATGGACCGAGCTGTGGGCTAAGCTCACCATGGAGCTTAACCCTAGCTCATTGCCTCTGCTCCCCGGCTATAAAAGGTCCCCCTTGTTCCTCCTGGGTTTCCTTTAAACACCTTCCCCACTTGCTCTCGACTTGTTGAGCTCAAACCATCCAAGAGCTCCTCGGCCGCCATTGTTGACCTTGGAGCTCATCGGTGAAGGTAGTGCCCCAGTGGCTTTTCCTCTCCTCTCTTTGCTCCTGTTTGAGCCTCTCATCTCGGTGGACCTTAACCCTAACCCAATTTTGGTTTGCCTCTTCAGGGAGCAGCTGAATTTGGAGTTGCCCCTTTTCGGCCGAGGTTCACCCCTCTTCGTCTTTAACTCTGGTAAGACCTCCATTTTCCGATTGCTCGCTCTTGTACCCTCTGTGAGCTATGGTGGAGCTAACCTTACCTTCCTTTGGGCTCCTTTTTGCTCAGACCATCGCCTCCTCGGTTTCTTCTTCGGCGCCGGCAAGGCCCTCCGCCGCCAGAGCTCCTCAATCCTCCTTGATGCTTCCCAGCACTAAGGTAACCTCCCTTGTAGCCCCTAGATGCTCGGGCACCCGCTTGAATGGATGCGGAGCTTTCCTTCATGTTTGCTTTTGGTCAGTGCGTTATCAAGGCTGCTCTCCTCGGCTCGCCGGCATTCTGGCCACCTCCGTGGTGTGAGTGGTACCAAAGAAGGTCGCATCTCTATTGCGGACTGGTGGTACTCTTGGTTTGCGCCACCGTGGTCCCCATCGCCGCGATGAGCCAATCTCCTGGCGGTTCTTTTTGTCGGACGGGGCCGATAATCGTAGTAACGTCCTAGGGCCGTCCATTTCTAGATCGTGGGCGAGATTTGGGTTCGTGCGCGTGTGCGTGTGGCGTTCATCGTGAGCCGCCCATCTCGCGATCGACGGTCCACGATCGCTTCGCTTCGTCGCGCAAGACGAGTTCCAAACGCGCGCTGCTTTCAACTCGACCGTCGGATGCAACATCGGCGCCCACGTTCGTTGGATCCGCGGCGAAGCGCGTTGCCCATTCCTCTTGGGCCGTCCGATTCAATCTCAACGGCCCAGGTTCGTCCACGTCGTTTTGGTTTTAGAAAATTCCGGAGGAATTATTTGTAAACTGAAAAAGGTAATGAACTTCAAAAGTGCATAACTATTTCATTTTAGCTCCTTTTGAGTTTATTCAAATTTTGGTAGCTCTGGTTTGAACTAAACTTTAATCTAAAAATGGTTGTAAGTTTAGTTCAGCTCCGAAAATTGGATTGGTAAATTGGTTTCAAAATTAACTTTAAATGTTGCTCCAAAATTTGCAATTAACTTGTAAAATACATAAGTAATCCTCTATAGATCCTTTTTGAGTGAATCCAACTTTGCTGGCTTCCTCTATTAGGGTACTAAATGGTAGAATAGGATTTAGGCATGTCACTGTTTTCAAAAGAATTGTGGGTGCAGTTTATTTGTGCTCTTTTGCATGTCTTTGAAAAATCATAAAACATGCATCATAGCTCCAAATGAGGTGGACTCAATTGTGTTATTCATCTCATGAGGTGCTTGATTTACCATAAAAATCCCAGGTGCAACACCTCTTTGGAAAATTGTGCTTGAGAATTTAATTCGGATGAACAGTAACCAATTTGAATTTTCTAGTAATTTCCGGGCTGAGCAGATTTGTTTTAGCCATATCTTTTGCATTGAGAATCCAAATCAATTGGTTCTTATTGCTAAATTCTTTAAAAATCATGCTCTTGCTTCTGTAAAAATTTCAGAGCATTTAGCGAAAGTTTGCTGTGGAGTCTTTTCAGTTTTCCTCATTCTTATCGGGTTTTTTTCGCTTTGTCGTTAGATACCGACGAGTGTGTTGATCCCGTGAGTGACCCTTTGCAGCATAGTGAGAATCCCCAGCAAGGCAAGCAGTTTGATCATATTTAATCCCATTACTTTCAAAGTCTAATATATTGTTTGCAAAGTGTATGTATGTATGCTCTATTTTGTTGTTAAATGATTATCGATTAGTTGATCCTATAGATGCATACACTGTAGGTAAATGTACATTCTCTACTACTAAGCCTAGGAATTTCTTGCTGTAATGTAGAGTTCGTTGGATGAGCTCTCATCACTTTGTAGATCACGTGTTGGTATTGCTTAGAAATGCTTAGATTGCGGTAGAATTGGGCGGTCATCGACTTAGTCGATGATCTTGATCACACAAATCTAATTACTACTCCATTATGTCCAGCACTTGTGCTTTGTTAATTTGTAAAGTCAAAACAAAACGGAAAATGAAAACTATTTGGACTTGGGCACAATGGATGATAGTGTGATTTGTTGGTATGTGGATTGGTGCCTAAGTCAACAAGGACCGAACATCTTGTTACATTAAACCAAGCAATTTTACGTGCTAACCACACGAGGGGGATATGGGACCTCTCTTGGCTAAGTACTTTGGCGTGTGTTAGCTTCGAGTTGCATGGTGGGCTATTGGGTGAACAGTAGTGGGGTTTATCCACTGCAAGGAACACCATCCGTATAAGGGGGTGAGCATCTTTGATGACTCCGCATCAACGTATGGGGAGGTTGTATCCCTATATGGGTGACTCGTTGTTGACACACAATATTGGAAATATCTCGTTGGACTTAGCCGTGCCGGCATACCAAAGGAAGTGTGCTGATAGCTTGGCGAAAAGGCGGTCTGACGTGTGGGTACATTGGTACACCCTGCAGGGTCCAAACTATTCGAATAGCCTTGTCCTAGGTTATGGACACGCTTGGGGAGATATTTCGAGAGTTAGACTATAACCTTTAATTAAAACTTGACATGGGTGGTATGAATGGGTAATTCATGCTATTGTTGTGGTGACTATTGGGTTAGTCACTTCGAGATTGTTGTTGTCATCTATCTATTGTTATTATATTGTACTCATTGTTATTTGCAAATTAAAATGAATTGTAAAACTGCTTTGAATCTATTTAATTATTGCAAATGAAAACTTGCTTTATGCTGAAAATAACCTCTGACCTCCACTTAAATAAGCTTGCATGTAGTATATGTATAGGTCTGTTACACTACACATCAGTCTTGCGAGTACATTTTTGTACTCATTTGCTTTGCTTAACTAATTTATTGCAGAGGAGGTGGAGCCCCAAGGGCCCTACTTTTGTGAGATGTGCTGTGGATGGGACGACTAGCTTGGCGGCCCGGTCGGTTGCCTTGTGGGCTTTAGGCAAACCGTATGGCTTTTGTTTATCGCCATCTTATGGCTTTTGCTTCTGCTGTTATTTATCTCTCTTAGTTGTTATTTGGCCGATCGGCCCCTTTTGTAATAACTCGCTATTATGTATGTCTTTGGTTTAATCTAGTTCGTGCTTTGGTTCTATGTCTTGTATGAAATTGATGCATGATTTTGTAAAGGAGTGTGTATACTGTATTTTTGGGAAGTATACATATCTCGAAGACACGGGTTATTTTGTTTATGATGCTAGGGTCAATGGATGACTAAGCATTACAAGCCAAATAAGCCAGGGTCCTCACATCTTAATGGCCAGATCTTCGAGGGAGGTCCTGGAGGACCTGGGGTGGTCCTATAAAGGAAAGGGGAGGTCCTAGAGGACACAGGGAGGTCCTGTAGGACATGGGGAGGTCCTGGAGGACACAGGACGCTGGATCGGACCGTGCAAAAGACAGAGGAGGTCCAAGTCCGAAGGGAATCCAACGAAGGGGATCAAAGGGAAGGTCTTTAGCGGTCAAATTTGACCAAAGGAGGTCCAAATGAGTTCAAGGAGATTCAAAGGACATGAGGAGGTCCACAGAGAGGTCTAAGAAATGGTATTACCGCGAGTTGGGAGCGGTAACACCGGGTTGGTAGAGAAAGGAATTTCCCGAGAGGGTTATATGAACCAAAGCAAAGAGGAAGTCTGGGTGAACACTGAAAACTTCAAGAGGGTTCCGAAGGAACTCAAATGAACATGAGAAAGGTGTGGGCCTGGGAAGGTTTTAAGCCAGAGAAGAACCAAAGAGGGGAGTTTGGATCTAGAGAGGTCTGGTCCAGAAATTGACAAAACATGGACAGAAAGGGGAAGATCCCCAAACTCCAACAAACTCAACAAACTATCAAGGAATTTTAGTTGAAGTTTTGAGTTAATCAATTTGAATCCATTATGAAATTTCAAGTCAAGCTTTGAATTCTCATCAAAACAAAACGGTTCTTTTTATTTTTGAAATCTTCAAAAAGGCTCTAAAAATCAGGGTGTTACATGACGCGAAGGAAAAACATGAGAAGCAATCTAGACAACGACCAACTAGACAATAACTAGAACTAAAGCAACTAGACACGGTGATGCAACCAATGATTCAACAAGAAAAATACCAAAAAGAAAAATTGTAATGGCTCAAAGGGTGATGGGACAACAGAAGAACACGACGAACAAATTATTTTTATGGGGCTAATTTTCTGGAGTTTTTAGGACGATGAACATAAACTAATCTAAAAGGGGAATAATTGTGATTACCTAACGGGCAACCTTTGCTCTGATACTACCTAATGTGACGGTGGCCCGATCTTCCGAAAGGTAGTGATAAGTCGATTGTGGAGAACACGACATTGATGATCGAAAGGCTCCGACCCAAACAGATCGAACCCCTCGCAATCACTACACCACTGCTCTGATGGTTATCAACCGTGCCGAATGCGGTTGACCTCGCCAAGAAGGCTATCTCCTGAAAGCAAATCGAGAACACAAGAAAGAGAGTAGAAGATGCAATCTGAAATTACGAATAAGAATTAAGTTCACAAGTTGGGGTTCCTCAACTGAACGTGCGTTGAGACTGCTAAGCAGAAAAATCTCTTAAGAAAAACCCGAGGAAAACTAAAGGGGTGAGGCCTCCTTAAATAGGGGCGGGGGAGCCTCACATAGCTAAAAACTAAGGGGGTGGTACTATTCATGTGGTACTATTCACATAAACAAGATCGCCAGAAAGCAGTCTTGACCCAAAGTGGTTGGCCCATATGGGCCAAGTTATCCCATTCATTATATAGCCCAATTTGGCCCAAATAGGTGACGTAGCACCTTCTTTTGATGATTGTGGTGCGCACAAATGGAATTTGGAGGTGAGGCTGGATCCATTGGAAAGAGGATGAGATAAGCTTTCCATCAAGTACACATGGACCTCAAACGGACTCCGTATGTGAAAGTTATACATATTTGAAATCGGTGCTATCTTTGGAGACCGAATTGGATTCCCAAACATATCCAGCTTGAACTCTTGGTTGGTACATGGAGTAGCACCAAGTCATGTAGACGTAGCACCATGGCATGTAGACCAATTTCGGCTCGTATGAGTAGACGTAGCTTGGTCCAACTGGGCAATATGGCAATGCAGTAGCCGAAAGTCCTATCGGAGAAGATGTGGTTGAAGTAGAGGATGCCGTGCAACCGGTCGAAGCAGTGGTTGCATCCTTAGGGTTGATGTCCTCATCATGCCCTACGTGATTATTCTTCTATTCAGGCACCAGTGAGATTTGATCTGAGTCGAGTATCTAGAGGCAGCCAGTATACCTGAGTGACAGTTGGCTATGACTGAGAAGCTTACAACATTAGTGTATAGGGACTTGGGAACTTGCTTTACTACCATCTGGAGCTATTCCTATAACTTGCAAGTAGGTGTACAAAGTAAAGAACAAGTTAGATGGTTCAGTGGAGCGATATAAGGCTCGTCTTGTTGCAAGAAGTTTTTTGTAGGATTATGATCGAGATTATTATGAGATTTTTGCTCTAGTTGCTCATATGACTACAGTCTGTACTCTCATTGTTGTTGTAGCGGTACACTTATGGACTATATCTCATATGGATGTCAAGAATGTCTTTTTTCGTGATGATCTACATGAGGACGTCTATATGCAACCACCCCCAGGTGGTGAGGCTCTTACAGGTTGTGTTTGTCGTCTTAGTCGTGCTCTATATGGTCTCAATTAGGCTCCTCGTGCTCGGTTCGAGCATTTTGGTTCTGTAATTCAAGCTGCTGGTTTCACTTTAAGTGAGCATGACCTTGTCTTGTTTATTCATATTTCTTAGTGGGGTTGTACTTTGCTTCTACTATATGTAAATGATATGTTGATTATAGGAGATGACATGGACTATGTGGCTTTTGTCAAGAAGAAATTGAGTGAACAGTTTATGATGTTAGATTTAAGACCATTGAGCTTTTTCTTGGGATTTATGTTCATTTTGATGGTGATGGCTACTATCTCTCTCAGCATCAATACATTCAGGATCTGCTTGCTCGCTCTGGTATGATTGATACTCACAATGCTGCCACACCCATGGAGCTCCACCTGCAGCTTCATCCTACAGACGGTATACCATTGACAGATTCTTCCCACTATTGTCAGCTTGTTGGGAGCCTTGTTTATCTCACTATCACCAGGCCAGACATTGTCCATGTTGTTCATGTGCTTAGCCAGTTTGTAAGTGCTCTCACCTCAATCCACTGGTCATATTCTTCGTGTGCTAAGATACTTGAGGGGGACTGCGTTCAAACGTCTGTTCTATGCCAGTTCAAGTCAGATCTAGCTCCATGCTTACTTTGACTCCACTTGGGCGAGTGATCCTGTTGATTGTCGATCTATCACTACTGGCTGCTACATCCCTCTTGGTACTTTGCTCATTACCTGAAAGTTCAAGAGGCAGATTACGATGTCACACTCTAGTGCAGAGGCTGAGCTTTGAGCCCTTGTCGGTACCATCTTAGAGATTGTTTGGCTTCGGTAGCTTTTGGTTGATCTTGGTGTTTTTTATGATAATCTTACACTTTTGTTTCGTGACAATATAAATGTCATTCAGATTGCTATTGATCCGGTCAAGCATGAGTTTACAAAGCATATTGGCGTTGATGCATCATTCACACAGTCCTATTGTCAGCAGTCGACCATCGAGCTCCAGTATGTACCATCAGAGCTTCAAGTTGCAAATTTTTTTACTAAGGCTTAGACTCGAGAACATCATCGGCTTCATCTACTCAAAATAAGTGCATTAAATCTTCTGATCCACCTTTGAAGGGGTGTTAAGAGTCTTATACATATTAGTAGTCTCTATTGGCCCATGTAGCCCATGAGACCCAACATCCTATATATATATATATATATATATATATATATATATATATATATATATATATATATATATATATATATATATATATATATATATATATATATATATATATATTCTCAATAATGAATAACATGCATGGTTGTGAATAGCAAAATATCTACTCCTCGACCAAAAACTAACACTGGGATGGTCTACCATGCTGTAGTTCGTGAATGTTGAGTAGATTTAGTGTATTCTCATCCTATGAATTTTGGAAATGACGGATCACATCATAGTACACTTATTTCAACCTATTTTTGTTCAATTTATGTGCTTCTATTTACAATGCTAGTATTGCTAACATGATAGTAAGACTCCTTATGATATATACAATAGTATAGATAACTGTTATATATAATACATCTCTATATTATCTATAAATAAGACTAAAAACAACTCCTATAATGAGTTGCCTTTTTATATCTATATAAACAACTTCTCTATGTACGTGTCTTGTTTCTCTTTGTTACAGCCGATTACTACATAAAGACACGACCTAATTCTCTATGGGTGTATTTGGTTGTTTGTATGTTCTCAGCCTGGTCCGTATGTGTCATCCAAGCTAAACCTAACCAGGCTGAGTAGATGTGATGATTAGTTGTTTGATTACTGTTTTATTGGATCGGTTTGTCTTTGAGATGTTTGGTTACCATGTCGACACGGAAAAAGGAGAACGAACTCACGGTAGGCCGCTAACCCAGTATCGCCAACGGCTGCTGAGGAGAAAGCTCGAATTGAGCGTTTCCCTCGAGCTGACCGAGAGAGAATCTTGCATTCACTCAATCAGGCTCACCCACCCAACCAAGCAACCAAACATCCAAAAACTTGTATCTACTCATATAAACCAACCCTATACAGATAACCAAACACACTCTATGCTTCCCGTCTTATTAACATCATCTTGTGTTCTACGTAACAGGACTTACACTAGTGCCTGACACACTATTGTACTACTCCGAGCGGATCCACGAGACCCACGACATCAAGAATGACTCACTCTTGCCAAGTATTTCAGTGAGCGCCTCTCCACATGATAAGTTGCACTGTCCACGGTGACGTTGAGTACTAGGCTTTTAAGTATGAACAACAAAATACAGTCGGCACCGGGCGGGGATCTAGCCAAGAGTAACATTGAATTTGCGGCTAATCTGATGTAGAAAGCCATGGGCTAAATGAAATACATACATTGCGTTTCCGCGGTGAAGGGTACTGAATGTAGCTGTTTAACCCTCAGCTCTGACCAAGACTGCTGCCAAATACACTAGAGCACATTATTGGAAAATGTGATCACACATGAACACATTGTTAACGTAACACCAATTCTCGCTCGATAGGGATAGGATAGGGTATCACCGATGAACGAATCCTTTCCACAAATATGTAACTATTGCCCCTTTTATTATTCACATGTGCAGGAAAGGAGCTCCTGATTCTTCTCGGTGCTCGCGAGGCTCGCCACTTAGGCAAATTCAACTGTAAAACCGAAAAGCATATTATTGTTATTATTGTTCAATGTTGCATGTCATAAGGTCATACATAATAGGTGACAGGAGAAAAGGAAAGCATTTGTCTACAAAGCCAAATTGAAAACAAGAGGGGACAAGTATCAGCACCTGCATCCGGAGGGAGACCTGCAGAGCGGCTGGTAACCTCAACCTATGTTATACAGGCAACGAAGAAACTTCTAATTCTGGATAAAATTGATGGGCATCCAATGGTGAGCCCTGTATGTTAGTTATCATCTTATGAAAGATCAAATGATCCCCGGCCTTCTAGGATAGCGTAAAGCAGCTTCTTGCGCATAATTTCCTGCAGGAATGCCCAAACAATAGCGAAACCCAGTTAAAGGGATACATCAGTGTTAAATCCCCCCAAAAGAAGCACACTAAGTACCAAAGAATGAAACCATACTCTTGTGGAGTACGGGGGTAGCTTTAGATAATTAGCGCATGTCATGACACTAGGCAAATCGTCATCCGCGGCCTCTGTTGCCCCAGTTGTATTTGAAGTGTTCACCGCACTTGAGGGGTGCTAATAATCAAAAGTGACACCGAGTTAAAAAAAATCAACACATGACACATAGTAAGAAGGCGGATGTTATAATAGCATATGCAAGACAGAAAGAAAAGTACCTTCCTAACTATAGTAAGCTTGGGACTAAGGGCAGCTAAACCACCAGGTGGAAGCCGAGGAGCACCAGTTACAAACTGGCAGAACGCATGCTGTTGCTCAGGGGTAAATTCCAGCATTATCTCGAGTAGCTACAAACAAGCAAATGAATCAAGGAATTAAACTTATTAAAGGCCAGATTCAGATATCAGAGATGTAAAGGATGCACTTACGTTTACAATTGCAGGACTCTTAGCAGTATACCCATGATCAAATTTTATGTTATCCACCAGTGATTCAGGCTGCAGCAATGCACAGGTTAATTCAGTCAATTCAACAAAATACAACTGAAATCAAGAGCGATGAAGCATTACCCCCCAAATTTCTTGACGACCACATATTAGATAGTCAAGCTCATGAGGTGAAAATATTTGGAGGGATGAGATATCAAAGACCTAAAATAGAAAAGTACACAAGAATCATTGAAGTAAAATAAATACATCTCAGAACATCCAATAAAATGATAAAAAACAAATTGGAAAACAAAAACAATGAGGCTGCACCTGGTTAAACCCTGATCTAAATGCTTCGACCTGCCTCATTATACCTGATTTAACTGTAGCATCCACTACCAAAGTAACATACTCTTCCATGTTGTAAATATTAACCTACACAAGATAATAGCACTATTTATTACCCCAAAAACAAGAGCAAATGCAGACACAAAATCCCTGAGATAAACACATCACTTACAATTGTGCTTTCTTCGCCTTCTTTAAGAACATAATCAGGATAACCTGGAAGAGTAAAATCTAAACACAAATCTTCGATAGGAGCACCACGGAATTGCAAGTCTGCAACTTGCTGATTCTTGCCAGAGGTAGATTCCAGAAACCTCTTACGATCAACAAGAACTTGCAGTTCTTGCAATGTCTTTCCAAGCTCGGCATCAAATGAGATAATGTCGAACAAATCAAGCTCCTGGTGAATAGAAACCATGTGTGCATTACATCATGAAAATGGAAGACGATACAGCGACAACAAATTTAAATAAAACAAACACAACAATGAAAACAAATACTGTATCCAGGAATTGAGGATCTATACTTACTTGTCCAAGTATAAGCTTATAAAATGCTGTTGATAATGGCAAATCTAAAAGTCTTCCATCTTGCAAGACTTTTGCCATCACTCGACCGACCAAGCGGAAATACTCGATGACTTTGAAGAATTTGCTACCTTCTGAAGCATCAACAATAGGTGGCCACGGCTGAGGAAATAATCCAAGAGGCGCTTGTATCAAGCGCCTGCCGTCATCAGATAAATCTGAGTTTAGTTCTTTTGCTGGTAAATCATCTTCAGGATTTACATGAATCACACCGCTCCTATCAATTTGCATTCCTGAATCATATGGAGAACTAGATCTCCATAATCCCAGATGAGCACTTTGTAGCTCATGGCTTAAGAGAGTATAGAACTCCAAAGTGGGCCCCAACCCTGTTCCAACTTCACCAAAGTATTCCACCTCAAGAACAGACCTCTGACTGGAGAACATCTCCATAACTTTAGCAGCAGAATCCAGAATACGATTACGGGAAACACGAACTTTCTGGCGCTGTAATCTGCCAAACCGGACCTCTCTTTCGCCACCAGAATTGTGATTATCACCCTGTTGTTGCTGAAGTCGATTCAACGCACGGGACAACCCAAAAGCTGTGGAGTAGAAGTACTGCCTCCTTGTTTCAAAGGGAAACAGAAAGGGGCAGGCTTTGGTCATCTGATAACACCAAGAAGGTAAACTGCCACTACAGAGTGCAAGAACATCCTGCATTTGCCGAGCAAGCTTCGGTGTCAACTTACTATTGACAAACTCTTCTGAAGGTACATTGGCTCCAGTGTTATATAGCTCATCCAGGGTAGTGATTTTTCCCTCAGCAAAATCATCAGATGCTGCCTGTACTCTTAAACGAGGGGATAGCTGATTCAGCCCCTCTAATACACGTAATAGTGCTAGAATGTTGTAAGTTGAGTTTGTTCTCTCTAGATCACATGGAAGTTCTCCTTGTAAGATGCTATCAAGAAGAGAAGCCCTGTGTGCTTCAGAGATAGATCTGCAAGCATCTGATTTTGAGTGCAAGGAGGTGGAACCACCTTGGGATCCCTTCTCAACTTGGCCATCAGCCTTCTGGTAAGTTATGGTGAACATGTCACCCCAGAAGCGGTTTCCATCATTCGGTAAATCAGATCCATTGAACCTTTCTTCATCATCCTCATCAAGCATCAGTTGACGTTGGATAGCTTGATATACGGTCAAATGTTTGCTAAGCTGCTTCCCACCTACCGTAAATATCAGTTTGTGCTGCTCATTCATGTTACCTCCAAGTGACAGGCCACGCCGATCTCGACTACCTCTAACACTGCGACCACCAACAGAAGCTAGCCCAGCCATTGTCGCAGCAACAAATGACATTGCACCTCGTGAACCAAAGGTACTTGCACTTGAAATTCAGCAGCATCTTCTCCCCTGCTCATAATGTTTCTAGCACTGGAACCAGATGAGGGCTGCGCCTGGTTATCACTTGCTAAGCCAATATTAGAGTCATCAGCGTCACCCAATTTCACATCATGCACCCCATCTTGAGCACAAATAGGAAGAGACCCATCTTGGAGAACCTGAGAATTTCAATGAAGTTGTTTATTTATATACAGAAAGAAAATGATCTCCTTCATTCTGGGCCAACAAAGAGCTTAATTGGCCTAGCATGGGCTAATCTTACAAGCTTGTCAAGTTTAGCAGCTTACAGCTTATAATCTCAATAAGCTAGCTTACTATATAAGCACAAAAGGCTGTTTGGGTAAAACTCCTTATAATCTCAATAAGCTAGATTAGGTGCAATAAAGCTGCCCCACTGGCTTTATTTTCTTCTCTGTGGAAGAATGATTTGGATTTAACAGTCAGGCAGGAAAAAAATAGATGATTGCTTAGTCCAAACTTGCGCTTATCTTGGTGTAAGCCCAAGCTTAAACTAGGCCAAACTGGCTCTAACATGCCTCGTGAACATAATAATATATAATATACAAATTAATGCAAGCTGCAATAAAACAAAATTACAAAGAATAAACTTTAAAAACCAATACCTCATGATCATCATCTTCATCCTCTGAAATGTCATCATCGTCAATCATTAAAGCTTCATCAATCTCAACAGGAGAAGTATCAAGGTCCTCATCCTGCATGTACAAAAATAGAAAAGTATTACTTACCAAGCTTCCAGTCGAACAAAAATGAAATACAGAAATGTAACTTCCAGAATTGTCATCCTCGGATTTTTAAATTGTCATACAGCCTGGTTGCCCTTAAATAATCGCACTCTTACACCATAACAAAAATTATACAACAAGATGACCCCAGTGCGTGGCTCATTGCTTGTGGACTAAACCACCACCAAGAAGGTAAAACATTCTCAGCAAAGTAATAGATGTTTATGCCAATAGACTCCGCAAAAATGGAGCTGCAGTCTGTGGAGTGTTGTAGGCTTGTAGCACCTTCTGAAGTTTTAAGTTCAAACTCAACTACGTGACAAGAAACAAAAGGAGATTGTCCTTTATAATTTTATCGTTTGCCAGATTTTTCTCATTTTTATATATCCCAGCATAGATTGAATATGCACTTGAATCTTATGCAGAGGTAGACTAAATTGACACCTAAATCCATAATTTTTTTCCCGGAATTTTCATGTTCGTTGGGAATGCAAACGAAATAATACCTCAGAGCTACTGTCAGCATGTGTTTGCTTTATTTCCAAATCTTTCTCTGAAGCAGCTTTTCTGCGGGTAGCATTCCTTGTATTAGGTCCTTTGGGTTCATCTGAGTTCGGTTTTACAACAGCTTTGCCTTTTCCTTTGGCAGTATTAGTGCTTTCCTCCTGAGAATCCTTCATAGATGTAACACTATTTGCAGCAGATGACTTTGATCTTGTTGTTGGACGCCGGCCAGATTGAGCTGATGCACCAGCAGTGGTACCAGGTACCCCAGATTCAGAATTATTTCCAGATGGAACAATAGGTTTTGAAGCAGCCTCGCTGCGCTGAACTCTGGGCCACAGGAATTCTTCAACAGCTGCTAGACTTGCAAAGGGATCAATAAGCACAATATTTGATGAATAATCCCGCAGTGATTTTTCACCTTGAGCTCGACACAGACGTAACTTGAAGGGTTGAGCCAGAGCACTAAGACCTGAGGTCAGACGGGAGCCTCCAATACCAATTCTACTAGACTGGCTGAGCACAACAGGGAAACGTTCCAATGAACACAAAGCACTTTGCAGTTTTTGGACCAATAGTGTCAGTGGAGTTTCATTCCTCTCATGATCAAGAGAAAGGGCAACAGATATAAAGGACTTGTATCGCCTAAGCGCCTGCTGACGAAGCTTTGGCAGGTTTGCTTCACATACCCTTTCCTTTCCAAATGTCCCACACGACAAATAGCCAAGAAATGCTGCAACAACTCCACTTCTAATGAACTCAAATGTGGAAACCCCATTCGCTTTACTAAGCTCAACAAGCATTTCACTTACTATCAGGTCTAATTGTTCCTCCACATGATGTGAGATGTCAAAATGATTAGCACTTAAGGCCTTTGATTTCCCTTTGGCTTTTGTTACGACATTCTCAGTTGCAGTATTCAACTTTGCACAGAGTGTTCTCAGTTTAAGAAGGTCATCAGTAACTCCGATATCACTTGAATCATGGTCAGAAGGGAAGTATTTATCTTTGAATGCCTTTGCACGATCGCTAACTGCAAAACGAAGACTGGTGTTTGGAACTTCCGTAGAGCTTGGAGGTGAACTGGCAACCCCAGAATTGGAAGCGTTTGATTCATCTAATGAACTGTTTTCTGTCAGTGCAGCACCCCCACGCCGGCGTTGGCATCTAGAGCGTGAGTACATAACAGAATCATTATTTTTATCCTGTAGTGGTACCTGAGAAGGCACTGTATTCGAGGATTCCGAACATATAAGTGACTCCACAGCATGAACAACACCTTCCCTCACAAACAACTTGGAAAATGTTTCCGGAAGCTTTTCCATCATAATTTCTGCTATCTGAAGAGCAGGAATCAACACTTGTGGATCTTTCCAAGCAAGAATGCCTGCTAGGAAGCTGCAAAGGCAAATTGTGTAACTTAGCAAGGATCAGAAAAGAAGATGTGCCTACTGAGACAGTACACGAAATGGTAGCTTCTGATGTCAATATATCATGAAAGCATTCTCTAGAAGAAATGAATCAGGCTTTGAAGTAGAAACTCATATTGGCACCTGGATATGTTCGTTGCGCCAAGGAGAGACTGAATCATTTCAGCGGAGCTGTAGTACATTAATTTCCCAATGATAGATAAGCACTTATGACGTATTGGTGAGTTTACACTTGAACCATACACCTGTCCAAGAACAAAGTCTATTAAGTACGACAACCAAAATACTATCTAAAAGACAGTAGTTACAATGCGTCAACAAGAAAAGAAATTGGTCACAAACCTGTGTCATTATGGGTAATAAGTCTATACCAAACTGCTGTAGAAGTTCGGGGTGTTCACGTAATAGCTTCTCATGACCTGTCCTATCATTTTCTGTTGAACCAGCCCCATCTTGTTTGGTGGAAGCAGATTTCTTTGTAGAAGAGCCTTTAACAAATACATGGAAGTATGCTGGTAAAGAAATGATTCCCACAGGCAAATGTGGAAGCAAATCATCAGCAAGGCTCACGATCTCAAACATCTGCAGGGTTCGAAATAAGAAGTAAATATATGAACACCATCCGCACAAAGAAAAGAGCTTCAACAATTGATGTTTGAGCAGCTAAGTGAGCGAGCAACAAGAAGCAGCTGCAGACAACATTATACATTTATACTAAAAATGTCAGATTCTTTTGAATCTGTCCACATATGGTTGCATCGAACAAATGATTACTTGCAAAGTTATGCTAAATATAAAGGGATTATGATGACAAAAATCTCAGCAGCTACCTAATCCTGGTAGATGTTGGCAGATTTAGCTCAATCACGTTGCAAATGAGTATCTTATTCCCTCACAAGCCTCCTTAAAACAACATCTCAAAAGTACTTAATGCAGGATGACTTATTAGATGATGGTGACTATATTGATTGGTCACTAATGCTCTTACGAATTGAATCGCATAAAAAATGGTAAAAACTAGTGATAATGCTAGCAGCAGCAGCATAGTAATACATGATAGACGTAATCACCTGATCAGCAGGCCTTGACAAAGCTGGGGAGACTGATGTTCCGGCAATCAAACCAGAACCTGAAAGAATATCTTTAAGAGTGCCGCTAATTCCAAGAAGAAGAAGTGTTTTGGCTGCCAACAGAGAACCACTTGCACATGTTGAGAGAAGACGGATTAAGCCCTGAAAGAATGTCCAATCTAAACTTAGCAAGAGCACAAAAAAAGACCATACCATAGTAAACAATAAGAAAGAATAACAAAACATATTTGTGTATACCGTATACGTCGATGTACTCAATGATGCCTGGCCCACAGAGTTGCTGACGGATACCAAGCTAACAGCTTGTGCAACCAACCCATGATTGCACAACTCGTCCAATTTCTCTGGATAGGAAGAAAAAGCCTCTGCGATGCGTGTTAAACAAACAGAAGCATGCTCTAGTACCTGGAACGTGCATAAACAAAAGGTTGAAATCACATTATATACCCTGATAGGATTGGTATTTGGTAGTGACAAATTTTTAGAACCAGGTAATGGCAAATCATAAGTCTAGAGGGTTGGACTTCAAAAGTACCTTAGAATCATGTTGGTTTAGGAGATTCGTGAGCAATGGAACAGCTTCCATGACAAACTCGGACGCGTCAGATGGCAGCTTCCTGCATATACTAGCAGCAGTAGACAATGCTACTCTCTAGAAGCATGTCCACCAAGGAAACAAATTTAAGTTGAGGCAAACAGCGCACAGCAAAAACCAGGGGCATTAAACTGAAGTACACTCGAGGACTTGAAAGAAATGGAGTGTTGGATTTAATTAAATACCTGAACACCAGTGGAGAAAAAGTCAAGATACGATAGGACAGCAATTAGCGCGCCAGAACGCAAACAGGCAGTTGGATGCTCCTGAGAAATCTTCTTAAGAGCTTGTAGAGACTGAAAACATGTGAAGAAAAACAGATAGAGTAAAGGTTAGCATCTTGGCGAGGGCATGCATGCGGGGGCAAACAACATATGTTCATTTCTCAAACGAACCTA
This sequence comes from Phyllostachys edulis, assembly GCA_036346405.1. Classification (NCBI taxonomy): domain Eukaryota; kingdom Viridiplantae; phylum Streptophyta; class Magnoliopsida; order Poales; family Poaceae; genus Phyllostachys; species Phyllostachys edulis. Next base: position 59,184,931 of record CM070547.1, on the reverse strand, counting down.
GCAAGATGAGCACATAATAAGATACATCCATGGCACCAACATCATGGCACATAGCTATGCAGTCGAATCCTCTCGGACTAGAGCCCGCTATGGGATACAAAATCAGGACAAGCAGGGATTCTAAGCAACATTTTACGGAGGACGGGTAGCAACAGCAAAACAAGATGGGAGTCTTAAAGATTATGTGAGTGACCTAGGGGTTAAAAAGAAGGTAATATAGAGCTTAAGTGAGCAATACAATAGGGAGGGGGGGGGATCACTAGCATTTACCTGCTCGGCAAGGTCCATGTACTCGATGGTGAGCAGTCGAGCACAGAAGCACGGGATAGCCCCATAGTGCACGACGGCTGAGCAGGAAGACGGGAGGACGTCGACGAGGTTTGCGAGGGCACGCGCAGCGAGCAGCATGACTTCGGGGCTGGCGCCGCCAGCAGCCTCCTCGCGGCCGAGCAGACCAACGAGGATGGGCACAAAGGCGTCGACGGGGAAGGCAGCGAGCGACTCCTCGGTGCCGATGGACAGCATCTCGCAGAGCTGCATGAGGGACTGGAGCTGGCACGACTCGTCCCCGTCGGCCTGCAGGCTGGCGAGGATCCTCTTGAGCTGGGCGGAGGTTGAGGACGAGGAGGAGGCGGAGGCGGCCGAGGAGGGGAGGAGGTCGTCGAGGCCGGCGCCGAGCCTGCGGAGGAGGCCCTGGAGGGCGGCGCTGGCGGAGGTGAAGGAGTGCGGGAAGGGGCGACGGCGGCGTCGTCGTCGTCGGGGGCGACGGGGAGAAGGGTTGGAGGTGGACGAGGGTCGGGGTCCTTGCCTTTGTCGGCGGCGGGCCGCGCGCGGCGGCGGGAGGATGGAGAGGGTCCATCGCTGGCGCTGGCGCGGGCGCGGGCGCGGCGGCAGAGGAGGAGCGGCGGGTGCGGGGAGCGGGGTTGGGGAAGGGGCGCTTGGAGGCCGAGGCCGAGGCCGAGGAGGAGGCGGCGGCGGCGCGCTTGCGGCTGCGTGTTTCCATACAAACGGCGGGCGGGCGGGGCGAGGGCGGCTCGCTGCCGTGCCTAGGCGGCGAGCGGCATCGCTGGATCTGCGCTGCGATGGATCGGATTGGATTGGGATTGGATTGAATTGCTCGTCGGAGCCGGAGTCGGAGCCGGCGATGGATGTATCGGCTGATGAGTATTGGGGGGATGCCTGCCCTGGGCCGATTGGGGATTTTAATCGGGGATTCCGGGGGGGTTAAGGCGGTGGAGAAGAGTCCAGTGACGACGTGGCGCTCTCCCTCTGCCGCTGCCTCTTCCTCTATCGGGTCGGGAGCTTCTGCTCGGGTTTTTGCCGGCCTCTTTTTAAACTAAATAGCAAATATAGCTAAAAAATTAAAATAGCAAAAATGTATCTCTTGTCACGTGAAAACGTGGTGCGGCAAGGATCTATCACACGTCTAGTCAGTGGTAGGCGGCTTGTCGTGCACCTAAACCACGGTAGATTGTCTGAGCACGGTACCTACTGCGGACTGAGTTAGCGGCAGGTGGTCTGTCGCAGTCTAGAAAGTCGTCACGTGTCCAACCGCACTCATGGTGCACGACAGACCTCCTGCTGCAGCGTTTTCATGTAATAGGGGTGTCATTTTTACCATTTCATTCGCAGTGAATAGAAAACTTACGTAGTTGATCAATATTATAAGAATTAGACATAATACACCCGTCTGACATAGCTAGTCGTACCGAATCAAGTCTGATGATTTCGATCACAGTGTATGGACCTTCCCATTTTGACGAAAGTTCATTGCGATTTGCCTGGCTCTGAACTTTTTTGAGAACCAGATCAACTATAGCTAGACTACGAGGTTGTACCTTACAACTGTGGTACATTCTCATGGCGTATTGGTAAACTGCCGACCGTACAAGGGCTTAGTTTCGTCTTTCTTCAAGGAAATTAATGTCATCGAACCATTGTTCTGTCTGATCGTTCTCATTGTAACAATAAGTTCGAGCAGAGCCAATTTTCAGTCCCGGATGAAACATGGTTTCAGCACCGTAAACAAAAAAATGGTGTTTTACCGGTTGCACAACTAATCGTGGTTCGAATGGCCCATAATACAGAGGGAAGTTCTTGAACTCAAGCTCCTGACCGTTTTATTAACTGGTCAAACACTCAGCGTTTCACTCCTTGTATTATTATGTCATTAACTCGCTCAACTACTACGTTATTTCTGGGTGAGCCACTTGCGTAATGTATCTTGATACATATATCTTCACATAATTCTCAAGACCTTTAAGCATGCCATGCAACTCGACCATTGACTTTTCCATGCCATTCATATGAAAATTCAATATGACAGGCTCAAAACATGCAAGGAGCGATTGGAGAATCACATCAGTAACCAACTCTTGACTAAAGGGAAACCCAAGCTTTTCCAAAGCTCTCAATGTGACCAATCATCTTAATCATATGAGGACTAATCGGGTTGCCCTCCAATAGCCTATAAGAAAACAATGTCTTAGAGGTATTAAACATCTCTGCCCTTGTTTGATCCTCAAACATACCTTTCGCACCCATAATCATATTGTAAGCATCTGTGGTCTCGTATTGCTTTTGAAGCTTAGAGTACATGGTTGCAAGTATAAGGTAGTGCACATCGATCAAGGCCATTGCAATGCTTCTCATAAGCATTCTTTTCAGCTCAAGTAGCATTAGCATTCGGTTCCTCGGGATAGGACTCTCTAAAACATATTCTTTTTTTCTTGTTTAAGAACAATTCTCGATTCTGAAACCACCAATAAAGTTGGTTCCATTCAGTTTTTCTTTCTCATGAATAGATCATAGATTAAAGGTAGATGTAGAAGAAGTAGTAGGAGCCATGATCTACAAATGTAATATGTAAAAAATCAAGACTAGGTTTATGTAAGAACTTCTATTAGACACTCATGTTTGGTGGTTATATTCGACCGATCTATGACCATTTCAGATACCATATAACTAGTCTGAACCTGGTGGTATCACTATACGACGAGTCCATACCTTGTCGAACTTAATCATCAATAGTCAATAAAAGATACTCTCACTATATGTTCTAAAACCATGTTTCCCTCAAACATCATATATTGAGTTCAAGATCAAAAAATCATTAAGTCCTACTGAGCTTTGGCTTCAAGATCAAAAAATTATTAAGTCCTACTGAGCTTTGGCATCACTGCTAGAAACCTAGTGATTTTAGGTAGGCAACCTCTTGCCAATCATATCGCATATGACTCTTGTTTGTTGGGCGGCATCTCTATGCCCCAGCGACCAACATTATGCCCCAAGGCCAAAAACTGTTTTGATAGCCTTGTCAAGTTAAACCAACACTATGCATGTGGGTGTCCAACACCCACCCTATCTTATTAAGATAGTTAATGACACTCTACTTTGGTAGACCTACCAATTAACGATCAAAATCGTAACAAGCGCAACAATTAGAAAGACATCAAATTAACTTAATTTTTCTTGAGGGATACTATTCTACCATGTTAAAACATCTAATGATAAAACATGATTAATAGCATGATAAGAATAAACATTCATAGATAATCAAATTAAACTGTGAAATAGTATGGCCCTTATCATGACGATCTCCATCACCATGCTTCCTGTCCTTCGACTATCATGCTTGAAATCTCCGACCGTAATTGTCTACTAAGCAATTACTCCTAAAAGCTAGTAATGAATTATATACGAGAATATCAAGCATCACATATCGGTACGCGGACCGTTATACAATAATATGTAGCTCGGTGGCTATCACACAGCATGACACGCAGGCTATGTGAAATCTATTCAAGCATCACATACACAATGGGCTATACTATTCACATCAATCCCTGCAAAAACAAGTTACGCATAGAATCCAATTCTATCGGGCAACATGAACACATACTACTTATAACGCAGCTACGACCACAGCGGTCCCGCTAGTCAGTTAGCGGGGGGGTTCAAGGGTAGCGCCTTTGTCGGTAGAGGTAGCGCCTCGGAAAATTTTTCCAAGACATGAATCTTATTCACGTCATCGAGCCTTGGAAATCATCGGATTAATCGTATTAACCCTATTCCGAACCAATCTGATCATTGCCTTGATACGACCACACACTACGGCATACACCGATGGCGGAATTTCGACCGGTAAGAGTATCATGCAATGTGATTGTAAACAAGCGCAATTAACCATCTAATCCTTTTAGCTCATACCTCCTCGTAACCCATCTACTACCGCCAAAAATCCGATCGATCTTATCGACCAGTACCTAGACCATTCCATCCATATGAGCGATCTGGGTTACCAAACCAAACCAGTAATACATCCAATCTACTACTGCCACATATCAAGTATATGTGATCGATCTAGATCAAAAACTATGCAGGATGGCTCTGATACCATTGAAGGGATACGGGTAGGCTATATTAGCTGGCAATTCAAAAAATTTACCACGTAAACCAGGATGCCATTCAAGCAAGAGATCATAGATCATTAGCACCAAACGCGCAGTGCAGCAGAAGAAGAGTTGGAGCAGCCTGATCCAGCGAAGAGCACGTCAATGTAGTGGTAGTAGTCGATCGTCCTACATCGAGCATGCCGATGCAGTGGTCGTAGTTGATCATCTAGCGTCCTTGCAAGTCGATCGTCTCCTCCAGCAACCTCTATAGTTCCTTGTGAAGATCACAGATTGTCCTCAAGCGCAACAGCAACCGCAGTAGCGCCTCTACGGTAACGCATCCAGAGAAAGAACATCGTACGCCGGTGCGCTAGCACCGACTCGCACGGTAGGGCTCTCTCGAGAAGATGACGGCTAGGGTTTCGGTGGATCAACTCACGTGTATCGCATCTCCCCAATAGCCTCAAACATCTCCTTATATAGTACCCATGATGGATCCTATCCTAACATGTTTGTTCCAACCCGTTAAGTGTGTGACCTGTTAGGTTTATGCATAATCAGTTGTGACTTGGAAACTTCTTTTCGATCACGAGTTGTTAGTGGCTTCTAATAGGACATAACGATTCCCGAATACACACGAATTATATCGGACTAACCTTAATGCAATATGATCTATGAGTAGGTTCTTATCACTTACGACCAACTCGTATCCCTATACAACCAATTCATATATTGTCATGACCAATCTGTAACTCCTTACGACCAGTTCACGATCAGTAAGTGATCATGTTCGACCAGCCTACGACCAACTCGTATCTCCATACAACTAGTCCGTATCTGATCAAACTAAAAGATCTGCTCATGTATTCTCCCTTTGCCTCACGATATCTGGTTGAACTCCAGGTGAGATTTATGTCATCCATGGACTGTTCAATACTTTCTCGATCGAGTGTCGAAAGTCGGATAACTTCACGTAGTGGCATGGCCATACGCTTTCTTTATTCGACCACATCGAGGGGCCCAGAGATATCTCTCATATTATGTTAGGAGGGGCAAATCCCATATCTGACCAATCACATTCCTCCGTATGTTTCATAGCATACCCGAAAGCTACCTTTATAACTACTCAATTACGGAGTAGCGTTTGGCAACCCCTAAGTGCACTATTACACATGTAGGAAACTATGTTGATCTTAGGTCTAAGAATTATACATCATTATTGTTTGAAACCAACTGACGACACATAAAATCATAACAATCTCAACAGTGTCTTAAGGTGGGTCAATCCAACCCCATGTTCTCTAACATGTGTTCACAATATTGATTCGATATCCCTATATCCATGACCAGTGAAACATGATCATCAATCAATACAAGTGTTGGTCGATAAGTCACTAGCATTCCGACCAAAGGACATCCGACCAGGATACTTTTAGAATAGGAAAATTAGCTCAGTGACATCGTGTTAGAGCGTAATCAGAGGAACGACACTCCGTTCGTGATGCACTAGAAAATAACATCGCGAACACTGAAAAATTAGATGAATGACATCGCCGCTAGTTACTTCCGTTTCCAGAATTTTTTAAATATAGAAATTGAGCTAAAAAAATTATCAATTTTTTGTGGAGCCCCCCGACACAATTTAATTACTTGTATATTTTTTTCAAAACTTTATACGTTCTGATTTTGTCTCTAAAATTCATTTAAGTATATTGTTTGTAGGAATTTTCTAATATAGAAAATTAGGTCCAAACGTTATGAAATTATTTTTTGAGGCTCCTTACACAGTGGACTTGATTGTGTAATTTTTCTAGAATTTTACAAAATTAAGTAATGCAATTTCATAATATCCACTGTGTGAGGAGTCTAATATTTCATAATGTAAGGATATTATGAAATTGTATTAATTAATTTTGTAAAAATTCTAGAAAAATTACACAATCAAGTCTACTATGTAAGGAGCCTAACAAAAAATCCATAATGTTTGGACCTCATTTTCTATATTAGAAAATTCCTACAAACATTACATTTAAATGAATGTTAGAGATAAAATCGTAACGTATAAAGTTTTGAAAACAACAAACAAGCAATTATACTGTGTCAGGAAGCTCCACAAAAAAAGGATAATTTTTTGCACTCGCTTCTATATTTAAAAAATTCGAAATAGAAGTAATCGGCACTACTACAAAAGGCTAATATCGACGCTTCATCACGCATTTGCTGACCAAAACCATCAGATATATGCAATCACAAACGGTTTTGGTTTAGAGACCGTCGTATTATCGCTACGCTAAAAACGCGTCGTGAAGAGGCAATATCACGATGGTTCATAGCTAAAACCGTCAGGAATTATCACGAGCGGTTATTGTTAATAATCGCTCGTGATAATTCTACATATCACGCATTTTTCAACAAAGAACTGCGTCAGGAAACATCACGAGCGGTTCTAACAAAGAATCGCTCGGATATTACTACATATCACGACGGTTTTTGTTATAACCGTCTATGATAATAGCGCTTCTGACTCCGCTTGAAGCCCGATGAGTTTCTTCATCGCCGATGCGTCTCTTCGTCGCATCCGCTTTGGCTCCCCGATGCGTCTCTTCGTCTCACGCTCCGAATTTATTCCTTGTTTTATAAAAAGGATCATCCGCCATCGAAGATGATCATCCCCACATACTTATAAAAAAACAGATCATGGCTGCCTCTTCCTTGTCGCCGACATTGATGGCCTACTGGCCGCCTTTGTCTGAAAGCACCTCTCTCGCCAGACGTTGAATTGTCTTTGCAGAAGAACACTATTTCAACAGTGTCTTCACTCCTTTGTCGGCCGAGAATTTGCCGGAGTAGGTGACGGCCTCCTTTCGCCGTCTTGACATCCTCCTCCGTCGTGTCTTTCGGGTGATCTCCCACTTTCGGTGAGTTTACCGCGTCATCGACGTGGTCCTCCAAACGACGCTGCATGTTTCAGAGGCTTGCCGTCACTTGGATCAGTAATCGAGGCGGCGAAAGCATCGAAGTCAACCAAAGCCGAGACCCTCAAGCAAGGAAGAGAGCCTATGGGCTCAATTCTTCTTGGTTCAACAAATCGAGGGTCTTCGGAGACACTTTCGAGCGCCACGTCGTGGTGGACATATTTTAGGCTTCATTCGTGATGATCGAACCGTCTGATGCCGACGCCGGCTATGAAGTATTGAAGACGGAGATGGCGCCTACCTCCGCCACTAGAAAAACTTTGTTTATTTATAGGTTTCTACTTTTTTAATCTTTTTGTTTAACGCCACACTGCTTGGCCATATATATGAAAATTCCAAAATGAAAAAAGTTTGGAGGTGAAGTTACTATATTAATTATATGTTGAATTATATATATATATATATATATATATATATATATATATATATATATATATATATATATATATATATGAGATGGTTTTTGGAAAAAAAAACTAGTTTGGAGGTAAAGTTACAATTAATATTAATTATATCGAGATGATTTAGTGGAACAAATTAATTAATTATATATATATATAAAGCAAATTTTTAGCAAGATTTAAATGACAAAATTGACATATAAACATGTAATTTCTTCATGTCATGTAAGTGTATATACAAGATAAATATACTTGAGAAAAACCATTTCACGACGGTTCCATAATGGAACCGCTCGTGATATGGGACATATCACGGACGGTTCTATATCACGAGCGGTTCCATTATGGAACCGCTCGTGATAATTATCACCGACGGTTCTATAATAGAACCGTTTGTGATAAGTCTCTTTATTAGTAGGAGCCCGCCGCTAGGGTTTGCGCGCCCTAACTCTCGCCACTCCTTGCACCGCTAGGGTTTGCGCCCTCTAACTCGTCTCCTCAAATAGATTTACTCTCGTCTGCCCTCCCCACCTCGACGCCGCCGTCTGACCCTATCGTCGCCGCCACGGCAGTAAAGGTCGTGGTCATGCCACAACTACGGTGACGCCGCCATTCCCGCATGTCGCCTCACGCCGCCATGACTTGGTTCTCTGCTTTCGGCCTCCTGGCCAGTTCCTGGCCGGGCTTTGCTTTCCCCATCCTCCTCTATTCTCCTCTAGATCCGTTAGCTTAATGTCTTTTGTTGAGTTTGATTTTTATGCTTGAGCCTTAACTTGTGTCCCGATGTTTGTGTGATTTATGCAAGGTGAAGGAGATGGATGAGGGTTGTGCCGGGTGGTGGGGTCACCGCCGTGGTTATTGTTGTCTCGAGGTATCACCCTCTTGGTGTGGTGGCCGGGTTTGAACCGCTCAATGATGTTAATAGTCTTATGTCAAATTGAATTGATAATTAGTTCATATTAATAGTCCCTTGCTCGTGATGTAATGATGTTAATAGTCTTATGTTGAAATTGAATTGATAATTAGTTCATATTAATAGTCCCTTGTTCGCGATGTAATGATGTTAATAGTCTTATGTCAAATTGAATTGATAATTAGTTCATATTAATAGTCCCTTGCTCGTGATGTAATGATGTTAATAGTCTTATGTTGAAATTGAATTGATAATTAGTTCATATTAATAGTCCCCTACCATTCCATTCATAATCTCTTCTCTATAAAGTCTCCAAGCAGTGGCTGTTTGTGCCATTAAAACTGGCATCATATATATATATTATATATATTGTTCGTAGTCCCCAGCCACTTTTGGGGGGTCGTCCACGCAGCATGAGAAGGATGAGACAGTAGCCACGGGCAACCTCATTAAGCCCATGCAAATTTAAAAAGTATGGATGCAAGGAGAGCGTCAGGACATCCAAGCAACTGTTGCTTGGTGTTCTTGTTGGGTTTAAAGATGATTACATGCTCAAGAATGGTTAGTTGCTGATACATGATGCCACTTCCCAATCGGAGTACCTGCGCGTCCACGTCACTTTCTGAATATAGCGACGTCCAATTACCTATCGACAACATCCAGGTGGATGTCCCGACGATCTCCTTGTATCCATACTTTTTAAACTTGCAGGCTCAATGAGGTTGCCCGTAGCTACCGCCTCATCCTTCTTATGCCGCATGGACGATCCCCAAAGTGGCCGAGAGACTATGAACAATATATATATATATATATATATATATATATATATATATATATATATATATATATATATATATATATATATATATATATATATATATATATATATATGATGCCGTTTTAATGGCACAAGCAATGCATCGCTTGGGGCTTTATAGAGAAAAGTCATCGCAGACGGTTTGACCACAAACCGCTCAGGAGTATGCATCATGCATTTGCGGTTTGAAAACCGTCCGTGATGACCTCATGTATCACTGACCCATAAACTCAGACGGCTCACGAAACCGTCTGTGATGACGTTTTTGAACCGTCTGTGAATATCTTTTCTGTAGTAGTGTGGCGGCGATGTCATTTGTCTAATTTTTCGGTGTTCGCGATGTTAAACGGAGTATCGTTCCTCCGATTATGCTCTAACGTGATGTCACTGAGGTAATTACCCCTTTAGAATGACATCATATAAGTTAAAAGAGCTTCACCAACAAGTCACATACTTGTTAATCTTTATAACCAATGATTCATTTAAGGAACATAATAACATTTATTCAATAACTCATAAACATAGACGTGATACAATCATCTCTATGATTGCCTCTAGGGCATATCACCAACATGTATAGTAGCTTTTGTACTTGTGGGTATTGTTTCTTTGGTCCATATAAGACTTCGCTTACGTAATATATTGGTCGATGGATGTTGTCATGTTCAACGATCAGTATAGCACTGACTACTTGTGGCATTACAGTCACGTATATCAACAATGTTTCTCCCGATCTTAGAGATACTAAGATCAGGGCACTCGTAAGGTACCTTTTGAGCTCTTCGAAGGCATCGCTTGCCTCCTTAGTCCATTCGAAACTTCCATGTTTCCGAAGAAGCTTAAAGAATGGTATTATTTTTTCTCCTAACCGTGCTATGAAATGACTAAACACTGCCATACAGTTGGTTAGCTTTTGGACTTCTTTCTTCGTGGTCGAAGAGTGTATTTGGTCGATGGTTGATATCTTTGTTGGGTTTGCTTCAATTCCTCTAGCCGAAACTAGAAACCCAACAAGCTTTCCAGAGGAAGCTCCGAACACACACTTTTTCGGGTTTAACTTAAGGTTATGCCTTCTCAAGTTATTGAAAGTTTCTTGTAGGTCAAAAATATGGTCACCAATATTGATGCTCTTTATGACTAAGTCATCAATGTAGGCCTCCAAATTTCTACCTATTTGTGTTGACTAAAGGTTTTTTTTGCATTAGCCTCTAAAAAGTAGCACCAGCATTTTTCAGACTAAATGATATCTTGACATAGCAGTAAGTGCCATATGGCGTGATGAAGAAAGTTTTCTCTTCATAATCTTTACTCAGATTAATCAGGTGGTACCCTGAGTACGCATCTAAAAAACTTAACAACTCACACCCGGAGGTAGAGTCTACAAATTGATCAATGCGTGGAAGGGGAAAATCGTCCTTCAGACAAGCTTTATTAAGATATGTGAAATCGATACATTCGCCGTATCCCAGTACTTTTTCTAACCATGACAGATTGGCGAGCCACTCTGGGTGGTTGACCTCACGAATGAATCCAAATTTAGAACTTTGTCGATCTCCGACTAGATTGCCTCCTTCCGATCCGTGTAAAACGCTTTAGCTTCTACTTGACCGGTTTTTATCGCACTGAGAGCTAACTCAGGCTCGATCACCTCCCTGGGGGCTCTAGGCATATCGAATGCCTGCCAGGCGAATACATCCAAATTGGCTCAGAGGAAGGAGACGAGTGACTCTTCCTATTTAGGATCGAGTCCTGCTCCTCCGAACAATACCTTTTGGGTGATTGTGCTAACATTTCCAGGTCCAGACGACGTTTTGAAGCTTTCCGGAGAAGCGCCCTTGTCGAGCGAAACTTCTTTGGTCTAATCGAAAGGTTTTGGGGCCATCTTTGGTCTCGAGTACTTGACCTGCGTGGAAGGTGGATTAATTTCTCTGGTCGGAAGTTCATCGACCAGTTCTAAGGATTTATGATCACATGCGTATGCCATCTTTCTATTCCCTCGAATTGTAATGACCCTTTTGGTCCTAGCATTTTTAAACTCTGATAGCCGTAATGCATAGCTATCAAGAACTTTGCCAATGCCAGACGACCAAGAATTCCATTGTATACAGTTTCGAAATCCACTACATTAAACAGAATCTTTTCTGTTCGGAAGTTATCTGGCCTCCCGAATGTAAATGTAACACGCCAACCCAATATTGAGCCTGGAATACTACTAAACTACCCTAACAATCTAATTTACATCAACTTACAATAAATTTTCAGCAAGAAACTCATTAACATAACCATTCACGGGTCATAATAAAATATGATTAAGGATTGGACAACCCTAAATAATTAAACTAGAAGCATAGCAAGATAACAATCCACAATTTGCGCATAACCAAACAAATAAACACTATGGAATGAATAAACGAGGCCTAATCAATCATCTAGGATTAAACTTATTCTATCATAATGAAGTAAAGGTTTTCACTAACTATAAAAATTTTCTCTAAATTTCGATAGAGTTTCACTTGAAACAATGACCATTGAAGGATTTCAAAGCAATCTAACATGTATGAGCATGATAACCATGTAATGAAAATTTAAAACATAACCCTAAACGTCCACATGAAAGAACCGGCTATCTGTATTACAAAGGAACTATTTCACCACGAAGGATGAACACAACTGCAAATAAAATTCAATAATAAGGTTTCTCCAATTAAACAAAAAGCGTCTATTTATTTGTCATGGTGAATATCAAGTGTAGTGCATCAAAGTTTCTATCACATTCCCATGAATGTCGCTTCCTCAGGAAGTACCTAAAAAACATAAGCAATAAGCGTGAGTCCCCGACTCAGCAAAGTACAACCAAGGTGATAAACAAAGCATCATAAGCATATATTGAACATAAAAATTGCTCACATACAACCATTTACAATGTTTTCATAAATATTCATCTTCTACTTTCATGCGATGCAAATGCCAAGAATGCACTTCTCTTTCTTTTTTGCAATTATCGGTAATGCGGAGTATGCATCCGTCGATGCATACTCAAGCATGTGCCTTCTAGCACAGGGACCTCAAGCCCATACTTCACAAGTGTAGGGACCTCATGCCCATTTAAAACATGACAGGGGACCTCAACTATATCATTACTTGGCTACCACGTAGACCAAGTCTCAAGGATCAATGAAATGATGCAAATGATTGTTGCCAATCAGAAATCTTTATCTCTTTACTTAATCAACATAAGCATATAGCATAACTAACAGCAAGAACATGAATAAATATTCATATGTGTAAAACATTAACAATTCACGAATATTCTCCGCGTGTGTTACCAACTACTTGCACTTGTCTCAACCGTGTGACGAATGATGACGAGTAGAGGGCACTGCCCCCTAATTCACACCACCACTTGAGCATTCATAAAACATACTAAGAAAACAATCTAAGAGTAGTACAATATTACAAAATAAATAATTAACATCGCTCCTAATCGCAACCCAAAGCAGCCCCATTTTCTTCCTTGAACATCGTTCTGTCCAAAATAGAACAGTCACCTTACAAAAATCATAACTTATGATCTACAACTCCAAAAATCATGACTTTATACTTTCTGGAATCCTTAAGACGTTATCTTTTTTATGGAGATCAAAACTCCAAAATAATTCATCTTTTATTTTTAATCTTCAGGTTTATGCACGCTGCCAATCTTCAGGTTTATGCACGCCGCCCGAACCCGACAACTAAACAGACAGATAGTTACAAGAAAAACCATAACTTAATATTTGCGACTCCAAAACTAACAAACCTTACCACTGCAAACATGTACAGACAATTACCTACAACTTTGTAGTTATGTGTATTAACAGATTCTCGCATTAAGGAATCATATATTCCCCATTTCAAAAACTGCTGCAGGAGACAACCTAAATTCGCACAGTAGAGATCTAACAGCCATAACTTTCTAACTGTTTATCCAAATTACTTGATCGAGTACTCTACGGAAATAACAAACAGAGACCTACAATTCTCTAGGATACGAAATTTGCAAATTTGGCACCTACAGTGCCCGATACTACAGTGCAACGAAACCAGCAGATTACCGATCTATAAAATAGATTATATAGATCTACCAAACAGGTTCTACCGATTGTTAAATAGAAAAGAAGTAAAAGAATTATCACCCTTGGAGATCAAGATGACGAACGCAAGATCCCAGCGATCCCCCTCACCTTCTTCCTCGTTTCCTTCTCCCTTTCCCCTCTTCTCTTCCTCTTTTCTTTGCTTCTGGCCGGCAACACATCAGCAATGCAGGGAGATGCAACAGGGGCGTGCAAGGGGGAAGAGCTAGGGGAAACAGCTGGATTAGGGGAGAAGGGAGGTGGCGCAAGGGGAGGGCTTAGGGTTTGGCTGCCCCTTCCCTTGGCCAACTGCCCTTCTTGGGCCAAACACCATGGTCCGAAAGCCCACGGTCCAGGTTCTCTCACTTATGCAAAATTCCCCTCGAAACTCTTGTTAAATCTATTTTCTAAATCAATCCTCCTTTCTAAAACACTTTGCTCTCTTAATTTTATTCGGGATATTACAGTAACCGGTAGGGAAAGTTGCAATATCAGTTTAGTAGTATATCCTAGAACTATGCCATGGAAAATATATTTCACAGTCTTTACTTTCGACTTGGGAATTTGCATTTCTTCCAAACACTCGTAAATAAGATATTTAAAGAACTACCACCATCTATCATAACTCGATTAACTTTGCAATTATTAATAGTAGGTTCTACAACAATAGGGAACCTACCTAGTCGAGTCGAAGAGATGGAACAGCCTTTCTTTGTCAAGGAGATAACTCTCTCCAACCACCGGATGGCTTGACAAAGGATCGGAGATTCAACGAGGTTCACTTCTCGCTCCATGGTCTTCATATGGAGTCTATATTTGTATGAGGAAGATCCACCAAATATCATATCGACGGTGTGTAGTGTCCCCAGATACTCTATTTCTTCGTCGCCATCCTTGTCCTTTTTTGGAGCTTGGCTCTCCAAGCTCTTGTATGGAAGGGAAAGGATCTTTACTTGAAGAATAGTCCTCCAGCTTTCTGGATATCATGAGGATATGCTCACGATCTTAGGATGATGAGACAATTGGCAATGGCGTTGAGGGTTTGCGGAAACACACGTTTTTGGCATAGTTTCAGGTTCTGTTAGGCCTCTGGTGGTCAGACCGGCCATGGGGGCAGTCAGACCGGCCATGCCTTGGACTTGTGGGCTGGTTTGGTTGCTGGCAGTCTGACCGGCTACTCCTGAGCGGTCAAACTGGCCACCTTAGGAACTTTGGATTTTGGAGCTGAGCCAAAAATAGAGGCTGTAGGCATATGAGAGGATTCTTGTGCACTAGGTTTCATAATTTTTGGAGCTTCCAGTCAAAAGATCTATTCGGTTGAAATTTCCAGAGAGTTTCGGATTTCCTTGAGAGGAATTTTGGCTAAGTCCCAAGGGGCGGTCAGACCGGCCAGGGGGCGGTCAGACCGGCCAAAGTGGCGGTCTGACCAGTTTTGGCTTGTTCATCAGCCAACTCGGTGGCGATGATTGTTTTGTTAGGTTAAGTTCATGGGTGTCATTGCATATGTGTTGCATGATGCATGTTTTGACTAACGTGGGTCAAGTTGTGAAGAACTTATTCCCGAAAATGGTTTGTTGGTCTATTGCTGTGCAGGTGGCTTGCAGGTCTATGACGGTCAGCGGCGAGGAGGATTGGGACTAAACTTGGAGAGCTGAGGTCCAGAACGATCAAGAATACCAAGTGAGGTTAGAGGACTCAAGCAGGGCGCAGAATGGACATGGATGACCGAACGGGCGGTTCGGTGCGACTGGTTGGATCAAGCGGCGCGGGAGTCGGTGCAAGTGCTACGGTGCCGGTGGGATCCGGACGGGAGAGACTTGCCGACATGGAGCCGTTGATCAACCTACACGTGGCGAAGCATGGGATTGCTTCACGATCTATGGACTTGGTCTTTTGGATAAGGATCGAGAAGGGGTATTTTGGTAATTTCACCAAATACCGCCTTGGTAACCTTTGGCTAAACCGCGGCGCAGGTCAGCGCATGGTGAAGCGGTTTAGGTCAATTGAAGACGAAGACGGCGCTTTGAGATGCGTGCGTATGTTAACCCATTTGTGTGTTGGGTTTAATGGGTGCCCTAATGGAATATTTTCTAGGATCTAGCCTCCACTATAAATAGGGCTAAGTGCTGGTTGCACTAGAGACCCTTTGGCCATTTGATAACCCTATTTTGTGTTTTAGGGTTTTGGGAGAAAGGAGGAGAGCTAGGGTTTCTAGAGGAGTGGATTGATTGTGTGCTCATGTGTTGAGTTTTGTCCTCCATGATGGAGTGGTCAGTAAACATCCATCTATCTCAAATCAATCCAAGCATCACTTCTTGAGATAAGTCCTTTTGTGTTCTTCCTCTCTATTTGATGATTTTGGGGCTTTCCTTGATCCGGGAGTTTTTACTTGCTTTTTCTTCCTGATCTTGCTTGCTGAGATATGTGGGAACCCATCTAAGGTCATCTTGATCATCATCACCCACAAGCAAGCTTTTGGATCTAAGTTTTGATTTTGCTCGGTTTTGGTGAAAGAAAGGGTGATTTTCGGGGGTTTTGCTCTTGAGAGCTTTTTGCTTGATTCTTCCTGTGATTGAGAGTGCTAAGATGTATAGAAGACCATCCTTAGCCATCTTGGATTGATTCCTCTCATGAAATCCTCGCAATCACTATTTTCGTATTTAGCTCGGTTTTGACGTGACCTTCACTAAAATGGATAAAGGTCAGAACTTTTGCAACGATCGTCACGATCGTTGATTGGAATAGGTTCCTGACATCCTAAGGAAGGTATGTTTCAAGTTTCGTGAAGTTTGGAGTCACGAATCAAAAGTTAGACCTTTTTGTGATTTTGAGTTCGGGCTGAAGTCATTGTTCATTGACCTCGAGGTCAGACCACCATGTATTTGGAGGTCAGACCGCCCATGGAGAGGTCAGACCGGCAACTACATGGAGGTCAGACCGCCCAACTCATTTGAGTTCTAGTTTTTGAGTTTTTGGTCTATTTATTTGTGACGACCCACCCTGTGATGCACCGCAAGAGGTCCGGGAGGACCGTTTTTTTTACGCTGCGGTGCCACCACAGAGATAAGTGGTAGCACCGCTTGGTGCACTCCCGAGGAGGTCTGCCAGGACCTCCCAGGAGGTCTTCAGGACCTCCTGGAGGTCTTGGCCCGCCGCTGACCTCCTAGGAGGTCTTTAAGACCTCCTGGAGGTCTTGGCCCGTAATCCCTCGGTAGTGCCTCCAGGTACATCACTAGAGAGGTCCGACAGGACCTCCCAGGTTAAGTATCGTAGGACCTCCTGGAGGTCCTGCCCCTATGCATCCGAGCTAGTCCCAGGACAACAGAAGCTAGCTCGCATAAGAACACAAGCTAATATCATAACCACGAGGTCAAACAAAGATGAAGCAGACAAATTAAACTTAATATATAACAGGACCTTATGGTCAAGCTTGTTAACAAGAGGTCTGCCACTAAGGGCTTACAAAACCATCAAGAACTTACAAGTGGCAACAAGGAGCTCTAGGGCTCCAACACCAAAAGCACGCAAAAGCCAGCCAACAAGCACCACAGTGTCGCTTCAGGTGGAGGACGCCCTAGGCAACGGATCATCAAAGAACTCCTCCTCAAAGAGGTCTCAGACCGCCTGCAGATTGGTCATCTTCAGAATCTGCTTTGACACAGGGCTTAAGCCATGAGTACTTTGAATGTACTCAGTAAGTCACAGGGAGCAATTATGCAATAATATTCATGCAAGGGCTTACCAAGTGAGAGCTGTATGGTTAGTTTGCACAAAGCCAGGTTTTGACAATACTAACAATAATAGATTGAAAAGCAGCAAGGTAAAACAATAGTACATAATACATTTGATGTAGAAAGAGTGGAGTGAGCACCAACTCACATCCACAACAAGAATGGAAAGGTCTGGTCACACCAGTGGCCAGGTCCTCACCCAAAAACCACTCTAGAGCACCCACTCCAGAGGTCCGAACCTGCCTCGACCACCACCGAGCCAACCCTAACCCCTCCGAGCCGGCCAAGGTCTCTTCGAGGCAAAGCCAAGGCATCTCACTGAAGTGTCCAGTGGCACAAATTTTGAAACAACTACCCCTTGCACCATTTTCACTAAGCATGTCCATGACTAAGGACTTGGCTATTCGAATAGATTTTTCACTCTACAGAGGTGTACAACTTTACCCACAATCCACGGTCTCTCTAGCGGGACGGGTTCTGGTCACCCTTGCTCACTTCCTACGGTGAATAGTCTAGAGAGCGTGGCAAAACCTTTACAAAGCTTTGAACTGACTCGGGCTGCCCGCTAAGGTTTCGCAATCCCCCCTGTGGTCTAGAAATCCGTAGGGTTATGGGGTGCCCCTCTGCGCCCAACGAATCACACGCCCACCACAACAGCCCCAAGCCAACTCATTGCTAATTATTCAGCCTGCACCATCCCCATAAAATGATCTTGTGGTTGCAATCGTTTGGCCCAGATCAATGCACACAAAGTAAAGTCCTTAAATGTGCTAAGGCAAGACTTCCACAAACCCGATGTGCATAGCACCCACTACTCACTCCTGCCTTCTTGCCTCAAAGAAACCCTTTTGTAATTACCCTTGCCAATGCACCACCCAGTCTTGGCACAACAGATTTAATAAAGTGGCCTCACACCTCAGTCAACACAACTTAGGCATCCTGCCATAGCTGCTTAACAGTGGCACCGACCACAAGTTCTATAGTTCATTAATCAAGATTATTAGGGATGAAACATGATTCACAGTCCCACAATTTCTAGAGCAAAGCTATACATAACCTACGGCCCCATGTTGGCAAATAACAAGGAATACCAACTAAATATCCATCCTAGGGCTCACAAGGTGAACATGACAACATGATAGGGACAAAGAATAAAGGAGGCATAACAGCAAATAGGAAAGTAACTACAGCCCAAACATTTTCTTATAAACATAGCCATGCATGATAAAGCAAAACCAAAATACATTTGCCAAACTAGGTTCAAAATGATCAAAAGGAGGTCTGTGGCTTGCCTTGGTCAAGCAGTGGAGAGCCTTCAGTAGAAAGAGCTGGGTCCAAGGTCTCCTCAAACTCGTGATCTACATGTAGCACGCCCCTCTCCTCCATGGTGGTGCCTCCCTTCCTCGCCGTCGGTGCTCCCTGCTGCCGATCAAGTGAAGAAAGGAGAGGAGATCACCTTCGCGGGGAGAGTTCATCGTCTTCCTATGATTCTACAAGGGTAACATCGCATGTTCTTCGCTGGTTGATGTGTATTAGTTGCAATTGATTTCGTTTGGTAGATCGAGTAATCAGCAGTTAATAGATCGTGTTCTGTCCAGTAGATTGAACGACGGTTTTCATGTATTTAGATGTAGAATCTGGGGATCCAACCTCTTAGAGATAGTTGGGTTATGTCATTAGCTTTTCGTGGCCGCCAAGAATGCCCAAATCCGATTAACGGTCAGAAAGTTATGAATTGTTTAGTGTCGCTGACCTGATAATCTGTCAACATCCAGACAGTCTGTAGAAATCTGGGTTAATCTATTAGTTAAAGAAGAAATCAGAGGATCTCGTTATAACACAAAATGTGGGTAATTTCCATACCTTTCCAGAAAGCTAAAGAACGTAAGATTTGGACTTTTGTAGCCAAAGTTATGGTGATTTTAGTGTACTATCTAGAGAACCCGACGTGAAAACTGATGTCATTTAATTTGGCTTGGTAGGGGTAATAGATGTCAGATTCAGAAAGGCTTCTCAACTAGGTTTAGTTGGGAAAGTTAATTACCTTTCCAGAAAGTATTAGAACACCTTATTTGGACCCCTGTAGAGAAAGTTATGTATTTTAGAAGTTGACTGTCCGCAGAGGAGGCAGATAGATCGGTAGAAATTGGAAAATTGGAAACGCTTGGGAGTTTAGCGAGTTATTTTGTGTTATTAATTATGCTTTTAGTCCAGTATGATTGTCTTAGCCTGGTTATAATTATGTTCAGGTGGGAGTTTGATCCTAGGGCAGCGCCTCTCCGCGCCCACCGCTTCTCGCATGGTTGAGGCAAGTATAATGATGGTTATAATATATATGGTTGAATGGCAATGTTTGATATATATTATGAGAATTTGTGTGTTCATGAATTGTGATGATGGCATAGTTGGTAATGTTCATGGTTGCTAGAGATTTGTGTTATGTGTTAATCATGGATGTTTGATAGTTGTGAAGTCGATGTTTATGAGCTTTTGTAGTATGAATAGAATATTCATATGCAATGTTGTTATGGATGCATGTTTGTATTAATTTAAGAATTTATACATATGCATCATGTTGGCTTATTGAAGTCTTGGTCATGTGATGACCAAGCAACTTGAGGTCCCGTCATGTTGATGACGGGCTAAAGGTCCCCATGCTTATAAAGCATGGGCTTTGGTCCCCATACTTATGAGTATGGGCAATGGTCCCCGTGCTGATGGCATAGCATGGGTGTGCATCGACGGATGCACACTTTGCATTACCGTAAAATGCAAAAGGAAAGAGAAGGAAAAGGATCATTTTGAGCATATTGCATAGCATGTGTGTGTAAGGTGATTGATATGTGGTTTTGTAAAGTATAGTTGATGATTTACATGCTTGGATGTTGTTGATGCTATTTATTATATTTGCTGAGTCTTGGACTCACCCCTTGTTGTTTGTTGTGTTTTAGGTACCTTTACGAGATCGGCATGCATGGGGTAAAGGAAGAATTAGACTTCTTGCACTTTTGCACGAACTACCCACTATAGAATGAAAGAAAAAAATTAACTAGGAGATGAATGAACTGTTTAAAGTACTCTTCTTGATTATTGCTTGCTTGGAGTAATCTGTAATAAATGAATAGTCATTTTGGATGCTTACGGTCTATTCATTAGATGTTTAGTTGCTATGGATTTCATAGTAACGAATAGCCAGTTTTGATTATATCTGGTTTATTATGCAATCTAGATTATCTTTATTTGTTATAATCGTCGTTGAACCTCCTAGATAGGTAACTATACAAAGGAGGTTCTCACCAAATTTTTGTAGGGTGTTTTAGCTTAATTACGCTTAATTATTTAATTTAGTAGCATTCCGTGCCTTAGTTAGGTCGGGTGTTACAGCTTGGTAGCGAGCGGTCAGAGGTCCGTGGTTCATGAAATATTAATTTTGACACACTTTGGTGCACGAGGGATGGGAATGGGCAAAGCATTGCATCTACGCTTCGCTATATCATTTTGATGATTGCCGATATGAATTTAGTGTGATTGCTAATTAATTGATTATAGTTGATATTGAGAGGTTGAGGTCGTGGTTGTGGCTTTGGGCTTTATCGAGTTACGCCACCGCTCATGTTATGAGAATAGGGAAGTAGTTACCCCGAGTACCATAGTTTTACGAGTTGAGGTGAGTTTCTTTAGGAAGTTGGTCTCTTTCTTGAGTTTGAATTTGGCCAATTCTTGTCCAGTTGTGGTTGACGAATTTCTCTTAGGTTATTAGTTCATTGCGATTGTTGGGTTGCTTTGAAAAGGATTGTTATGTTTCTATTGGCTTAATTTGTCCCATAAAGAAATCGTTGTTTTCCCAACCGATGAGTTATTCTTGCGGTGTATCTCTCTTGGGTATTTTGAGTGTTGAATATTGATGGTTCTCTTTTATGAAAGAAGTTGTTCAGCCCTTTAGTGATGTTTTGTCTTGGTTAAGTGAGAGGTTATAATCAAAGCAATTAATGGAAAAGATATGGATTATCAGGTTAGGTCTGCAGGGTGTGAATGATCGATATTAACTAAGATCCTTGAAAGGAAAGTGATTAATTTGAAAGTGTCTTGTAGTAGTTCTCAAGGAACTGTGATTAAGAGTATGGTGATATCTAATTGTAATCAATAGAGTTAATAAGAGGTGTAGAACATCGATGAAACTGAGTCGATGATTAAGAATGATACATTTGGTAAACTTCTTTGATAAATTGGATTCACGGGTCTCAACAGATTAATTTAACCGTTTGGGATGGCTAAGTTCAAAAGAAGTTAGATTATTGTCTTAGTGGGTACTAATCTTGGAGTAACCTTTTTGTGATACTTAGTGATTATAAGTAATTGCTAGGTGCAAATAATGTCTATTAATGTTTGGTGTTGAGCATCACTAAGAGATAAATTGATGGGATTTAATGGATGAACAATGTTTACATGATGGTAGAACTATCGATAAAAGTACGCCTTTGATGAAAGGGTGGGAATAACCTTTTAATTTGTGCGAGTTTTCCTCTAAAATAAAGTGGTTGTTGTAGTGAGAGTATAAGATTTTGGTATACATTCAATTGAGGATGAGATGATAAAGGGGTCTATAATATTTTGGTAAGCCTTTGGGGGCTTAATAAAGGAAGAGTTGACGATAACGAGTCTTGTTAAGGGTAGATCATTCATGATGTTAGTAAGATTGTCCACAAGAGATTTTGACTCGTCGTAGTGGTGATGATTCTTCTAGAAAGAAAGTAAGTTAATTGCCGTCAGAATATCAATTAATGAAATGATTGGAGTTTTGTATTCGTGGACTTTTGGGAGTTCATGATTTATGTAGTAGATGGAATTAATTGAGCAATGTGACGTATGGAAAGGTTCTGATTGGTTCCTAGGTGGTTAATGTGATTTGGTTTTAAAGGCATTTCTTGTTTGGATTGGCAAGTAACGTTGTAATCAAAGAAAAAAATTATTTTCTTTGTTAACAGAAAATGTGTACTATCAGTATTTGAGGTTGGAGTTAAGAATTGTAATTTGCAACTTTTCAGCTGTTACAACTTAAGAGTTTCTTGGGTCTCCATAGCAGTGTTTTATTATGATTCTTGGAGGTTTGAAAATTCCTTCTTGTGGGAAATGTACCCTGCGGACTTGTATTTTGTTTTCCGAGATCATTAATATACGACTGTTTTCCGACATCTGTCTTTTCTCATGTGTAGATACCGAGAATACGGGTTGGAGAACATGGACTTATAGGTTCTGGTCTTTTGCTTCATCACATGATCGGGACACCTGATGGTTCTTCACCCCAATTATGGCCTCCAAGAGGCATGTGCTTTCATGATCGGTGCCTTCACTTGTTTTGTGAGCTATCTTATACCTTCATGCATTTACTTTCATGATTATTCATACTTGGCATGTTGTTCTTGTTTTTGTGCTCACTTGTATCATATTGGCATGTGTTACTCCTTTACTATCTTTCATCATGCCTTTACCTTGCTTATACATCCATGTATCATATTGTTGCTCTTTATCTCCTTGGTTGTATAAGCTTGGTTTTGTCATCATGAGCCTGCGCTATTTTGTACATGATTTATCTTACTCATGTTGACTTTTGCTTTATGTATCCATATGCTTACTTAATATCCATGTTTAGCATACTTTATCCATGGTTTGATCTATGACATGCTTATGGTTACATGGTTATTGTGCCTTATTGTTAATTGTGGATACATGAGTTTTGTCATAGCTTCACTAGCATGGTTTTCTCTTGACTAGATGTTTGTTGTATGCTATGTGCATGTTTGCTTGCTCCTATGCCTTATTGTGGATTAAAGATAATTTGAGTTTTATCATATCTTGGATAGCATGTGCTGCAATTATTTTGTCTATCTCCATGCTCATGTCTTAAATTGTTGATTATATGCTTCCATGAGCTTTGGATTATTTGTTGCTATTCTTGCTAGTCATGTGTCTTGGTACTGTTTTTCTAGATAGTATCTCACTAACCCAGTACCAAGACATAGACTTCTTCTGTCTCTTTGGTGTAGTCTTTTCAGTTGAGAAGAAGAACATGTGGTTCATGATTTCAAGCTGTTGGTTCTTCTTCATATGTGCATTCAATGATGACTATCACTTCTTGGAGACAAAAGAATTTGAGATGAGGATGATTGGTGAGCGCAGCTACTTTCTAGAGCTTCAAGGAATGGATCTTCATCCATCATGACTACATCTCACTGCCAAGCAGTGAGACTTAGATTCGAGCTTCTATACCTTACTTTTGTGTATGGTATCCCTAGTCTACCTTGCATAGTATCTGGTTCATGTCAGGTGTTGGGCTTGTTGAGTTCAGAGTAGATAGGAGGCTCAGTTCTAGCACGTGTCCTTTCTAGGCACTCTTCTTATCCCATGATTTTCTAGGATGCACTCTTCTTATTACCTAGGTCGAGCTTGTCTTCAAATCACTAGTCTTAGCAGGTTTTGAGCTTCCTGCAAGTTTTTTTGGTGTTGGTGTTTCGCTCCCTAGCTGTTTGAGTCGTTCTCCCTAGAGATCTTGTGGAGTAGGAAGCCTTTGTGCTAGTTTGCGGCGTCCAAGGCACTTTTGGCAGATCTCCTCACCAAGCCTTTAGACCCAACAAGGTTTGCCACCTTGAGAAGCGAGTTAGGGATAATTTATCCCTATGGGTTGGTTTGAGGGGGAGTTAGTTCTTTTCTGAACTTTCCTTGTTCATCTGGACTTTCCCTGTTCATTTGATTTTTTTTCTGGATCTTTTCTGATATTTTCTTCAAGTGGTATCTTCTTCAGATCCTTTTGATCTTTTTAGGCTTTTACATCTTTCGTGCATCTCATTGTATCATATTGCATTCATATGAAAATCTAAAAAGATGTATTGTAATATAAGCTTTACTACTTATCTTTTAATTTGATGAAGCTTTGCTTATTACCCTCTTGAGCTTTAGTATTTCAATTCTTGCTCAAGATTATGTCTATTTTTTTTAAATTGCTAGAATTATCATGCTTTCATATGTGTAGCCAAGTCTTTGCTAAGTGAGCTAGAACTTTAATACAACTTGAACTGAAAATTACAATTTGTGGATCTTTTAGCTAGTTGCACGATTAGTGATCCTTTTGTGACACTGACCCTGTCAAAATTGCTTTGCTAGATCTTGAATCTAGAATTGAGCATTTCTGGAGCTTCTTGTTCTCTTAAAGAATCTACAATTGCTCTTTTAACAATGGAAAATGATCTCTTTTGTGTGAAAAAACTGATCTCACCAATTCTTTCTCATGAGACGGCTTGCCATTGCACTAGGCATGAACTCAGGGGAGTTTTGGATGACCTAGACCACTCTTTTAAGCTTTTGTTGCTTGGGATGGTCGCGGCAAGGCTTGAGATCTAGCACATGGCTAAGAAAATAATTTATCAAAATTGGTTGAAGCTTAGGAAGAGGTTGTGGATGGTTCCTAGTCCAGGACCTTTTTTTACTAAGATAGACCTTTAATCAACTTGAATATTCATTGCAAATGAAAAATAGTTGAAGATTGGGCTTTTGAGATAATTTGAGAAAAATGATTCAATTCAGAACTTTTGGTCTCTAAAATGGTCTTTGCTAGCTTCTAGATCTCACAATGACATTCTGACATGGCCATCATCACTTTAGGATAATTGTTGTTGAACTTGCTAATTTTGACGCATTGCTTAATTTAATCCAACAACATGTGATATATTGAGCTCTTTAGCCTAGCTTTGCTATATGTCTTAACATGATCTTGCTAGCTTTGTCAGGCTTGATATGTCTTGAGTGATAATAGAAATGCTAGCCTGTTCTTTTTGGTAATCTCTAAAGCTTCTTTTACTTAAAATTGTAAAATTAAAAAAATAAATGAAGCCACTCCATTGCATTTCATGCATGCTCTTTCTTTTGCTTTTTCCTTTCTTGTGCATTTGTCTTCTCTGGATGAGAGGAATGTATGATTCCTTGATGAATCCATTGTCAAAGGGGGAGAAGATATAGCAAAAATATAATGTTAATAAAGAGTTTGTTGGTTATGGGGGAGAAGTTTTGTAAGGGGGAGAAGTTAGGAGCTTTTTGGAGAGAATTGGAGAAATTAAAATTGAAAATTCTCTCTTGAAAAATGATGATCATAGTGAGGGGGAGCATTCATATTGCATTCTTTTGGTCTTATTGCCTTTTCTGAACTTGAATTGCAAACCTTGAAGCCTCACAATGATCTAAGGTCAAATAGAACAATTGTTCTTTCATATGGACCTTAAGTGAGATTTTTGTCACTTCTTTGGAAATTGAAGCTTTTGTGCTTTATTTTGTTGTATCTCACTTGCCTAGACTATTATGAAGCCAGCTTGGTCATTTCCATTGCTTTCTCTTGCATTTGGACCAAGTTGTGCCTTTGCACGAAAACGTTCAGTATTTTTCTTTTCAAACATCAAAACTTACATTTTCTGAGAAATTGCCAATGTGTTCATCAAGGGGTGCTTGTGGATATCATGAGGATATGCTCACGTTCTTAGGATGATAAGACAATTGGCAATGGCGTTGAGGGTTTGCGGAAACACGCGTTTTTGGCGTAGTTTCAGGTTCTGTCAGGCCTCTAGCGGTCTGACCGGCCATGGGGGTGGTCAGACCGGCCATGCCTTGGACTTATGGGCTGGTTTGATGTCGGGCAACCGACCGCCAAGGTGGCGGATCGACCGCCAGGTGACGGCCTCAACCCACATCGCTTGAGCCCGACCGCCACCTTAGGAACTTTGGATTTTGGAGCTGAGCCAAAAATAGAGGGTGTAGGCATGTGAGAGGATTCTTCTGCACTAGGTCTCATAATTTTTGGAGCTTCCAGTCAAAAGATTTATTCGATTGAAATTTCTAGAGAGTTTCGGATTTCCTTGAGGGGAATCTTGGCTAAGTCCTAGGAGGCGGTCGATCGCCTTGTGTCAAGGGCCGACCGCCATGGCTACGATCACCAACCTTGGTGGCGATGATTATTTTGTTAGGTCAAGTTCATGGGTGTCATTGCATACGTGTTTCATGATGCATGTTTTGACTAACGTGTGTCAAGTTGTGAAGAACTTGTTCCCGAAAACGGTTTGTTGGTCTATTGCTGTGTAGGTGGCTTGCAGGTCTATGACGGTCAGCGGCGAGGAGGATCGGGACTAAGCTTGGAGAGCTGACGTCCAGAACGATCAAGGATGCCGTAAGGTCGAGGACTCAAGCGGGCGAGAATGGACATGGATGATCGAATCAAGCGGTTCGGCGATCGTTGATCAAGCGCGAGTCGGTAAGTGCTATGGTGCCGGTGGGATCCGGACGGGAGAGACTTGCCGACATTGAGCCGTTGATCAACCTACACGTGGCGAAGCATGGGATTGCTTCACGATCTATGGACTTGGTCTTTTGGATAAGGATCGAGAAGGGGTATTTTGGTAATTTCACCAAATACCGCCTTGGTGACCTTTGGCTAAACCGCACAAGCAGTCAACAAGATGGTGAAGCGGTTTAGGTCAATTGAAGACGAAGACGGCGCTTTGAGATGCGTCGATGATGTTAACCCATTTGTGTGTTGGGTTTAATGGGTGCCCTAATGGAATATTTTCTAGGATCTAGCCTCCACTATAAATAGGGCTAAGTGCTGGTTGCACTAGAGACCCTTTGGCCATTTGATAACCCTATTTTGTGTTTTAGGGTTTTGGGAGAAAGGAGGAGAGCTAGGGTTTCTAGAGGAGTGGATTGATTGTGTGCTCATGTGTTGAGTTTTGTCCTCCATGATGGAGTGGTCAGAAAACATCCATCTATCTCAAATCAATCCAAGCATCACTTCTTGAGATAAGTCCTTTTGTGTTCTTCCTCTCTATTTGATGATTTTGGGGCTTTCCTTGATCCGGGAGTTTTTACTTGCTTTTTCTTCCTGATCTTGCTTGCTGAGATATGTGGGAACCCATCTAAGGTCATCTTGATCATCATCACCCACAAGCAAGCTTTTGGATCTAAGTTTTGATTTTGCTCGGTTTTGGTGAAAGAAAGGGTGATTTTCGGGGGTTTTGCTCTTGAGAGCTTTTTGCTTGATTCTTCCTGTGATTGAGAGTGCTAAGATGTATAGAAGACCATCCTTAGCCATCTTGGATTGATTCCTCCCATGAAATCCTCTCAATCACTGTTTTCGTATTTAGCTCGGTTTTGAGGCGACCTTCACTAAAACGGATAAAGGTCGGAACTTTGGCAACGATCTTCATGATCGTTGATTGGAATAGGTTTCTGACATCCTAAGGAAGGTATGTTTCATGTTTCGTGAAGTTTGGAGTCACGAATCAAAAGTTAGACCTTTTTGTGATTTTGAGTTCAAGCTGAACTCACTGTTCATTGACCTGGATGTCAGACCGCCATGTATTTGGAGGTCAGACCGCCCATGGAGAGGTCAGACCGCCAACTACATGGAGGTTAGACCGCCCAACTCATTTGAGTTCTAGTTTTTGAGTTTTTGGTCTATTTACTTCGGGGTTTTGATTAGATTTAATACAAGTCTTCCACTGTGCTTGTACCTTGATCTTCGTAGCTATCATAGCTATTGGAGTGCATTTCGTGTTGAATCCGATCTTGGTGAAAAATTGATCGTGCTCCTATTCACCCCCCTCTAGTTGCCTTTCCGGTCCTACAAGCTTCTTTCGCCAGGCTCGGTAGGTGCGCAGATCATGCCCTGTAGCCTGACAAAGTGGACACCACTTCTTGTTCTTTTGTATTCATCGGTTGGAGCTTTTGCTTTGTTACAACCAGAATAATCCTCTCGCCCTTGGTAAATTTTTCAGGAATTGCAAGGACCTCTTTATTATTAGGCTTGCGATTCTTCTTACCCCTGAGAGACTTCTTGTGTTTCTTCTCTAGTTTATCCAAGCCAGGTTGAGAGATCTTCTCTTTTCTATCTATGGCTTTATTTCATTCGACCGCTTCACTAGCGGCTACATACCTATAAGCCATGTCGAAAAGCTCGACGGTTGTTTGTGGAGGATTCATTGCAATGTCCTCCGTAAACCTTCGATTCCTTAACCCTGTTTTAAAAGACTAAATAACAGATGAGTCTGCGACTTTAGGAATAGAGTTACAGACCTGGCTGAACCTCTTAATATATTGCCGAAGGATCTCATTAAGTTCTTGCCCGATCCGACGAAGATCATCCTCCTTTCTGGGGCGGTTGTACGTCCCCTAAAAGTTTGCAATTAGAAGGTCGCAGAGTTGCTCCCAAGTGTAAATTGACCCGACCAATAGGTTGAGTAACCAAGACCGGGCAGATCATTCAAGGACTGTGGGCAAGTAGTTTGCCATCACATTGTCGTCACCACCAGCAGCTCTGATGGTCGTAGTATAGATCTAGAGAAATTCTAAGGGGTTTTGAGTCCCATTGAACTTCTCCATGTTTGTTGGTCAGAATTTGTTCGGCCAGCGCACTGCTTGGAGTCTTGCCGAGAATACTCGACAGCCCGTAATCGAGTCATGGAACCTTCTTTGAAAAGGAGTCGGGTTGTAGTCGGTTGAGGACCGACTCCATGGATTAGCATATCGAGTATCTGGTGTCCCAACCCAGTTGTGGATGTTGGTATAACACCTTCGACTAACGGCCTAGTTTAGGTGATGTTGAAGATCACCCGAGCCAAGTGGTAATTCCTCTTGATGAGGGGGAGGAGTGGCTTCAAGAAAGAGTCGTCTTCCCTCGTAACTCCCATGTCAGAATCTTCAAGGAGGCCTTGGTACCGAATGGTTTCCAGTCCGACCATGTTGTCCCCTACTAAGGGAGGAACACTAGGACGAAGTCATAGTGTAACTTT
Organism: Phyllostachys edulis; assembly: GCA_036346405.1. Taxonomy (NCBI): domain Eukaryota; kingdom Viridiplantae; phylum Streptophyta; class Magnoliopsida; order Poales; family Poaceae; genus Phyllostachys; species Phyllostachys edulis. The sequence goes on along the minus strand of CM070547.1, from coordinate 59,155,763 downwards.
GCGAGTTCCTTTGTTCCCTATACATATCTGTACGTTGCATGGTCTGTTGGAGGATCTCCTATACATGCCCTGCAAGTTGAACATAACCCGGAGTCTCTGCCAGAGTAGGATCTGGGTTATTCAAAATGTCACGAACTCGTTGTAGGTTTTGAATTGTTACCGAAGGTCTTGGGGGGTTCCTACTAGCAGCAGGTGTTCTATGACTCGAATTCCCCTACGACCTTCTAGTTTGTCCTGTCCGACCCATTATGCGCAGTGGGGTAGAAATAGGTGAATTAACTGATTAATGTCCACCAATTCCATTACCTCCGCCATCTTGGGTCAGTGCCTGAGTGCTCGCGCCGTTTCCACCAATGGGTGGTGGAGGGTTACGTTGTGGAGGATCATTCTCGACATCTAGATTGGTATCACCGATTGCATTAACCTCGTGCCTCCAACAACAATCTTCTAACGAGCTCCTATCGTAACTAAGGGAGAGCCTTCCAAGGCTTTTGCAAGGAGCCTCCATGATGGGGAGTGGTCGGAGATTATCACCTCTGTAGACTTTGTGGTGGACTCAGCCTAATCCTATGGATTCCCAATCGTATGCTGAGTTTTATCATCTTTACCTGGCCTTCGATCGGTGGCAACTTCATTGACACCTTCACCAAGTGTCGGTTGGCCCCTGAAATACGTAGGAGCCGTTGGTGAATACTAGTCGCCCATGACTGTATTGAGAGTATATTGACCCTTTGATTGCAGCATTGGGCTTTTGTCGTCGTTCTTGCCGGTCAGAAGAACTGGCCCTGTAGAGGTGTTTGGATATCCCGAACTGGTCAGAACAACTGTTTCTTCTGGATGCGCCACTGATGGTGGCGGTGAATCTTCTTCCATGCGATCGATCTTGCTAGTCTCAGCGAGCGGAGAGCTTGCAACGACAGATGACGACGACGACATTGTGTCATGTTCCATGACGCGAATGCATGCGTCTATGTCGAGATTGGAGTAGTCCACCAAGTCGAACCGGTTTTTCTCATTCCACGTCCCTGCCATGATCGCATAAGCAACAATGGAGCGGAGGAAAGTGAATGAGGATTGCTTGAGCAAAGAAAGCTTCAAGAACTCAACGCCTTCTTCCCCATGGATGGCGCCAGCTGTCGATGATCAAGTCGCCGATCTTACGAAATAAAAAAATGAGGAAATTAGCTAAGAGTTCTTGGATGAGAATGGGGCTACTCTTTATTGCAATGAACTAGATCTTTACAGAGGGTGCCTTGAACAAGGCAACAGACTAGCCCTAGTTACATTAAGTGTATTTCTTGAATCTAATTACCTTCTGATGGATCAGATGTGTTGCGATTTTTCTCCCTTGGTTGTCTTGGGATTGTCGCCTCTGACCTCTTCTCCATGATCCTGCCCTCCATCTTGAAAAACCTAGCAAAGAGGTGGCTGTTACTCCTGGAGAAGAACATCTTGGAAGTGATGTGTCTGGTCGGAGAGGCAATTGGAGTCAATGAGATAGTAACTGGTCAGCGGTTGATGTTAGTGAGAGACAAAACCATATGGTGGTTATTGTCAATGACTTAGGGCTGGAAACGTCGCGTGGTTTGGAGCAATTAAGACACATGTTCCATTCAACACATTAGAGGGATACACTTGGAACCGGGTCCAAGTGCCAGTTCAAAGCTTCTGTGAGCAACCATCTGATCGAGCAATGGGTACAGGACCCCCTCTGACCAGGTTACCTATAGGGTGAACCCTGGGATTCTAATGACCATAGGGGTCGTTAGTTATGAGGTTTACGAGCACATAAACTATATGGATTTTAATTAATATTTAGGAATCTAATCCTGGTCAGGGGCTATTTTTTGGCATTTAATGTGATACAACATGCATTAAATGTGGGGGAGACTCCTTTGCTCAAGGACAAAGTCAAAGGATAAAGAAACATGGGCATGGCTGCCAAGTGGGTCTAGTCAAGACCCGAAGGGGAGGTCCTACGGAGACCTTGAGGAGGTCCCGCAGAGGACAAGCGGAGGTCCTCACCCACTGGGAGGTCCCGGCGCACAAGACCAGAGGTCCTGGCGGTCGGATCTAATCGAAGGGGGAGGACTGGACGGTTAGGATCTCTAGAGGGGTGGTCCTAACGGTCAGATCTAACAAAGGAGGAGGTCTGGACGGTTAAGATCTCCAAAGGGGAGGTCTTAACGGCTAGATCTAACAAGGAGGAGGTCCGAACGGTTAGGATCTCCAAAGGGGAGGTCCTAACGGTCAGATCTAAATAAGGGGGAGGTCTGAACGGTTAGGATCTCCAAAGGGAAGGTCATAACGGTCAGATCTACAAAGGAGGAGGTCTGAACGGTTAAGATCTCCAAAGGGGAGGTCTTAACGGCTAGATCTAACAAGGAGGTGGTCTAAACGGTTAGGATCTCCAAAGGGGAGGTCCTAACGGTCAGATCTACAAAGGGAGAGGTCTGAACGGTTAGGATCTCCAAAGGGAATGTCCTAACAATCAGATCTACAAAGGGGGAGGTCTGAACGGTTCTCCAAAGGGGATGTCCTAACAATCAGATCTACAAAGGGGGAGGTCTGAACGGTTTGGATCTCCAAAGGGGAGGTCCTAACTACGATCTAAATAAGGGGAGGTCCGAACGGTTAGGATCTCCAAAGGAGGTCCTAACGGCCGATCTACAAAGGAGGAGGTCTGAACGGTTAAGATCTCCAAAGGGGAGGTCTTAACGGACAGATCTAACCAGGAGGAGGTCTGAACGGTTAGGATCTCCAAAGGGGAGGTCCTAACGGTTAGATCTAAATAAGGGGGAGGTCTGAACGGTTAGGATCTCCAAAGGGGAGGTCCTAACGGTCAGATCTACAAAGGAGGAGGTTTGAACGGTTAAGATCTCCAAAGGAGAGGTCTTAACGGCCAGATCTAACAAGGAGGAGGTCTGAACGGTTAGGATCACCAAAGGGGAGGTCCTAACGGTCAGATCTACAAAGGGGGAGGTCTAGATAGCGAGATAAGAAGCGGGAGAAGCGGGGGCCATTGGATTTCAATCGGACCGCCCAAAGTGATTGGGCCATTCGGACCATCAACTAACGCTAGATCTCAGCCATTGAACTGAATCGGGCGGTCCAAAATGGTTGGGACGTTCGGACCGTCCGAATGCCTCTGCAAATCGGACCGTCTAGCATAGATCTGAGGGCTTAGAGAGGGTGGGACGTTCGGACCATCCGAACGCCTCACCAAGATCAAACCGTCCAAAGCAAATCAAACGGTAGACAAGCGATAGAGGTCCGGATCAAACGGGGGGCTCGAACGGGTACGAGGGAGGTCCAAATAGACTAGGAGGAGGTCCTAGAGGGCATGGGGAGGTCCAAATAGACAAGGAGGATGTCCTAGAGGACATGGAGAGGTCTTGAAGGACACGGGGAGGTCCAAATAGACAAGGAGGATGTCCTAGAGGACATGGGGAGGTCCTGGAGGACACGGAGAGGTCCTGAAGGACACGGTAACACCGCCAAAGTCAAGGCAGTACTATCAAGTATCGTAGTAGTTCGACCGCCACAAGGTGGTAAGGAAATTCCAAAACACATATTTCTGGACTCTCGATTGTCCCTTGGAGCGGTATTACTGCGATTTGAAGGGCGGTAGTACCAGGTTGGCACAGAAGAAAACTTCCAGAGAGAGTTTCAAGGATTAAAACAATGGAGGTAAGTCCAAGTGGACACAGTGGGGTTCAAGAGATACAGAGAGTGAGTTCAAATGGATTTGAGAAAGGTTTAGACTTGGAGAGGTCTAAACTTGGGAAGGAACCACAGAAGGAGGTGTAGACCAGGGAAGGTACAATCACTTGGGGAGGTTTAGACCTAAGGAGGTCTGGTCCGAAGATGGACAAAACATGGACAGAAAAAGGGAAGATCACCAAAACTCCTACAAACTCAACAAACCATCAAGGAATTTTAGTTGAAGTTTGAGTTAGTCAATTTTGAAATCCATCCTGAAATTTCAAGTTAAGCTTTGAATTCTCATCAAAACAAAATGGTTCTTTTTATTTTGAAATCTTCAAAAAGGCTCTAAAAATCAGGGTGTCACAGTAATTCACTTTGAGTTGTAATTCAAATCACTTTGTAATTGATATTGAATTTTTAAATCACTTTGAGTTGTTCTATATCAAATCAATTGTGATATATCTGTTTTCTGCTTTCTTGTTTTCAAAGGGCATGGCTAGCATTACCTGAGGCTAGCCGAAAACCCTAAAAACCGTTTGTGAATGCATACTATCATAGACGATTACCACAAAAAATAGTCTGTGAATGCATAATATCACATACGGCTACCACCAACAAACCGTATGTGATACGTATCCAATCATAGACGGCTACCACCAAAAAACCGTCTGTAATTTATATACAATCATAGACGGCTACGACTAACAACCGTCTGTGATACATATCCAATCATAGACAGATACCACTAACAACCGTCTGTGATATATGAGATATCACAGACGGCTACTACCAAACACCGTCTGTGTTATGTATCTAATCTCGTATGGTTGGTACATATAACCGCTCGTGATATCCGAGATATCACGCATTTATTACTACCAAAACCGTATGTGATATTTATGATATCACGCATGCTTATTTTTTCTAACCGCTCGTGTTATGTATATAATCACGCATAGCTTGGTGTATATAACCATTCGTGATAGTTGGTCTTCGCTGCATCGCTTATACCATCACTACTACGTAAAGGCTAATATCGACGCTCATCACGCATTTGCTGACCAAAACCGCTTGCAGATTATTCAATCACGCACGGTTTTGGTTTAGAGACCGCTCAGGCATCGTCGCGCTTAAAAACCGCTCGCGAAGAGGTGAATATCACGCATTTGCTCATTTTGAAAACCGTCAGGAGTATCACGCACGGTTCTAAACACGAACCGCTCGTGATATTAATCAAGATCACGCACGGTTTTAAACACAACCGCTCAGGAGATCACGACGCTCAACAAGAACCGCTCGTGATATTAATTAGTATCACGCATTTCGCTTCTAACAATAACCGCTCGCGATAATATCGCCATAGCCTCCACGGTCGCCGCCATCGCCGCCCCCGGCGCGCTCTTCATCGCCGGCGCGCTGCTCGTTTCGCTGCCAATCCGCTTCGCCCTCGATGCGCTCTTCGCCTCACGCCCGAATTTATTCCTTGTTTGATAAAAGGATCATCCGCCATCCAAGATGATCATCCCCACATACTTATAAAATTAAAAATGTAAATGGTCGCTTCTTCCTCGTCCGCCGCACCGATGGCCTTCCCGCCTCATCAGACGAGCACCTCTCTCGTGTAGGTTGAACTGCGCCGCGAAGAACACCGCTTGATCAACAGTGTCTTCACTCTCCGGGCGGAGAATTTGCCGGAGCAGACGCCACCTTCCGCCGCCTTGACATCCTCCTCCGCCGTGTCTTCCGGTGATCTCCCACTTTCGCCACATAAATATTATCGACGAAGTCCTCCAAAACGACGCTGCACGCCTCTGTGAGGCTTGCCGCCACTTGGATCAGGAAATCGAGGCGGCAAAGCATCGATACGACCAGTGCCGATACCCTCAAGAAGGGAAGAGAGCCTATGGGCTCAATTCTTCTTGGTTCAACAAACCGAGGGTCTTGGAGACACTTGAACGAGCGCCACAATGAGTGGACGATTTCGTGCTTCATTCGCCGATGATCGTGAACTGCCCAATGCCGACGCCTGCCGCTTATGAAGTATTGAAGACGAGATAGCACTTACCTCCGCCACTAGAAAAACTTTGTTTTATTTATAGGTTTTACTTTTTTAAATCTTTTTAGTTTAACGCCACGCTGCTTGGCCATATATATGAAAATTCCAAAATGAAAAAAAGTTTGGAGGTGAAGTTACTATATTTAATTATATGTTGAATTATTATACGCTTCTCTCTCTATATATATATATATATATCGAGACGGTTTTGTGGAAAAACAAAATCTAGTTTGGAGGTGAAGTTACAATTAATATTAATTATATCGTAATCTAGCGTGTCAATCGGCCCAAGGACGATTTCAGCTTCGTCACGATCAGAACCGTCCGATGCCGACACCGCCGCTTATGAAGTATTGCAGATGGAGATAGCAAAATTACCTTCGCCACTAGAAAACCTTGTTTAATTATAGGTTTCGCTTTTTAATATAAACATGTAATTTCTTCACATGTCATGTAAGTGTATATACTTGAGAAAAAAATATTTACACGGACGGTTCCATATGGAACTGCTCGTGATATGGATATATCACGCACGGCCCATAATGGAACCGCTCGCGATATGTCCTATATTACGACGGTTCCATAATGGAACCGCTCGTGATATGTCTTATATCACGCACGGTTCCATTATGGAACCGTTCGTGATGATATCACCGACGGTTCCATAATAGAACCGCTCGATAAGTCTTTATAAGTAGGAGCTAGCATAGCTTGCCGCTAGGGTTTGGCGCCTAACTCGCCACTCCTCAGCCGCCTTACTCTCGCCCGCTCTCCTCGCCGCCGCCGACGCCGCTTATTCTTCCTGTTGCCGACGGTTAGGTAGACACGGTGACATCGCAAAAGACACTCAGACGATAAGAGTGTCTTTGCAGCACAATCAAGTAGCACACAACCACGGTGACGCCCAAACTCGCCACTCCCTCAGCCCGGCCGCTAGGGTTTGCGCCCGCCTAACTCCGCTCCTCCCCACCTCGACGCCGCCGACCAGTCGCCGCCGCCCGACCCTTTGCACTGCTAGGGCCTCGGCCGGCTTTGCTTTCCCATCCTCCTCTATTCTCCTCTAGATCTGTTAGCTTAATGTCTTTTGTTGAGTTTGATTTTTATGCATGAGCCTTAAGTTGTGTCCTCGATGTTTGTGTGATTTATGCAAGGTAAAGGAAATAGATGAGGGTTGTGCCGATGGTGGGTCGCCACCGTGGTTGCGCTGCACTAAGGTCCCTCTCTGCCTCTACCCTCCTTGCTCAGGATGAAAATGGCTAGCTAGTGCTCATGATGGATGCCGAGGGCTACTACCGTGTGGTGGGTTTGGACACCCTTGGTCTTGTTCTCTTGTCGATGAACCGCTCAATGATGTTAATAGTCTTATGCTGAAATTGAATTGATAATTAGTTCATATTAATAGTCCCTTGCTCGTGATGTAATGATGTAAATAGTCCTATGCTGAAATTGAATTGATAATTAGTTCATATTAATAGTCCCTTGCTCGTGATGTAATGATGTAAATAGTCCTATGCTGAAATTGAATTGATAATTAGTTCATATTAATAGTCCTCTTGCCGTGTGATGTAATGATGTCAATAGTCTTATGCTGAAATTGAATTGATAATTAGTTCATATTAATAGTCCCTTGCTCGTGATGTAATGGTGTCAATAGTCTTATGCTGAAATTGAATTGATAATTAGTTCATATTAATAGTCCCTTGTTCATGCCTATGGCCAAGTTCTCCCCTCTTGCTCTGCACTGCACGCCCTACCATTCCATTCATCTCTCTTTCATTTCATATAAGTGAGCATTGAGTAATTGTTTTTGAGTTAACAAGAACACCAAGCAACAAGTTGAGAATTCTTTTGAAATATGAGAATGGTTGCTTGGTGTTCTTGTTGGGTTTAAAGACGATTACATGCTCAAGAATGGTTAGTTGCTAATATATGATGCCACTTCTCACCGGAGTACCAAGATCAACGATATTTTCAACATAGCGACGCCCAATCTGTAATTGGATGTCCGACCGCTTCTTTGCATCCATATTTTTATATTTGCATGGGCTCAATGAGGTTGCCCGTGGCTACCGCCTCATCCTTCTCATGTCATGTGGACGATCCCCCAAAGTGGTCGAGAGATCACGTAACAATATATATGTAATATATATATGATGCCGATTTAATGGTACAAGCACCAACGCTGGGCCTTTATAGAGAAGTCATCACAGACGCTTTCACCACAAACCGCTCAGGATATGTATTTTATCACGCATTTGCCAGGCTAAAACCGCTCGTGATATGTGATTATCACGCACGGTTTGTGGCTGAAACCGCTCGGTGATATGTGATTATCACGCACGGTTTGTGGTCAAACCGCTCAGTGATATGATTATCACTGACGGTTTGTGGATGAAACCGCTCGTGATATATGTTATCGCAGACGGTTTGAACCACAAACCGCTCAGGAAAGTATACATCACGCACGGTTCAAAACCGCTCGCGTGATGACCTCATGTCATCATCGACCCATAAACTCGAGACGGCCACGAAACCGCTCTGTGATGACGCTTTTTGAACCGCTCAGAAAGCCTTTTCTCGTAGTAGTGCATAAAACCGCTCAGATTGTTGCTTATCACGCATTTGCTAAAAACCGCTCGTGATAACCGCCTGTTATCACAAACACATAAAGTCGATTTCGCTTCGTAAACTGCTCGTGATCACGGTTTAGAACCGTTTGTGATGATCCTTTCTATAGTAGTGTCAGGTCTGGTAACCTAGATCGGTTCATATGGATGTCACGATCTAGGCACTGGTCGATAAGATCGAGCAGTTTTCAGTGGTAGTAGATGGGTTTGCGAGAAGTATGAGCTAAAAGCACCAGATGGTTTACTGCGCTTGTTCGCGACCACATTGCATAATACTCCTGCCAGTCGGAATTCCGCCATCGAAGTATGCCGTAGTGCGTGGTCGTATCAAGGCAGTGATCAGATTGGTTCGGAATAGGGATAATATGATTAATTCGATGATTTCCAAGGCTCGATTATGTGAATGAGATTCATGTCCTGAAATTTTTTTTATGCATGTCACCTAGTTACGGACAGCCGTGGTAGGTAATCATTACCACGTTATATAGTAGTATGTGTTCATGTTGCCCAATAGAATTGGATTCTATACATAACACCTTTTGTAGGGATTGATGTGAATCGTATGGCCCATAGTGTATGTGATGCATCTATGGATTTTTCATGACCTGCGTGTCATGCTGTGATATAGCCATCGAGCTACATATTATTGTATAATGATTTGCGTGCCGACATGTGATGCTTGATATTAACCTATGTAATTCATTACTAGCTTTTAGGAGTAATTGCTTAGTAGATGAATGCGGTCGGAGATTTCAAGCATGATGGTCAGAGGACAAGAAGCATGGTGATGGAGATCGTCACGTTAAGGCCATACTATTTCACAGTGTAATATGATTATCTATGAATGTTTATTTTGTTCCTGTTATGCTATTGATCATATTTTGTCATTAAATGTTTTAACATGGTAGAATAGTATCCCTCAAGAAAAATTAAGTAAATTTGATGCTTTTCCAATTGCTGCGCCTATCATGATTTTGATCGTTAATTGGTAGGTCTACCAAAGTAGGGTGCCATTAACTATCTTAATACGATGGGATGGGTGTTGGACACCAACATGCATAGTGTTGGTTTGACTTAACGAAGCTATCAAAACAGTTTTGGGCCTTGGGGCATAGTGTTGGTCGCCAGGGCATAGAGATGCTACCCAACAAACAAGAGTCATATGAGATATGATTGGCAAGAGGTTGCCTACCTAAATCACTAGGTTTCTAGCAGTGATACTAACGAGGATTAAAATCTCTATGTATTACTTTAATACATAATAAAAAACCGTATATCTTCATGGTCGTAACCCCTAAGGCTCACGACCTCCGTGGTCGTAAGGATTCCAGAGGTTATGTCATGGGAAACCTGGTTAGATGAGGTCCTGTATCTAGTCCTCGACCAGATGACTTCTCATAGAAGCAATGAACTGGCATCTGGATCTAACTCCAGGTATATTCTATGTCGTGTGATGAATGGAGCACATGTCGGATTTGTACCATACCACGCGACATGTCATGATCCTAAGACACTGACAACAATCACCTTATGGTTGTGTGTCTCACGGACATACAACCGCCAAATGGTTGGTACTCTATCAACCGCTGCCTCCCTCTGACCTGACGCGTCACCTCTCAAAAGGCTCCTCTTCAAGGAGCAGCTGCCACCTCTTCGACGGTTACTTAAAGATGGAGCGCAGAAGACAGTCAGATCGGATTGAAGCACTGCGATCAGCATTAGATTCATGTTTCAAGTCTAATTCTGCAATATAGCAAGCATTACGCTCAGTGCAATTAGGATTAGTCCACTGCCTTGCAGAAGGCACCCCCTGTAATAGCCAGTTCATAGCAATAAAAGAGCAGTCCCATTCTCTCCCAAGAACTCTTTGCCATTTTCTGCTTTTTATTTCATAAGATCAGCGACTTGATCGTCGACAGCTGACAGAGGTAGAAGGCGTTGAGTTTTTGAAGATTACTTCGCTCAAGCATTGCTCATCCACTTCCATTACTCCGTTATCACTCATGCAAACATGGCGGGGACTTGGGATAAGGAAAACTGGTTCAACCTAGCGGACTACTCCAACCTCGACATGGACGCATGCATCCGCGCCATGGAAGAAAATGGGATGTCATCATCCTTCTTCTCTGCCGGTTCGCCAGTCGCAGATATTGATGAAATCGACCAGATGGATGAGGATACACCGCCACCAACAATGGCACTCTCAGAGGAACTACTTGCTCTAACTAGTTCGGAATGTCCCAACACCTCTGCAAGCCCAGTCGATCGGACTGGCAGAAGTGGCAATGGGAGTCCAGCGCAGCGACCAGAGAGTCCAAGTACTCTCGATATTGTCATAGGCGACCAGTATTCGCCAACAGCTCCTACGCATTCCGGGGGCCAAGCGACACATGGTAAGGGTATCGATGAAGTTATCTGTAACATCCCAAATCTGGGTGTGTGTTTCAAATGTAAGAAAATGAGTAGAAATTAAAACTTTTCTTGCATCTTGAAGTTTTGAACTTTTCTGTAATTCTTGTAAAGGAATTGTGGGAAATCAAAAACCTAAATCTCCAATTGACTAAAGTCATGACCCTTTTTAAACTTTTTAAGAAAAGTTTGTGGTCAACCCCTGGAAATATTTTTTCTTGGTTCTAGGGATGCTGTGTGACTCCTCTGAAAAATTTCATAATTTTTAGAAATTATTTGATAATTTTTGGAGGCCAGTCAAACCAGTTTGACTTATGGTCAAACCCTAGAACAATCCTTGTAGAATTTCTGGAGAAAAATGCTGTGCATAAAAACCTTTGAAAATTTTACACAAGGTTTATCCTGGAGTGAGGAACCTCCAGTCAAAATTTCAGAATTTTTGGAGTTAGTTTACTACCTCTAATAATTCTTCAAAATTTCAGCTTGAAATTTAAACCCTAGTCAAAGCCTATTCTAAGTTGGTTGGGTCCGAGCCCGTTTTGAGTTTTGGTTGAACCCAACCATCCCGCTCAGTCCCGAGCCATTTCAAGTGGTGCGCTGGTTTGGACCGTCGGATCTCGCTTCAACGGGCTGGATTTAATGGGCCGTTCGGACCAACCCCTTTTCAATCGTTGGATCGCAATCGAACCTCCCAGGTTGCTTTCTATCACGACCGTTCTTTTTCCATCCCACCGTTTGAGTGCGTTGGGCTCGAGTCTTATGGTTGGACTCAACCTCTAACTCACTCGGGCTCAAGCCGCTCGGTTTCCTCTCGCTGACCGGTGGACCCCATCGTCTCCTGGTCATCCTCTTCCTCACGCCAACAAGACCATGGCGCAGAGTGGGAGAGCAAAGGCTCATCCCTTCCCCTTGTCCCAAGAACGGCTTTAGCATTTAATGCTTGCCAGGGTTGCCCTCAAAGTCTCCCCTTCACCTGCTCCCATCCTCTCGGCTCATGGCAGCAGGCTTGACCACCATGGTGTTGCTGCTGTTGCCCCCTTGCCTCTCTCGGCTATAAGTAACCACTAAGCTCTCCCTCTGTTTTCTTTTAACACCCTTGAGCTTTGCCTTGCTCCTTTGTGCTTGGTTGAGCTCAAGTCACCAAAACCCTAAATCCTCCATTGTCGGCCGCAAGCGAGCTCCTTGGTCTTCGGTGTTATAGTGGATTTCTTTCCAATCTTTTTGCTCCAGCTTGTTCCTCTAATCACCTGGAGTAAAACCCCTAATCCAATTTTGGTTTGCCTCAACAGGAAGCAGCTAATTTTGGATTTCCCCTCTTTCGACCGAGCTTCACCCCTTTCTTCCCCGCCTCCGGTAAGGTGCTCCTTTCTTCAATTAAATGCTCATGGACCTTCTGTGAGTTATAATGGAGCTAACCCTACCACCCGGTGGTGTCATTTTTGCTCAGGCCGTCACCTCCACTTCATCTTCCTTGGCGCCGGCAAGTTCTCCCATCGTCGGAGCTCCTCAGACCTCCTCGGTTCCTCTCTGTGCTAAGGTAACCTTCTAAGTAGTCCCTAGAAGCCGGCACACCTTATTTGAACCGCCGAGCTCCTTTTCGCTATTGTCTTTTGGTCAGTGCGTTGCCCGCCGCCCATCTCCGACTAGTCACGATGTGGTCGTCCTCCGTGGTTGCCACCGCCCATTGGTGGTGTGCGTGGCTATTGCGGTCTCATTTTGCTCTTGGCTCGCCACGCATGGTCCACGCCGCCGGGCGGCAAGCCGTTCTTTTTCACTGCTTTCGTTGTTTGGACGCGAGTCGCACAAATAAGTTGTCAAGTTAGGACCGAGATTCTCTTCATTAATTGCTAATCAGTTGTTAATAATTGCTTAGTATTAATGGCGGTCCTAAGCGTTGCTCGTGGTGTCATCGCGATAGTGGGGCCCGCCTTTAAACCCCCGAGCGCGTCGCAACGCTAGGTTCATCGTGGCCGTTGGATCAAAATCACGGCTTAGATCGTGGACGTCAACCATCGGGCATTCACCGTCGATCTAGATCCAACGATCTAGATCGCCGTGAACGTTCGACCACCGAACGCCGGTAAATCCATTTCAAGATCTACGGTTGAAATCATGGACCTTCGGACCTGACCTCCGTAGCCTTGGTCGCCCAATTCTTGATCAATCTACCGAGATTGCGTGAACGTCGTGGCCGTTCGGACGTTGTTTCCGCTCACGGTACCATCGCGAGATCGACGGCCCACGTTCATTTGATCTTTCGGACCGCCCGAAGGTTCGATCAACGAGGACTGTTGGATCTAGATCCAACGATTTCGTGTGCGTTTCTGTGCACGCGCGTGGCTGTGTTACGAAGCGCGTGGGCCGTGTGATTCGTGATCGACGGCCCTCATTTTGCCACGTCCTTTCCAATTGAGTAAAGTTTGTTTAATTCATTAAGCTTTATTTCTACACTGAAAATTGTATTAAATTTCAAAATTGCATAACTAATTCATTTTAAACCCTTTTTGGTTGATTCAAATTTTGTTACTTCTGGTTTTAACTAAGCTTTAATCTAAAAATGGTTGTAAGCTTAGTTTGGCTCCAGAAAATTGTGTTAGTAGATTCAAATTAGGATTAGCTTTTTTTGCTGCATTAAAAATCCATTTAACTTGAAAAATGCATAAGTAATTCTCTGTAACTCCTTTTTGAGTGAAATCAACTTTGGTGGTTTCCTCTGTTAGTGTGCTTAATTTTAGAATAGGATTTAGGCATGCTACTATTTTTAAAGCTCTTGTGGTTACAATTGTTTTGTGCTCTTTTTCATGTCTTTAAAAAATCATAGAAAATGCATCTTAGCTCCAAATGAGGTGAATCAAATTGTGTTGTTCCTCTTATGAGGTGCTCTGTTTACCATAAAAATTTCAGGTGCACCACCTCTTTGGAAAATTGTGTTAAAGAATTTAATTCGGATGAACGGTAACCGAAGTGAATTTGTCAACCTTTTTCTAGCCGGCCAAAATTGTTTTGGCCATAACTTTTAGCATCAAGTATCCAAATCAATTGATTCTTGTTGCTAAATTCCTTAAAAATCATGCTCTACCTGCTGTGTAAATTTTGTGGATTTTTGGTTAACTTTAGTTTTTGAGTCCTTTCGGTGTTCTTCGTTCTTATCGGTTCTTTTCGTTCTTTTCGTTAGGTGTCCATTTGAGTTCATTGATAATCTAAAGTGCTCTCTGCAAAAGAAACCGAGCAACTTCAGCAAGGTAAGCAGTTTGATCATAATATCCCCATTACTTTTAAAAGTCTAATACTTTGTTTACAAATTGTATGTATGCATGCTTTTGTGTCAAAGTTAATTTTACCGATTAGAGGTAGCTAATCCTATTGCATGGTTGCCTTTAAATTGTTCATCCCCTGCCACTAAATTTAAGGTATTAATCTCACCGGTGAATTAGAGCCCAGTGGTTGAATTATGCTCTTTTATTGTCTTTACGGTGTCATGCTTAGAAGTGCTTAGCTACCGGTAGAATTGGGCGGTTATTGACTTAGTCGACAACTTTGATCACACAAAATTATTATTACCATTATGCTCAGCACTTTGTGCTTTGTTACTTTGTAAAGTCCAAAAACTGAAACTGAAAATGAAATGTTTGAGACTTGGGCACAATGGTTGATGGTGTGATCTAATGGTGTGACTGGAATGGTGCATGGGTCAACAAGGACCGAGTTACTTGTGTCACTAAGCCAAGCGATTATTGCGTGCTAACCACACGAGGGGGATATGGGACCTCTCTTGACTTAGTACTTTGGCGTGTATTAGCTCCGAGTTGCAGGAGGTTGTGTGTGTGGTTGGTGTTGAAAAAGAAACTTGTGGTTATGTGTTGGGTGAGCGGGAGTGGAATCCTGTTTAGGCTCTCCACACCGAAGGGCATTGTAGTTGTCCGGAAGCTTTATCCTACAGTGGTAGTTGACTTTCGGCTTTACAATGACTCTGTCTCAACGTATGGGTTTCCATCCATACGGGCAACTCGTAGTTAATGCACAATATTGGAAATGTCTCGTAGGACTTAGCCGCGCCGGCATACCAAAGGAAGTGTGCTTAATCATGTGGCGAAAAGGCGGTCTGACGTGTGGGTACATTGGTACACCCCTGTAGGGTTCAAACTATTCGAATAGCCTCGTCCTAGGTTATGGACATGCTTGGTAAGGTCATGCAAGAACTAGACTATAACCTTTAATTAAAACTTGATGTGGGTGGTATGAATGGGGAATTCATGCTATTGTTACGGTGGCTATTGGATAGCCACTTCCAGGATGTCTTGTTATTATTGTTACTTGTTGTCTCGCTGCTTTTGTCAAATAAAAACAGATTGTAAAACTGCTTTAAATCTATTACATTATTGCAAAGAAAAACTTGCTTTATGCTGAAAATGAGTCTAGAGCCTCCTCCACTTAAATAAGCTTGCATGTAGCTATGTATAGGCTATTACACTACACGTAAGTCTTATGCGAGTACATTTTTGTACTCATTTGCTTTGCTTAATTAAATGTTGCAGAGGAGGAAGCCGATCCTCAAGGATCCACTTTTGTGAGTCAGTGATGGGTTTGATTTACTAGGTTGGCGGCCCGCTTGGTTGCCTTGTGGGTTAAAGGCACACTAATTGGCTCTTGTTTATCGCCATCTTATGGCTTTTGCTTCCGCTGTTTATTTAACTCTTTAGCTGTTATTTGGCCGGTCGGCCCCTTTTGTAATAACTCTATATTGTATATCTTTTGATTTGCTTAGTTGTTGTAACATCCCAATTTTCTGAGCTTTAAAAATCCTTTGAATAGTTAGTAGGATAAAATTCACCATTTGATTTTATTTGAATTTAATTCAAAAGCTTAAACATGGACTTTGTACATCAAAATAATTTAATATGATTAAAAGTCAACATCAACAAGGGTCAAAACTATTTTATTTGGGTTCTTTGTGCTTGGATATATTTTCTAGAATTTTTCCAAGTTTATTTGCTAATTTCTATTTGCTATTTGGATTGCTGGTTATTTCTAAAATAGAAAACCTAATCTAAATCTCAGTTAAGCTTTCGCCAAATCTTCTCAAATTTATCTTCCTTTTCATAGCGTGGCTGTGTAGCGGTGTCATCATGTTCAACCAATTTCCCAGCTTCATGTTGTAGCGACCTTTTCACTGGCCGTTGATCGTTGTTGAATGGTCCGATGGAGTTCAATCGACCGGTGGGTCCGAATGTCACCAGCAGCTTTGGGCTGCTCGATCGTGGTGGACGGTCGATCAAGACCCAACATCTCCGTTCGCCGCACCTCACAAGATGCTTGGTCCCACTGTCGACCTCACTCTTGCCGCTTGTCACGTGGCTTTGCCCGAGCCGTAGCCGCTGACAAGCGGGTCCCACCTCATTTCTGTTCGTCGTCTCCGAATCCGTCGGGGAGTTTGTTGCACCACCGCTCGGCCGTTTGATTTGCAAATCTAAGGAACCAATCTCCGACTAACTATAATCCGGCTCCTTTTCAGAGAAGACGTCACGACTCCATTACGAGCGGCCGAGCATTTTTGGCAGGTCTCCAAGCTATTCATTGGCCGGACTGGTTCCGACCAGCCAACATAGAGAAGTTAAATAGGACTCGGAACCCATTAGAATTTCTTCAAATTTATTCTACGGCCATCAAGGCCGCTGGTGGAAACGATAACGTGATGGCAAATTATTTGATCACGGTCCTTGAAGGGTCTGCCCGGTCGTAGTTGCTTAACCTACCGGTCGGATCTATCTATACTTGGGAATAGCTCTGCGATACTCTGATCGCCAACTTTTAAGGGAGTACGACTGCCCCGGAAAGGATGATGATCTTCATTAGATGAAGCAAAAGACCAATGAAATTTTTCGATAATATATCAAGAGATTCAGTCAGGTTCGGAACTCCATCCCAGAGATCGCAGAATCTTCTGTCATCCAGGCCTTTAAAGCAGGGCTGAGGAATCACCAGTTTATGGAGGATACTACAATAAATCCTCCACGAACAACCGTCGAACTTTTCAACATAGCGGACAAGTACGCGGCCGCTAGTGAAGCGGTGAAATGGTATGAAGCCATTGATCGGAAGGATAAAAATTCCCAATCGGGTCTGGAGAAGCAGGAGAAGAAAAGCAAGAAGTCTCTCAAGAATTAGAAGAATCGCAGGCCTAACAACAAGGAAGTCCTTACTATTCCCGAGAAGTATACCAAGGGTAAGAAAGATTTCACCAGTCAGAACAATGGTAAGGCTCCGACCAAGGACTTTGGGAAAACCAAGAAGTGGTGTCCACTTCACAAAGCGGCAGGGCATGATTTGCGCACCTGCCGGGCCTGGCAAAGTAAGCTGGAAGATTACTACTCAGGCAAAGGACCCTTCTCCTCCATAACAGAACTTGGAGCTCTAAGAAGGATAAAGATAGCGACGAAGAGATGGACTACCAAGAGCCGCAACATACGGTGGATATGATCTTCGGAGGATCCTCCTCATACAATTCAAGACGTCATCTGAAGGCCATGGAGCGGGAGGTCAACCTTGCCGAGTCTCCGATCACCGTCAAGCCGTCCAGGTGGTTAGAAACTATAATCTCCTTCAGCAAAGAAGACTGCCCCATCCCATCGACTCGACCAAGTAGGTTTCCTATCGTAATTCAACCTACTATTAACAATTGTAAAGTCAATCGAGTCTTAATAGATGGAGGTAGTTCTTTAAATATTTTGTTTGCGGGAGCATTGGAAGAGATGCATATCCCAAGGTCCAAGGTAAAACCTGTGAAATATGCCTTCCACGACATAGTTCCTGGTTCTACCGCCAAACCGATAGGACAGCTGTCCCTATTGGTTATGTTCGGAACAACATATAATGGAATCCTCGGTCATCCGGCTCTAGCAAAATTCCTGATAGCCATGCACTACGGTTATTAGAGTCTAAAGATGCCAGGACCGAAAGGTATCATCACGGTTCGAGAATATCGAAAAATGTCTTATGCATGTGATCGGAAGTCCTTAGAACTGGTCGATGAGCTTCTGACCAGGGAAACTAACCCATCACCCATGCAGGTCAAGTACTCAAGGCCAAAGATGGCACCAAAGCCTTCTGACCAGACCAAGGAGGTACCACTCGGCAAAGGCGCTCCTTTAGGAAGCGCCAACACTCCGTCTGGGTCAAGAAACGCTAATGCATCAGCCCAAAAGGTACTGGTCGGGGCAAGACTCAACCACCAATAGGAAGAGTCGCTCATCTCCTTCCTCCGAGCAAATCAGGACGTATTCACCTGACAAACGTCTGACATGCCCGGAGTCCCTAGAGAGGTGATCGAGCATAGGCTAGCTCTCTAGCCTGACAAAAAACCGGTCAAGTAGAAGCTCCAGCGTTTCGCACCTGATCGGAAGGAATCAATCCAGTCAGAGATCGACAAGCTCCTCAAGGCTGGGTTTATTCGTGAAGTCGACCACCCAGAGTAGCTTACCAACCCTGTAATGGTTAGAAAAAGCAATAGAAAATGACGAATGTGTAGTGACTTCATAGACCTTAATAAAGCTTGTCCGAAGGATAATTTTCCCCTTCCACGCATTGATCAACTTGTAGACTTGTAACGTCCCGTCTGTCTTAAGGTTCTTGCCCAGTTTTCAAAATAAAAGTAACCCTTTGGTTTTGATGAGAATTCAAAGCTTAACCTGATATTTTGAAAATTTGGAGAGTTTAACTTGAATTAATCAAACCTTAACTAAGCTTCTTGTTGGTGCTCTCTGCTGGTTGTGGCTCTCTGTTGTTTCCTCATTTGGGCCTTGTTTTTTTCCTTCAAGCTTCTCTGTGTGCCTCTTGGTTTATCTTTTCTCTTCTAACCTCCGTTGTTGGTTTTAATCTCTTTGAGATTTAGACCTCCCCCTTGTTAGGACCTCCTCTTTGGAGATCTTAACCGCTCGCACCTCCCTTGATCGATCTCGTCGTTAGGACCTCCTCTCCGGAGATCTTAACCGCTCGAGACCTCCCTTGATCGATCTCGGCCGTTAGGACCTCCTCTCGAGATCTTAACCGCCAGACCTCCCTTGATCGATCTGGCCGTTAGGACCTCCTCTCTCGAGATCTTAACCGCTCGAGACCTCCCTTGATCGATCTCGCCGTTAGGACCTCCTCTATGGAGATCTTAACCGCCGCACCTCCCTTGATTAGATCTCGCCGTTAGGACCTCCTCTCTGGAGATCTTAACCGCTCGAGACCTCCCTTGATCGAGATCGACCGTTAGGACCTCCTCTCTGGAGATCTTAACCGCCAGAAACTCCCTTGATCGAGATCTGGCCATTAGGACCTCCTCTCTGGAGATCTTAACCGCTCAGACCTCCCTTGTTTAGATCTCGCCGTTAGGACCTCCTCTCTGGAGATCTTAACCGCTCAGACCTCCCCTTGATCATATCTGGCCGTTAGGACCTCCCCTTTTGGAGATCTTAACCATCCAGATCCCTCTTCTATTTGATCCAAGGGTCCGCACCTCTCATTGTTTAGTCCAACGATCCGCACCTCCTCTTTGTTTGGATCGGAAGGTCCAGACCTCTTTAGGCCTAGGCCTCCCTAGCGTTTGGACTCACCGCTGGCTCTTGCGGTCATACTGCTTGAGTTTTGCCTTTCTTGCCTTAGGACCGTTTGATCCGCATCAGATGGCTTGGCTGAGTTGGCTCGTTCGCTTGGTCCGAACGGCCCAGTTGCCTTGCCCCGATCAAGTTCCTCCTCTCCCAAGCCCTAGCCTGCGGACCTTACCTCCCTGTGCCTTTTGATCTAGACCGTTAAGGTCCTCCTCTTTGAGATCTTGACCGTCGGGCCTCCCTTTTGGAGATCTGAGTGTCAGGACCTCCTCTTGAGTCTTTGGACCTCCTGTCCCAGACCTCCCCTTGAGTGTTTTGGACCTTCTCCCAGACCTCCCGGTGGTCTCTTCGGAGATGGCCCTTGTGGTGGGGCCACCTCTTTGACCGACAGTGCACCCTTTTGATCGCCCCACTTGTCGGCCTCACTCAACCTTGTTATCATTGCTCCCGCCTCGAACTCTGTGAGCATTTAATAGGTGTCGGATCACATTAAATGCAACACATCTGAGGTACCTTATTTTAATTCTTTTAGGACAAGCCTGCCCTAGCTACCCGATTGCTTTACACGTCGTTGAACCCTTTCTTGGTGCACTCGGCCACTCTGGCTATATATAGCCCGGCAAGCTGCTTGCCACCTTTTGCTCATTTCTAGTTTCCTTGACTCCTTTGCTGGTTTTCTCTCGCACAAGACCTCCTCAGAGCTCGCCGAGGTCAGGCTTTGAGCCTCTTGGTTTTCCAATTCTTGCCGAGTTGGTTTGAGTTCTTTTGAGTCTTTTGAAGTTCTTTGGCCTAGTGTGGTCTTGCTTATTTGGTTTTTGCGAACGTGTAGATCCTGCGTTTGAGGAAGAGTTCTTAGACCCAGTAGCTTCTACTGAAGGTTCTCCACTGCTTGACCAAGGCAAGCCACAGACCCCCTTTTGATCATATTGAACCCAGCTTTGCAAATATATTTTGGTTTTACTTTATCATGCATGGCTATTTTTATAAAAAATGTTTGGGCTGTAGTTACTTCCCTACTTGTTATTATGTCTCCTTTATAACTTGCTCAAGTCGTGTTGTCATGTTCACCTTGTAAGCCTTAGATTGGGTATTTAGTTGGTATTTTTTGTTATTTGCTAACATGGGGCCGTAGGTTTATGTATAGCTTTGCTCTAGATACCGTGGTTCTGGTGTATCATGTTTCATCCTTAATAATCTTGACTAATTGAATTATGGAACCTGTGGTTGGTGCCACTGTTAAGCAACTTTGGTGTGATGCCATTGTTGTGTTGACTGTGGTGTGAGACCATTTTGTTAAAACTATTGTGCCAAGACTGGGTGGTCTTTTGGCAGGGTTAATTACAAAATGTTTTTGCTGAGGCAAGAAGGCAGGGAGTGAGTAGTGGGTGCTTTGCACATTGGGGTTGTGGAAGTCTTGCCTTAGCACAATTAAGGACTCAACTTTGTGTTCTGTTGATCCAGGCCAATCAAGCAACCACAAGATCATTTTATGGGAATGGTCTAGGTTGAATAATTAGCAATGAGATGGCTTGGGGTCATTGTGGATGGCGTCTTGATTCGTTGGCGCAAGAGGGGCACCCCATAACCTCATGGACTTCTAGACCAAAGGGGGAATGCGAAACCTTAGCGGGCAGCTCAAGCCGCCTCAAAGCTTTGTAAAGGTCTTGTCATGCGCTCTCTAGACTGCTCACCATCGGAAGTGAGCAAGGGTCTTTCCGGAACCCGTCCTGCTAGAGAGACCGTGGATTGTGGGTAAAGTTGTACACCTCTGCAAAGTGAAAAATCTATTCAATAGCCAAGTCCTTGGTCATGGACATGCCCGTGAAATTGGTGCAAGGGTAGTGCTTGTGAACTTGGTGTTCCTGGACACTTCATGAGGTAGTGGCTTTGCCTCGAAGAGACCTTGGCCGGCTTTAGAGGGGTCATGGCTGGCTCGAGATGTGGTCCAGGGGCTGGCTTTGAGCTCTAGAGTTAGTGCTCTAGAGGGGTCGTGGGAGAGGTCCTGGTCATGGATGTGACCAGACCTCCCCTATTTGGTTGTGGATGTGAGTTGGTGCTCACTCTATCTTTTCGAAAATCAAATGTATTATGTACTACTGTTTTAACTTGCTGCTTTTCAATCTACTTATGTTATTGCTGTCAAAACTTAGCTTTCCGCAATCTAACCATACAGCTCTCAATTGGTAAGCCTTTGCATGAATATTATTTGCATAATTGCTCCCTGTGACTTGCTGAGTACATTCAAAGTGCTCATGGCTTAAAGCCCTGTGTCAAAGCAGATTTTGAAGATGATCAGGTGCAGGGTAGTGCAGACCTCTTTGAGGAGGAGTTCTACGATGATCCAGCTGCCTAGGACGTCCTCCACCCGACAGCCTGTGGGCTTGCTGGATGGCCTCTGCGTGCTTTGTGCTTTTGTTGTTAAGCCCTCTCTGTTGTCAGTTTTTGTAAGCCCTTAGTGACAGACCTCTTGTAAACAAGCTTGACCTTAAGGTCCCGTTTAATATTAAGTTTAATTTGTTTGCTTCATCTTTTGTTTGACCTCGTGGTTGTGATTAAACCTTGTGTTTCTGTGTGAGCTAGCATCAGATGTCCTGGGACTAGCTCGGTGCACAGGGGTAGGATCTCCAGGAGGTCCTACGGGACTTAGCCTGGGAGATCCTGTCGGACCTCCCTGATGATATACCGAGAGGTGCTACCGGCAGGTTGCGGTATGCCAGATCAAAAATAAAAAAATGGTCCTCCCGGACCTTTGCTGTATATCACAAGGTGGGTCGTCACAAGACTCCACCTCCGGCTTTGAGTTGTTAAGTTTTTTAGATGCATACTCGGGGTACCACCAGATTAACATGAGTAAAGAAGATGAAGAGAAAACTTTCTTCATCACTCCATATGGCACTTACTACTATGTTAAGATGCCATTTGGTTTCAAAAATGCCAGTGCAACTTTCCAAAGGTTGATGCAGAAAACCTTTAATCCTAAGATAGGTCGAAATCTGGAAGCCTACGTTGATGACTTGGTCATAAAAAGCATCAACGCCGATGACCATATTTCCGACCTACAAGAGACTTTCAATAACTTAAGAAGGCGTAACCTTAAGTTAAATTCAGAGAAGTGTGTGTTCGGAGTTTCATCGGGAAAGCTTCTTGGTTTCCTAGTTTCAGCTAGAGGGATTGAATCAAATCCAGTGAAGATTTTAGCCATCGAACAGATGCGTCCTCTGACCACGAAGAAAGAAGTCCAAAAACTAACCGGCTGTATGGCAGAGCTAAATCGTTTCGTAGCACGGTTAGGTGAGAAGGGACTCCCTTTCTTCAAACTCCTTCGGAAACACAGAATTTTTGAGTGGATTAAAGAGGCAGAAGACGCCTGTGAAGAACTTAAGAAGTACCTTACGAGTGCCCCGATCTTAGTCTCTCCGAGATGGGGAAAAACATTGCTGATTTATGTGGCTGCAGCGCTGCAAACAGTCAGTGGTGTACTGGTCGTTGAACGTGAAAACATCCAACGACCGGTGTATTACGTAAGCAAAGTCTTACATGGACCAAAGGAACGATATCCACAGGTACAAAAGCTGCTCTATGGTCTCCTTATGGCTTCAAAGAAACTAAGGCATTACTTTCAGGCCCACAAAGTGATCGTACCAACTGGATATCCCTTGGATCAAGTCCTTGGAAACAGGGAATCATTAGGACGAATAGCAAAATGGGCGGTTGAGCTTGGGGCGTTCGACCTCCATTTCATCTCACGAATAGCAATCAAGTCCCAGGCAATAGCAGAATTCATTGCCAAATGGACAAACCCTGAACCCACCCAAGGGCTCGAGTACGAACACCACGACGAGTGGACAATGTACTTTGATGGCTCCTTGATGCTCAAAGGCTCGGGGGCTGGAGTTGTCTTGATATTCCCTACTGGCGAACACATCAAGTACGCCATCCAGTTAAACTTTTCTGCTACAAACAATGTAGCAAAATTTGAAGGTTTACTGGTAGGACTCTGAGCAGCTTGTTCGCTTGGGATTCGTAAATTACTAGTAAAAGGTGATTCTCAACTAGAAGTGAATCAAGTCGGGAAAGAGTATCAATGCTCAAGTACTAAGATGCCATTTTATCTTGCCGAAGTACGAAAACTCGAAAAGCACTTCTTCGGTTTCCAGATCCAACACATTCCTAGAAAGGAAAACTTTCTGGCAAACCAGTTGGCACGGATGGCATCCACCAGGTCACCTGTCCCACCTGGAGTTTTTCTCGAGCAACTCAATTCACCCTCGGTGGTCGAGCTTTCCAAGGACATAGATGTTCCACTAGAGGTCATACAAATCGACTCTAAGAACATGGATGCTCCATAGGTCGTACAACATGATCACGGTAGAGATTGGATGACGTCGATCTACAATTATCTTCAGCATGGCATTATTCCTAACAATGATATAGAGGCTGATCGTATATCTTGAAAAGCCAAATCATGCACTCTGATCGAAAGTACCTTGTATAAACGAGGATCTCACGGAGTGTTGATGAGATGCATATCTCAAATGGATGGCATTAAGTTGCTATCCGATATTCATGGAGAAGTCTGTGGAGCACATCATTCCTACAGAACGTTGGTCGGTAAAGCCTTTAGACAAGGATACTACTAGCCATTTGCCCTTCATGATACAAAAGAGCTTGTGATGAAGTACGTACAATGTCAATTTTATAGCCGACAAGTACATCAGCCGGCACTAGCTATGCAAATCATACCTCTTTCTTAGCCTTTTGTAACCTGGGGATTAGACATTTTGGGACCTTTACCAAGAGCACTCGGGGGCTTTGAATTCATTTTCGCCATGATTGACATGTTTGCAAAATAGATAGAAGCCGAGCCAATTATCAAAACAATATCTGAAGACGTTAAGAGGTTCCTCACAAAAAATGTGATAACACGATTTGGTATACCTAGTCGCATAATCACAGATAGCGGTATCCAGTTCTCTAGCGGAAATTTTCAGGAATTTTGTGACGATCTAGGTATCAAGGTACATTTCTCTTCTGTCGCTCATCCATAGAGCAATGGACTGGTTGAGCGGGCCAATGGTATCATAATGCAAGGAGTGAAACGCCAAGTGTTCGACCAATTAATCAAATGGTCAGGAGCTTGGGTTCAAGAACTTCTTTTTGTGTTATGGGCCGTTCGAACCACGACCAGTCGTGCGATTGATGAAACTCTATTTTTTCTAGTTTATGGTGCCGAAGCCATGCTTTCTCTAGAACTGAAAATAGGTTCTGCTCGAACTGATTATTTCAATCAGAATGATCAGATTCATCGAAGACTCGACGGCATCAATTTCCTTGAAGAACGACGGAACCAAGCCCTCATACGATCGGCAGTTTACCAACAAGCCATGCGAAGGTACCACAGTTGTAAGGTGCAACCTCGCAGACCTAGTCAGAGGTGATCCGTTCACGATAAACTCAGAATCAGGCTAATCGCAATAAACTTTCTCCCAAATGGGAAGGTCCATACATTGTGGTCGAAGTCACCCAACTTGGTTCGATACGACTAGCTATGTCAGATGGGCGTGTTTTGTCCAACTCTTGAAATATTGATCAATTGCGTAAGTTCTTTGTATAATTGTACTTTCCATTATTTCAATTTATTAATAAAGATGCATTTCCTTTACTTTCTGACGAATGATGTTGTCTATATATCTATCATATCATCTGGTTTGCATACTATTGTTGTCTAATTGTTGGAGAAGACAACATTCTCTCCAATATCCTTTCTTAAGGATGTTTATTACTCTATGGCTACAACATACAAGTCAAACGCCGTAAGGGCCCTAGTCGTGACCATTCAGACAATGGTTCTCACGCGCGACCAACACTATTTTCTTAAAGAAATATATGAGTAACAGGAGCATCACACAGGCAACTACATATAGTACTTTACATGCTATAGATTTCGGGGACTACATTTCTTACCTTCAACAATCTGTTGCACTCTTGTTTTGGCTACTGGTCGGGACACGAAAAGCCTCCTAGTTGAAGTATCTCCTTCTCTGCACGTGGTCCTGCCCACTGGAAGGAGCTTCCTAGCAACGGTCCATTTCTTACGATCATCGCTGCTAGTCGGAACTTGAGCAAGAACACGTCTCGCAAAGTGTTTCTCTTAGTCTCTAGTTCTTAGCAACCCTTTTAACCAGTTTTAGATAAATATATAAACAAGTTCACTTGTCCTTTTTTGCATACATGTTTGCGTATTTTCTCATCAAACAATCCAAGTCTTATCCATCTTCCAACCACACAAGATACCCCAAGATACTTCACAGTATTTCGATTATGGAAATGACCTAAAACTAGTCGAAATCACATGCTGGTTCTGACCACATTGATTTCCTAGTGATACTTAGGCCATTTTTTATAACATAATCAGCATATGCTCTATATCGTGGTCATAACTATTGCTCCTTTTCTTGGTCTACTTCTTATATAGTAAAGTTCTTCAACTAACATAAGCAGTCTGGGATTAGGAAATATATGAGTATTCGGCGAATTCAGGAAGACAAAATAAAGACTTCATTGATGATAAAAGGTAAGTTTTATTTACAAATGCCAAAATATTACATTATTTTACTTCTTGGAGCCAACAGACTGGTTGCTGCGTGGAGACCCGACCTCCATTTGCTCCGCAACCTTATGTCCGAGAGGCGCCATTTCCTCGAACACTTTGGTTGCTTCCTCTCCCAAGTAGTTGAAGTGATGAGGACATGACCCCTATGGATACAACCATATTTGCTATGCTTGTTGTTCCAATTATTAGAGCTCGTGCTCGCCAACTAAATTATCAGGTAACTTCGTTTCTAGGAGTTCATAATTGTTCCATTGAGGATGGATTGCTACCTAAGTCTTGTGATGTCATTCTACTCAGGAACAAAGGCAAGAGGAGTAGCACTACTACCACAACAAGTCAGATCAGTTCGGAATCAGTTTGACAGCACCAGTTTAAAACATACATAACTTTCACATACGGAGTCCGTTGGAGGTCCACGAGTACTTGATGGAAAGGTTATTTCGTCTTCTTTCCAACGGATCTGGCCTCACCTCCAAATTCCTTCTATACTGACCATAATCATCAAAAGAAGATATCATATCACCTGTTTGGGCCAACTTGGGCTTTGTAATCGTATTCAACTTGGCCCATATGCCGGCGGCCCACCTGGGGGGCTTGCACTGTTCACATGAACAGTCACCCACAAATTAGTACCACCTCTTTAGTTCTATTAGATGTGTGGCTCCTTATCCCCTATTTAAGGAGGCAACACCCCCTCTAGTTTTCTTGGATTTTGTTTATGCTTAGTTTGCCTTCGTTGCAACTTGTATCTTTTGCATGTGCTGACTAGACCACCCAATTAAGATCCTTATTCAGAATCCCAACTCAATTCAGATATTTCAATTCTATTTGCAATTTCATATTGCTTTATCTTGTTCTTGCGTGCTTCTTCGGTGTATGCAGGAATCGACCTTCGTGGTCAGGTCAACCGGGTATTCGTGCACGGTTGATAACGACTTATCGAGTAGTTCAGCGATTACGTGGTTTCGAGCCTTGCGTGTTCGTAGCCAGGATCGTGAGAGTTGAGCGACTACTACCGAACTTACCGTCTCATCGAAAGATCAGGGCCAAAACAAGGACCTTCGGGTTCATCAGGTGGTATCAGAGCTATAGTTCATTGGTGAGAATTCTTTTTTTTCCTAGAGTACAAATAGCCAAAAAAATAGGTTTATTTCATCGTCCAAACCAATCTATGCCTTTGCAATTTTTTTCTTTTTAGTTTGCGTTGTTGAATTTTCATTGCATCGTCGAGTCATTGTGCTGGTTTCCTGTCTAGATTGGTCTAGTTTAGGGTCTCTTGCAAATCGTCTAGTTCTGTTCTTCGGGAAAAAGGTGGCGCGCTGTCGCTTGGACCAAAGATAATTGGGCACATGATATATTAGGGCTTGAAGAAAAATTTGCAGATCCAATCTGCTGCGCCGCCATCTCGCGCAGACGAGCATCTGAAGGGATGCGTCCGTCGCCTCAGTCAAGCGCATGCAACGCTCCCGAGGAAGTGCTCAGATCCGATCGTTTTCTTCCGCAGCGCCGCCGCCATCACACGCTGCGCCTTCATCTCCTCTGGCGCTTTCGCCTCCATCGGGGCCTTCGACCAGTGCGTTTCGTCGGCTGTCTCGGTCCGCAAGTGAAGCGTGCATGAAAAAAAAGGAGCAGCAGCGCCAGCAGTCTTCGGTGCCATCCGAGCCGCCACTCGGACTCTTCTCGGGCCACCGCCGCTTCCGGACGACACCGTCACAAGGCCGCCGCCGTATGGACCGCCGCTGCCGTTGTTGCCGAATCTTGGAGCCATCACCGCCTTCTTCGCGCGAATAGCGGCTGCCGCCAGACGGTTGCCGCTTTAACGCCGCCGCCCACCTTTCACTCGAGCCGCTGTGTTGCTCCTCGCTACCGCCACGACCCGGTCCACTCAAGCTCTTCCTTGCCGCCCGAGCCGTGCCGCCTCATGACCTGCTCCTCCGTGCCGCTAAGCTACCACCGCAGACGTAGTTGCCAGCACCGCCGCTGCCAGAGCCGAGCCGCGCTCTTTGCGGTCGGCGCCATCGCCGTCGCATAGGGAGCCAGTTCTGAGGATCAAAGTTCTTTTGTTTTTTTTCTTTCCAGTAGCTTCTGCGTTATAAAAAAAGAATACAGAGAGAAGGAAAAAAAGGAAAGAGAAAAAAGGACAGAAAAAAAGAAGAAAGACAAAGCAGAAAAAAAAAGAAGAAAGAAAGAGAAGAAGAAAAAAAAATTTCAGAGCTACCTCTTTTCTTGACTTATTTTCTTATTTAGTTTGGCATAGTCATCCATTGCTTGTTTGCCTTGTTAGTTCTTGTGCTAGCCTTCCGTTGTTACTACTAGTCGTTCTTGCGAGTTGCACTAGCTAGGCTTGGTTTAGACTAGGACCAGCACTTGTGACTAGTACTTTGAACTGCTTTTCAACTTTGCATACTGAATTGAACATTTGCTACTCCTTTGGTACATACTAGCCTTCCGAACTCCACTTCCTACTAACTCAGCAGGTGCTGCTCCTCGCAATCGTTGGACTAATCGCAAGTGAGAGTATCACAAACTAGCCACCAGTTGTACCACTTCCTTGCTGCATTGGTAAGAACTTGTAAGAACTGGGTATAAGCTTGAGTGTGAGTGACTTGTGAAACTCCAGAACCTAGTAGTTCATAGGGACATATACACTGTGATTTGTTCTTTGTTTCCTACTAACTATGGCAGGTTCACGGGATGATTACGAGATTGATCCACGTCTTCTTCGAGCCATTGAACGAGAGTGCAAGAAAGTCTGCGAGAAAAATGCAAGCTTGAACCAAGTTTCTCCACCACATAAGGTATATGATCGTGATAGTACGTCCAGTAAAACTAATATCACTTTGCCATCCTGTGCTGGTAAATTTGATCCTGATGCCTATGTTGACTGGGAGATAGCTTTAGACAAAGAATTTAAATATTATGAATGGTCTGATAGGCAAAAGATTAGAGCCGCCACTAGTGTTTTTGTTGAGGATGCAATACTTTGGTGGAAGTATTTACGTAGACATGGAAGAGTGTCTCAAACTTGGCACGCGTTAAAGAAACTTTTGAGAGATGAATTTGTTCCTAAATATCATGCTGATTATTTATTAGCTAGATTACAATGTTTCAAACAAGGTCGTAGAACTGTAAGGGAATACTATCATGAATTGAAAACTCGTTTGTTGCGTTGTGGCTTAGAGGAACATGCTGAAGCTACAGAGAATAGGTTCTTAAGTGGGCTTAATCAACCAATTCAGGACCTTCTTATTCACAAAGAATATGGTTCTCTCCCTCATTTATTTATACTTGCCTGTATGGTTGAAAGTCAGATTAAGGAGAATGATAGGAAACATGAGAACAAACCTGTGTTTGTGTCCTTTTTTGTGACTAACAACCTACAGGAAGTTGAGAACCATACCGAAGAGGAGAATGAGCTGATTGAGACACCGACTCCATTGGTTGAGAAGGAAGATGAGGAGATGGATGCACCAACATCATCTGAGGAGAGCCAAAAAGGTAAAGTCCATGGTGCTATCATCACTCAAGGTGAGTATGTTTGTGACGAACTACAATTGTCCATTGTTCATGCTATTTTAAAGCAAAAATTAGTGAAAAACAATTCTGATATGCACATGTTTCAAGTAGAGAATTCAGACTGCATTGACTTGAGTGCACCATGTGATAAAATAATTGAATTGCCTGCTGTTTTGAGTGTTTCCTATGATAAGTTAATCCCATCTAATGATCATGTGGAATTGGTTAGACATAAAGAAGTTTTGACTAGAATTTCTCCTGCTGATTCTTTATGTTATATTATGTTGGATTCACCTATGAAATTGTCACATGCTATGGAGAAAGTTTCTGAAATTGCATGTTCGAAATCCTTGTCTAGTGTCTACACCCCTGGGTATAAGTTTAATTTGATTGGAGATTATGATGTAGACAATCAATTTCTTCTATATTGAATATTCATAACTTGTGATCATGTGAATGAATTGAAGTTTGCTGTTTTGGATAACAATTCTTGTGTGCTGAATCTTGTTCAATATGAGAGGAAAATAAATTTTAGTGCTCATCCAATGCCTATGTGTTCATCCCTTATTGCACCATCTAGTATTGATAGTCTGAATATTGATGTTGAAGTATGGAATAACTTACAATTCTTTTCACCAATGCTAGATGAATTTGCTATTGCTCGATTGAAATCTGATTATATGGATGAATTTTGTTTGATTCCAAAAGTTGTAGATTTGCCCATATGTGCTACCACTGCAAGTTTACAACTTCAGAGATTTGAATTGTATAAACGCTTCACTTACATTTGCAAAACTAGTTGCAATAATTGTTGTGTGAGAAATTTTGTTTTGATCATTAACATATATGATTATTCTTGGGTTAATAATACAATGGGCTTTTATTATCGCTGCTGTCTTATAACATTAATTGTGCAACAACGAAGAACCGTTAAAACAGATGACATATACATATACCATGCATACACCTTGGCTTCTTTGTTACCCTATTTTCAGCTTATCAAAAGCCGAGGACGGCTTTGTTTTCAAGAAAGGGAGGATGATGAGGACATGACCCCTATGGATACAACCATATTTGTTATGCTTGTTGTTCCAATTACTAGAGCTCGTGCTCGCCAACTAAATTATCAGGTAACTTTGTTTCTAGGAGTTCATAATTGTTCCATTGAGGATAGATTGCTACCTAAGTCTTATGATGTCATTCTACTCAGGAACAAAGGCAAGGAGAGTACCACTACTACCACAACAAGTCAGATCAGTTCAGAATCAGTCTCACAGCACCAATTTAAAACATGCATAACTTTCACATACGGAGTCCGTTGGAGGTCCACAAGAACTTGATGGAAAGTTTATTTTGTCCTCTTTCCAACGAATCTGACCTTACCTCCAAATTCCTTCTGTACTGACCGTAATCATCAAAAGAAGATGTCATATCACCTGTTTGGGCCAACTTGGGCTTTGTAATCGTACTCAACTTGGCCCATATGCCGACGGCCCACCTGGGGACGTGCACTGTTCATGTGAACAGTACCCGTGAATTAGTACCACCCCTTTAGTTCTATTAGATGTGTGACTCCTCATCCCCTATTTAAGGAGGCCACACCCCCTCTAGTTTTCTTGGATTTTGTTTATGTTTAGTTTGCCTTCGTTGCAACTTGTATCTTTTGCGTGTGTCGACTGGACCACCCAATTAAGATCCTTATTCAGAATCCCAACTCAATTCAAATATTTCAATTCCTAGTTGCAATTTTAGATTGCTTTATCTTGTTCTTGCGTGCTTCTTCGGTGTATGCAGGAATCGACCTTCGTGGTCAGGTCAACCGGGTATTCTTGTACGGTTGATAATGACTTGTCAAGCAGTTCAGCGATTGTGCGGTTTCGAGCCTTGCGTGTTCGTCGCTAGGATCGTGAGAGTTGAGTGACTACTACCAAACTTACCGTCTCATCGAAAGATCAGGGCCAAAACAAGGACCTTTGGGTTCATCATGAAGTCTTCCTCAACAGCTTGGAGATTTATGGAGGGGTTGGAGACTTTCAGTTTTGCCAAAGCAAAACTAACACCATTCTTGACATCGTCAAACATGGTCTGCGCATGGTTCTCCCAAGTTGTCTTAAGGATACTCCTGAGGTATTTGAGTTGTTGGCCAAGGTAGTTGATCTTCTCCGTGGGATCTCCTAAATTGGCAATTGCATTCCCGATCCCATATCGAAGATCATCTTGTTAAGGTCATTTTCTGCTCACCTCAATGCTTGAGTTTGCTTTGTACAAGTGAATCAAAAGATAAGTACATACGACTAGCAAAAAGGAAGCACACTGGTCGAGTATACAACCGGTTACCTTGGCTCCTCTTTTCAACAGTGTCAAGAACCTCCTTGTGCCTGGTCATCAAATATTCGATCGATCGGTCCTTGTTCTGACATTCTTCTTTAAGCTTGGTAATTATGGCTTCTTTAGCAATAATTTCTTCTTTAAGCTTCTCCGAATCTATTAAACATGATAAAGGGGAGAATTAGTTAAAAGGAAAAGAGCCAAATGATAAAGAAGAAAAGAAGACGACACTAAAAGGGGTGCTTACTTTCTAATTCGGAGTTCTTCTTCTCCAAGATCTTTATTCGCTGGGTCAGTCCTCCAATCACAATGAAATTCTCCACAAAATTCTACAAAAATAGCAAAATTCCTTTGAGTATTTTCCAATTGAAAAAAGTTATTAAAAGTAGTCGTAGAAGATTACCTCAATTGAAATATCATTATATTCTGCAAAAAATAGAGTTAGGACTCGTCTTTGCTTGACGGTCCGAAATTCTTCCCCATGCTTTGTTAAGCTCTTCATCTTTGAAGATTTAGAAGCGATAAAGAAAGGAGACTCCCCGAGAAGAACTCTCAGGTCAAAACCTGATGAGATTCCTCAAGGACCACCACCTCTACAGGTGTGGTTAGAACCACCACCTCCGTAGGTGTGGTCGGAGCCACCCCGGGTTCCTGAGCTGGTGTTGCCACCTGCTCGGGGGCTGGCTCGACCTCTTCAGGAACTTTCTCCTGAAGGGTGCTCTGATCATCATCAACCGGAATACCAGAGAATCTACAACGACATGGAAAAAAAAGAGGTTCAAGACTAAAAAAGACACCAGAGGTAATTACTTACATAAGACCTTTCATGTATTTCTATCTAGTCGTTTTCTTGGTCTTTAATTTGAAACGCGCTGGAGAAAAATTCGTCGCGCTTGCCTTCCTCTTCTTTTCAATCGACTTCACTGATCCCAAATCGATAGGGTTGGTTAGACCCCTCACCTCCACCAATTAAAGGTCGGAAGCAATATTCTCGACCAGCTGGTCGAGAATAAGATCTCTGACCATCAGGTCGGAGGGTGTGGTCTCATCGGTCTCTAAAATAGTTGCTTTAGTAGCAACTGGCAGGTCCTGAGCGACCGCACTGGAGTCCACGACGATCGCCTAAATTAACAATCAAAGTTAGTTAGGTGATAAAAATCCTTCATCTAAAATATACATTTTTGTTCGGTTACCTAACTCTACATGACCACCATCTCGAGTGGTCGTAGGAGTGGTCGGAGCATTAATTGGCTCACAGCTTTCCATGGCCTCATTGATCCTCAATCCGACTGACTGCACATCAAAGAAGGTTTATGGTAAAACCGATCGGAAAACATATAAAGATAGAAAGTGGTTGATATTTTACCTTAAGTCTCTCAGCCCTCTCTTCAGCGGAAACAACCGCTAAGATCCAAGGGAAATCAGCGTTCTCGCCAGGCTCTCTGACACAGATCATTTTGATCCGACTTCTGATCTCATCAGGAGACAGAGTTGTAAAGATAAACAAGAGACTTTAGAATCACAGAAATAATTAACCAATGAAAGCAAACTGGTTAGAATTCTTCAGGACTTACCCTCCTTGGAGTCTTTGGTCGCATCATTACGACCAATATACCAGAACATCAGACATGCTTGGGCCTTCAAGGGGCTAATCTGGCGCATGGAAAAGTCCCTTACTACATGCCAGGAGGTTAAACCCCTGACATTAAGGAGTTGGATGGCTTCAAACCATCTCCCCACTTTTCCCTCCTTCTTTGTGGAGGAGCACCATTCTGGATTCTCGACCGCCTTCTTACCACTATAGTAAAGGCTGTCTTTCTAAGTGACCGTCATGTAGATCCAGCTTTTCTTCCATGACGACCACG
This sequence comes from Phyllostachys edulis, assembly GCA_036346405.1. Lineage (NCBI taxonomy): Eukaryota > Viridiplantae > Streptophyta > Magnoliopsida > Poales > Poaceae > Phyllostachys > Phyllostachys edulis. The sequence continues at coordinate 59,122,053 of CM070547.1, read as the reverse complement.
AAGACTTTGAGTACATAGGAACATATTCATTAGCTTTTCCGTCGTGGAGGCGCAAGGTGCACTCTCCAGGCGTTTCGGTCGTCTTCCTCGACTTTGCCATCCTGTAGTAGTACTTGAAGAGATCCAGGGTTACAAGGAATCCCCAAGTACGCTTCGCAGAGGTAGACGAAGACGCTGAGGTTGGCAATGACATTGGGAGCAAGATTCACCAGTTCGACTCTGTAATGCTCCAAAACTTTGGGAAGAAAGGAGTGAATTGGGAACCTGAATCCGCATTCGATATATGCGAGGAAAATAGGAATTTCCCCATCTTCACCACTCAGAGAATGCTCTCTGGCTGCTGATCTCCAAGAAATCAGGTTCTTGTCAGGAAGCAACCCGATCTTCTCCAAGCCCTCAAGCTTCTTCTCGCTCAGATCAGAAGTCGACCAGTTGGTGATATGATCCGACATGGCGGAGTTTTGGATAAGGAAAGAAAGGAGCTCGTAAAAGGTTATAGACAAAGGGAGGTCGGAGGCGATTTTTCTCTCAGGAGATGAAAAGGAAAAGCAGAAGGCGTAAAAGCCCTAAGCCCTGTGCTAAGGGATTTGATAGCCTGATAGCCACAATTCTTTAACCGCAATCAGGAGTTACCCAAAAGTCCAACGGACAGGAAGACTCTTTGAGTCCCAAAGCAGTTTCTCAACTTTAAAATGAATACAGACCACCTCGTGTGTCACGACATTAAATGAGGGTCTACCCGATATGACTTCATCGGGGGAAAATGTTCACATAGCCAATTCATTTAAAGTTCGGGGGCTAGCTGACGAGGATTAAAATCTCTATGTATTACTTTAATACATAATAAAAAACCATATGTCTTCATGGTTGTAACCCTTAAGGCTCACAACCTCCGTGGTCGTAAGGATTCCAGAGGTTATGTCGTGGGAAACCTGGTCGGATGAGGTCCTGTATCTAGTCCCCGACCAAATGACTGCTCTTAGAAGCAATGAACTGGCATCCGGATCTAACTCTGGGTATATTCCATACCGTGTGACGAATGGAACACATGTTGGATTTGTTCCATACCACGCGACATGTCATGATCCTAAGATACTGACAACAACTACCTTACGGTTGTGTGTCTCATGGACATACAACCGCCGAACGGTTGGTACTCTATCAACCGCTGCCTCCCTCCGACCGGATGCGACACTTCCTAACAGGCACCCCTTCAAGGAGGAACTGCCACCTTTTCGATGGTTACTTAAAGATGGAGCACAGAAGACAGTCGGATCATATTGAAGCACTGTGATCAGCATTAGATTCATGTTTCAAGTCTGATTTTGCAATATAGCAAGCATTACACTCAGTGCAATTAGGATTAGTCCACTACCTTGTAGAAGGCACCCCTGTAATAACCAGTTCATAGCAATAAAAGAGCAATCTCATTCTCTCCCAAGAACTCTTTGCCATTTTCCTCTTTTTATTTCATAAGATCGGCGACTTAATCGTCGACAGATACCAATGCTCACTAGGACATAATGATCTGTGGATCTTGAACCCACTATATGATGTTAGAGGGAAACGTGGTTTAGAACATATAGTGGTAGTATCTTTTATTAAAGTGTTTAGTAGAAGATGTTACATAAACATAGTGTTGAATCTTTGCATATATTTCTATTGTAAATCATGGTACCTAATACTTCCTCTACACCTATTTCGCGCCGAGAGCCCCCGGGGTATTTAACTTGTAACACTTAACTATCCAATTGGTCCTAGCATTATAAATTAAATATCCCGACTCTCGGTGTAACATGTACCTCCCAGGACAGCAGTACATATACACCTCACAAAATCAAGCATCAATTCCATACAAGATTACAACAACATCACAAAAGGCTTACACATAATAGAGTTATTACAAAAGAGGCTAACCGGCCAAATAACAAGGTAAACAACTAAAGTAGCAGCATAAGCAAAAGCCATAATATGGCGATAAACAAAAGCCAACCGGTTTGCCTTTACCCACAAGGCAACCGACCAGGCCACCAAGCTAGTCGTCCTACACGAAGTCGGTCTCACACTAGTTAACCCTTTGAGGGTCAACCTCCTATGCAGCATATAGATAATGCAGTTGAGTACAAAAATGTACTCGCAAGACTTACAAATAACAAACCTATACATAGCTACATGCAAGCTGAATCAAAGGAGAAGGCCATAGGGTTCATTTTAAGCACAAAGCAATATTTAATTTGCAATAATGTAATAGATTGAAGGAAATTTAACAAAACTATTCTTATTCAATTAAATAACAGCGAGACAACAATTATAATCATAATTAACATCCTAGAGGTGACTACCCAACAGCCATCACAACATAGCACGAATTACCCAATCATACCACCCGATTTCAAGTTTTAATGAAAAAATTATAGTCTAATTCTTGCACGACCTAACCAAGCATGCCCATAACCTAGGACGAGGCTATTTGAATAGTTTGAACCCTACAGGGGTGTATAACTTTACCCATATGTTAGACCGCCTTTTTGCCAAGCTATAGAGCACACTTCCTTAGGTATGTCGACAAGGCTAAGTCCTACGAGACGTTTTCCAATATTTTGTATTAACTACGAGCTGCCCATATGGATAGAAACCCATATGTTGTGTCGGAGTTATTGTAAAGCCTTAGTCAACTACCCCTCGGGGTAAAGCCTCGGACAACTACAATGCCCCTCAGTGTGAAGAACCTAGACAGGAACCCACTCCCCCACACCCAACATCAACAACACATTTCTTTTTATACACAACACACAACCACCACTTGCGACTCGGAGCTAACACACGTCAAAGTACTAAGTCAAGAGGGTTCCCATATGCCCTCATGTGGTTGCACGCAAAAGTACTTGACACAAGTAATTCGGTCCTTGTTGACTCGGGCACCAAGCACACACCCAACAGCACACCATCCAACCAATGTGCTTAAGTCTAAAACATTTTGTTTTCAGTTTTAGTTTTCCAAATATATTATATACATGAGTACCCTGACCCAAGTATTTGTAGTGATGATAGAATGACCACCGCCGAAGCGATGATCCCCATACTACCATTCTAGGCTTCGCTAAGCGAAAACAACTCGCATACTAAATATAAAGTGACTAGAGCCCATCCATCGAGCTCTAAATCATAGCGGATAGAAACTATGGTTTCAAAACAATGAAAAGGTTAAAGGGGGTGCAGCCACCTCCCTCCTCTATTTATAGTGGAGGCTTAGACCTTCTAGAAACATTAACCCTAATGGGCTCCCGTTAAGGCCCACACACAAACGGGTCACACACGCACGTATTTTAAAGTGTCATCTTCATCTCCTCTTGACCTAATCCGCTTCATCATGCGTCGTCTTGCGCCGCAAGTTGGCAAAAGGTCACCAAGGCGGTATTTGGTAAAATTACCAAAATACCCCTTCTCGATCTTTTTGCAAAGACCGAGTCTCATCTTCGTGAAGCACCTCCATGCTTCGCCACGTGTAGGTTGATCCAACGGCTCTCATCATGTCGGTAAGTCTCTCCCATCCGGCTCCCACCGAAACCACCATGGCACTTGTACCGACCCCCGCGCCACTTGACCCAACCCGTTGCACCGAGCCGCCCGTTCGGTCACCTTTGTCCCTCTTGCGCCATGCTTGACTCCATTGACCTCAACCGGCATCCCCGATCATTTTGGATCTCAGCTCTCCAAGCCTAGTCCCGATCATCCTCGTCGTTGACCGTCGTTGACCTCCAAGCAACCTACACAACAATAGACAAAGAAATCGATTCCAGGAATAAGTTCTTCACAACTTGACCCACGTTAGTCAAAACATGCATCATGCAACACATATGCCATGAAACCCATGAACTTGACCTAACCCAACACTCATCGCCACTTTAGGCCGATGAACAATACAAAATCGGTCAGACCGCCATTGAATGGCGATCTAATCGCAGTCTTCGACCGCTGTCCCACAACGCCGGTCTAACCATCGCCGGTCCGACCGCCCCAATGCTTGGTCTCGACCAAGACTCGCCTACGACAACTTTTCAAACTTCGACGAAAACGCATGTTTCAACAAACCGAAAACGACATTGCCAATTGTAACATCATCCTAAGATCATGAGAATATCCCCATGATATCCACACCTTTAGTTTAGTCTTGAAAAACTCTTTCATTTGAGGGTTTTCTTGAAAATTGGTCTCATGAGCGAAACCTGACTGAATCAAGCAAAACCGGCTGGGTCGACCGGGTTGATGAAAACCCGGCCTGGTTGACTGGGTTTTTCTGGATTAATTGCATCTCTGGTCTCGGCTTGGCAAAGCCTCTAGGTTCATCGGTCCGATCCGGTTTTTATAACTATGCGCAAAACTGCCCTTTCAAACATGCTTTATGGACGGGAGGGGCTTTCAGCAGTCGAATAAGTTTGTGTGATCTACCGCCGGCCTCACTAGACAATTTCACTCCTTCACCCTAAGATCTTACTATTGAAGCTTTCGTAGGGGAGGGTCTTTCATTCAGCAAACATGCCTTCATGATCATTCAGTAGGTTTGGAGGTCGACCACAGCATATAGAAATGCAAAAAAAAGAAATGAGTGGCTAGCTGTAAATTACAAGGTTATGAACAATCACATGAAAGCAACATGGCTACACCAAATTAGCAAGAACAAGCACGAGCAAAGCTTCTGTTGCATGAGATATTACACGTACCATATTCTATATCTTGCTGACTCGGAGTCCAGTTCTTGGGGATTCTGCTGAGCAGCGCCCTAAACAAAAGGAAAAGTACAATCAATATGCCATTAGTTTCCTAAGGAAATAAACAGATATGGAGAATTTACGACAACTTAGCGTAACAAGAAGCACCGGTTACATGCAATCATGGCTCATCTTGAAACACACCTTCCTAAGGATGTTAGGAACCTATTCCAAGTGACGATCGAGTAGATCTACGTCAAAGTTTTGATCTTTTTCCATTTTACCGAAGGAGGGTTCAAAACCGAGCAAAAACGAAAAACTTGATCCAAAACTTGCTCGTGGGAGATTGATGATCCTAGTTGTATTCCCACACGTCACAGCAAGGTAGATGAGAGCAAGAAACCACTAGAAACACATCGGATCAAAGAAACACCCAAAATCACAAAATGAGAAGGAAGAACACAAGAAGACTCATCTTTGAATAATCATCCGTAGATTGATTCGAGATTGTTGCTGGTTACAGCCACTCCCTCAAGGAGGACAAAAGCTCAATCCCATGAGCACTCACTCAACACATCTCTCTAAAACCCTAAGTCTCTCCTTCCATCTCTAAGTCCCTAAACCAAAACTAGGGTTTTGCAAATGGAGTCCTTAAGGGTTGCTGTCCAGCACACCCTCTATTTATAGTGGAGACTAGGATCTAGAGAATATTCCACTTGGGGCACCCGTTAAGCACACACACAAACGGGTCACACACATGCACGTATTTTAAAGCGCTGTCTATATCTTCGATTGACCTAAACCGCTTCTCCAAGCGCCAACCCGCACCGCGGTTTAGCCAAAAGATCACAACGGCGGTATTTGGTGAAATTACCAAAATACCCCTTCTCGATCATTCTCCATGGACCGAGTCCAATCTCGTCAAGCAATCGCTCATGGCCACGTGTAGGTTGATCAACGGCTCTTATCATGTCGACAAGTCTCTCCGTCCGGATCCCACCGAACCTCCATGGCACTTGCACCGACCCGTCGCTTGATCCAACCAACAGATCGAATCGCCTGCTCGATCAACCTCGCCCATTCTGCGCCATGCTTGAGTCACCGACCTCACCCAAGCATCCATGATCGTTTCGACCTCGGCTCTCCAAGCTTAGTCCCGATCCTCCTTGCCGCTGACCGTCGTTGACCAGAAGCCACCCGCACAAAGAATAGACCAAGAAATCGCCTCCGGAATAATTTCTTCACAACTTGACCCACGTTAGCTCAAAACATGCAATATGCAACACATATACAAAGATAAACATGGATATGACCTATCCCAAAGCCAAAACTCCAAAATGGTCGACAATCCCAACACAATCGGTACAACTGTCAGAGTTACAATGCAGACTACCGATCTTCGGTCGCATCAGCCCAATAATTGCGATCGTTCCGATTTCCAATGAAAATCAGAACTCCCAAAACATCTTCTCTGGAATTAATCTACCGCCATCTACCAATTGGTATAACCGTGATCCCAGATTACCGCCACACAACTTAAGGTCAGATCGTTTCATGGTCGCATCGCCTTTAAACGTCGGTTCTACCAAAAATCCTAACACTTTGCTGAAACTTTCGAAAAAACAGGAATTCCAACAAACCTTTAACCAAATTGCCAATTGTGACATCACTTAAGATCATGAGCATATCCTCATGGTGTTCACAAATACTGACATGTGGGACCAGGCTGTAAGAGAGAGATAGAAAGAAAGAGGAGCTGACATGTGGGACCCACATGACAAAGAGAGAAAGAGAGAGAGAAAGAGTCAGGGAGAAAATAGAGGAGCTTGTAGGCGGCGCTGGCGCACGGTGGTGGCAACGAACGGCGGCGATGGGCAAAACGGGTTCCCGATGCTCTGGGGATCCTTAGGGGGGTGGTGGCGCGACAAGAATAGCGGTGACTCAACGGCGACGACGACAGTGGCAGAAGGACTCCACGGGCATGCGGCAGCAGTGGCGGTTCAACGGCGCCCAAGGAGAAAGGAGGGGAGCATGAGGTTGGCGGTGGCGCAAGGAACTCGAAGAGTACCTTGGGGTGGTCGAAGGAGGACGAAGGCGGCGGCGAGACAAAGACTAGCGGTGGGGAAGAAGGGTGACGGCGACAGCTCGGCACGGCGATGGAGAGAGGACAAGAAGGGAGGGGAACGGAAGAGGAGGATGATGTGAGAACCCTAAAAATCTAACTAATCTAAATCAATGCTAATCGATAATCAGTAGTTAATTAAATTCTTCTAAACAAAAACAAAGCATAATTACAAATGAATATCGAACACATCGCCAAACAAATTCATGCAAGGTATATTCTCAAGAATGCATCAACATAATTTCCAATATGAATTATCACAACAAAATAAATCATCGATATAACTTAGAGTCATTTACAAAAATTCCATTTCAAGCATAAGTGAAATATTAATACAAACTCGGAATTATTACAAGAACCCTTTCTAGAAATTACAAATGAATTTGAAAGTAATATTACAACATTGTTACATTCTCAAAATAATTACAAGATTCATTTACAGATCAGAATAACAATTACAGCCTCAAGTACATTACAAAATAAAATAATAAAGCATGCTTATCACTGAAGCCAAAGTCTTCATCCTCGTCCATATATCGCCAACCGTCGAACCCATTCCTCGGCCAATCCGAACCTTGGACGATGTTGTCGATGAAGACCCTGTGGATGGAGCTCCTTTAGTCAGGCAAGCTAGTGGGCTTGCTAACGAGGGTGAGGAGGTGGACGTCGTAGTGCAAAGGATGGATCTCGAAGACTGAGATTACATGGCATTGTTAGAAGATGAAGGATCCGACGACGAGGGTGATGTCGACCAACAGGCGGTTCCATCCGAGTGGAACACATACCAGTTCGACAACCTCGTCGTCAATGAAAGCTCCTGTGTGACGTGGGATTACGACCAGAGCGAGGTTAGGCAAGGAACTATGTACAAATGCAAGGAGGTCATGCAGGAGGCGGTCAAATTCTGGGCCTTGTCAGTGCGGTGCACATTCATAGTTATCAAGTCTAACCCAAAATTCTACAACGTGAAGTGCGGCATAGAGGGATGCCCTTGGCGAGTGCACACATTTCAGACTAAGTGGGACACCTACTGGAAGTACTCTATAGTGGTCCCTCACACATGTGTCATCGCTAAGTCAGTGCAGTCCCACCGAAACCTATCATCAGGCTTCATCATCAACCTCATGTATGGTGAGATCGTGGATAATCTAGATTTTGAGCCACAATCCATCATTCGGGTGATTGAGGTAAGGATCTAGTACACAATCAGCTATGCCAAGGCTTAGAGGGAAAAACAGAAGGCATTAGAATCAATGTTTGGCACGTTCGAGGATTCCTACCACAACCCCTCCTGTCTACTCCGAGTCATACAAGACAGGAATCTCGTCACTCATGTTGACATTCAAGATATCACGTATCCGAAGTGGGCCAATAAGAGAGTACTACAGCGAGCACTCTTCGCCTTTGGTCCATGCATCAATATATTCTGGAACTGCCGTCCAATCTTGTGCATAGATGGCACATTCCTAACTGAAAAGTGTAAGGGCCAGATACTAACTGCAATAGCGATGGACAGGAACAATCAAGTTCTTCTCATGGCATTCGCTTCCATTGAAAGCGAGAACACGGACAGTGTTGGAAATATGCCCTAGAGGCAATCATAGAGATGATTATATTTCATCATGTTCATGACATTGGATAATATGTTATCTTGTTCCTACAATAATATTATTAATATTGATTATCAAGTATGTGACTTGATTGTGAAACTCTATATTTCTGCGATAATTATTCTTATACGATCCCTGGTCGGAAACATATGAGGACACATATGAATAGACTAGCATATGTATTGGTTGATGACTATGTTTCACGGGTCATGGATATGGAGATATCAAACCAATAATATGGATACATGTTAGAGAACATGATGTTAGATAAGACCCACCTTGAGACACTATTGAGATTGTTATGATTCTATGTGTCGTTAGTTGGTCTCAAGCAATGATGATGTATAATCCTTAGACCTGAGATCAGCATGGTTTCCTACATATGTAATAGCACTCTTAGGGGTTGCCAAACGCTGCTCGTAACTGGGTAGTTATAAAGGTAGCTTTCGGGTATGCTATGAAACATGCAGAGGAATGTGACTAATCGGATATGGGATTTGTACCTCCTAACATAACAGGAGAGATGTCTCTGGGCCCCTCGTTGTGATCGGATAAAGAAAGTGCATGGCCATGCCACTAGTAGTCGAAGTGTTCGACCACGTAAAGTTATCCGAAACGTGATCGAGAAAGATTGAACAGTCCATGGATGACACAACATCTCACCTGGAGTTCAACCAGACATCGTGAGGCAAAGGGAGTATACACGAGTAGGTCACTTAGTTCGAACAGTTATGGATTGGTCATATGGAGATACGAGCTAGTCGTAGACTGGTCGAACGTAGTCATAGAGTGGTCGTAACATGGTCGTAAGGAGTTACGAACTGGTCGTGACCAAATACGAACTGGTCATGTAGAGATAGGACCTGGTCGTAAGTGATGAGGACCTGGTCATAGATCATATTGTATTAAGGTTCGTCCGATATAATTTGTGTGTATTCGGGAATCGCTATGTTCTGCTAGGAGCCGCTACGACCTGTGATCGGAAAGGGTTTCCGAGTCACAACCGATTACGCATGAACCTACAGGGTCACACACTTAACAGGTTGGAACAAACCAGTATGGATACGATTCGTCAAACGTGTTCGGATAGGATCCGTCACGAGCACTATATAAGGAGATGCATGAGGCTATTGGTGAAAGAACAGACGGGTTGACGTGAGTTGCTCTACTGAAACCCTAGCCGCCATCTTCCTGAGAGCTCTACCGTGCGACTTTGTGCTAGTACACCGACGTACGGTTGTTCCTTCCCTGGACGTGTGGATACCGTAGAGGCGCTACTGCGATTGTTGCGCTTAAGGATGATCCGCGATCTTCACAAGGAACTGCAGAGGTTGCTAGAGGAGACGATCGACTCGCGAGGACGTTGGATGATCGACTACAACCACTACATCGACGCGCTCTACGTTGGACCAGGCTGCTCCAACCCTTCTTCCGATGCTCTACGTGTCTGGTGGTAACGATCTATAATCATCTACTTGCTTGGCTTCCTAGTTTGCATGGTAGAAAAATTTTGTTTGTAGCTATCGTAGCTTACATGTACCTGTCGGACCCGAGATTAACACCCCAAATCCTCCGTGCATTTCTGAACTAGTCCCGTGATCAGTAGCTAGTTCACACAGTTAAACAGATATGGTAACATCCATAAATCGCACAATATTATTAATAATCAACAGAGTTTATTAAAAAAGAGGCTTACAAGCCAACAATAAAGAACATAGCGGAAGATGAAGAAGGTGTAGTAGAGTCCAATTAATCTGCCACAGGCAATCGACTGGAGTAGCGGCCTAGTCGTCGAGATCCACACCGATGGTGAAGTCCTTCTCCTCTGAAATTTGTTTGCATAAAGCAAGTATGAGCACAACTACCGTGCTCGCAAGTTACACCCGTCAAATAATAGAATGACACGCATACATGGATGTAACAAAGGATGGCTTAATATGGTTGATTTGTATAAAGCAGCATTTTCTTTAAATATTTGTACTAAGTTCCAAAGCAGTTATTACATAACTAAAATTCATTTTATAAATCAATTTTATAGTCAGATAACATTCACACAAGAATGGTGAAGGATACCCTCCTATCACATGGCTTCCCGCCCAATTCCCATTTACATAATCCATTTGACAAAGTCTTTTTAAATCAAAACCAAAGTCTAACTTTGAGAGGCTTTGCTAGCATGTCCATGACCGTGGACACGGCTATTCGAATAGTTTTACACTCTGCAGAGGTTGTACACTTTACCCACATGACATGATTCCTCTAGTTTGTTCGGCATCCGTCAATGCCACCTCTCACTACCGAAGGTAAGAAGTCTAGAGTTCATGACAAGGCCTTTACAATGCATCCTTCCACCGCAGTCCAGCCTCGCTAAGGTTTCGCCCCCTTTGGACTAACCATCCGCAGGTTCAGGGCCCCCTCTTGCGCCAGGTGGGAATAAAATAGTCATAAAAGACAGGCCATGAAAGACCACCCATGTACAAACAGGATAAACTGCGATAGAACTCTGCAAATTAATTAGCCAGATCCCACGCCCCATTCTGGAGACACGTGGTTGTACGGTGAGGCATAGCCCATTATTGGCATAGCAAAGGAACGCTCAGAGACCGGTCCTTAACTGACTTGGACGACTTTCCACAAAACCCATGGGCCTCGACCCTAACCAGATTGAGCCCGTGCATAAACATGCACCATCCAGACAACCATTTCGCCCAAGTACAAACCATCATTTTATTTCATTTTGCAAAGTCATTTATAAACTTCCATAACACACCAATGTTATGGGTACAATTTAAACAATAATTGATTTTTGGCTGAAATTCCCCAAATCAAACATTTTTGGGTCTAAGCATCGCTAAGCATCATATTTTCAAATGATCCTAGTTCATACTATTGTATCAACTAGGTTTTATCTAGGGTGACAAGGTATGAATATTTCAAAATCAAGACTAGCAGTACAAAGGATTTAGGCATAACTACAAATTTAAGACGGGACTTTAAATTACTGTATAGAAATAAGCATGCAATAATAATTTAAAACAGAATGAATAATTTAAAATATAGGGTGCAATATGATCAATAATGTAACTTGCCTTGCTTGATTAGTTGCTTTCAAACGGCGTCGAATTCTGACTCTCTGAAGTTGTCGAAATCTATACAAGTAAATGATCCAAATTCAAATAACAATCAAGTAAAATCCAAATAAAATACAATAATTATAAAATAAATAGTACAGGGAAGGTATCGACTTTATATGAATTTAGGAAGTTGAATCGACGAAATCGGAGTTCGTATGAAGGAAAACGAACCCCGAAAAGATTTGGAAATCACATGAAATGATATAATTCAGAAAATTCACTATTCATCAGAAATTGTGGTTTCGGATGACTGGAAACAAAGAAAGAGTTTTAGGGCCATGGTGAGAAAGTACAACACTGAACGCATTGAGGCGAACTCAATGGTGTCGACGGTTCGGCGAGAGGATCTTCGATGGCAACGCAGTCCGACGGAGAAAACCTTTATCGGGCGACGGGCTGACGTCGGCGTTTCGAGCAAACGGAAAAGAGTTAGCGGGTGGGTGTTGTGGCGAAACGAAGAGGGAACCGTGGGGAATACAACGTCCACCTTGGTTGGAGTGGAATGCGCACGGTCGGCCGGCGGCGACGACGACGCGCAAAATGGACCAATAAAATAATAGAAAATAAATAAAATCTAAAAATTACAAAATAAATACTAAAAATAATAGATGATTTTAGGTGAAATAATTTATGGATTTGGAGTTTTCATGTGAGAGAACGATTTTCTAGAAGAATAAAAAGTCTACGTACAAAACTCAAAGCATAGATGCTAAATAAAGGTTACTGTTTATCTTCTTGAATGGCCGAACAGCATGCTGGCCGTGGCTTGAACATGGTGCTAGCATTCCAGAGGCACGAGGGATGAACGGAGGTGAGCACGGGCATGGCCTCGGCCCAAGGAGCGCATGGGTGCAGTCGGTTTGGCCGGATACGGTTCGAAGCGATGTCTCCATGGCGACCGGCGGCCGACAGGTTGGCATTGGCGCTTCGGAAAAATGAAAAGGAGATAACGGGTGGGGTTGGAGGCGAAACGAAGAGGAGAATGCAGGGAACACCATGCTCACCTCGGTTGTAGTGGAATGGGCAAGGTCGGTCGGTGGCGAGGAGAGAACCGACGGCGCGTCGCGGGCTCATAGTGGTGGCGGTGCTCCAGCGATGCTCCAGAGAAGCCGAGGGGAGCACCATGTCGGCGACGATGTGGCGAAGCCGAACCCGGTCAGAAGTGGCGAAGTGGCTTGGACGGCACCGAAGACGAAGAACGAAGAAGCTTCTGTTGCCAACGAAAAAGCTCCAAATTCTGGCGATTGGAGGGATGAAAGGAGAAGTGGATATTGGAAATGAGATGGTGATGAGAACGCGCACCGGGTGCTCCCTTTTATAGGGGTGAGGGGCACCGGGCGAGGAGATCGGGTCGTGCGGCCATCACGGCGGTTATGGTGAAAATCCGGCGAACGTGCACGTGATTGAGGGGCAACGGGCGGGAATGGGGGAGGTGGGGAGTGGCGGTTTGAATGCCACAGTTTTCGTGGAGAAATGGGGAGGAAATCTCGGGTTTGATGAGCTTGGAAAGCCTCTAATGGTGGTTGCTACGGCTGTTGTGTTCTCTGGACAAGGAAGAAATGGTTCGGTTGGAGAAGACGATAGGCAAGAAAAAGAGAATAAAGAAATAGAAGGAATGTTAGTGCTCAATAAAGAAAGAAGGAAAAGGTGGTAGCCCATTCTTTGTAGCATTGGATGTTAAGTGTGCTGGGCTTGGGGCAGTGAAAAGATGGGTGACCCGTGGGAACTTGCCTGCCCACGCGGTAAATTTTTATTTATTTTTTTTAATTTTCGAAATTCAGATTTAAGCAATAAACAAAGACAATTTTATAAGATAGCAAATAGAGTTCAAAAATTCTAGAAAAATTCACAAAAATTCCTAGAATTATTTTGGACATAATAAAATTATTTTCAACTTAAAGTTGGCCTTTAATTTTGCAAATAAATTATTTTAGCTTTGAAATAATTAGGTAAAAGCTTTTAAAATTCCAGAAAATAATTAAGTTTTTATTTTTCAACTTTAACTCAAATAAAACTTCAAAACTTCAATAAATTCAAGAGAAGCAATCAAACTCTTTTAAACTTTAGAAAATCCAATAAAATAATAATTTTATTTATTTTTATTAATTTTAATTTTGGTAACATAACTTTGGGATGTTACAGTACCCCAACAGTGGTATCAGAGCCATCCTGCGTAGTTTTTGATCTTGATCGGTCGCATATACTTAATATGTGGTAGTAGTAGATTAGATCTATTACCGGTCGGGTTTGGTAACCTAGATTAGTTCATAAAGATGGAACGATCTAGGCCCTGGTCAACAAGATCGATCGGTTTTTTGGTAGTAGTAGATGGGTTTACGAGGAGGTATGAGCTTATGAGGACCAGATGGTTTATTGCGCTTGTTCACGACCACTCTGCATAACACTCCTACCGGTCGGAATTCCGCCATCGGAGTATGCTGTAGTGTATGGTCATACCAAGGCAGTGATCAGATTGGTTCGGAATAGGTGGTATGTGCTCATGTCGTTCGATAGAATTGGATTCTATGCATAACTTGTTTTTGCAGGGATTGATGTGAATAGTATGACCCATGATGTATGAGATGCTTGTATGTGTGCAATGTTCATGACTTGCGTGTCATGCTTATTGCAGCCCAAGGCTGTCCATATTTGTATAACGGCATGCGTGTCGACTTGTGATGCTTCTTTACTCCTTGTAATTCATTACTAGTGCTATTAGGAGTAATGGCTTAGTAGGAGTGCTTGGAGGAGTCGACCACTCGGAGACACGGCGAACAGGATGCATGGCGATGGAGATCACCATGGAGAGGGTCATACTATATCACAATGCAATTTGATTATCTGTGAATGCCTTTATATTCCTGTTCATTTATTTTTATATATGTTTTTGCTTTAAATGCTTTTAACATGGTAGAAGTAAAATTCCCTCACATAATATTAAGTTAAATTGATGCCCTCCCAAATATGCTGCACCATCCAAAGTCATGTATTTTAATGGTAGGTCTTGCCATAGCAGAGTGCCATTAACTCTACTTGACTAGATGGGTTTGTGTCGGACACTTACACACTTAGCATTGGTTTAACTTAACAATGTCATCATAACGGTTATGGACCTTGGGGCATAAAGGTTGGGTGCCGAAGCATAGAGATGCTACCCAACAACAAGAGTCATATAGAGATATGATTAGCAAAGGTTGCTTACTAATTTCACTAATCTTCTAGCAGTGAAGCCATAGCTCACTAGTAGATTAACCGATTGAGGGTCTTGAATCACTAAATGTCATAAGAGGGATATGGAATTTAGTGGGAGTATCTTTGTTAAATTGTTTAATAGAAGTTACTTTTCTTGAACATATGTCTTAGTTTTGCATATTTTATGTTGTAGATAATGGCACCTGCTGCTGTACCTACATCCAGTTTTGCTTTACGTTCGATACTTGAAAAGGAAAAACTAAATGGAACAAATTTTACGGATTGGTCCCACAACCTAAGAATTGTTCTTAGGCAAGATAAAAAGGAACATGTTCTGGAGGATCCAATTCCAGATGTGCCTACAAAGAATGCTGCTACTACTCTTAAAACCGCCTATAAAAAGGCATGTGATAAATCCCTTGATGTTAGCTATCTCATACTTGCTACAATGAACTCAGACCTTTAGAAGCAGTTTGAGAACATTGAGGCATACGATATGATCGTGGTGCTCAAAGGCATGTTTGAGACACAAGCAAGAACTGAGAGATATGAGATCTCAAAGAACTTGTTTGGGTGTAGGCTAGCTGAGGGTGGTCCGGTGAGCCCACTTGTAATCAAGATGGTTGGTTATACACAGAGCTTGGAAAAACTGGGTTTTCCACTTAGTCAAGAGTTGGCTACAAATTTGATTCTTGCTTCGCTTCCTAAAAGCTATGGGCAGTTTATTTTGAACTTCCATATGAATGGCTTAGACAAGAATCTCACCGAACTGTATATGATGCTTAAGACAGCAGAGGGCAGCATTAAGAAAAGCAACAATCATGTGATGATGGTGCAAAAGAGTACAAGCTTCAAGAAGAAGGCTAAGACTTGGGTCAAGAAAAAGGGCAAGGCTAAAGTTTCAGATGAGATCAAAACTAACAAGCCTAAGCCCAAGACTAAGTCCGGCCCGACTCAAGAGAATGAATACTTTTACTGCAAAGAGCTAGGCCATTGGAAGAGGAACTTCAAGAAATACCTGGCTGATCAGAAAAAGAATGGTGGAACTAAAACTTCCACTAAAAGTATTAATGTTATAGATGTTTTTCTTGCTGACTCTTCTGTTAACTCATGGATATTTGATACCGGATCGGTTGCTCATATATGCAATTCGATGCAGAGTCTAACAAGGAGTAGGAGAATTGCAAAAGGCGAGATGGATCTTTGCGTCGGGAATAAAGTAAGGGTTTCTGCATTAGTCGTTGGGACTTTGCCATTACTTTTGCCTTCAGGATTTATTATGGAATTGAATAATTGTTATTACGTTCCAGCCATTAGTAGAAACATTATCTCTGCCTCATGTTTGATGACAGAGGGTTATAAATTCATTATTGAGAACAATGGTCGTTCTATATTTTTGAATGAAGTGTTATATGGCTATGCACCTGTTTTGAATGGGTTGTTTATTTTAAATCTTGTTGATGCATCTGTCTATAATATTAATGCGAAAAGGCTTCGGCCTAATGAAATGAATTCCACTTTCATTTGGCATTGTTGTTTGGGTCACATAAGTGAGAAACGCATGAAAAAGCTCCATGATGATGGAACTCTAAACTCATTTGATTTGGAATCATTTGATACATGCAAATCTTGCCTGGTCGAAAAGATGACCAAGACACCTTTCACTGGTCAGAGTGAAAGGGCGTCTGACCAGTTGGCACTCATACATACTGATGTGTGTGGACCAATGAGCACGACAGCAAGAGGTGGTTTTTAGTACTTCATTACTTTTACTGACGACTATAGTAGATATGGATATATCTATTTGATGAGGCACAAGTCGGAACCCTTTGAAAAGTTCAAGGAGTTCCAGAATGAGATATAGAATCAACTTGGCAAGACAATCAAATCTTTACGATCTGATCGTGGAGGTGAGTTTTTGAGCCATGAGTTTGGTAATCATTTGAAACAATGTGGAATTGTTCCACAGCTTACACCACCAGGCACTCCACAATGGAATGGGGTGTCCGAGCGGCATAATAGGACCTTGTTGGACATGGTTCGATCAATGATGAGCCAATCAGATCTGCCATTGTATTTTTGGGGTTACGCTCTAGAAACTGCCGCTTTCATTTTGAATCAGGTACCATCTAAATCAGTAGATAAGACACCATATGAGATGTGGACTAGGAAGAGTCCTAGTTTGTCTTTTCTAAAGATTTGGGGATGTGATGTCTATGTTAAACGTTTGACGTCTGATAAACTCACACCCAAATCAGATAAATGCTTCTTTATAGGATATCCTAGGGAAACCAAAGGATATTATTTCTACAACAGGGAAGAAGACAAAGTTTTTGTTGCCCGAAATGGTGTCTTTTTGGAGAAAGAGTTTCTTTTAAAAGGAGTCAGTAGGAGAAAGGTGCAACTCGAAGAAATTCGAGAAACATCTGAAAGTGTTTCAACTCCTCTTGAACCTCTCTTGGATGAACAAAATGTTGTTGAACTCAGAGATGAGGCACCACCCTCGTGAGATCTAAAAGCCGTGTCAACTGCCTACAAGGTATGGGCATGACGTATTATTATTGAATAATGATGAGCCTAGGACTTATGAGGAAGCGATGATGGACCTAGACTCTGAGAAATGGCTTGGAGCCTTGAAATCCGAAATAGACTCCATGAGAGAAAATCAGGTTTGGAACCTGGTCAATCCACTTGATGGTGTTAAAACCATTGAGTGCAAATGGATCTATAAGAAAAAGATTGATATGGATGGAAATGTTCACATTCATAAAGCTTGATTAGTCGCAAAAGGGTTTCGACAAGTTCAAGGAGTTGACTACGATGAGACCTTCTCACTAGTAGCGATGCTTAAATCTGTTCGGATCATTCTAGCTATTGCTGCATATTTCGACTATGAGATATAGCAAATTGATGTCAAAACGGCTTTCCTTAATGGAAACCTAGACGAGGATGTGTACATGACACAACCTGAAGGTTTTGTCAATCCAAAGAATGCTAGTAAAGTATGCAAACTTCAAAAGTCTATTTATGGGTTGAAGCAAGCATCTCGGAGTTGGAATATATGTTTTGATGAGGAAATCAAAAGGATTGGTTTCGTCAAGAACAAAGAAGAACCTTGTGTTTACATGAAGGTTAGTGGGAGCGCGCTTGTTATTCTGATCTTGTATGTAGATGACATACTACTGGTCGGAAATGACATTCCTATGCTAGAATCCATTAAGTCATCATTGAAAAATAGTTTTTCCATGAAGGACCTAGGAGAGGCAGCATATATCTTGGGAATAAGGATCTATAGAGATAGATCTAAGAGGCTAATAGGATTAAGCCAGGATATGTACATAGACAAAGTGTTGAATCGGTTCAACATGCAAGATTCCAAGAGATGATTCTTGCCCATGGCACATGGCATTAATCTTAGCAAGAATCAGTGTCCTACGACCACTGATGAGTGACACAAAATGAGTGATATTCCATATATTTCAGCCATTGGATCTATCATGTACGCCATGATATGTACTCGACCAGATGTATCATATGCTCTAAGTGTTACGAGTAGATACCAAGCTGATCCCGGTGAAGGTCACTGGACAGCTGTGAAAAACATTCTTAAGTACTTAAGAAGGACTAAGAATGCATTCCTAGTTTATAGCGGTGATGAAGAGCTCGTTGTAAATGGTTACACCGATGCAAGCTTTCAAACCGACAAAGATAATTATCGTTCGCAATCTGGTTTTGTATTCATTTTGAATGGAGGAGCAGTGAGCTGGAAAAGTTTCAAACAAGAGACGGTTGCTGATTCCACGACGGAGGTTGAGTACATTGCGGCTTCTGAAGCTGCAAAAGAAGGAGTTTGGATAAGAAATTGCATTGCTGAGTTAGGTGTGGTTCCGAGTGCCTCGAGCCCAATGGATCTCTATTGTGACAACAATGAAGCCATTGCGCAAGCTAAGGAGCCTAGATCCCATTAGAAGTCCAAGCATATACTCAGGCGCTATCATCTTATTCGCGAATTGGTGGATAGAGGAGATATTAAGATATGCAAAGTTCATACGGATTTAAATATTGCTGATCCGTTGACAAAGCCTCTCACACAGCCAAGGCATGAGGCACACACAAGAGCTATCGGTATTAAATATCTAAATGATTGACTCTAGTGCAAGTGGGAGATTGTTGGAAATATGCCCTAGAGGCAATCATAGAGATGATTATATTTCATCATGTTCATGACATTGGATAATATGTTATCTTATTCCTAGAATAATATTGTTAATATTGATTATCAAGTATGTGACTTGATTGTGAAACTCTATATTTCTGCGATAATTATTCTTATAATGATCCTCGGCTGGGAAACATATGAGGACACATATGAATAGACTAGCATATGTATTGGTTGATGACTATGTTTCACGGGTCAAGGATGTGGAGATATCAAACCAATAATATGGATACATGTTAGAGAACATGATGTTGGATAAGACCCACCTTGAGACACTATTGAGATTGTTATGATTCTATGTGTCGTTAGTTAGTCTCAAGCAATGATGATGTATAATCCTTAGACCTGAGATCAACATGGTTTCCTACATATGTAATAGCACTCTTAGGGGTTGCCCAACGCTGCTCGTAACTGGGTAGTTATAAAGGTAGCTTTCGGGTATGCTATGAAACATGCAAAGGAATGTGACTGGTCAGATATGGGATTTGCCCCTCCTAACATAATAGGAGAGATGTCTCTGGGCCCCTCATTGTGATCGGATAAAGAAAGTGCATGGCCATGCCACTAGTAGTCGAAGTGTTCGACCACGTAAAGTTATCCGAAACGTGATCGAGAAAGATTGAACAATCAATGGATGACACAACATCTCATCTGGAGTTCAACCAGACATTGTGAGGCAAAGGGAGTATACATGAGTAGGTTGCTTAGTTCGAACAGTTACGGACTGGTCGTAGACTGGTCGAACGTAGTCACAGAGTGGTCGTAACCTAGTCATAAGGAGTTACGAACTGGTCGTGACCAAATACGAATTGGTCGTATAGAGATAGGACCTGGTTGTAAGTGATGAGGACCTGGCCGTAGATTATATTGCATTAAGGTTCATCCGATATAATTTGTGTGTATTTGGGAATCACTATGTTCTACTAGGAGCCGCTACGACCCGTGATCGGAAAGGGTTTCCGAGTCACAACTGATTACGCATGAACCTACAGGGTCACACACTTAACGGGTTGGAACAAACTAGTACGGATACGATTCGTCAAACGTGTTCGGATAGGATCCGTCACGAGCACTATATAAGGAGATGCATGAGGCTGTTGGTGAAAGAACATACGAGTTGACATGAGTTGCTCTACTGAAACCCTAGCTGCCATCTTCCTGAGAGCTCTACCGTGCGACTTAGTGCTAGTACACCGGCGTACGGTTGTTCCTTCCCTGGACGTGTGGATACCGTAGAGGCGCTACTGCGACTGTTGCACTTAAGGACGATCCGTGATCTTCACAAGGAACTGCAGAGGTTACTGGAGGAGACGATCGACTCACGAGGACGTTGGGCGATCGACTACGACTACTACATCGACGTGCTCTACGTTGGACCAGGCTGCTCCAACCCTTCTTCCACTGCTCTGCGCGTCTGGCGGTAACAATCTGTGATCATCTACTTGCTTGGCTTCCTTATTTGCGTAGTAGAAAATTTTTATTTGTAGCTATCGTAGCCTACCCGTACCCCAATAGACAGCTGGTTGTGGTTCCTGAAGAATGTGAGGATTTCTGTTGTACAGGGCCGTCCCAACATATGCGTCTTACGTGATCGGCATGCAGGCCTGCTGAGTGCAATAACTCAGCTACAACAAGGAGAGAACGAACCACTTTCATGGGCTAGCGAAAGTGTGAAGCACTTTGGAAGATTCTGGATGAGCGGACCTAGACGCACAGAAGGGAGGCAGCGAGAAGGGTCACCCCTAGCGCTGACCAGGCCCCCGAAGCATTGCTGGAGCTACCCACAGATGGTCCCAGTGTGACGAGGAGGACAAGGGCACAGGTGAAATGCTTCTCGGACTATATTGAACACGAGCTGTGAGGACCCCGGTTTATTAGGCTTGTAATACTTAGTCATCCCTGGACCCTAGCATCACAAACATAATAACCCGTGTCTTCAAGATATGTATACTTCCCAGAATGCAGTATACACACCCCTTTACAAAATCATGCATCAATTCCATTCAAGACATAGAACCAAGCACGAACTAGAATAAAAGACATACATAATATAGAGTTATTACAAAAGGGGCTGACCGGCCAAATACAACTAGAAAGGTAAACACAGCGGAAGCAAAAGCCATAAGATGGCGATAAATAAAAGAGAGACACAAGGTTTGCCTTTAGCCCACAAGGCAACCAACCAGACGCCTAGCTCGATTCCCAACCGCAGCACATCTCACAAAAGTAAAGCCCTTTGGGCTCTACCTCCTCTGCAACAAAGTTATTAAGCAAAGCAAATGAGTACAAAAATGTACTCGCAAGACTGGCATGTAGTATAACAGAACTATAAATAGTTACATGCAAGCTTTATTTAAGTGGATGAGGCTTTGGACTCATTTAGCATAAAGCAAGCTTTCATTTGCAATAATGCAATAGATTGAAAGCAATTTGACAAAGCATTTTTAATTGTTGGAATAACAACGATACAATAATAACAAGAACAACCTGGAAGTGACTCACCCACGTCACCACAACAATAGCATGAATTACCCAACTCATACCACCCATCAAGTTTTAATTAAGTGTTTAGTCTAGTTCTTGCACGACCTTACCAAGCATGTCCATAACCTAGGACGAGGCTATTCAATAGTTTTAACCTCGAGGGTGTACCAATGTACCCACACGCCGGATCGCCTTTTAGCCACATGATTTAGCACACTTCCTTTGGTATGCCGACGGCTAAGTCCTCGCGAGACATTTCCAATGGATGATGCTAATTAAGAGCCAAGAACCCACGGGATAAGGACACACTAGGCGACCTAACCGGTGCGCTAATGCTCCCTCCCACACCAACACATACACACATTAAAACACACCCACCGACCAGCTCATAATTAACACCTCCTAAAGTACTTAGTCAAGAGAGGTCCCATATCCCCCTCGTGTGGTTAGCACGCAAAAGCGCTTGGCTTAGTGACACAAGTAACTCGGTCCTTGGGGACTTAGGCACCATTCCGCTCACACCCAACAAATCACACCAACATCCATTGTGCACAAGTCAATAACAATTTTGTTTTCATTTTTGTTTATTTACAAAGTAACAAGCACAAGATTGACATAATTGTGACGACCCAATCCTAGGGTTCCCGAGAGATCCTCCAGGACCTCTGGAAAGTCCAGCAGGACCTCCCAGGAGGTCCACAAAGGACCTCTCGGGCTGACCACCAAGACCTGCCAGGAGGTCCAGCAAGACCTCCTGGAGGTCCAGGAGATCACAACCCGAGAGAGGGTCTTAGAACCAGGGAGGACCCGAGAACCTTTCCATAGCCAAACAAAGGAGAACGAGGAGGTCTCGAGAGTGTTCCGAAGACCTCCCACGAGCCTCCAGGGAGGTCGTGGAGATCTGAGCCCACCTCAAGACCTTCTCGTGATACCCTCCTCGGTGAGGACATGGAGGTCCAAGCTTACTCCCAAGTTCCTGTGAGGAAACCCGAGCCCCCCAAGGATCATGGCTAGCCCTTCACAAAGAAAATACACAATGGTGGTATCCCTAACACACCTTTATTGAAACATAATATTTAACAGAGTTGATTACAAGGTGGCCTTGGGCCAAGCACAAGTACACAAGAGCGTAAGAAAGCAAAAGGGTCCATCAACAAGCCACAGGCGGTGACCGAGGCATAACCTAGTCTTTGATCTCCATCACTACCAAAGTCTTCTCTGGCAAAAATTATAATGAGCAAGAGTGAGCACTACCATCTTTGTGCTGCAAGTTGCACCCGTGGATTAACAATATGACATGCATAAGGGATAATCAAGGATGGCATAATATGGTTATTTTGCACAAAGCAAATTTTCTTTTAAGTACCATTATTGAGTTTCAAAGGTGTCTTTCAATAGATAAAATTCATTTTACCAAAGCAATTTTTCAGTTGGATAGCATTCATCATTATTTGGTGAAGGATACCCTCGACATTAGGCTCCTCGCCCAAACCCATGGGACGGCGGTCCCAAAACAGATTTGAAAATCATTTCGAAATTCCCAAAGTCAACAACTAACTTCAAGTGGCCTTTGCCAAGACGCCCTTGACCGTGGACACGGCTATTCAATAGATTTAACTCTGCAGAGGTTGTGCACTTTACCCACACGACATGAGTACTCTAGTTTGTCCCAGATTCGTCAATACCACCTCTCACTTCCAAAGGTAAGAGATCTAGAGCTCATGACAAGGCCTTCACAATGCATTGCTCCACCACGCCTTTCCTTGCTAAGGTTTCACCCCCTATGGATAGCCATCCGTGAAGCCCCTCTTGCACCAAGGGAACAATGGGTCATCAAAGACCACTAGCCAACAAGACCTCCCACACCACCAATGGAGCAAAGATGTAGTGGAGTTTTGCAAATTATTCACCAGTCCCACGCCCACATCGGAGACATGTGGTTGCACGATTTTGGCATCACCATTATAGGCCTAGCATTGGTCGCTCAAAGACCGGTCCTCAACCGACTAGGGCGACTTCCACAAACCCAAGGGTATCGATCTACCATAAAGGCACGATCCGTGCATAAACTTGCACCAACCAAGCCAACCAATTCGCCTATCTAAAATCCATTTTCATTTTCTTTGCTTCCCAAAAATACTTTCATACCTCCATGACAACCCAATGCCATGGTGAAAATATTTAAAACATTATTTGGTTATGTTGGTAAAGATTTCCCCAAATCAACAGTTTTGGTCTAAGCATAACTGAGCATATGTTTTTCAAATGGTCTTGACTCATACTACTGTATTAGCCAAGTTTGACCTAAAGGTGACAATGTGTTCTGTTCAAGATCAACAGAGGTCATACAAAGGAACTGGGTATAACTATGAAGTTAAAACTGGTATTGAACTAACTTGATAGAAATAAGCGTGCAATACATTTTAAAACTGGACATAATTAATTTGATATACTAGGTGCAATATGATCAAGAATGCAACTTGCCTTGCTCACTACTTAGAGATTCTTCTTCTTCAGAACTTTCGGATTCCCCGGAATCTTCACAATCTACATATATATAGAAGGCAAATTCAAAGAAGATTCAAACAGAGATCCAATAAAGAATCAAAAGAACTCCAAAGAAAACTCCAAAAACCCAATTACAGAAAAGAATTATATTTAGATTAGGTTCTTTTGGAGAAGGTCTAGCTTACCAAAGGAAAAAGAGGTCTTTAGAGAAGGTCCCGAAGATGTGACCTAGGCAGAGGGCAGAGAGGTTCCAGAGGCAGAGATGCTTGCATAAGGTCCAGAGAGGAGGTCCTCACACGAGCACCTCAGAGTTTCAAAAGAAGTCCACGAAAGGAGGTCTGTGAAGGACAAGATCACTCAAGACACCGGTGAAAACAAGGGTGGAGCAGATCATCAAAGGAACTTACTGTAAAGGAAGTAACGGGTGAAAGGGAGGTCGAGGAGCCAAGGTCTTCCTGGAAAAGTTCTTGGACGAGAGCCAAAGTAACAGAGTGTGGAGAAGGAGAAGGGTGATGTGTTAGAACGTTTCAGTCTATGTGTAGTCAAAGTGGTGAAGAAAACTAGGTACTTACGTGCCAAGGATAAGTATAGAGGTAAGTCAAAAGTTGGTGATTGTCGTAGGCGGTGTCACCACCACCACAGGTGAAAGGTACATTAAAAGACACGTGTCGCTATGGGAAGGAACAAAGAAAAATATCCATGTACGGCTTAGTGACTCACTTCAAAGTAAATACCACGTATGAGAACGTATTAGACGTGACAAGACCTACATTAAATGCCCTAGGTACATACGTGGCGGAAGAAATGAGAACGTCTAAGGCTGGCAAGTGGGGCCGGTCAAATTAACAACAGTCTGGTCAACCATAGGGAGGTCTTACCCCCGCAGAGGAGGTTCTCAGGGAGGTCCGAGCAGCTTAGGAGGTCCTAAGCCCAGGGACAGGGAGGTCTAAAGGTTAAGGAGGTCCAGACAGGGGAGGTCCCGACGGTCGAGATCTCACCAAGGAGGTCTAGCGAGGAGGTCTAAGCGGTTGGATCTCCGAGAGGAGGTCCAACGACCAAGAGCCACATGAGGAGGAGGTCCTCAAAGAGAACAGACGCTTGGGAGGTCTGGGCCTTTGGATTCAAAGTGAGGAGGTCCAAGCCGTCCGATTTAGATCAAAGGGGAGGTCTGGACCGCCCGATTCAGAACGAAGGGGAGGTCCATGAAGGGACATAACGCATGGGAGGTCTAGACCCTTGGATTAAAAATGGGAGGAGGTCTGGACCGCTAGATCCAGCACAAAGGAGGTCCATGCGGAGTGGTTCAGAGGCATTCCATAGAGGGGTTCTACCCGAGGAAAGTCTTCTCGGTCAAGAATAAAAGTTAAGATGGTTCAAATGATCTTAGGAAAAATCGAAGGCACACAAGAGAGCCATTGGGATGCATAGAGGTCCGAATGAAAGGAGGTCTGGGCATCAAGAGGTGTCCAGACGACAAGAAGTTTAGACTGAAGAGAAGTCTGAACAGAAAAGAGGTTTGAACCCTAAGAGATTCAAACCAACAAAGAGGTCCAAATGACCAAGCTCAAAGAAAGGAAGGCCTGGTCATACGAGTATTTCCTGGTGAGACGAGGTCTAAGCTTTAGAGGAAGTCTAAACCTACAAGACTCGAAAGAGATAGGTTACAGGGAATTGTTGAGCTTTCCAAGGAAGGAGGCACAACAACCCAAATCCTTCCAATAGAACCCAAATTTGAATTCTCACTAAAGCAAAAATAGTTTTAATTTATTTTACACATTTTAAAAAGTATTTAGAAAATCAAGATGTTACAAACCTACCCCCCTTAAAAGAATCTCGACCTCGAGATTCAAACGAAATCGACAAAGAGGTAGGGTAGTTGATCTTGAGGTCCTCTTCTTTCTCCCATGTAGCTTCACTCTCGGATGATGGCTCCACCGCACCTTGTATGATTTGATAATTCTACTTACGTGACTCGCTCGCAACATCCGTAATTTTAATGGGTCGCTCCACATATGTAAGGTCTTCTTGTAAGTCCAGTCCTCCATTGCAAAGATGATCTTCAGAACCCGTAGGCATTTCCTTAGTTGTGATACATGAAAAATGTTGTGTCTTGCCGCCAAGGACTCGAAGTTCCAGTTTATATGCTACTTCACCTTGTCTTGCTAAGATCTTGTATGGTCCTACATATCTTGGTGCCAACTTTCCTCTCATCCAAATCTTCTAACTCCCGAATTGGTGTTACTCGAGGTATACAAAATCACCAACCTCAAAAGATAAATCCCTCGTCGGGTGTCAAGATAGCTCTTTTGTCGGATCGGCCACTCTCAATCGTTCCTTAATCAATTTCACTTTGCTCTCGGATCTTTGATCGTGTCCGCCCATACAGCTTGATGTTCTCCAACTTCATCCCAGAGGAGAGGTGTTCTACAAGGTCTTCCATACAAAGCCTCAAATGGAGACATTTGTAGGCTAGCTTGATAGCTATTATTGTAAGAAAATTCAGCATAGGGCAAGTTTTTGTCCCAAATTTTTCCAAAATCCAGGCACATGCCCTAAGCATATCTTCCAATATTTGGTTTACCCTCTCTGCTTGCCCATCGGTTTGAGGATGGTAGGTCAGTACTAAAATTGAGTTTGGTACCTAGAGCCTCATGCAAACTTTGCCAAAACCTTGAGGTAAATTGTGATCCTCATGTCGATACTATTCTTTTGGGCACTCCATATAAACAAACAATTACGCCATATATAGATCTGCCAAGACATTGCTACTATAGGTGGTCTTAATCGGTATGAAATGGGCTACCTTAGTTAGTCTATCAACCACCACCCATATGGAGTCATACCAGTTGGGTCCTAGGCGGACCGATAATAAAATCCATGCCCACTTGCTCCCATTTCCATTCTGTATGGGCAAGGGTTGTAACAAACTCAAGGGTTTTTGGTGTAGAGCCTTAACTCTCATACACACATCACATTGGGCCACATACTTAGCCACATCTTGCTTCATCTTGGTCCACCAAGACTACCTCTCTTTAAGGTCTTGATACATTTTGTCTACGCCGGGTGGATGGAGTATGGTGATCCGTGTGCTTCCACCAAAATGAGTTGTTTGATCTCTGGTTGTTTGGCACCTGATTCGCTACCAAACCATACTACTCCTTGCTCATCTTCATGAAACCCGGGCTTTACCTCTTCTCATATTTCTCTTGATGTCTTGGATGTCTTTATCTCTTTCTTCTCGTTCTTTGATTTGGTCCAGACAATTGATGTACCTCCAAGGTGTTCACACACCTTGCTCTACTATCTCCGTTGAGGTACTTCATTTCCTCATATAGTCTTGGTTGTTGTTCTTTGGACCGACAAGGTATTACAAATATCCTTTTCACTTAAAGCATCACCATCGTGTTGGCTTTACAGGTGATAGTGTATCCCAAGGTCATAGTCCTTAATTAATTCTAACCACCTCCTTTGTCTTAAGTTCAGCTCTGTTTGTGTGAAAATATATTTCAAACTTTTGTGGTCAGTATACCTCACATCGGTTGCCAATGAGGTAGTGCCGCCATATCTTTAAGGCATGCACAACAAATTGCTAATTCAAGATCATGTGTTGGGTAGTTCTCCTCATGAGGTCTCAACTGCCTAGAGGCATATGCCACTACCCTTCTATCTTGCATTAACACACACCCTGCACCTTGATGGGATACATCACAAAATACTTCAAAGTCTTTTTGGATGTCTGGAAGTACTAACACAGGAGCGGTGGTAAGCTTTTCCTTCAATCTCTGAAAACTTTGTTCACAGATCTTAGTCCACTCAAACCTCTTTTCCTTTTTCAGAAGTTGAGTAAGAGGTCTAGCAGTCTTAGAAAAGTCTTTAATAAATCTTCTGTAATAACCAGCTAGTCCAAGGAAACTTCTTTCCTCGATCCTTTGCTTTTAGGAGGTCTCGATTCAGACCGCTTCCACCTTTGATGGGTCTCTGACTACACCTTTGGCTGAAATAATATGACCTAAGAAGGCTACTTGACTTAGCCAAAATTCACATTTACTAAACTTGGCATAGAGCTGCTGCTCTCTAAGTCTTCCCAACACCATTCTTAGGTGTTCCTCATGTTCTGCTTCATTTTTGGAATAGATGAGAATATCATCAATAAATACCACTACAAACTTGTCAAGGAAGTCCATGAATACTTTGTTCATCATGCTCATAAAATAAGTTTGGAGCATTTGTCATCAAATGACATCACAAAGAACTCATATAGTCCATACACGTGGTAAATGCGGTTTAGGGATGTCCTCGGCCCGATTTTAAGTTGATGGTAACTGGACCTTAGGTCTATTTTGGAGAACACACTTGCCCCTTGTTGGTCAAAGAGGTCATCTATCCTTGGTAATGGATATTTATTCTTAATAGTGACCTCATTGAGTGATCTATAATCCACACACATTCTCAGGCTACTGTCTTTCTTTTTGACAAACAGCACAGGTGCTCCCCATGGTGAAGAGCTTGGTCTAATAAATCCTTTTTCCTTCAATTCTTGGATCTGTTTCTTTAGTTCTACAAGTTCATTCACAGGCATCCTGTAAGGTCTCTTTGAGATGGGTGCTGTCCCAGGGACCAATTCAATTAGAAAAGAAATGTCCCTATCAGGTGGCATTCGGGGAGTTCCTCGGGAACACATCCATATATTCTCGACCATTTGGTAGGTCTTCGAGCTTCACTACCTCCTTTACATTAGTTAGAAGAAGTCCTGTCTTAAGGGAGGTCTTTGGCTTAAACTCTACCCGACTTCCTTGTTCATTGGTAAGGGTTATGGACTTGGTAGCACAGTCAATTTGCCCTTTATTCTTAGCCAACCAGTTCATTCCAAGGATTACGTCCAGTCCTTGAGTTGGCAAGACTATCAAGTCTGCATGAAATAAAACTCCAGAAATCTCTAAGGTGAGATTTGGGCAGAGGGTATTAGTCCTCATATCTATACCCGGGACATGTATTAGCATAGGGTTTACCAAAGGAATTGTAGACAACCCACAATTTCCCACAAATTTGCTAGAAACAAAAGAATGGGAAGCCCCGAGTCAAATAAAACTAAGCTGATGCACGAATTGACAGGAACGTCGAGAACCACATCAGTGCATCATGTGCCTCTTTTGCCGTGACATGTGTGACACGGCCCTTGATAACCTTAGCAAAGAAGCTTCACACTTGAGGCACTTCCTTGAGCCGATGCTCCTTGTTCAGATCGGATGATCACAACTTGTTGCTTCTTTGGGCACTTATTAGCGTAGTGCCCAATTTCATTACAAAAGAAACAGTCACTCCGTACGAGGAGGTCATGGAAGGTTTCTTTTGAAATTGACTCGAAGAGGTCCTATGATAACTTGATTTGCTAGCACGTTGCTCGGACCCAGATGCCCTTGAGGAGGTCCGTGAGGACTTGTCTTTGAAGATGCAGGGACCGAGAGGTCCTAGACTTAGGAATCCTCTGGATTGAACCTCTGTGCAGTTTTCTTTCTCTTTCGGCCCTCCATCTTTTGGAGTTTATCCTCTTGTCGGATGGCCTTGCTCACAAGCTGCTGGAAGTCAGTGTGTTCCTGGGAAACAAGATGAACTGAAATATTATCATTCAACCCTTCCAAAAGTGTTCTTGCTTGCTTTCATCAAGAGTAACATCCCCTGAGCATATCTTGCTAACTGGTTAAATTTATGCATATACTCATTGACAGTACGACTGCCTTGCTTCAAGGTACGAAATTCTGTCCTCTTTAATGACATCATGCCGGGTGGGAGATGAGCACGATGAAATGCTTTCTTGAACTCATCCCATGTGATGGCCTGAGGATCAGCATGGGACTGATTAAAGTTGTCCCACCACTCAGAGGCTGGTCCACTGAGTTGGTGAGAAGCAAAAAGCACCCTTTCATGATCTGTGCATTGCACCATATCTAATTTCCTACTCACTGCTCTTAACCAGTCATCAGCATCCATGGGCTCAGCACTACTGGAGAAGGTTGGAGGACGTAACCTCATAAATTCAGCAATGGTAGATCTTGGTGGAGGTGGAGCTTGAGCTTGAGGTTGAGCTACTGCTGCAGCTTGCAGAGATTGGGTGTTGGCAACAGACTGTGAGAGTAGGTTTATTAGATGAGCTTGATTGGCCATTATTTGAGTCCAGGTAGGACCCCCAACTGGAGGTGGGGGTGGGCGTGATCTTGGTTGCCCTTGCCCACCCTCAACTCCTCTATTCTCACCCTCACCTCGACATCGGCTATGATGGCTTGAGTGACCACCGCCATTTCGAGAGGTGGCCATAATGTCCAAACACCGAGGCCGGAAAAGAGAAGAGAAGAGGCTAAGGAAACTAGCCCAAACCAAACAATTCGGCAAAAGAAAACCAAGGCAAAAGAAATAACAGGGAGAACCTTTTCGAGGTTTATAATCACCAAACATCATGCTACTCGTGTCTTACCTTTTTGAGGGAGGTCCTAAGCACCAGACTTAACTCAAGACCTCTAATAAGAAGTTGCAGGAATAAGGCAGTCCATTTAACTTAATAAATGGGTGTGTAGAAAGAAACAAGGTAAGATGGGATTGAGGTAAGAAAAAGCAATAGAAGGAAGGTAAGGATGAAAAGATGACCCAGGTAAGAAAGAACATTTTATTCTTCTTTTGTCATAAAATAATTTTGAAATTCTATAACCATTCTACTAGGTTACGGCTTACAGTCAGAAGTGCTCTGATACCACTTTTTGTGACGACCCAATCCTAGGGTTCCCGAGAGATCCTCCAGGACCTCTGGAAAGTCCAGCAGGACCTCCCAGGAGGTCCACAAAGGACCTCTCGGGCTGACCACCAAGACCTGCCAGGAGGTCCAGCAAGACCTCCTGGAGGTCCAGGAGATCACAACCCGAGAGAGGGTCTTAGAACCAGGGAGCACCCGAGAACCTTTCCATAGCCAAACAAAGGAGAGCGAGGAGGTCTCGAGAGTGTTCCCAAGACCTCCCACGAGCCTCGGGGGAGGTCGTGGAGATCTGAGCCCACCTCAGTACCTTCTGCATACCCTCCTCGGTGAGGACATGGAGGTCCAAGCTTACTCCCAAGTTCCCTGTGAAACCCGAGCCAGTCCCAAGGATCATGGCTAGCCCTTCACAGCAAAATACACAATGGTGGTATCCCGAACACACCTTTATTGAAACATAATATTTAACAGAGTTGATTACAAGGTGGCCTTGGGCCAAGCACAAGTACACAAGAGCAGAAGAAAGCAAAGGGTCCATCAACAAGCCACAGGTGCGGTGACCGAGGCATAACCTAGTCCGCTTTGATCTCCATCACTACCAAAGTCTTCTCTGGCAAAAATTATAATGAGCAAGAGTGAGCACTACCCTTGTGCTGCAAGTTGCACCCGTGGATTAACAATATGACATGCATAAGGGATAATCAAGGATGGCATAATATGGTTATTTTGCACAAAGAAAATTTTCTTTTAAGTACCATTATTGAGTTTCAAAGCGTGTCTTTCAATAGATAAAATTCATTTTACCAAAGCAATTTTTCAGTTGGATAGCATTCATCATTATTTGGTGAAGGATACCCTCGACATTAGGCTCCTGCCCAAACCCATGGGACGGCGGTCCCAAAACAGATTTGAAAATCATTTCGAGAAATTCCCAAAGTCAACAACTAACTTCAAGTGGCCTTTGCCAAGACGTCCTTGACCGTGGACACGGCTATTCAATAGATTTAACTCGCAGAGGTTGTGCACTTTACCCACACGACATGAGTACTCTAGTTTGTCCAAATTCGTCAATACCACCTCTCACTTCCAAAGGTAAGAGATCTAGAGCTCATGACAAGGCCTTTACAATGCATTGCTCCACCACGCCTTTCCTTGCTAAGGTTTCACCCCCTGGATAGCCATCCGTGAAGCCCTCTTGCACCGATGGGAACAATGGGTCATCAAAGACCACTAGCCAACAAGACCTCCCACACCACCAATGGAGCGAAGATGTAGTGGAGTTTTGCAAATTATTGACCAGTCCCACGCCCCTACACTCGGAGACATGTGGTTGCACGATTTTGGCATCGGCCCATTATAGGCCTAGCATTGGTCGCTCAAAGATCGGTCCTCAACCGACTAGGGCGACTTCCACAAACCCAAGGGTATCGATCTACCATAAAGGCACGATCCGTGCATAAACTTGCACCAACCAAGCCAACCAATTCGCCCCAGTCTAAAATCCATTTTCATTTTCTTTGCTTCCCTAGCAATACTTTCATACCTCCATGACAACCCAATGCCATGGTGAAAATATTTAAAACATTATTTGGTTATGTTGGTAAAGATTTCCCCAAATCAACAGTTTTGGTCTAAGCATAACTCGAGCATATGTTTTCAAATGGTCTTGACTCATACTCTTCAGATTAGCCAAGTTTGACCTAAAGGTGACAATGTGTTCTGTTCAAGATCAACAGAGGTCATACAAAGGAACTGGGTATAACTATGAAGTTAAAACTGGTATTGAACTAACTTGATAGAAATAAGCGTGCAATACATTTTAAAACTGGACATAATTAATTTGATATACTAGGTGCAATATGATCAAGAATGCAACTTGCCTTGCTCACTACTTAGAGATTCTTCTTCTTGAAACTTTGGATTCCCTAATCTTCACAATCTACATATATATAGAAGGCAAATTCAAAGAAGATTCAAGCAGAGATCCAATAAAGAATCAAAAGAACTCCAAAAAAAACTCCAAAAACCCAATTCTGAAAAAAGAATTATATTTAGATTAGGTTCTTTTGGAGAAGGTCTAGCTTACCAAAGGAAAAAGAGGTCTTTAGAGAAGGTCCCAAGATGTGACCTAGGCAGAGGGCGAGAGGTTCGAGGCGAGATGCTTGCATAAGGTCCAGAGAGGAGGTCCTCACACGAGCACCTCGAGTTTCAAAAGAAGTCCACGAAAAGGAGGTCTGTGAAGGACAAGATCACTCGATACACCGGTGAAAACAAGGGTGGAGCAGATCATCAAAGGAACTTACTGTAAAGGAAGTGCGGTGAAAGGGAGGTCGTAGGAGCCAAGGTCTTCCCTGGAAAAGTTCTTGGACGAGAGCCAAAGTAACAGAGTGTGGAGAAGGAGAAGGGTGATGTGTTAGAACGTTTCAGTCTATGTGTAGTCAAAGTGGTGAAGAAAACTAGGTACTTACGTGCCAAGGATAAGTATAGAGGTAAGTCAAAAGTTGGTGATTGTCAGGGCAGGTGTCACCACCACCCTGGGTGAAAGGTACATTAAAAGACACGTGGTCGCTATGGGAAGGAACAAAGAAAAATATCCATGTACGGCTTAGTGACTCACTTCAAAGTAAATACCACGTATGAGAACGTATTAGACGTGACAAGACCTACATTAAATGCCCCAGGTACATACGTGGCGGAAGAAATGAGAACGTCTAAGGCTGGCAAGTGGGGCCGGTCAAATTAACAACAGTCTGGTCAACCATAGGGAGGTCTTACCCCCGCAGAGGAGGTTCTCAGGGAGGTCCGAGCAGCTTAGGAGGTCCTAAGCCCGAGGGACGAGGAGGTCTAAAGGTTAAGGAGGTCCAGACAGGGGGAGGTCCTGACGGTCAGGATCTCACCAAGGGAGGTCTAGCGAGGAGGTCTAAGCGGTTGGATCTCCGAGAGGGAGGTCCAACAGCCAAGAGCCGCGCGAGGAGGAGGTCCTCAAAGAGAACAGACGCGCGGGGAGGTCTGGGCCTTTGGATTCAAAGTGAGGGAGGTCCAAGCCGTCCGATTTAGATCAAAGGGGAGGTCTGAACCGCCCGATTCAGAACGAAGGGGAGGTCCATGAAGGGACATAACGCATGGGAGGTCTAGACCCTTGGATTAAAAATGGGAGAAGGTCTAGACCGCTAGATCCAGCACAAAGGAGGTCCATGCGGAGTGGTTCAGAGGCATTCCATAGAGGGGTTCTACCCGAGGAAGGTCTTCTCGGTCAAGAATAAAAGTTAAGATGGTTCAAATGATCTTAGGAAAAATCGAAGGCACACAAGAGAGCCATTGGGATGCATAGAGGTCCGAATGAAAGGAGGTCTGGCATCAAGAGGTGTCGAACGACAAGAAGTTTAGGCGAAGAGAAGTGCGAGCAGAAAAGAGGTTTGAACCCTAAGAGATTCAAACCAACAAAGAGGTCCAAATGACCAAGCTCAAAGAAAGGAAGGCCTGGTCATACGAGTATTTCCTGGTGAGACGAGGTCTAAGCTTTAGAGGAAGTCTAAACCTACAAGACTCGAAAGAGATAGGTTCTGGGAATTGTTGAGCTTTCCAGCAAGGAGGCACAACAACCCAAATCCTTCAATAGAACCCAAATTTGAATTCTCACTAAAGCAAAAATAGTTTTAATTTATTTTACACATTTTAAAAAGTATTTAGAAAATCAAGATGTTACAATAATGGAATAATAGTTTTTGTGTGATCAAGGTCATCGACATAATGTCGACAACCGCCCATTTCTACCGCTATCTAAGCATTGCTAAGCATTATCAACGTAAACTACTAAGCGATAAGAGTCCATCCATCGAACTCTAAATCACAGCAAGATAATTCTAGGCTTAGTAGTAGAGAATGAACATTTACCTACAGGATATGCATCTATAGGCTCAACTAATCGATATTTTAACACAAAGTAGCATGCATACATACAAGTAAAACAAAGTATTAAACTTTAAAGTAATGGGACAATAATGGGATATGATCAAACTGCTTGCCTTACTAGTTTTGCTCAATATGTTGCTGAGGATCACTCACGGGATCAAAGCACTCGTCGGCACCTAACGAAAAAGCGAAAAGAAACGATAAGAACGACGAAAATCACAAAGACAGCACAGCAAACAAACTCCAAATGCTCTGAAATTTCTACAGAAGCAAGAGGATGATTTTTAGGGAATTTATCAACAAGAACCAATTCATTTGGATTCTCAATGCAAAAGATATGAGCAAAACAATTCTGCTCAGCCCTAAAAATACAGAACTGCTACAAATCACTAATTTAATTATTTGGCAACATTTTCTAGAGAGGTGGTGTTACTGAGATTTTTACTGTAAAAGCAGCACCTCATGAGATGAATAACACAATTGAGTTCATCTCATTTGGAGCTATTATGCACTTTCTATAATTTTTCAAAGACAAGAACTTGAACAAAATTAAAATGCACAAGTAAGCTTTTTGAAAATAGTGACATGCCTAAATCCTATTCTAACATTTATTTTACTAACAGAGGAAGCCATCAAAGTTGGATTCACTCAAAAAGGAGCTATAGAGAATTACTTATACATTTTACAAGTTAACTGAATTTTTAATGAAACCTTTAAAGTTCGTTTTGAATTTTATTTACAAAACCATTTTTTGGAGCTGAACTAGGCTCATAACCATTTTTAGATTAGAGCCTGGTCCAAACCAGAGCTACAAAAATTTGAATCACCTAATTTGGATTTAGAATGAATTAGTTATGCATTTTCAAAGTTATTACCTTTTTCAGTTCATAAAATAACGGCTCTCTGGAATTTCCTAAAAACCAATAAGACAGGGGAGGACATGAGCCATAGATCTTGAATCTAACGCCTCAATACCTCCCAGAGAACATCGCACACGCGCGCTCGCGAAGGTCCAGAGGTCATGGGCCGTTGATCTTAGATCCAACGGTCCATGTCCTCCCAGCAACGCATACGCGCGATCAACAGGGGAGGTCGTGGCCGTTGATGCTGCATCCAACGGACCACAATGACAGAGGGAGGACCGGAATGGTCCAGATCTAGTGAGGGAGGTCCTCAACGGTAGAGGTGACCTCGAGGAGGTCCAACGCGGAAGCCTTAGCGTCCTGCACCTCCGGGAGAGTCAGGGACGGCTAAGATCTTGAAAGGGGAGGTCCTGGACGTTCAAGATCTCCTCGGAGGAGGTCTTGGACGGCCCAGATCCAGAGCCGCGGTGCTCGCGTGTAACATCCCAAGTGTATAATTAGGGTTATTCAAGTATAATTATATGTGTAGAAATTAAAACTTTTTCTCACATCTTGAAAAACCCTAAAATCTCATGTGATTCGTGTCCAAGAGTTGTGTAATCTAAAAACACAAAGCTCTTGTTGACCAAAAGTCAAATTCATTTTCCATTTATCTAAAATCTTGTGCCAATCAATTGGAAATATTTTCCCTTGGTCCAAAAACTGATGTGGGACCCCTCTGAAAAATATCACAAGTTGTAAAACTAGTTTGATAAATTTTGGAGGTAAAACAATCCTTTAAACAACCTTAATAAATTTCCTGAGAAAAATGCATTGCATAATAACCTCTGG
Organism: Phyllostachys edulis; assembly: GCA_036346405.1. Taxonomy (NCBI): domain Eukaryota; kingdom Viridiplantae; phylum Streptophyta; class Magnoliopsida; order Poales; family Poaceae; genus Phyllostachys; species Phyllostachys edulis. The sequence goes on along the minus strand of CM070547.1, from coordinate 59,085,730 downwards.
AAAATTTCTGTAAGGTTAATCATGTTGTCAGCAAGCTCCAGTTAAAATTTCATCAAATTTGGAGCTCATTTGCTAGCCCAAACAATTCTGCAAAGTCTCAAATTGTTTAAAAGTTCAAATTCAAAAACCTCCTTTGTTCCTTGGGCTAGCCATGTTCAAAACTGGTCGGTCCGACCCCTTTGGACCTCCTCAACCAGTGTCCGCACCCCAACAGACCTCCTCTCCACCTAATCAGTCGCAGCCCGTTGGATTCACATCCAACACCACGACCTCCTCATGACTAACACCAAAAGACCTTCCCACCTCATGAGGTCATAGCCATTGGATCAAAGATCCACGGTCCACGACCTCCCTGTGTGTGAAACCTCAAAGACCTCCTCGAGCTGTTAAACCATCGCAGAGGTCATCCCTTTGTTGAGGTCGTGGCCGTTGGATCAAATCCAACCGCCACGACCTCCTCCTCAACATACTCGATCAGTCCTCCCGCTGCGTGAGGTCTTGGCCCTTGGATTCAAGATCCACGGCCTGACCTCCCTCCTGTTAAAACCACTTAGACATCCCACCTCACGAGGTCATAGCCCTTGGATTAAAAATCTAAGGCCATGACCTCCTTGTCTTCTCTGCCTTTGGATCTCGCTCAACGCACGAGATCAATGAGCCGTTCGGACCACCCAATATTGACCATTGGATTTACATCTCACGATGCGCTAACAAATGGGCGATTCGGACCATCGCGTGAGCCCTTAGATCCAAATCGGAGGCTAAGACCTCCTTCTTCTGCCAGCAGTCCTCGACCTCCCTTATTCACTTTGTGCGTATTAGACCTCCCCATCATGTCGGTGCCCTTGGATTTACATCCAAAGGCCATGACCTCCCCTCATGTCTTTTGATCGCGTGCGTAAGTCCTCATTGGAGGTCCGACTGTTGGATGGAGATCAACGCTTTGGACCTCTGTCCATTTCCTCACGTCGTTTTCACGTTAAGTGAAATCGTGAGGCCATGACCTCCCACGTTTGATCGTGTGGTGGGACCTCCTCCCACCACTTAAAAACATAACGGTTCAAAATGGGATCCGATGGCGGGACCTCCTCGAGGTCTCATCCAATAGCCACTAGGACCTCCCCCGTTCTTCTCCTTCCTCTGGCGCGTGGGAGCTTCGGCGGTGCATTTAATGCATGTCCGAGGGGAGGTACTGTTCAATGACTCTTTCTTGACCGCATTTAATGCATGCAGTCGACTTTCACTCCTCAATGGTCGGCCAGCCTGCCTTTGTCGCCCCCATGTCTTGTCCACTCCATAGACCATGCCATGGGCCAAGCTCACCATGAGCTTAGCCAAGTGGTCTAAGACCTCAATTGCCCTTGGATAAAACCACCTCCACGGTTTTCCTGGCTTCCTTTGCACACCATTATCACTTTGCTCACACCTCTGTGCTTGTGAGCTCTAGACACCAAAGTTCCTTGGCCGCCTTTGCTGGAGCTCGAAGCTCCTCGGTGGGCAAGGGTCATTGGAGAATTTTTCTCCCTCTCCTTGCTTCCATTGTGCCTTCCCTCTGGGACCAAGTCCTAACTAAGTTGTTGGACATTTGCAGAGGGGGACAAAGTGGAGCTTGGAGCTGGAGCTGAGGCTTGGAACTTGGACTTGAGCAGCGGAGCTCCCCATCTTCCCCAACTCAGGCCAGCACCATCCCCGACCTCCCCGGCATCTTAAGGACCTCCAGGTACCTCCTGATAGTCCTTAGTGCTGGCACCTGCGTGTATGTTGCTGCGGAGCTCTTATTTGGCACACGCTTGAATGTCGCGCGGAGCATCATTTTGCGTTTCAAAATTTGGCCGTGTGATCTCCTTCGTTGTCCTCTCCGGCTCGCCGGCGTTCAACGCCGTCGTCGCCGTCGAGAGTAAGCTCATGGTGTGCGCAACACTATTGCGCACACGATGATGTCCTTGGTTGTCGCCGGCGAGGTCCGCATCGCCGGCAACAACCATTTCTTCAAGCTCGGGATGTTGTCGGATGTCCCGAGCGTGTCGTTGTCATTTTAGGACCAAGATCCTGGCTTTTATGGTGCTAATCATTGCCCAATCTCGCAATCATTGGCGTCTTAACTGCCTTAAATCCATCCTTTAATGCGTGCATTTAAGACCTCCAGCGCCGCGGACCTCCTCGTGGTCCTCGCGCTTTAATGCTCGTCCAACGCGGCGTCTTGCGAAGTTAAAGCGCTGGTCTGGGGCGTCGCACCTCCTCCGAGGAGATCTGAGCGTCCAAGACCTCCCCTTGCGCGATCGACCATCCGCACCTCCTGGAGGTGCAGCAAGGTTTAGATCTCACCGTTAAGGACCTCCCTTTAGATCTGGTCCGTTCCGGACCTCCCCATCATCGTTGTGGTTCGTTGGATCCTCAATCTACGGCCACGACCTCCCCCTTGCCTCGCGCATGTGAGTTGTTAGGAGGTCCAGGACCTCTGGACCTCACATGTGCGTGCGTGTTGATCTCCTGGGAGGTCTGAGCCGTTGGATCTGTGATCTGTGGCTCACGACCTCCCGTGTCTTTGTGAGTTTTAGAAATTCCAGTGAAGTCTTAGTTATAAACTAAAACAAGGTATAAACTTTAGAATTTCATATCTTTTTCATTTTAAATCCAAATGAGGTCATTCAAATTGTGTTAGCTCTGTCTTGAACTTGACCTTAATCCAAAAATGATTGTAAGTTGAGTTCAGCTCCAGAGCACAGTTAGCCACTAGGTTTTAAAACTAACTTTAAACATACGTTCAAATTAATGCTTAGCTTGTAAAATTCATAACTTCTGCTCTGTAGGTTGTTTTTGAGTGAGACCAACTTTGTTGGTTTCCTCTATTAATGAACTCACTGTAAAAATTAGATTTGAGCATGTTGCTGTTAGAAAAATGAGGACTTGTGCATTATAATTTTGTTCAAGTTCTTGTTTTTGAAAAATTATAGAAAGTGCATAATAGCTCCAAATGAGATGAACTCAATTGTGTTATTCATCTCATGAGGTGCTGGTTTTGCAGTAAAAATTTCAGCCTCACCACTGTTCTAGAAAATGTTGCCTCATAATTAAATTAGTGAATAGTGCAGTTTGGTATTTTCAGGGGCTGAGCAGAAATGTTTTGCTCATAACTTTTGCATTAAGAATCCAAATCCATTGGTTCTTGTTGCTAAATTCCTAAAATCACCCTCTTACTGCTGTAGAAATTTCAGAGAATTTGGAGTTCGTTTGCTGTGCTGTCTTTGTTGTCTTTAAATCGTTCTTATCGGTTCTTTATCGTTTTTCCGTTAGGTTTCGACATTTGTGGTGATCCATAAGCGACCCTCCGCAACAATTTGACCAGCAGCAAGGCAAGCAGTTTGATCATTCCCATTATTGTCCCATTAATTTAAAGCTTAATACTTTGCTTTACTTCTATGTATGCATGCTACTTTGTGTTAAATGTCGCTAGCTTTCCTATAGTTGCATAATCTGTAGGAATTATTATCCTCTACTACCAATGAGCCTAGGTTATTCGCTGTGGTTTGAGCTCGTTGGATGAGCTCTCATCACTTAGTAGTTTACGTTAATATTGCTTAGACATGCTTAGCTATCGGTAGTAATGGGCGATCATCGACTTAGTCGATGGTCTTGATCACACAAGTATTATTATTCCTCCTATATGTCCAGCACTTGTGCTTTGATTAATTGTAAGATCAAAACTGAAAATAAAATGTTGATTTAGACTTGGGCATATTGGATGGATGGTGCGGTTTTGGAATGTGGTGGTATGCCCGGTCCCTAAGGACCGAGTACTTGGGTCACTAAGCCAAGCGCTTTTGCGTGCTAACCACACGAGGGGATATGGGACCTCTCTTGACTAAGTACTTTGGGAGGTGTTAATTATGAGCTGGTTGGTGGGTATGTTTTAATAAAATCTGTGTGTGTGGTGTTGGGAGGAGCATTGGCGGACGGTTAGGGCTGTCTAATGTGTCTTGTCCCGTGGGTTGCGGCTTGTAATTAGCATCGTCCATTGGAAATGTCTCGTAGGACTTAGCCGTGCGGCACACCAAAGGTAGTGTGCCTAAAGGAAAGGCGATGCAGGCGTGTGGGTACATTGGTACACCCCTGCAGGGATAAAACTATTCGAATAGCCTCGTCCTAGGTTATGGACATGCTTGGTAAGGTCGTTCAAGACTAGTCTCAACCTTTTAATTAAAACTTGATGGGTTGGTATGAGCGGGAGTTCATGCTATTGTTGTGGTGACTAAGGGTTAGTCACTTCGAGTTTGTTCTTGTTGTCGTTATTATGTTATTATCGCGTTGTATTTCAACAATTAAAATTGCTTTGCCAAATTGCCTTCAATCTATTATGTTATTGCAAATAAATGTCGCTTTATGCTAAAATGAGTCCAAAGCCTCATCCACTTAAATAAAGCTTGCATGTAGCTATTTATAGTTCTGTTATCTCACACGTAAGTCTTGCGAGTACTTTATGTACTCATCGCCCGTGGTTGTGGCAATTTTTTTGTGGCTTTTGTTGCAGAGGAAGAAGGAGAGCTCCAAGAGCCTCTCTTTTGTGCTACGTGTTGCGCTTTCTTGACGACTAGCTTGGCGGTCGGTCGATGCCTAGGGGTTAAGGCACACTGATTGGCTTTGTGTTATAGCCATCTTTATGGCACTTTTGCTTCCGCTGTTATCTTTTTATTTGTTGCTATTTGGCCTAAGGGCCTCTCTTTTGTAATAGCTATTCCATATTAATATTAACTTCTGGTTTGTTGCTTATGTTCTATGTGTTGTATGGAATTGATACATTCTTTTGTTGTGAGGTATGTATACTGCATCCTGGGGAGTATACATCTCTCGAGACCGAGTTTATTTGGTTGATAATACTAGGGTCAATTGGATGACTAAGTATTATGAGCCTAATAAATGTCGGGGTCTCACAAAAGTTGGTATCAGAGCCGTTATGACCGTAGTAACGCAAGCTTGGTCGTCTTTAGGATATTTTGAAAACCTATTTTCAAAGTATAAATGAGTTTTGAAAGCTTAAGTAATTCTCGGATTTTACTCCTTACCTATCTTAGCTTTCTCTTCTCATCTCACTCTAATTTGAGTTTTAAAAGTTGTTTTCCTCTCTTCCCTTCTACACAATAGTTGTTATCGACTAATTCGGGTTTTGGGAGAACCAATGAGATTGGCAAATTTAAGTGTGAGCTGCCCACTACAAGGTTTTGAAGTTCTGGAGTCGGTGATTCGACGAGGAGCTTGGATGCGAAATCTGGACAGCAAGCATCAAATTTCCGGACAGCAATCTCAAAGGTTTCTAATTAGGATAGATAATGAGAGGTTAATTCAACTAAAACTTGTGGGAATGAAAAAGGGTAAGATGTGATACTAGTTAGCTAAGTATCTAACACTTATTTCGCTGCAATAACCTTGCTCTCTAATAGTTTTAGATCTCATCTTACAATCTGATTTTTAACCTTCTCGGTCAATTACTCGTTCATTCAATACGGGTTAGTTGAGTTGAGAAGTTGAGCCTTCCGTTTGGTGTTCTTGGCTGTTTTTGGAGTCTTTTAGAAGTTTCTAAAGTTGATTTAACCGCTGATTTTGGCCTTCGTTTAGGGTGATATTCCATTCCCCTAGTCGATCGCTTTTGCTTACCTTAAGGCTTTGTTTTGGGTCAAGTTACTAACCAAAAGTTCATTGTAACAGGATGGCGGGCCTTTTCGTAGCGGCCAAGGCGATCACCGGTCGGACGAGCTTCCTCCTCCTCCGACCATGGCCGAGGTTCTTCTTGATCGGCGCAACGCGGATGACAGAGAGTTCTCTTGGGCGTCATCGCGCAACAACTCTTGCACTTTCCGGAGCTTGAGGATCTGGGCGAGGAATGCCCATCGGCGTGGAGGACTCGCGGAGTTTCTTCGTACTCGGCCCCTACCTTTTCGGTCGAGGACCCTTTGGATCTGGACGATTGGCCGTCGGTGGGCGTAAGCCGCATAGCGCAGCGAAGCACGAGAAGGCGCTGTTCGCATCGCACCGGCTTGAGGGTGCGGCTTTGTCTGGTGGGAGAGCTATCTCGCCATGCAGCCCGTGGACCATACCGTCTCTTGGGAGGAGTTCCGTGCTGCCTTCCGTCGGGCTCACATCCATGCCGGCTTGATGGAGATCAAGAAGCGAGTTTCTTGCGCTCAAGCAAGGCGTGCTTCGATCATGGAGTATGTCTCGAGTTCAACCATCTAGCTCGTTATGCTCCCGAGGATGTGGCCTTGATATGGCTAAGCAGGCCAAGTTCAGGCGTGGCTTTTCTGAGGAGCTAAAGGACAAGCTATCCATTGCCGACTTTCCTGATTTTCAGACCTTGGTCGACAAGGCCATCGTCGCTGAGCATGCGGCTCGGGAGCTTATGGATTCCATAGCGCAAGTGGGAGACCTATAAGACTTCGAGCCCAGATTCTTCCGCCCTCGTTTGAGCGGTCTCGGGTACCACTCTCATTCTTGGCGCCCGAGGTCACCCCTTTGTTCCTCGTCCTTCGCAGCCGTGTCGATCCGTGCACTGCGAGTCGTGACGGCCCCAACAACCAGCTGCGGGGTCACATGTTTCTCATGCAACGGAAGGGCATTATGCGAACCAATGCCCTAAGAAGCAGGAGCGACCCCTCGTCCTAATGGAGGGCGCGGTCGAGGTGGTGCATCTCGGGACGGAAGATCGTCCGGCTACCCAAAGGCGTGGGTAGTGGTCGCGTCAACGCCATCACCGCAGAGGAGGCTCGGGAGGCACCCGGCGTCGTGCTAGGTACACTTTACGTTAACTCTCATCCGCTCTTGTTTTGTTTGATTCAGAGCATCTCATTCCTTTGTTTAAGTCTTTTCTTTCTTTGTGGGAGAGCTTCTTTTCTCTCCATTGTCGGTCCCGCTTCTCATTCGCTCTCTGGTTCGGAGTTGAGGTGAGGTTGAGTGTAGGGATGTCCCTATCGAGATCGGCGTAGGGTTCTTAGCGAACCTTATCCTTCTCCATTCAGCGAGTCTTGATGTGATTCTTGGCATGGATTGGTTGTCGGCACATGGGACAAATCGATTGTGCCAGAAGCTCATCTCTATCTAGTCCCTCCGTGAGCAGGTTAAGCTTTTCAAAAGTCGCTAGATCCTCATCTCTTCGCTTGAAGCGAAGCCCGCTCTAGATATTAGCGAAGTCCCAACAGTTTGTGACTTTGTTGATGTCTTTCCGCTGATCTTCGAGGATGCCACCGTTCGAGACCTCGAGTTTGTCATTGAGTTGGCTCCGTGCCGCCCCTATCTCCAAGAGGCCTTATCGGATGCCACCGAACGAGTTGGTGGAGTTGAAGAAGCAGTTAAGTGAGCTGCAAGAGAAGGGTTTCATTCGCCCTAGCTCATCTCCTTGGGGTTGTCCAGCAATCTTCGTAAAGAAGAAGGACGGTACTTTACGCATGTGCGTTGATTATCGTCCACTTAATGAAGTGACGGTAAAGAACAAGTATCCATTGCCCCGCATTGACGATCTCTTCGATCAATTAACCGGAGCTCGAGTTTTCTCCAAGATTGATCTGAGAGTGGGATATCATCGAGTTGGATTCGACTGAGGATATTCCAAAACGGCGTTCTCTACTCGCTTCTGCTTGCGAGTACCTTTCGTCATGTCATTGAAGCAACCAATGCTCTGCCTTGTTCATGAACCTCATGAATTCGGTATTTATGGAGTATTTGGATAAGTTTGTCGTAGTCTTCATCGATGATATCCTTATCTACTCCAAGAACGATGAGGAACATCTGAGCACTGCGGCTTGTGTTAGGCAAGCTACGTGAGCACCAATTTGTCTGTGAAGTTGACAAGTCGCGATTCGGTTGAAGGAAGTGGCTTTCTTAGGTCATATTCTTTCGGCGGGGCGTGGCCGTTGATCCTAACAAGGTCGTGATGTTCTTTCATGGAGTCGACTGTTTGGTCACCGATGTGCGGAGTTTTCTTGGTTTAGCGGGATATTATCGCGCTTTATCGAGAACTTCTCCAAGATCATGGCCGATGTGGAGTTGCTCAAGAAGGACAAGAAGTTTGTGTGGTCCGTTGAGTGTGAGAAAGTTTCCTAATACTCAAAAGCGTTTGACCACCGCTCCGTTCTTGTTCTTCTGATATCCATCGAAGCTTCGATATCTTTTGCGATGCTTCTCGTCGAGGCCTCGGTTGTGTCCTTATGCAAGAAGGCAAGGTAGTGGCCTATGCATCAAGGCAATTGAGACCTCATGAACTCAACTACCCTACTCATGATTTGGAGTTGGCTTCGTGATTCATGCACTTAAGATTTGGCGACATTACGATCGGTGTCGTTGTGAGGTGTATTCGGATCACAAGAGCCTTAAGTACTTGTTCACCCAACTGACTGAACCTCGGGCAAAGGAGATGGTTGGAGTTGATCAAGGACTATGATATGGGTATTCACTACCATCCGGGCAAGGCTAATGTCGTTGCCGATGCGCTTAGTCATAAGCGCATTGTAATGCCTTAGTGCTCAAGGAGCATTCGCCCTCTCTTCTCGAAGCATTCCAGCGTCTCAACTTGGAGATAGTTGAGCATGGATCTCTCGCTGCCATGGTTGTGCAACCAACCTTGGTGGATCGGATCAAGTCCTTTCAGCAGTCGGATGATGGAGTGAGCCACATCAAGGCAAATGTCAAGGCCGGAACAGCCAAGTGCTTTTCTGAGGATGAGCATGGTGTTGTGAGGTTTGGGCAACGCCTTGTGGTTCCAAAGGACATGGAGTTGCGGAATTTGATCCTCCGCGAAGCCCATGATTCGCCATTATCCATTCATCCCGGGGCCACAAAGATGTATCAAGATCTCCGCCAGAGATTTTGGTGGACCCGAATGAAGAGGGAGATTGCGAAGTTCGTTGCCGAGTGCGACGTATGTCGTCGTGTCAAGGCCGAGCATCAGCGTCCTGCAGGACTGCTTCAGCCTTTGCCAATTCCTGAGTGGAAGTGGGATTCGATCGGAATGGATTTCATCACCGGTCTACCCACATCCCCGAAGAAGAATGATGCCATTTGGGTCGTCATCGATCGATTGACTAAGGTGGCACATTTTCTTCCGTCAAGACCGACCTTGGTAGGTCTTTTGGCGAGCTCTACATCGCCCGCATCGTGAGTTTGCACGGTGTGCGAAGACGATCGTGTCGGATCGTGGATCCTTTTCACGTCTCGTTTTTGGCATAGCTTGCAAGAGGCTATGGGCACTCATCTTGCTTTTAGCACATTTCACCCTCAAACCGATGGTCGGGCCGAGAGGTCAACCAGGTTTTGGAGGACATGCTTCGTGCTTGTGTCCTTTCCTATGGGAAGCATTGGGAGAAATGCTTGCCATTCGCCGAGTTTTCTTATAACAACGGCTTTCAGGCCGGTCTCGGCATGGCACCTTTTGAGGCCTTATACGGGAGAAAGTGTAGGACCCCGTTGAACTGGTCAGAGACCGGTGAGAGACCTCTCTTTGGCGGACTCAATCAATGAGGCGGCGCCAAGTCCGGCTTATTCGTGAGCATTTGCGCCTGACTCAATCGAGCAAAAGAGCTATGCGGATCGCCGTCGGCGTGAGTTACATTTTGAGCCTAATGACTTTGTTTATCTCAAAGTCTCTCCTTTGAAGGGCCATCAACGTTTCGGCGTCAAGGGCAAGTTGGCTCCTCGATATGTCGGTCCCTACCGCATTATCGAGAAGAAGGGAGCTATTGCCTATAAGTTGGAGTTGCCGTTGCTGCACTTGCGGGGTACATGATGTTTTCCATGTGTCGGCTTAAGAAGTGCCTCCGTGTTCCAAGCGAGGAAGCTCCGTTGGAAACCCTCGATGTCGGGAAGATTTGACCTATCGCGAGCACCTGTTCGCGTGCTCGATGAGTCTGAGCGAAGGACAAGGAATAAGACCACCAAGTTCCTTAAAGTTCGATGGTGAACCATTAGAGGATGAGGCTACTTGGGAAAGAGAAGATCGCGTCTGCGTGCGGACTATCCATCTTTCTTTACGAGTGAGCCAAATCTCGGGGCGAGATTTCTGTAAGGAGGAGATTTTGTAACATCCCAAGTGTATAATTAGGGTTATTCAAGTATAATTATATGTGTAGAAATTAAAACTTTTCTCACATCTTGAAAAACCCTAAAATCTCATGTGATTCGTGTCCAAGAGTTGTGTAATCTAAAAACACAAAGCTCTTGTTGACCAAAAGTCAAATTCATTTTCCATTTATCTAAAATCTTGTGCCAATCAATTGGAAATATTTTCCTTGGTCCAAAAACTGATGTGGGACCCTCTGAAAAATATCACAAGTTGTAAAACTAGTTTGATAAATTTTGGAGGTAAAACAATCCTTTAAACAACCTTAATAAATTTCCTGAGAAAATGCATTGCATAATAACCTCTGGAAAATTTCTGTAAGGTTAATCATGTTGTCAGCAAGCTCCAGTTAAAATTTCATCAAATTTGGAGCTCATTTGCTAGCCCAAACAATTCTGCAAAGTCTCAATTGTTTAAAAGTTCAAATTCAAAAACCACCTTTGTTCCTTGGGCTAGCCATGTTCAAAAGCTGGTCGGCCCAGACCCCTTTGGACCTCCTCAGCAGTGCACTTTTGAGACCTCCCTCTCTCCTATAATCAGTCATGGCCGTTGGATTCACATCCAACACCACGACCTCCTCATGACTAACACCGCAAAGACCTTCCCACCTCATGAGGTCATAGCCATTGGATCAAAGATCCACGGTCCACGACCTCCCACGTGTGTGAAACCTCAAAGACCTCCTCGATTTGTTAAACCATCGCAATGAGGTCATCCCATTTGTTGAGGTCGTGGCCGTTGGATCAAATCCAACCGCCACGACCTCCTCCTCAACATACTCGGTCGAGGTCCTCCCACTGCGTGAGGTCTTGGCCCTTGGATTCAAGATCCACGGCCACGACCTCCCTCCTGTTAAAACCACTTAGACATCCCACCTCGTGAGGTCATAGCCCTTGGATTAAAATCTAAGGCCATGACCTCCTTGTCTTCTCTGCCTTTGGATCTCGCTCAGCGCACGAGATCAATGAGCCGTTCGGACCACCCAATATTGACCATTGGATTTACATCTCACGATGCGCTAACAAATGGGCGATTCGGACCATCGCGTGAGCCCTTAGATCCAAATCGGAGGCTAAGACCTCCTTTCTTCTGCCGCAGTCCTCTGACCTCCCTTATTCACTTTGTGCGTATTAGACCTCCCCATCAGTCGGTGCCCTTGGATTTACATCCAAAGGCCATGACCTCCCCTCATGTCTTTTGATCGCGTGCGTAAGTCCTCATTGGAGGTCCTTGACGTTGGATGGAGATCAACGCTTTGGACCTCTGTCCATTTCCTCACGTCGCGTTTTCACGTTAAGTGAAATCGTGAGGCCATGACCTCCCACGTTTGATCGTGTGGTGGGACCTCCTCGGCCACTTAAAACTAACTTGGTTCAAAATGGGATCCGATGGCGGGACCTCCTCGAGGTCTCATCCAATAGCCACTAGGACCTCCCTGTTCTTCTCCTTCCTCTGGCGCGTGGGAGCTTACGGCGGTGCATTTAATGCATGTCCGGCGGAGGTACTGTTCAACAGACTCTTTCTTGACCGCATTTAATGCGGTCGACTTTCATCTCAATAGTCGGCCGAGCACTGCCTTTGTCGGCCCATGTCTTGTCCACTCCATAGACCATGCCATGGGCCAAGCTCACCATGAGCTTAGCGGTGGTCTAAGACCTCAATTGCCCTTGGATAAAACCACCTCCACGGTTTTCTGGCTTCCTTTGCACACCATTATCACTTTGCTCACACCTCGTGCTTGTGAGTTCTAGACACCAAAGTTCCTTGGCGCCTTTCTTTGGAGCTCGAAGCTCCTCGGTGGGCAAGGGTCATTGAGAATTTTCTCCCTCTCCTTGCTTCCATTGTGCCTTCCCTCTGGGACCAAGTCCTAACTAAGTTGTTGGACATTTGCGAGAGGGACAAAGTGGAGCTTGGAGCTGGAGCCGAGGCTTGGAGCTTGGACTTGAGCGTGGGCTCCCCATCTTCCCCAACTCGGGCCGGCACCATCCCAGACCTCCCGGCATCTTAAGGACCTCCAGGTACCTCTGATAGTCCTTAGTCTTTGCACCTGCGTGTATGTTCTTGCGGAGCTCTTATTTGCTGCAGCAGAATGTCGCGGAGCATCATTTTGCGTTCAAAATTTGGCCGTGTGATCTCCTTCGTTGTCCTCTCGGCTCGCCGGCGTTCAACGCCGTCGTCGCCGTCGAGATAAGCTCATGGTGTGCGCAACACTATTGCGCTGCGATGATATCCTTAGTTGTCATGGCGAGTCCGCATCGCCGGCAACAACCATTTCTTCAAGCTTCGGGATGTTGTCGGATGTCGGCGTGTCGATGTCATTTAGGACCAAGATCCTGGCTTTTATGGTGCTAATCATTGCCCAATCTACGCAATCATTGGCGTCTTAACTGCCTTAAATCCATCCTTTAATGCGTGCATTAAAGACCTCCAGCGCACGGACCTCCTCGTGGTCCCTCGCGCTTTAATGCCACTAATCCAAGCAGCGTCGTGCGAAGTTAAAGCGCGCTGGAGTCAGGGCGTCGAGACCTCCTCAGGAGATCTGGGCGTCCAAGACCTCCCCTGCGCGATCGACCATCCAGACCTCCACGGAGTGCAGCAAGGTTTAGATCTCACCGTTAAGGACCTCCCTTTAGATCTGGTCCGTTCAGGACCTCCCCATCATCGTTGTGGTTCGTTGGATCCTCAATCTCGGCCACGACCTCCCCTGCCTCGCGCATGTGAGTTGTTAGGAGGTCCAGGACCTCTGGACCTCACATGTGCGTGCGTGTTGATCTCTGGGAGGTCTCGAGCCGTTGGATCTGTGATCGTGGCTCACGACCTCCCGTGTCTTTGTGAGTTTTAGAAATTCGGTGAAGTCTTAGTTATAAACTAAAACAAGGTATAAACTTTAGAATTTCATATCTTTTTCATTTTAAATCCAAATGAGGTCATTCAAATTGTGTTAGCTCTGTCTTGAACTTGACCTTAATCCAAAAATGATTGTAAGTTGAGTTCAGCTCCAGAGCACAGTTAGCCACTAGGTTTTAAAACTAACTTTAAACATACGTTCAAATTAATGCTTAGCTTGTAAAATTCATAACTTCTGCTCTGTAGGTTGTTTTTGAGTGAGACCAACTTTGTTGGTTTCCTCTATTAATGAACTCACTGTAAAAATTAGATTTGAGCATGTTGCTGTTAGAAAAATGAGGACTTGTGCATTATAATTTTGTTCAAGTTCTTGTTTTTGAAAAATTATAGAAAGTGCATAATAGCTCCAAATGAGATGAACTCAATTGTGTTATTCATCTCATGAGGTGCTGGTTTTACAGTAAAATTTCAGCCTCACCACTGTTCTAGAAAATGTTGCCTCATAATTAAATTAGTGAATAGTGCAGTTTGGTATTTTCAGGGCTGAGCAGAAATGTTTTGCTCATAACTTTTGCATTAAGAATCCAAATCCATTGGTTCTTGTTGCTAAATTCCTAAAATCACCCTCTTACTGCTGTAGAAATTTCAGAGAATTTGGAGTTCGTTTGCTGTGCTGTCTTTGTTGTCTTTAAATCGTTCTTATCGGTTCTTTATCGTTTTTCCGTTAGGTTTCGACATTTGTGGTGATCCATAAGCGACCCTCCGCAACAATTTGACCAGCAGCAAGGCAAGCAGTTTGATCATTCCCATTATTGTCCCATTAATTTAAAGCTTAATACTTTGCTTTACTTCTATGTATGCATGCTACTTTGTGTTAAATGTCGCTAGCTTTCCTATAGTTGCATAATCTGTAGGAATTATTATCCTCTACTACCAATGAGCCTAGGTTATTACGCTGTGGTTTGAGCTCGTTGGATGAGCTCTCATCACTTAGTAGTTTACGTTAATATTGTAGACATGCTTAGCTATCGGTAGTAATGGGCGATCATCGACTTAGTCGATGGTCTTGATCACCTAAGTATTATTATTCCTCCTATATGTCCAGCACTTGTGCTTTGATTAATTGTAAGATCAAAAACTGAAAATAAAATGTTGATTTAGACTTGGGCATATTGGATGGATGGTGCGGTTTTGGAATGTGGTGGTATGCGGGTCCCTAAGGACCAAGTACTTGAGTCACTAAGCCAAGCGCTTTTGCGTGCTAACCACGAGGGGATATGGGACCTCTCTTGACTAAGTACTTTGGGAGGTGTTAATTATGAGCTGGTTGGTGGGTATGTTTTAATAAAATCTGTGTGTGTGGTGTTGGGAGGGAGCATTGGCGGACCGGTTAGGCTGTCTAATGTGTCTTGTCCCGTGGGTTCTTGACTCGTAATTAGCATCGTCCATTGGAAATGTCTCGTAGGACTTAGCCGTGCTAAGCACACCAAAGGTAGTGTGCCTAAAGGAAAGGCGATGCAGCGTGTGGGTACATTGGTACACCCTGCTGAGGATAAAACTATTGAATAGCCTCGTCCTAGGTTATGGACATGCTTGGTAAGGTCGTTCAAGACTAGTCTCAACCTTTTAATTAAAACTTGATGGGTTGGTATGAGCAGGGAGTTCATGCTATTGTTGTGGTGACTAAGGGTTAGTCACTTCGGGTTTGTTCTTGTTGTCGTTATTATGTTATTATCGCGTTGTATTTCAACAATTAAAATTGCTTTGCCAAATTGCCTTCAATCTATTATGTTATTGCAAATAAATGTAAGCTTTATGCTAAAATGAGTCCAAAGCCTCATCCACTTAAATAAAGCTTGCATGTAGCTATTTATAGTTACATTATCTCACACGTAAGTCTTGCGGAGTACTTTATGTACTCATCGCACGTGGTTGTGGCAATTTTTTGTGGCTTTTGTTGCGAGAGGAAGAAGGAGAGCTCCAAGAGCCTCTCTTTTGTGCTCGTGTTGCAGTTTCTTGACGACTAGCTTGGCGGTCGGTCGATGCCTAGGGGTTAAGGCACCTGATTGGCTTTGTGTTATAGCCATCTTTATGGCACTTTTGCTTCATTGTTATCTTTTTATTTGTTGCTATTTGGCCTAAGGGCCTCTCTTTTGTAATAGCTATTCCATATTAATATTAACCGGTTTGTTGCTTATGTTCTATGTGTTGTATGGAATTGATACATTCTTTTGTTGTGAGGTATGTATCTTGCATCACGGGAGTATACATCTCTCGAACGAGTTTATTTGGTTGATAATACTAGGGTCAATTGGATGACTAAGTATTATGAGCCTAATAAATGTCGAGTCTCTGTCAGCATGCGTCTTGTGGCGTGGGCAAGGAGTTTAGTAGCGGGGACACATGGAGGTCCAGGCGCGAGGTCTTAAATGTGCGAAAAGAGGCAAGATTAATGGCGGTTAAGGCAAAACCAATGATTACTATGGTTAAGCAATGATTGGCGCATTTAAGGGGGAGGATCTTTGTCTTAGCGACAACAACCTTCTTTGTTTTTCGTCCGACAAAATCGAGCATGCTCTAAAGCACATGCCGCCGATGAGGACCTCACGGCGCCAACCAAGGGCACCAACGTGTGCGCAAAAGTGTTGCGCACACCCTGGACTCACTCTCGGCGGCGGCGGCCTTGAGCAGCCGGCGAGCGGAGATGAAAAAGGTGACAAGCACGGTCAAAAGACATATTTGAAAGAAAAGCTCTTCAGCGACATACTGGCGGGTGCCCGGCAACTAAGGACTATCGGGAGGGTTACCTAGAGGTCCAGAGGTGCTGAGGAGGTCGAGGAAGGTGAGGACCGGAGCTGGAGAAGATGAGGTTGCTCCTCGGCCAAAGCTCCAATCTCCAATTCGGCCACCTCTGAAAAATGTTCCCAACCAAAAGAAGTTAGGGCTCTTGTCACGAGGTGAATGGCTCAAAATCACGAAAGGATGGGAGAGGAAAAACTCCGGGGACCCTTGTGCCACCGAGGAGCTCCAAGCTCCAACAATGGCGGCCAAGGAGAGCTTCGGGTGGTTTTGAGTTCACAAGCATAGTGGTGCAAGCAATGGCCGCAATGGTGTGTGAAGGAAGCCAAGGAAACAGTGGAGAGGTTTTATACCTAGGGCAAAAGAGGTCGTGAGCCAAGGGTTAAGCTCATGGTGAGCTAAGCCCATGGTGCGGTCCATGGCCTGGACAAGACAATAGAGGTGATGGGGGTAGGTCAGAACCAGACCTAGGGCATGGCCTAGGGGCGGAAAGGTGCTGACACGCATTTAATGCACTGCCTGAGCCGTTGGGACATGGCCAAGCTCGACCTTCTCCACCGCCATAGCTCTTGCCTGACCCAAGCTAGGAGAAAACAGGACCTCCAATCCACCGTTGGATAGAGAGGATGGGGAGGTCTGGCCCTCGGATGTGTTTTGAACCGGTAAGGCTTTAAGCGAAAGGAGGAGGTCCTGACCCTCCGATTTGGGTTGGGAGGTCGTGGCCCTCCGATTTTCATTCTTGTGGATCTTGTGAGAGGATAAAGGGACGGGAGGTCCAAGGCGTTGGATCTAAATCAATGATGCGGACCTCTGGGAGGACTTAAAGCTGCAGCATATCTTGCCAAAGGCGTGGAGGTCATGGCCTTTGGATTTAAATCAGGGCACACAACAAAGGGGAGGTCTAAGCGCTGCGCCTTGCGAGGAGGTCGAGACCTTTGGATTTTAATCAATGGTCTTGATCAAGTGAAGGGAGGTCTGAGCTTGCGGCGTAGCGCCTGAGAGTCATGGCCTTTAGATTTAGATCTAAAGGCTCACAAGAGTGGTCGACGGCCCACTCAGCGAGACCATGCGATCTAAATCTAACGGCTTAAAGGGATGGTCGAGCGGCCCATTGATCTCGTAGCGTTGAAGCGAGATCCAAAGGCAAGGAGGAACAAGGAGGTCATGGTAGTGAGATTTACATCTAACGACTCACGACCTCACGTGGGTGGGGAGGTGCGATCGCACAAAGCCTTTGGGAGGTCGTGGTGTACGTAGATTTTAAATCTAACGATTGCACAACACAAGATGGGGAGGTGCAGTGCGCTAGATATTGAGGGAGGTCGTGGGCATGTTGGATCGATCCAGCGGCTCGACCTCAACAAGGTGGGAGGAGGTCTTTGTGGTTTGATAACAAGGGGAGGTCATGGCCATGGATCCTTGATCCAACGGCTATGACCCTGATGAGGTGGGGAGGTCCTTGCGGTGTTGACCATGGAGGAGGTCGTGGCGGTTGGATGTTAATCCAACGGTTACGACCTCAACAAGGTGGAAAGGAGGTCTGATGAGCTGAGTAAGAGGTGGGGTTTTACCAACTTTGGAAAGTGGCTCAAGCCCAAGTCAAACCAGTCCAATTAAATTTGAAAAACAAGCTGAGACTTTTGAGGATTTATTTGAGATAGCAAATGAACTCCAAAATTTATGAAATTTTAATTGGAGCTCGCTGACATTAGGAGTAACCTTACATAAAAATTTCCAGAGGTTTTTATGCAATACATTTTTCTCAGGAAATTCATAAAGGCTGTTCAAGAGTTTGTTTTACCTCCAAAAATTATCAAACAAGTTTTAAAACTTATGATATTTTTCAGAGGGGTCCCACAACATCTCAAGGACCAAGGAAAAATATTTCCAAAGGGTTAGGCACAAGATTTGAGACAAGTTGAATAAGACTTGGACTTTAGTCCACAAGAGGTTTAGGTTTTTGAACTCCACATCTTTTGATAAGAATTTTAGAGGAGTTCAAGAGTTTCAAGATGTGAGAAAAAGTTTTTATTTCTACACATTTTCTTACATTTGAAACACACACCTGTTTATACAGTTGGGATGTTACACGAGCCTATGGAGAAGTGGTCGCTGCTACATGACAGGGGTGGTGCTCGATATGGTGTCATGACAACCAATCTAGCCAAGGTGTACAACTGGGTCATGCGCGGCGCAAGGTGCCTCCCTTTGGTTGGTATTGTGGAGGCAATTCTCTGCGGTACCACAAACTACTTTGTTGACAGAAGCAACAACGCATCGCTCGCCACGGCAAATGACAGAACACTCTACTCCGCCATGATCACCAAGTACATGGAGGAGAAGAGCAAGAAGGGTGAGATGCACCAGGCATTCAAGATGGGCACAAGGGAGCTTAGTTTCGAGATAATGTGTAGGGATAAAGGACGCCGCGGACGAACCGCAAGAGGATCACCCACGAGTGCATGCTATGCCACGCTAGTTGTATATGCACTTGCAACAAGCCCCTTCTTCTGCATAGGCCCTGCTCCCATGTCATGGCTGCATGTTCGACGGTGGCGTAGCATCCTGGGCAGTACCTCTCTGATTATTTCAACAAGAAGGAGGTGATGCAAACCTGGAGCACAGAGATGTATGGTTATGCTGTGGTTAGCCATTTCACTGGCCATCCGACTTAGGAGCAACTAACCTGGGCCGCGGATATTGATAGGCTGAAGGGAAAGGTTGGCCGGCGACAGGTACGGTGCATCAAGAATGACATGGACGAAGCAGAAGCCGGACGTTGTGCGAAGAAGTGTTCCATTTGTAGAGAGTCTGGGCACACCTTTAAGAAATGTCCCACGAGAAATCCTCAGGACGAAGGAGACATTGACACTCCGGACGTCGCTACGGGGACCTTATCCAGTCGCTCAACTCGAGGCAATCCACATGGGGGACGTTGAGGTCACGGCCACGGGAAAGCATGGACAGTTGTATTATGTGATTGCCAATGTTGCGTGTGTAGTGGTACTAAGATTAGAAATGCTAGCATGTTGTAACTTGTATTTCAGTTAGTACTTGGCCCGTTGTACGCAGCGTGGAACTAATTGTATCGTAATTGCAAACTTTAACTTCATTTGCAGTGTCAATCTGTCGTTGTTAACTATCTATGCAAAGTAGGACGTGTTGTTATCGTTGCGCCATTTCTCCAAAGTTTTCCATCGTGTATGAATTCCCTAGCGCATCGCAATATCACTTACCTTCCTACTTATGAATCATTGCTACCTCAATCGTCCTAACAAAATTCTTCAAAAATTTACCGCACTACAATAACATACGACGATCACAAAATGTTATTGCGAGTCTAACAGATTTCATACCCATGAGTATCTACGAAAATCACAAACGGACCAACCAATCTTGTCACCACCCTTTTATTTCCCCAAAAAATAACAACCTATAAACAAGATTTGCTAAATGTATTACCTAAAAGAATTGCCATTTATTTCCCCACAATTATTTTCATCGGATTAATAAAAATATTATTATTATTATTATTTTAAATAAATCGAGTTCAATGGCGACAATTTCTTGTCGCGAGTTCAGAACATTGTTCACTTCACATAAGCTAGTTGAACTAGCAGCATGGTGGACCGACGATAGGGAGACAACAAGGTCCCTATCGCAAGTTTAAATGGCGATAGAGACCTAGTTTTGTAATTTTTTGGGCGACTATTTATTTTTCTCATTATCTTTTAAAATAATAATAATAATAATATTGTGTGTGTGTGTGTGTGTATATATATATATAACGCTTGTTTTGTACTCCAGGGAGTATGTACTCCCTTCAATATACCACTTAAACACATATATTATACTTCTTTATCACTTTCGATATACTTAAATATCAATTATAATATACTCCAATGCGATTTGATTGAAAAAAATTCATTGGAGCCCTTTGTTTTAGTTATATACCCTTTTTCATATATAAGCGAAGTATATACATAAATTTTGCTATAAAAAGTGGAATTTAATGAAATTTTCATGAAACTCATTTTGGAGTATTTAATCATTCTTTGGAGTATGCTCAAATAGATAAAGATGTATCATCATACGATTTAAGTGGTATATGAGAAGAATACGTACTCCAGGAGTATCATACAATTTTCATATATATATATATATATATATATATATATATATATATATATATATATATATATATATATATATATATATATATATATATATATATATATAGAGAGAGAGAGAGAGAGAGAGACTAACATATCATTTGTATCGGTAATTTAGGAAATGGTGTATCGTCAAATGCAGGTATATCGCGTATAGGTGCATCCTAGGATGTGCATGTCACGTTAAATATTTGAGCAAGGCTGAACAAGGGCCCCGTATTATATAGAAGCCCAAGTGGTTTACATGCATGAACAAAAAGAATTTGAAATAGGAAGTTCATGCTGGAAATCCAGAAGTGTAAACCTTTTCTGGATTCAGCACTTAGATATTCACATGTTTAAATAATTTTTGAAAAGAATTCATTCTACTTATACTCAAGATGTAACATTTGGCCTCAATCTTAGCCCAGACCCTGTGTTGGTGTATGCAGCTTATACATGAACAGAGTGTACTAGTGAATTTTTTTAAAATAATATTTTTTTTAAAAAAATTTACAAAAATATATAATCGCCCCAAAAAATTACAAAAATGAGTTCACATGCTTGATTGAAATGGCGGCGAGGAACCTCTCGCCATTTCAGCTGGCGATAGGAACCTGACCTCTCATGCCGGTCCAACTACCTATCGATAGGTTCTGTCGCCATTTCAGCTGGCGATAGGTTCTTGTCGCCGATTGAAGCTTGCGGACAGTCTAACTAATTTGCAAGTCCACTTTACATACTTGATTTTTATAAATTTTTAACGGTACAAAATCTATTAATCTGCATAATAACAATTTATAATGATGGTATGTTGTTCTAGTCACGATGAATTTACGTAGAATTTTACGAGGATGTTTGAGATATTAATTATTAAATGAAATCGAAGCTAAGTGATATTACGATGATGCAAATAACACGGAAGAATGGAATCTGAAACATGCTACTAAAAGAGATTTGAAACATGAGACTAGCATAATAAGAGTTGTTCATATATTAATATTTACATGGTATGGTGATATTTGAAGGACCAAATATCTACTAGCGGCCCTCTTGGGGCACACTCCCGTGTCGCCCTGGCCTCTGCTGCGACGGTCAGAGAATGTGAGAGGTTGAGGCGGGATGGTGGCCGGCCGAGGCGAGTAGTCAGGAGTGGTGTCGCGAGGGCCTCCTCCTCTGTGTGTGTTGTGTCGGTGGCGAGCACTGCGGTGAAAGCCTCCAAGTTGAGCGAGGCGTCCACGAGTCATCGAAGAAGAAATCGAGAGGTGCCGATAGGTTTGCCTCGTCGTCCGGGAAATGAATCGTCCGCCCAAGGTGTTCTGTGAAGTATTATGTTACAAAGCGTAATCATCAACAAAACACAACGTAATCATCCCAAAGGCGGTCATACTGCTTTGTCATGGAGACATCGCCGAAACGACTCGCGTACCCTTGCGTGATGGTGGAGCTCGGGACTGATAGAAGATTGCCGTTAGTAACTATCGGGGTTCAAAAGAAACAAGCATTACGTTCGCAAGCAAGCAAGGTGGTCATACACGGTGGCGCGGCGTGCCCGATGAGCCACGTCGATCTTTGCTCCACCATGGTGCCACGATGACCGCCCGGCCCGCGTCCGGCGAGAGCCGTGGGCGTGAACCACCTCGTCGGCGTGACCCTCGTCCCGCCTTTGGTCGGTCCACCGCGTCCCTCGGCGTGCGACAAGTCGCAATCTGGATGCCTCGTCTCACCGCGTTGATGATCCGCTATACAAGCCCTCTTGTGTCCCCCTGCGTCCTCTGCACGGTGGTCGCTAGCTCGAGAATCTCCGGTGTAGATCATGCGCACAAGTTGGAAACATAAATCTAGTAAGATAAATATGAATTAAGGACAGTTCAATACGTCTGAGAGGTGGAAGCGGTCCGTTGGGTAGGATACATGTCGGACGTCGCGACCTCATGTCGTGGTGGGTCGACCACGACCGGGCCGCAGCGAAGCCTCGTCAGACTAGAGTACCAATCCATGTAATCGCGTGCGTCTCGATGTCATAGGGATCCTACCCACCTTTGGATGATATCGTCGGCGCATGAGTCAAACCTCGACCCAAGGCGCATCCTATCCAACCAGGGACATCGAGTGCGTACTCCTTCCTAGTGTACTGTGGACACCAATACAATTATTTATTGACACATAATTACATTGTGTGAAAAAAGTAAACATGTGAACTTACGCATGGGCGTCTTGGCACCCATATCCCCCAAGGGCCGATCTCTGTCATAGACGAATTGGCGCATGACCCGCACACTGGTACTCCTCACGAAGACATCATCTACCAAGGAGCTCGCGTGTACCAATCTTGGTAGTCTTGCGTGCAGGAGGCGACAATCCGTTGGGGGCTCATTTGGATAAGCCTCTCCGTAGTGTCACGGTGTCGGATAGCGGTCATCGGTCGGTGATCGAACATCGCGATGTACTCGGGTAAGACCCTGCGAAGTGATAGGCGTGAAGGTGACCTGTGCAATAGAACACCGCAAACTTAGCATACCAAATTGTGATTACAATACATAAAAAATGATCATAAAACTAACCCATCGGCGGCACCAAACCGTGCCCATGGTGGGGCGGTCCACCTCGTCGGCATAGCGTACAAGGAGATCGTATATCTTTGTCAAGTCCATTTGTGGTCGTCCGATCTGGAAATGCTCGAAGGACCATAGCCGCAAAAGTAGTGGACATCAGGAGAGCATGGAGTTGTCACGGAGTGCGGTGTACGCGCGTCGCCGCGGTCTTGTGATACATCCGCATAAAATGCGGCCGGACCCCGGCGTGGGAGGGATGTCATCAATCTCCATGTTGGCCACCTGGGTAATGCGTCTGGGACGTAGTGCTTGTCGTATTTGTCTCCGTGGGACCCTAGAAACATGACCCACCCGAACAACCATAGCGGTGGGCCTTAAAGTGCCTCCTAACAACCACGCCCCTGCGCAGCGCCATCGCTTCGGTGAAAGAAGAAATGTAGAATTCAATGACAAGGTTCACATACAATTTAAGCGAGATGACAATAATTACACATACTTACGTAGGCGGCAGATCCACTTCAATGTCGGCGTCTTGTTCTTGAACTTCGGTGTAATTCTTGCCCGTGGCGACATCGTGGAACCTCGCTAGGAGGTTAGTCGCCACGTGTGTGCGAGGCGTCGTCTGTTGCCGGCGGCCTCGCATAACAACCCGAGCGAAGCTCACGTCTGCGGCGTCGGCGTCATCTCCCCGCGGAAGGTGGAGCGTGTGCGTCTCGGCCTCGGCGGTCAACCAACGTTGTCGGCGGCGCCGGTCGTGCAACGCCTGGGCGTCGACCACCACCACGGTCTGATCATCCTCAAAAGTCGCCTCCACCATCCTCGCTAGTGGAAGGAGGCCTACCGCTCTCAACTGCGTCCAAAGCGATTAGAATAGCGTGAATGCCGCAAAGTAGTCATCTGCGATTGAGTGTATTAAAACTATCGTACCTCGGAATCGATCTGCGTGCGACCTCCATGCCCTTATAGGCGTGCAACCAAACAGCGCCAAGCTCAATCGGCGCCTCGCCTGCTTTGGGAGCACGATCTTGAGGCAGCTACGATGATGTGCATCAATCACCGGGTCAAGCAACTCATACTGGTCTTCGTCCACTATATCTACATATTAAGTGCATACTTTGTAAAAAGTCACGAAACATGTACGATGAACTACACTATACACATCTCAAATAATATCGATGAACTACACTACATTAAGCTATTTTACTTGATTCTATGTATAATTTTACTTCATTCTAGTCGCTATTCTACTTGATTCTAGTCGGTCTTGTACTTCATTCTAGTCGTTATTCTACTTGATTCTATGTAGCTAGTCTACTTCATTCTAGTCGTTATTCTACTTGATTCTATTAGTTATTGTACTTAATTCTCTTGGACATTATACTTAATTCTATGTTGCTATTCTACATAATTTGACATCATGTACAAATTTCAAAAAATATAATGTAATACATAATTTCTATTCTACTTGATTCTATGTAGCAATTCTACTTCATTCTAGTCGCTATTCTACTTGATTCTATGTCGATATTCCACTTCATTCTAGTCCCTATTCTACTTGATTCTAGTCGCTCTTTCACTACAATTCTATACATAATTTAGCTACAATTATCTATTCTACTTAATTCTATGTAAGCTATTCTACTTGATTCTATGTCCACATTCTACTTCATTCTACTAGCTAATCTACTTAATTATCATCGAAAAATGTACACGCAAGATGACCGGTCTACTAGATCCTTTGCTCTCTGAATCTATCTCCTCATGACGAGCAAGCGGCGCTTCACTACCTTTCTTTCTCTTCCTCTCCTTCTCGATTCTGTTTTTTTTGGAATTAAAATGAGGTTTGGAAGGATTTTTACACATTTATACATGGCATCTTGTCGCCATTTCAGCGGCGATAGATTCCTATCACCGATTGAAATGGCGGCGAGTTCACTGTCGCCATTTAAATATGGCGACAGAACATTGTTCACATTCTATCGCCATTTCAACTGACGATAGGTAGTTGGACCGGCGACAAGAGCGGTCAGGGTCCCTATCGCCCGATTGAAATGGCGACGAACTATCGCCATTTCAACCTGGCGGCGAAACTCATTTCTGTAATTTTTGGGCGATTATATATTTTGTAATTTTGTTTTAAAAAATATTATTTTTAAAAAATTCGTGTACTAGTATGGTGGTAAAAAGGCCAAAACGTTGCGTACCATGTAGCTAGGTTGAGTGCCTCCCTTGCTTGCATTGAAGATTTTCTGTAGCGTGAGCGGTACTATACCGGGACTCCTTGGAGAACCAAAGACGGTATGCGTCTTTCCAGACCCTGTCAGACCCCCCCATTGTGACCAGAAGGCCACTCAGTCTTTCCTCCCAAAAACTCATCCACCAGTGGATACATCACTTGAGTAGAGATATCATGCTGCAAGGAAGAAGGAAATAGCATGTCAAGAAATGGACAGGTAGATAACGGGTAAAGTTTAGCCAAAGCATGACCTATTTTGTAAAGTAAATGGTGTTCTATCACAATTTCACAACACAAACACAATGCTGAGGCGAGTGACGGGCTGATATCGTAGGCAAGGTGAACATCGAGATGCATACATACAAATGCTGGTCAGAATAGACGACAAAAAAAAAGGTAAAAATCAGTCACTCTCTCGAGCAAATAGAACATCAATCAGTAATTTCTAGTCTCCAGCTGATTCTTAATGGTTTTGCGGGTTTCTTGTTTCTTTTCATTGGGGGTACGACAAGTTTGAAGCATAGCTTGTTCTAACAGGGGATCGGAGGAATTACCTGCGATGCGATGCGAGCAGTCGGGTGGTGACCTTGCAGTCCGCGGAGGCGGAGGCGGAGGCGGAGGGCGCGGTGGTGGTCGGGGGAGGAGGGGGAGGGGAAATGGCGATGGCTTTCCCACTCCATCTGGGCCGTTCCTTCATGGATCCTAAGGCTGAAAAAAGATATGATAGTTTTGCAGTGGAAGCAGCGGCCGGTTCCGTGTTAGCTGAAGCTCCCTGGTTGGTTAGCCACTTCGTCTTCCCGTTTACTAGAACCAAATTATTTTGTCCACACTAGCTACAGTAGATGATTCCTTTTGCTCGTGTTAGATTCTACAAGGCCCCTCTCTTCTCTGGAACAAATCGAGCGATCCAATCCAGCCAAAGCAATTGTTCCTACTAGAAGCATTTGGATTCCTAGGATTTGACAAATTCATACATTTTGGAGAAATCGTAACATCAGGTCTAACATCGTGTAACAAATTTGTTTTAGAGTTCCGATGCACTCTCACTTTCACTAATAAACATCTATATCCTAAATCCATGTATTTTTCGGTGAAGCGTCCAAACACCTGTTGTGAGCAATTTCTGTGGTTTTTTTTAATTCCGGTAGGATTTCACTCTCTGCGACATTGAATGCATGCTTTTTTTCTACTCCCTTCGGTCACAAAAAATTGTTGTTTTAGGGTATGTACAGTCAAACTTTCTAAATTTTAACTATCAATATTTTTTTCAGTATTTAGACTGAACACACGAAAATGGTATGCATAGATTTGTCTCGAAAAAAACTTTTAAGAAAGTATAGTTTTTGTTAGGTTTTATAAATCTAGTACAATAGAAATTAGTAGCGAAAGTTGTATTTTAGGAGACCTTGTCGATGTCCAAAGCGATGTTTTCTCGTGATTAGGACTAAATTGGAAACAGGGCCTTAGTATACGAGACTAGTAGGTGTAGTTGGGGCGCAGATCGTCTGACTTAGCAGAGGCAGTCCCCCCTCCCCCAAAATCCACCCTTCAGCTACATCTAGTGTTCCTTCTTTGTCGTCCCCATCTCTCCAATCTTAATTGCTGTTTTTCACTAGTGGGAATTGATAATATATCCTCTGCTTAGATGCGTATTGAGATTATACCCTTATTGTAGATGTATTTGGTTTTTTTACCCTTCGTTTAGTTTGTTTCTCGATAAAATACCCCGTTTGCAATATTTTATTAACATCTGGTGCTTTTTTCAGTTCCGGCCACAAGAAATGACCAGAATGCCCCTCCTTCCTTCCTCTCTTTCCTCTATTCATCCCTCCCATTTCCCATTCCCCAACCAAAGGTAGCCATGGGAGCTGGCCGAGATTTGCGTTGGCGAGGGATGCAGCCATGGGCGCTGGACAAGTGCAAAAATGGAACACTTTAGGCACGACGATCTCATGGGTGGAAAGAGCACACCGAGAGGAGGTCTATGGCAGCGGTGTGGTCACATACAGCGGCAACATCGACACTGCTACTACGACGCAACAAGACAGCGATTTCCTCAAGAAACTGAGTGTGTCATGAGCATATACGGGGCTAGGGGAACTCACCAAAGTGGACGGTGAGGGCGGGGAATGACTGAGGTGGGCTGGCGACGAGAGCCGAGGGCAGCGCGACGAGCTCGACATGGAGGCGACGAACTCGATGGAGAAGCCGGTGACTAAGGATGAACGACACCCTCGCCAGCTCCACACATCAAGGGCACACGCTTCCGCCGGGCCAACGCCGGCGGCGGAGGGCCAAGTTGCCCTACGATCTCACACCATGCACCTAGGCCTGGTAATGGACCAGAATTTAAAGGGCTAAGAGGGCTGGGCTCTTGTATGGGCTGACTTTGGGTTGGATGAAATGAGCCAAAATGGAAATGGGCTAGGATAAGGTTGGACGGAATTTTTTATTTAAATAATCTATTTTTTATTCTAAATTACAAATATATTCCACCGACTTTTTTTTTTTACGGAAATATTCCTTTGTCCAATCGTTGGTATTTGGAATCTCATGTGATTTGGGCGATCGCAAGCGACGCCCAACCGTTGGGCTTTAAATATGCACGAGGCCGACCGATGGGGCAATAATGACAGTCGCCGAACCGTTGGGCGACTGGAGCCTGTCGCCTAACTGTTGGGCGACTGCATGTTCCAGTCGCCCAACGGTGTGGCGACTGGATTGCTTATATAAGCGCCATGGTCCCCGGCGATTCCTTTTCCTCCGCCCCCAACGAGTGCACTTTCGCTTCGTGAAGGAGAAGAGAGGGAGAGAAGAAAAAAAAGAGGGAAGAGGAGAGGAAAAAGAGAAGGAGAGGGAGAAGGGAGTTTCAACTGCGAGGTAAGTTGGTTTTATTTTGTAATGCATTCTTTTAGTAGGTAAATAATTTAGTTAGATCAAATAATAGTGTAGTTTTTGGATAGGTAAATAGTTTATTTAGCTAAATGAGTAGTCTGATAACTTTTGTAGGAAATTGTAGTTAGAAAAAAAATAGAAAATCGAAATGTTATTGATGCGTATGTAAGTAGTAGCCATAAAACTCTAGTTAGAGGAAAAATAGTTTATTTTGTAGTGTAATTTTTCCGGTAGGTAAATAGTTTATGTAGCTAAATGAGTAGTATAGTAGCACCAGTAGAAATTGTAGTTAGAGAAAAATATTAGAAAATCGAAATGTTGTTGATTTGTATGTAAGTAGTAGCGATAAAAACTTTAGTTATAGGAAAAATAGTCTCGTGAGGAGTAATATTAATCTTTGTTTGTGAGATGTATTGTAGTAGTGTTTCAGGTATATCGTGGCCGATTATTATTGGGTGAATAATGCGTGACCGGCGCATAAGGAGGATGAATTATTTGTATAAACCAATTAGTACAAGTAAATTAGTATGAACTAAGCGACTTACGTAATTGGTAGAAAACCGAATGCCACTTGGAGCATTTCGATTGCAAGTTAGCGTCCGAATCGGTATTTAGGTTGAATATGAATATCGTACTACACGTTCATTGTGGCCTCTGTTTTAGGGAATGAATAGCGTCTTGATTATCTTTGTCGTGTAGTTATCGACGATAGGCGAAGAGCCTTACAAATGTAAATTGCAATGTAGCGATGCTTGCATGTCGTATGCGTTGGTGACTAATTGCAATGTTAAAATATTTTGACCATCTGATGAAGTCATGCTGTACCCACTACATTGAAAGCGCATTATGGTGTTGGCACCGTTAGTGAAGGTCAGTGGGGTGTTGACTTGAGTAGTTTTCACCAAGCCACTCTGGTACACCGAGCGGCGAGAATGCACGAATCGAAGATGTGAAGCATCGGTGACCCGCAGCTTCTCTTTGAACCACGAGTTGTGCGGCGTGGACATACAAGGGCTTTGGAGCCGGTCTCCCACGAACATCGGTGGGAGTTGAGAAGAAGCGCCGCAGCGGTGTGGAAGGGCTTTATAGAAGGATGTCGGCGCCGTGGATATGAGTGTGTGATACTTGTGCAACCATGCCTAAAAAGAAGTCTGAGGCCCCATGGGATATCATCCGGGTGGTGCAGCGCTTCTGGTGCTCCACATGTTCTTGTCAAAACAGAGGTCGGAGGGTCAGGTGCGTGATGGGCAATATGGAGCATCGTTCGGCGTGCTCTGCGAGATAGAGCCGGTTTGGGCGGCTCGTTCTCTTGTCACCCATGAGGTATGCCTTGGAGATCATGTCAACGAGGCTAGTATGCGTGCAACAAGCCGAAGCTCTTTCACAAGCCATGCTCTCATGTGCTCGCGGCATGTGGGGTGTGCGTATGGACCCTTTCAACTTTGTGGCGAGTACTTCTTGAAGGAGAGGGTGGTGCGGCGTGGTGGCGAGCTTAGGGGCTTCGAGGTTGTGGGTAACCGCCACCTCCGATATTGCAAATAGGATCTGGATTCGAATATTGACATCTTTGAAGGGGGCAAGGGTGCGTCAGCGAGTCGTCGATTACGAATGATATGGACGAAGCACAAGCCGGGCGTTGGGTACCGTTGCGAACCTGCATCGACCAAGAGGGCACCTGACCCGAGCGATGCAAGGCACCGGTGAGGAGTAAAATTATTTATGTAACTTTGTATCCGGTGTGCAAAGTGGGACCAAAATTACCGTCGATCTATATTGTCATTTGTACTTTGTATTATTTATGTAATCTGTTGTGCTACTACGAATTTTCTTTTCATATGCGTAATGACGTAAGACATGTATCGTCGTAATGTTTATTTAAGTGTTGTAGTACTATAAGCATTTTTGAAAACCATCTGGTAGCCTAGTACTCGTTGATTTCTTTGTTTGCAAGTTAAATTTACTCATTCGTTACACTCGATGTTTTATTTCCGCGTATTTGCTAACTTAAAGTTGTTTTGCGGTATGGCTCACGGTGCGAATTTGGAGTTTCGGCTTTCTTTGGAGGCCGCATCGGCCGGCTACATCGCGTCGCGTCGTGTCCCTCATCCTCTGAGGGTGTCGACCGATTGTGTTGGGGGTGATCAGACGCGCGGACACCTCGGGTAACTGGAGGCTAGACCCGCGCCGACGACAGTTAGTATCGTCGACACTATCTTCTCGCGTAAGCGTATCTTCATGCTTGACCTTTGGTTAGATTCGCGGTGGCCTTCTTCGGTCTACTACCTATCGCCGGATAGTGCGAGCCCGCAGACGAGGACGGCCGGCGGCACCGCGGTCGGCGGCAGCGGAGACGCCCATGCCGGGCAGACCGATCCGGCGCTTCCCGTTCGACCGGTCCCTGCGGCAGCTCTTGTGGACGGTGGCGACGAGACTCACACTTTCCATCTCCCGTTCGGGAGATGGCCCCTACCCCGCGGGGCGTCTCCACCTTCTTGGGCTCCCTATCGCGGGAGTTGCCGCCTTCCGCAGAACCTCCGGAGAACCGGCGCGAGACCTCTGGCGAGTTTCAGAGTCCTCCCACTGTCTTTGGCGGGTACTACGTCTTTCCGGAGGCACAGAGGCGCACGCCCGCCCTTGCGGTGGTTATCGCGATTCGCAGATGCGTGTTCCGCACCGAGCTTCGTTGGTAGTGTTCTGTTGTCCTTTCCGTCTGAAGTCGACTATATTTTTGTTGTGCACGGTCGGCGGATGGACCCTCACGCGGATGACCAAGCGGTGTCACGCCACCTCGGCGTGCTAACGTGGCTGTTTGGTTGAGTCTTTATTCACCGCGATCCACGGTGACACCGTCGACGCGAGGCTCATCGCGTACGCCAGGGCCATCGCCGACGGGGCCCCAGATCAGTTGGGGTTCGGCCGTACTTGCTGCCACCTATCGCGGCTTGTGCGACGCCTGCTTCAGGTCGAGACCGAACTCCATCCTCACGGGGTGTCCTCTCCTACTGCAGTTGTGGTCGTTTGAGCGCTTTAGCCTCGGACGGCCCTTGTTGGACGACAGCGCACCGTACGGGCTGGAGATGTACAACGCGGACGACGTGGACCGGCCGACGATGGGCTCTCTCTGGTGCGGCGGCAGGTATGTACTCTTTCCGCGTCTAATTTCTTCATATTACCGATCGTCGTACCTAATATCATGTGTTCGTTGCGAGTACGATTCGCGCCGCGTCACGGTGACCGCGGCGTCTGGCCGTTCGTGGAAGCGATTCGGCCGCTGACGGCGGACGGCGTTCGGCGAAAGCCATACTACTTTGAGGAGTTACTTTCCGTGCTCCCCACGGCTGTCCTCGTGTGCTTGCGAGACCGAAATCTTGGTGACCGCAGGTGCTAGTCTTCGGCGTCTTCGTGGAGGACTACGGGCGCATCGTGTGATCGCGCCGATTAAACTACGGCGAGAGGTTCGATACCGTTAAGCGTCGCGATGCGAAGCGTGCACTCGTGAGTAATCGGCATACATGAGTTGTTTTGTTGTCGTCTCTTACGCACGCATTGCTAACTACATGTTACGTCTTGCGCTCTGATGGGAAGGAGTTCGCGCGGCCTGGCGGGGGAATAGGATGGGCGTGGGTAGCGCGGTGGGAGGGCGCACTACTGGGACCGTGTGCGGAGGACATCCCTGCACGACCCGCGAGCTATGACGAGTACATTATTTGATGCGCTCCTCGGAACCGCGTGCGGCTCGTGCTTGCTGCGAGAGCGAGCCCGCACCGTGTCCCAAAGGCAAACCGCGTACCTGTGCATTTAAGCGCGGGGCGTGCACAACGATACGTTACATCCAACTCCAAAATTTCGCCGGTATCCGCCATTACGATTTTGGCCGTGTCTTGTTTTCGATGTGGCGGGCATGGCTGCTGAGCTTGCGGCGGATTGCGACTCTGGCTGCCCGAGGTTCACGGAGACGATCACGGAGGGCACCTGCGAGACACGGGCGGTTTATCCGTCGTTGTCGGCAGCGAGCGAGCGTATTTTCGGCCTATTATCGCGTGCACGAGCTCCGGAGGTTGGCACGCTCGGCTGTTCCGCGGTCGCCCCCTCCGTAGGCCGTCGTCGTACACTACAACGGCGGGAAGGCGGCGGACCACGTCCGACGCCAGCGCGCGCCTGCGGAGGCTAGCTCGAGTAAACCCACGTCCGAACACTTACGCGCATACGAGGAGGCTAGCTCGGCGAGCCACGTCCGACATCGACGCGCTACGAGGAGGCTAGCTCGGCGAAACACGTCCGACACCGGCGGCGTCGCGATACGTCGTGCCCGCGAGACCGTGTGGACAGCTTTGCATCGCGCCATGGCGCTAGCAGCGAATGCGTCACGTTTACATTTGTCGGCCGCGCTTCACGTTTTTATTAACTAACAATATCTGGTATGCGGTATAATCGCCTACGATAGCGTGGGCGCGCATCACGTGGGCGCGCGGGGCGTGGGCCGCGCGGACGTGACGCGCCGGGCGTGGGCCAGCGAGACTTCTTGGTGGGCGAGACTCGCCACCTCAGCCCGCCTCGGCCCACACCACGAGGTTACATCCGGCTCCGGCTTCTCGGTGCGCCCGGCACCACCTGGCTGAGCGATCTTTGTCCACCCCTGCCTCTCGGTCCTCGTCGGATCGGGGTTCAGAACCGTCTTTCCCTCTCGGGGCGAGGCCTCGGCACCTGCTTGAGAAAGCGCCAAGCGAGCCCGTAGGGAGGACGCGGAGGTGGGCCAGGCGGTGGCGGCAGGAGGATCTTTGGGGAGGTTGGGGTTGAGCTAGTAGAGGCGTCTTGTTGCCTTTGGTGTACATTTCTTCGTTATGTGATACTTAAATTTTGCACTTAATATATGATGCAGGTTACTTTTGCGTTCTTGTGTATACTCTTTCATACAATGTATGTTTGTTCAATGCATATCAGCGCCTATAGCTTAATGCACACGACACCTCGATGCAAAAGTCAACTCGATAAATGGCAACTTCAATGGCGCGTCCACCATTTACTTACATACGTTACGAGATTGAGCGTAATTGCGTGCGAAGGAGACTATCTCGCGGACGCGAATTTCCTTCAACGGCGCACACGATTCCTCATCGGGCCCGCTACCTCGCGGGACGCGAATCTCCTTCAACCCAATTGCAATTGTTTAGTTCCTTTGTAGTAACTTGCGGATGACAAGACCAGACGAGGCGACTTTACTGCGGTGACAAGACCACACAGGGCGGCTTTGCACGATGATAAGACCATAGGAGGCGACTTTGTGCGGTGACAAGACCACCGCAGGCGACTTTGCGCGATGATAAGACCAAAGGAGCGACTTTACTGTGCTTGACAAGACCAAGCAGGGCAGCTTTGCGCGATGAGAAGACCACACGGGTCACCTTTGCGCGATGATAAGACCAAAGGAACAACTTTCGCGATTCGGGGTTTAGGTATAGGGTTAGGCTTTTCGGATCGACTTGACTACCACGAGCACGTCGTCGACTTTTAAGACCGAAAAGACAAGACTCTTGAGAAAAGCGTGACAACACTCTACCTCGTCGACTTTTTTCGGACCGATAAGGCGGCACTCTGCAAAGCAAGCCATGACTTCTCCTTTGCAAAGTAAGGCGTGACAACACTATGCCTCCCGACTTTGCGGATCGACATGACAACACTATACCTTCTCGGCTTTTGAATTAAAATACATGACTCTCTCCTCGCATGAAATTAACCACACCATGCCAACCATGGGGCTTATAAATGGGGCTTGAACCAAACCCAACTCTACACAACACTACACAACACATACCCGACTATGGACTCTTGAGACACTTCTCGCGAGGATGTTCGAAGCAAAAGCGGCTTAGCGAAGAGGAAACAATTGCAATACCAGATTTTTCAATGAAAGATGCTCGATACCACCACGTTTTCCGATCCGCTGTGTGTGTGTGGCGAACCAGCGAATTATTGATCCACACGGACACGCGGCCGGCGTACTACCGATCGCGGGCACTATATAAATAAGCGTTTCTTTAGCGTATCGATTTTCCTCTCGCGCGTTGAATTCTTTAAATTTTTAACTTCATCCCACGTAATGGCGGCCGAGATCTTGTGCCACTTCTTCGATGGATCGACGGCGGAGATGTCTGACGAAAGCATTCATCGGCGAAGTACATCTTTGAACTACTCGGTGCGGGCGAGAACCGTCGCGGTGGAAACCTTCGTCTGGGACCTGTTGACGAGGCAATCAGAAGGAGCGATACTTTCGCCAGGCGTAATCCATATGGACGGCGTGAGTTATGAAGAATTCGTCCTTATTACGTAAGGTTTCGATGCGGTGTACTTACATCCATCGCCTGTCGCGGGACATTGGCGACTTCGACATACCGGCCGGCGTGGGCGATCCGCGACAAAGGCAAGGAAAGGCTCGGCGGTTGACCCGCCGCCACAGCGTATCCGATCGCCCGGCCGTAATCCGTATGGACGGCGTGAGTTATGAACAATTTACATCCTTCTTCGATTTTCACTACGGTGCCCTTACATGATGAAATCGCGGAGACATGGGCGACTTCGATATACCGGCCGGCGTGGGCGATCCGTGACAAGGGCAAGGAAAGGCTCATCTTGGTGAGCACGGCCACCTGGCGTATCCGATCGCCCGTAGTAATCCGTATCCTGACGTTAGTTATTAAGTTAAATCCTTCTTCGTTACGATTCTCATTATACGGTGCACTTACATCATCGGCCGCGAGGATATGGGCGACTTCGACATACCGGCCCGGCGTGGGCGATCCGCGACAAGGGAAGGAAGGCGGCGAGGAGTTCAACGCCGAGCTAGCAAGGAAGGAAAATGGCCCGGTCCACGCAGATGAGTTAGGTCATTACGTAGTACTCCCGATCCTACCCCATGTTTTTTACTATCCCTAAAGGCATGTATACTTACATGGTCAGGATATACATCACAATGTACCGTAGTAGTAGCGAGTTTGACTAAAGCAATTAGCGAACCATCATGCCATGTGACTACGTGTCACGTGTACATCTGCGGACTCTAATGTAGTTACGGTTACGTGTCTCCACTAAGCCATAAAAGCAAGACTATATTGCAAGTATGCCTCTTCTAGTGCAATCCCGAAAGAACCATTCGCACCGACATTGAATCCTCCATGTTTTAAAGCATCTTCATAATCTGTGGCGTTCTCGGCCCTTCACTCATAATACGTATTAGGTCCATAAAATCGACCTTCGCATCGAGGAGAGACTCCTTCCTCACGGTAATATCACTTACCTTTCTACTTACAACTCATTCTTGTCTCAATCGTCCTCACAAAATTCAACGAAAATTAGCGCACTACAACAATATACAACGATCAAAAAATGTTATTGCGACTCGACAAATTTCATACCTATCATATTCTCTGAAAATAACAAAGCAGACCAACTAACAGCGTCACAACACTATTATTTTCAAAATAAATATCATGACACAATTAGATTTGCTAAATTTAGTTCACCTAGAAAATGTAATATTCATTACAACTCAATTAAACAATATTTAAAAACAACAAAACAAGCTGCGAGGCTCACATCGCGAACCATTGGTATTTGGAACCCGATCGCTTCAGCAACAGACCCGATCGCTCAATGGTTCGGCGACGAGGAACACATCGCCAATGACAGATGCAATCGCCAATGACGAGATTGATCGTGTAGGGCGGGATCTGTCGCCCAATGGTTCGGCGGCGAAACCCGATCGCCCGGCGACGAGATCGATCGCCCAGCGATTGGCGACAGATAGAAATATTCCGTAAAAAAAAATCGATTGGAATATATTTGTAATTTAGAATAAAAAATAGATTATTTAAATAAAAAATTCAGGTTGGACGAGCTTTAAACAGGGTTAGGTTAGGATTGAAATGGGGATTTTTGGGAAACAGCGGGACTTACAAACATGAGCTAGGATTGAAATGGGCGAGAAGCGACCCAGTGCGGCCGTGGGCAAGTAAACTAGTTACTAGTAATCAGGGATTCAATTCAGGAGTAGGAGAGGAAGGGGAATCGAAATCTCCGACGCATCCGCATGGCGACCTGCAGAGAGCAAACAAACAAAGCAAGCAATGAGGGAATTAGGGGCAATCTGAATCGAGAGGGAGGGATTGAGATTCCATCCATCCCATTGCTTGTTGCTAGTCGTCGTGGGAGGTTGCGTACCTGGAGGGTTGGTGGTCATCGCCATGGCCATGGATGCAAACCAAGATTCTTCCTTGGCTCGTTTGGATTGCTTGGCCGCTTTACTTTAATTGGGGGTTTCGACGACTCTTCGTCTCCTCCTCCTCCTCCTCCTCCTCCTCTTTTGCTGGTTTAACAAGGAAGGAAGGAAGGAAGGCTCTGCCTACCTACTTGGTGGGTATTTAGGCCGCTTGCCTTCGTCTTCCTCGTCTCCATCTGCGCCTTGGCGGTGGCCGGTGGGAGAGGGGGACAAATGGAGAATTAGCGAGGGAGACTTACTTCCGTTCTTCTTCTTGTAAGTTTGTCAACCCGTAAAAAGAGATGTCTGTGCCGTTGAGCGCCGCCGACGGCCCGAGGAGGAGCGTGCTGGTGCTGTTGGTGTCCTGGAGTGGCGTGAGGCAGTATGAGAGCTTGCCGGCGCCGAGCTGCGAGACAAGCGACGGGCTGCCCCTGCCCAGCCTGACGAGTCCGGCCGAGCCATTCCAGCCATCGCTGCTCGCGTTGCTACAACCGAAGGAGATGCCGGGAACCCGGACCTGGTCGCCCGGCGTCGAGCCGAACGTGAACAGCTCCACTCCCTGGACGCCCGCCGTCCACCTGGTCTCGTTCGTCTTGTTGTACATGCATGAGCACCCGGGAGGCGGGCTCGACCCGGCCAGCGCCGTGCAGTGTCTATCGCCGACCCTTGAAATGGACCAGGTTGGACTGGGCGGGTGGAGTTCTAATAAATTCGGTTGGACTAGATTGAGGTTGGACTATGGCTAGGGTAGCACTCGGGCTAAGTCCTAATTCATTACCAGGCCTACATGCACCACAACCTAGCTAGTTCTGATTAATTAAGCTTGAGGATTAATTGGAATAGGTTGCACTGCTCTGCTCCATTGGCGCTAACTTACTCCAATTGGCAGACGATCCAACTGCCAGCTAGCTAGTTGGATCTCAAACACCAGTGAACATAATATGCAAATACACACGTACGTACATGTTGAGAAAGGAGCCCATACCATTGTGTTTTTCCTTTTCCTCTTCGGCTTTTTCATTTCACCAGTTCATCCTTTCTACGCCTTAGCTCCCTTCTTCGCCTTTTTTGTTTCGCCAATTCATCCTCTCGCCTGTTGTTTGCTCCACTTCTGTTGCTGTCCGTCCTAGGGTCAGCACGCCATCTCGGTTCCTCACGTACGCCCGCCACCCGTTTGGTGGGATGCCGTCAGGCCGTATCAAGCTGTGGCGGGCAGAACCTGCGAGGAATCCCCTTTTCTAGAGCTATGTCTGTGCACTTCCTACGCTGCGTGCTTGGTTCGTCCTCTTCCTCTTTGGCCCTTCGTCGGTTTCTCCGCCTCCCTCGTTTCTTGCCCGGGACCTACGAGAGGTCACCTTCCCTGTAGCTATTCTTGCGGACGTCCTGCGCTATGCGCTCAGTTCGTCGTCTTCCTCTCTAGCCCATTTCTGTTGTTCTTTGTTGTACCACTGCATATGCCACCGCTATCGAAGCTGCATTCCTCCTATTTCGATTTGTGTAGATGGTTTTGGTTGTCATGCTTGAGACGCTGCTAATTTTGCTGATGTCTTGCGGATTGGATTTACCGGCCAATTGCTGCGTCAGCTCTACCTCTCTGTCGTTTTGTCTCCCGCGCTCGTTTTTTTAGGTGATTTCGTTGCTTCCTGCTCGATTTTCTTTACGATTGTTCCCCACTGTTCTTGACCCTATGCTCACGGTGCGCGCTTCTGTTTGCCACGCATGTTCTCATACATGCTCATTCATGCCTACTTTCTTCATTCTTTCTTGAGCTGCGACATATACCGCTGCTGTTCAGGATAAGTTCCAATTCTTTCAATTGTCCTTAACAGTTTGGGATATCCTTCTTCTACCGGTTCTGATTTTAGTTTTGTTTTGTAGATTTTATTTACCAGCTCACTATTTCGTCCACGTCGGCCTACGGACAACATCAAACTTTAGATTCAGGATCGACGCTAGGTTCGATACCTATCGTTTAAATGTTCCTTGCTATTATTTGACGTCCTTGTTCGTAGTATCATTTGTTTATGCTCATATGCTTGCGAGTGGTAATTAAGTTGCACTGAATGCTTTGGATGATGGTTTCAGCTCGTTTGTCCAACCTGTGTGTCTGGGGTCTACTACAGCACCGATGTTGTTCGAAGCCCAGCGATTGTTCTATTTGTGGTGGATTGCAGGTGATGCGATGTAACCTCAAGACGAGATTAAATCCGTAGGTTGCCCGATCTTTCACGGTGGTAATCCCTGAATAAATATGTGGAACATGAATTTGTAACACCTTCGTTTTCTGAGCTTTTTGAAAATTTTCAAAAAAAAAAAAAACCATTTGGTTTTGTTTAAGTCCTAAAGCTTAACCTGAGATTTTCGGAATTCGAGTGTTTAAAATGACTAAATCAAACTTCAACTAATCCAAAACTTGGTTTATTTGGAGTTGTCTGAGCTCTGGTGTTGTCTCTCCTCGTCTCTGCTCATTCTGTTCTTCCCTCAGTCCCGCTCTTTCTTTCTAGACCTCTTTGGTTTAGACCTCCTTGTTGTCTAGGCATTTCCTATATGCCTAGACCTCCCTCTTGTTTGGACTCTCCTTGAGTCTAGATCTCCTTGTGTCTAGAACTCTCCTATATGTCTAGACCTCTCTTGTGTCTAGACTACCCTTGTGTCTAGACCTCCTTTGAGCTTAGACCTCTTTTTGTTTAAACCTCCTCTTTGGTCTGGACCTCCCCTTGTGTCCAGACCATCCCTTCGGTTTTGACCTCCCCTTGGGTCACAACTACCCCTGAGACGTTCTAAGCTCGGGTTTGTGTTTCAAACATCCTTGATTTCTGAAATTCAACTTCGGGTTGAATTTCTCCCTTCTGGAACTCTACTATTCAACCTTCTTTCCTATTTCCTGTTCATTTGGACCTCCCTATTTATTTGAACCTCTCTCTTATTCATTTGGATCTCACCGTGTCCATTTAAACCTCCCTCTTGTTCATTTGGACCTCCCCGTGTCCAATTGAACCTCCTTTGATTTCATCTTGACCGTCAGGATCTCTTTTGAGTTCATCCTGACCATCAGGATGTGACGACCCACCGAGATATCTGACAAAGGTCCGGGAGGACCCCCCCCTTTTTTAGATGCGGTACTCTGCATGAAGAAGCGGTAGTACCGCTTGGTGCTTCCCGAGGGAGGTCTACGGGGCCTCCCGGGAGGTCCTCAAGACCTCACAGAGGTCTTCAGCCAACAACCGGCCGGTGAGGTCTACCAGACCTCCCAAGAGGTCCTCAAGACCTCTGGAGGTCTTGGCCAACAACCGGCAGTAGCACCTCTAGGTATATCATCGGGGAGGTCCGACAGATCTCCCGAGCTAAATCGTAGGACCTCCCGAGGTCCTCGCCCAGGCACCGAGCTAGCCCTAGGAGCAGTTGGCTAGCTTCGCATGCAGTCTAACACAAGTGTAATCAAATCCATACAACAAGCTCAAAGAGACAATGAGACCAAAATAACACATATATTAACAAGTGGCCTTATGGCCAAGGTTTGTCTGAGGGTGCCACTCAGGGCAACAACAAAAGAACAACAACACAAATGGAGGCAAAGACATAAACACAAGGTCCATTCGGCCAGCCCACGAGGCTACCAAGTGGAGGATGCCACCCTACTGCAAGAAGGTCTTCAAAGGTGCTCCCCTCACGAGAGCCTTTGGACCACTGGAACTCCAACCTCTGGCGATCAAAGCAATGAGGGCACAAGCCAATGAGTACTTTGAATGTACTCGGCCAAGCCATAGGTAAGGTATGCAAGTAGTATTATGCGGCTTGACAATGAGAAATTTGTATGGTTAGTTTGCGAAAGCCAAGTTTGACGATAAATAATATAATAGATTGCAAAGCTCAAGTTTAGAAAACATAATACATAAGTACATTTGATTTTCAAAGGGGACGGTGAGCACCCACTCACACCTAAGGCACCAACCCAAACCTCTGGAGCACCCACTCCGGAGCACCACAAGACCAAACTGGACCACTTTGTGAGCCAGCCATGACCCCTCTGGAGCCGGCCAAGGTCTCTTGAGGTAAAACCATGACCTCTCACCAAAGCGCCGGGAGGAACACCATTTCACAAACAGTAATTCTACCCCTCATTCAAACTCTCCGGGCATGTCCATAGCGAGGGCAGCGGCTATTGAATAGATTTACACTTTGCGAGGTGTACAACTTTACCCACAAGAGGTAGTCGCTTGATATTACACACGTTACCTTAGACATGTGAATCAAGTGGAGACTACCACCGGGCTTTTACAAAGATCAGTCCCAACTTAGCTCTGCACGTTAAGGTTTCGCCAACTCAGTTATGCGTATAGCACTGGTGACCCCTCTTACGCCGGCCTTCAGCGACTCATTTACCCGAGAACCAAATCGGGACTTCTCTAGTTATTGCTCGGTCCACCCCATAATGGACATGTGGTTGCACGTTTGGCCAGATCAATGGCTCCCAAGGTTCGATCCTTAAATGGTACGCTCAAGCGAGGCATTCCACAACCCAAATGTGACCCAGGCAACAACTTAGGGCACCTAGGTGACTCCATGGTCGCAACCTGGATCACCCGGTGACTCCATGGCAACAACCTGGAGCACCCACTACTAGCCTCAGCCAACTTCGCCCTAACAAAAGCGACTTTTAGGTTCACTGGCCAAAGACCACCCAGATCTGGCACAACATATTTTAAAGTGGTCTCGCACCACAAACAACACAACTATGGTACGCAACCACGATTAAACTATCGATGGCACCAACCAAGGTTCCATAATTCATTAGTCAAGATTAAGCAATATAGATGATTCATGAGGAGACCAACGTCTACTAGAGCAAGGCTAAGCAAGAACGATACCCATGTTGGCAATAGCAATAAGAGGCCAACTAACAGTACCATCCTAAGGCTATCAAAAGTAACATGTCAACATGTGGATTACCAAATAGACAAAGATGCAATAAAACCGATGGGTATTTAACTAGAGCTCAAACCATTTTATACAAATAGCCAATGCATGTTGTAGTAAAACAAGGTACTTTTTGTAAAGATAGGTTCAAAATGATCAAGGACCATGACTTGCCTTGATGGCGGCCGCAGAACTTCAACCGGAATTCTTTGGGTCACCGAGCTCCTTAATGCCAACGGAATCTACGGCGCAAAAAAACAACTAAATAAAGCGGCTCCAAAAGGAAACCAAGAGAACTAGCAAAACAGAAAGAAAAGATTCACGAGGGGAGGTCCAACAAGGGAAAGAGGTCCAAAAGCGAAAGGGTCCCGGAGGAGCAAGGAGACCTTCTCGAGGCAGAGAGGAGAAGAGGAGGAGAAGAAATGACGAGCAGGGAGGAAATGGGTGCCCCCGGTGCTCTATTTAAAGAAAAAGGGAGAATAGGAGCACCATCAAAAGGGCGCCAGATTCAAGGCATTAGTACAAAAGGTACTGCGCCACAAAGTAATGCAAAAAAGGACGATAATAGGGCTAAGGAGGTGACAAAAGGTAGAAATAAGTACAAAAGTAGGCGACTGACATTTAATGTGACTCAACCAACATCAAATGCACTTAAGGCCATCAAGGGAGCAGTTAAAAAGGTGCAGAGACGGTCAAGGGCATGGTCCATGGTCCAAGAGGAGATCAAGGAGGAGGTTCAAGGAGGAGATCTGTGAGGAGGTCCAACGAGGAGGTCAAGGACAAGCGAGGGGAGGTCTCGAGGCGGGAGGTCTGAGACAAGCGAGGAGGTCTAGACCACAAGGTCCAAACACAAAGGAGGAGGTCTAGACCACAAAGGTCTAAACACAAAGAGGAGATCTGAACCTAAGGAAGGTCCAAACACAACACAGGGAGGTCTGAACCTAAAGGAGGTCCAAATGCAACAGGGGGTCTAAACCTAAAGGAGGTCCAAAGCATAGCAGGGGTCTCAACCTAAAGGAGGTCCAAAGCGCAAGCAGGAGGTCTGAACCTAAAGGAAGTCCAAAGCATAGCAGGAGAGTCTGAACCTAAAGGAGGTCCAAGCATAGCAGGAGGTCTAGAAGTCTCTGGACGGGAGGTCCAAAGACACCACACAAGGAGGTCCTAAGCAAAGGGATACTCGGGACAAGGAAGGTGGTCTTTACAAAAAGACCGGCAAGGATCGAGGAGGTGGTCCTTGCAAAACAGCCCGAAGAGGTCACGGGAACAAAGGAAAATGTCAGCAAAAGCGGGGCCGTCCGATTAGAATCGAGGCGGTCGAAGAAAGGAACGTTCGGACCATCAAGCGTTATATCTCGGTTGAGCCTTCGATATAGATCGGACTACCCACACGAAGCGTTCGGACCGGTAGAACCTTTCATCTCGATCGGGCCATCAAAAAGGATCGAACGGCCCACGAGTGAGAAAGGCGGGATTGGCTCGAGCGGGCGAGGAGGTCGAAACCAAAGGAGATCCAACAGAGGAAAACCAAAGGGAGGTCGGGACGGTCAGATCAAGACCAAAGGAGGTCGA
The DNA here is from genome assembly GCA_036346405.1 of Phyllostachys edulis. NCBI lineage: Eukaryota > Viridiplantae > Streptophyta > Magnoliopsida > Poales > Poaceae > Phyllostachys > Phyllostachys edulis. The sequence continues at coordinate 59,043,411 of CM070547.1, read as the reverse complement.
CCAAAAGATCTGCAAGGGAAGGCCTTGGGCGGCTAAGATCCCCAATAAGGGAGGTCCTAGCAGACGGATCTACACAAGGGGAGGTCTGGCTAAGATCTCGAGAGGAGGTCTGACGGCGAGATCTCAACAAGGGAAGTGCGGCGAGTCAAGATCTCGAGAGGAGGTCCTAACGGCCAGATCTCAACAAGGGAGGTCTGGCGGTCAAGATCTCGAGAGGAGGTCCTAACGGCAGATCTCAACAAAGGGAGGTGCAGGCGGTCAAGATCTCGAGAGGAGGTCCTAACGGCGAGATCTCAACAAGGGGAGTGCGGCGGTCAAGATCTCGGAGAGGAGGCCTAACGGCGAGATCTCAACAAGGAGAGGTCTATTTGAACCTAGGGAGATCCAAATAGGCAAGGGAGGTCCTAAGGGCCGAGAGGTCCGATGGACAAGGGGAGGCAAAAAGGACTCGGGGAGGTCCGATTGGGCTTGAAGGGAGTTCAAGGAGGGTTCCAAAGGGCACTAGGAGGTCCAAAGGAACTCAGGGGCCCAAAAGAACTCGGGGGGTTCAAAAGAAGGTGAGAGGTTCACGGGGAAGGCCAAAAGCAGGGAAAGGGGTCTAGATAGAAGGAGATCTAGAGCAGAGAAAGGTTTTAGGCCGAGAGGAGAATCTAAACACGAGATTCAAGCCAACAAAGGGAGTTTTGAACTAAGGAAAGTCCAAGCAGAAGATACAAGGAAAAGGTCCAAAGATCAAAGAGGTTTGAAACACAAACTGGTGGTCTAAACTCAAAAGAGGACTTAGACCAACAAAGGGGATCCGAGCAAGGAAAGGTCTAGCTCAAAGGAGGTGCGGGCCGACAAGGAGAGAAAAGAAAGAGAAGAGGCACCCGGACACAGAGCAGTGCAGGAAGGAGAAACGGACACAAAGGCACACAAAGCAAAAGAGGAGAAAGGGAACACTCCAACAAACTCCCAAAGGAAGCCGAGGCGACTTAGTTCAAGTTTGGTTTAGTCATTTAAAGCTTCTTTTGAAAACTCAAGTTAAGCTTTGAACTCTCACCAAAACCAAATGGTTATTTTTAAAAGCTTTTCAAAACTCCGGAAAAACGGGACGTTACACAGGGCCTCTTTTGATTTCATCTTGACCGTCAGGACCTCCCTCGAGTTCATCCTGACCATCAAGACCTCCCTTTGATTCCATCTTGACCGTCAGGACCTCCCTCGAGTTCATCACAGTCGTCAAGACCTCCGTTGAGTTCATCTTGACCGTTGAGACCTCCTTGGATCTCATCTTAACCGTCAAGATCTCCCCTTGTTACATCTTAACCGTTGATACCTCCTTTTCGTTTGATCTCCCTTTTCCTTTGCATGGTCTGATCCAGCGCCCCATGCCTTTCCTGTAACACCCCGAATTTTAGAATCGGGATGTTAATATTTAATTTGGTGATATATTAAATTTTGACTATATTTAAAAAATTTCGGTGTTTAATCAAAATGTTGTTTTTAAAATCAAATTGTTTGAAAAACTAAAATTAAAAATCTAATTATTTTGATTTTAGGTTTTCACATGCATCGAGAAAAATCATGTCATTATGCATGCATTAGTACCGTCACTTTAGTTTTAAATGCGGCCGATCATGGCGAATCGCTGCATGTTCTTTCTTTTCGGTCATCTCCTTTTTCCTTCCTGCTAACTCCTTTCCTTCTTTCCTTCAAATCTCATCAAAAACTCAAAACCAAGCCATGCATGTCATACCACATGATCGTTATCGCACGACCAACCAATTCATAATTTGATTTACATGCATGGTAGTTTGAGTGAATTCGCGAAAGGAGAAAAAAAATAGCGAGATAAAACACTGCGTGTTTATTCTTTTCCTAACTTCTCTCCTCGCAATCTGGCAGGAATCAAGAATCCGAGGGCGCATGTTATACCATTGCGATTGTCGTCTCAAGAGCTTTCCAATTTGGTGGTTAGTTCGCGCATGCAAAGTCGTTGGGCGTGTAACACCACGATTTTTAGAGCCTTTTGAAATTTTTTTTTTTTTTTTCAAAATAAAAAGAACCATTTGATTTTGATGATAATTCAAAGCTTAACTTGAGAATTTCAGAATTTGGAATGTTTAAAATGACTAAGCTAAACTTCAACTAAATCAAAGTTTGGTTCTTTTGATGTAGCTCTAGCTCTCTGGAGCTATCTTCCTTTTCTTGATAGGATTTCCTTTCCTTCATCCTATTTGGACATTTTTATATGTCCAGACCGTCCCTCTTGTTTGACCCCTGTTGTTGTCTGGATCTCTTCTGATCCTAGACCACAATCTTCGGTTAGGCATATTCTTATGCCCAGACCTCCTTCTGGTTGATCTAGCAGGACCTCCTCAAGTCTTTTGCTTGAGTCTCCCTCTTCTTCTTGGAATGCCCGATAATTCACTTGAACCTACATGGCCAATTGGATCTTCTTTGCATTCGATTGAACCACCTTTGTGCTCAATTGGACCCCTTGATTTCCCTCGAGTCGGACCTCCCATGTGAAGGCTGAACCGTTCGAGACCTCTTGTGATCATCATCAAGGATCCGGGACCTCTTTAGGTCTAGATCTCCTAAGTGCTTGGACCTTCCTGGTCCAGACCTCTTTCTCGGCTTAGACCTCCTCGGGGTCTAGGTCTCCCTTTATAACCACTTGAGTTCTTCCTATGTGTGGCGACCGGTCTTAGGGCACCGAGATCCTCGGGACCTCTGGAAAGTCCACAGACCTCCCAGGAGGTCCATAAGGACCTCTCGGGCGATCCACAAGACCTCCCGGGAGGTCTGCAAGACCTCTGGAGATCGGGAGAAGCCCGAGAGAGAGTCTCTGACTGAGGAGCACCCACGGCACCTGCCACGTCCCATGTAACAACAAATGAAGAGGTCAGAGGGCGCACGGGACCTCCACATGTTATTATCATCATGAGGATATGGATGGACCGAGCTGCTCCAAGGTCCTCTGTGAAACTGAGCTAGTCCCAAGGATCATGGCTAGCCCTTCACGACAAAAAGACACGATGGTGATATCGAAACAAGCTTTTATTGAAACATAATATTAACAAGGTTGATTACAAGGTGGCCTTGGGCCAAGCATAAATACACAAAAGCGAAAGAAGGCAAAAGGGTCCATCAACACGCCACGAGCGGTGGTTGGAGGCATAACCTAATTGCTTTGATCTTCATCACTTGCCCAAATCTCCTCTGGCAAAGATTATAATGAGCAAGAGTGAGCACTACCCTTGTGCTCATAAGTTGCACCGTGGGGTAACAATATGACATGCATATATGGAGATTCAAGGATGGCATAATATGGTGATTTTGCACAAAGCGGTTTTCTTGCCAATACCATTATTAATTTCCAAGCGGTCTTTTAATAGATAAAACTCTTTATATCAAAACAATTTTTAGATTGGATATCAATCATCATGAATTAGTGAAGGATACCCTCGACAAGAGGCTCCTACCCCAAACCCAAGGGATGGCAATCCCAAAGCAGTTAGAAACCATTTCTAGAAATTCCCAAAATCGACATCTAACTTCAAGTGGCCTTTGCCCATGTCCATGGCCGTGGACACGGCTATTGAATAGATTTAACTCTGCGGAGGTTGTGCACTTTACCCACATGACTTGATTACTCTAGTTTGTCGGCATCCGTCAATGCCATCTCTCACTACCAAAGGTAAGAGATCTAGAGCTCAAGACAAGGCTTTTACAATGCATTGCTCCACCACAGCCTTTCCTTGCTAAGGTTTCACCTTCCTATGGATCATAATCCGGCGGGCGCCCCTCTTGCACCAGTGGGAACAATAGGTCATAAAGACCTCTAGTCAACAAGACCTCCCACACAACCAATGGAAGCGACATGTAGTGGAGTTTTGCAAATTACTCGGCCAGTCCCTCCCCGTGCGGAGACATGTGGTTGCACGATTGTGGCTTAGCCCATTATAGGCATGGCATTGGTCGCTCAAAGACAGGTCCTCACATGACTAGGGCAACTTTCACTAACCCATGGACCTCCACCTTAGCCAGGTTAGAGTCCGTGCATAAACCTTGCACCAACCAAGCAATCCAATTTGCCCCAGTCCAAACCAATTGTTTATTATCTTTGTTTTCCCAGCACCACTTTCATACCTCCATGACAACCCAATGTCATGGTGAAGACATTAAACATTATTTGGTTGTGTTGGTAAAAATTTCCCCAAATCAATAGTTTTGGTCTAAGCATAACTGAGTATGTGTTTTTCAAATGTTCTTGACCCATGCTACTGCATTAGCCAAGTTTGACCTAATGGTGACAATGTGTTCAGTATAAAGCCAACATAGGTCATACAAGGGAAATGGGTATAACTACAAAGTTAAAATTGGTATTGAACTAACTTGATAAAAATAAGCATGCAATACACATTTAAACAGGACATAAATACTTTGAATTACTGGGTGCAATATGTTCAAAAGTGCAACTTGCCTTGCTCACTACTCTGAGATCCTTCCTCTTCAGAGCTCTCAGATTCTTGGGAACCCTCACAATCTACACACATATATAAAAAGGCAATTTCAAAGAGGATTCAAATGAAGATCAAATTAAAGAGTTCAAGAGAACTTGGAGAAATCCCAAAAACCCAATTAACGAAAAAATTATACTTAGATTAGGTTCTTTTGGAGAAGGTGCAGCTTACAGGGATAAGGGTCTTTAGAAAAAAAAAAGGGGTCGAAGGTGTGACCTAGGCGGTGGGCGAGAGGTTCGGCGAGATGCTTGCACAAGGTCGAGAGAAGGTCTCGCACGAGGCACCTGAGTTCAAGCGAAGACCACGAAAGGAGGTCTGTGAGGGACACGATCCATATCTACCGTGACCAACATAGGAGTAAAACAAAACACCGAGAACTTACTAGAGATAGGAAGCTATGGATGAAGAAGGAGGTCGTGAGCTAAGCTCTCACGGAAAAATCAGCAGTTGGGGCCAAGAAAGTGAGCAGGAAGAGGTTGAAATGGTAAGGCTCCTTGGACCGCTTATAGTTAACAAGGAGTGACAAAAACTAGGCACATCGTGCGAGGATAACATAGAAGTAAGTCCAAGGTTGGTGAAAGTCGGGATAGTTGTCACTACTTCCTGGATAGAAGGTACAATAAAAGAACACGTATGGTACTATGGAAGAAAACAAAAAGTATGTCGAGTACAACTAAGTGACTAGGTTCAAGGTATACACCACGTATTTGAATGCATTTAATGTGACAAGACCTGCATTAAATGCCCAAGATATTATGTGGTGGAGAAATGAGGTTGACTAAGGCGGCAAGTGGGGCAGATCAATTTTAAACAGTCGGGTCAAAGCAGAGGAGGTTTTGCCCATGAAGATCTCGGGGAGGTCAGGCGGCTTAGGAGGTCCTAAGCCCAGGGCGAGGAGGTCTAAAGGTTGGGAGGTCAGACGGGGAGGTCTGGCGGTCGAGGATCTCACCAAGGGAGGTCTGGCGGGAGGTCTCGGCGGTTGGATCTGCGAGAGGAGGTCCAACGCCAAGAGTCATGTGAGGAGGTCTCGAGAGGAATAGCAGGGAGGTTTGGGCCTTTGGATCCAAAGTGGGGAGGTCAAAGCCGTTCGATTTAGATCAAAGGGAGGTCTGAACCGTTTGATTGAGAACAAAGGGAGGTGCGAACCGTTCGATTTAGATCAAAGGGAGTCTGAACCATTTGATTGAGAACAAAGGGAGGTCTCTGAAGGACATAGCATGGGAGGTCTAGACCCTTGGATTAGAAAGGGAGGAGGTGCGGACCGCTAAATCAAGTACAAAGGAGGTCCATGCGGAGTGGTTCGAGGCATTCCATAGAGGGTTCTACAGGGAGGTCTTCTCGGTCAAGAATAAAAGTTAAGATGGTTCAAATGATCTTAGGAAAAATCGAAGGCACACAAGAGGTCCACGGAATTACAAGGAGATCAAAATAAAAAGGGATCTGGGCACCGTGGAGTACCCAGTGATAAGAGATCTAGACTCAAGAAAGTCGAACATGAAAGTAGATTTGAACCCTAAGTGATGCAAACCTACAAAGAGGTCCAAATGACCAAGCTCAAAGAAAGGAAGGCTGGTCATCACAGTATTTCCTCGTGAGACAAGGTCTAAGCTTTAAAGGAGGTCTAAACCTACATAACCGAAGGAGATGGGTTCTGAGGAGAGTTCTTAGAGCTTACCGACAAGGAGACATAACAACCCAAACTTGAAGCCTCATTAAAGCAAAATAGTTTTAATTTATTTTACACATTTTAAAAAGTATTTAGAAAGTCAAGATGTTACACTATGCTCTTGTGAACCTCTTGGTGATCACTTGGACTCCTTTTCGCCCCGATCCTTGTAGCCTTCTCTTTGGAAAGGTCCTTCTAGTGCAATCCGGTATTACCACCCCAATTCACGGTAATACCATTCTTTAGGACCTCTTTCCCATTCGTTCAGACCTTCCCTTGAGTTTGATTACTTTGAAACTCTTTGTTGGTTTGAATCTCTTCGGATCAGACCTCTTTTCTGTTCAGACTCCTCTTAAGTCTAAACTTCTTGTTGCCTGGGCACCTTTCTATGCCCAGACCTCTTTTCATTCGGACCTCCTTGTATACCCGTGGACTTCTTATATGCCTTCAAACCTCCACGAGTTCATGTGAACCTCCTTGACATTTCTCCCTAACAGAAAGGACTTTACGTGGGTTCATTACGACCTTACCTCATTGGATTGAAGATTTCCTTGAGTTACCTTGACCTTGGCGGCTCCATCTAGAACTACTCTGGGTGGAACTCCTCTGTAGAATCCTCTTTCTTGAAACCCCTCACTTTGGACCTCTCTTTGTTTTGAATCTAGCGGTTGGGACCTCCCTCACTTTGAATCCAAAGGCCCGAGACCTCCCGTGCATTATTTCTCTCTGGGACCTCCCCTTCCCGTTGATCTTGGCTATTGGACCTCCTCTCGGAGATCCAACCGCTTGGGACCTCAACCGCCTTTAATCTCAACCACGGGATTTCTTTGAAGTTCTGGACCTCTGTCCAAGACATCCCGTGGCCTCTTAAACCTGGCTCGGGACCTCCTCAACCTTTAGACCTCCTTGTCCCTTAGGCCTAGGACCTCCTAAGCCTCTCGGACCTCCTTAAAGACCTCCTCTGCGGGGCAAGACCTCCCCTATTTTGACCCGACTGTTTCTAGGTTGACTGGCCCCACTCGCCAGTCTTGGTCATTCTCATTTCCTCCGCCACGTAAATATCTTGGGCATTTAATGCATATCTTGTCACATTAAATGCAATTGTATACGTGGTGTCTACTTGGAATGTGGTCACTTAGTGGTACTCTGACATTTTTATTTGTTCCTTCCCATAGCATCATACGCGTCCTTCCTCGTACCTTTTACCCAGGGTGGTAGTGACACCTGCCCTGCCATTCCCCTACCTTTGACTCATTTCTATACTTATCCTTGCACGTATGCTCCTAGTTTTCTTCACCACTTTGGCTATAATTAGTCCAGGAAATCCTACCACATTACCTTTTTCCACATTCATCATCTTGGCTCTCGCTCAGTGACTTCCCAGGGAAGACCTTGTGTTCCCGACTTCCCCTTCATCCATTGCTCCTTCTTGTCCCTGGTAAGTCCTCTGGTGATCTGCTCCACTCTTGTTCTTACCAATGCATTGAGCTGGTCGTGTCCTTCATAGGACCTCCTCTGGTGGACTCCTTTTCGGATTTCTTTGGCCCTTGTATGAGGACCTCCTCCCTGGCTCTTGCGCAAGGGCTATTCCTCAGGACCTCCCTGCGTATTGCTTAAGCTACTCCCTTAGGGTCTTTTGCTAAAGACCACCCTACTCCTGGTAAGCTTAGACCTCTTCTATAAGAACCTATTTTAAAGTTTGGACCTCACCTGTTGGTTGAGTTTAGGCTCCTATTTGGTTCTTTTGGTTTTCTTGATGATCTCAATTGGATCTTTATTTGAGCCTTCTTTGAATTGTTCTTTCATACGTGTAGACCTTGACGTTTCCAGAGAGCAGAGCTGTGAGAGGAAGTAGATTCTTAAGCTGTCAAGCAAGAGGCAAGTTACACTCTTGATCATATTGCACCCAATAATTCAATTTATTTATGTTCAGTTTCAAAGTATCATGTATGCTTATTTCTACCAAGTTATTTCAATACCCGTCTTTAAACACATAGTTATGCCACTTTCTCTCATATGACCAACTTTGACATTGAACCAAATTTGTTGTCACCTTAGGCAAAATCTGGTTGACACAATAATGTGAACCAGGAATCATTTGAAAAACTCATGCTTAGTTAAGATTAGACCAAAAGTATTGATTTGGGGAAATCTTTACCAAAATGACCAAATAATGTTTAAAATATTTTCACCATGGCATTGGGTTGTCATGGAGGTATGAAAAATATTCTTTGAAGCAAAGAAAATGAAAATGGATTTAGGTGAGGCGAATTGGTTGGCTTGGTTGGTGCAAGTTTATGCACCTGGATCGTGCATTTATGGTGAATCGATGCCCTTGGGTTTGTGGAAGTCGCCCTAGTCATTTGAGGACCGGTCTTTGAGCGACCAATGCCATGCCTATAATGGGCTATGCCAAAACCGTGCAACCACATGTCTCGATTGGGGGCGTGGGACTGGTGATTAATTTGCAAAACTCTACCATATCTTTGCTCCATTGGAGGTGTGGGAGGTCTTATATGGCCAATGGTCTTTTATAACCCTCTTGTTCCCACCGGTACAAGAGGGGCTTCAGCGGATTCTTTGTCCGTGGGGGGTGAAACCTTAACAAGGAAAGGCTGTGGTGGAGCAATGCATTGTAAAGGCCTTGTCATGAACTCTAGACCTCTTACCTTGGCGGTGAGAGGTGGCACTTTCAAGCATGCCAAACAAACTAGAGGAATCATGTCGTGTGGGTAAAGTGCACAACCTCTGCAGAGTGAAATCTATTGAATAGCCGTGTCGCGGTCATGGGCGTCTTGGCAAAGGCCACTTGAAGTTAGATGTTGGTTTTGGGGTTTTCGAAAGGTTTATCAAATCTGTTTTTGGGATTGCTATCCCATGGGTTGGGCGAGGAGCCTTGTGACGAGGGTATCCTTCACCACTTGTGATGAATGAATATCAAACTGAAAATAAAGTTTAGAAAATGAATTTTATCTACTAAGAACCTGCTTTGAAACTTAGTATTTGTATTTGAAATAAACATGGCTTTATGCAAATCAACCATATTAAGCCTTCCATTGTGATATCCATTATGCATGTCATTTTGATTATCTAGCAGGTGTAACTTGCGAAACACGGTTGTTGTGCTCACTCTTGCTTCTTCTTGTCTTTTAGCGAGAATTGAAAGCCCTATGGTGATACTTTCGATGGACCAAATGGTCGGATCGACTAGGGTTGCGCCCTCCGCCGGTTACTGTGGTTGTCGGGTGGCCTATATGTTTATCCTTTTCTTTGTATTTTATTTCTCGGCTTGTAAGCCCTCTTGTAAACAACTCCTTTGATTATTAATAAAGCTTATGTTGCTGCTATGTTATCCTTGTTGTTGCTGTGAAGAGCTAGCCATGATCCTTGGGACTAGCTCGGGTTTCTGAGGAACCACGAATAAGCTCGATCCTCCCGACCACACTCGAGTTGGGCGTGTGTGGTTCTGTGGTGGTCTCGGCCCTCCATGACCTCCTCTCGGTGGGTCGTGGATGGTCTTAGGATGACCACAAACCTCCACACCTTCCTGAGTGCGGCCGTGGGAGATCTTTGAGGTGCTCCATGGCTCCACGACCTCCTCGGGCTTGTTCTCTGGACTTCGGGAGGTCCTACGGACCTCCTGGGAGGTCTTGGTGGACTGTCCGAGAGGTGCCTTGTGGACCTCCTGGGAGGTCCTGATGGACTTTCCAGGAGATCTTGGGGACCTCTCGGGTGCCCTAGAGTTGGGTCGCTACAGAGCGAGCCGGGGAAAAGAGGAAGAACCGTACTGCTATTCTTCTTCCGAGCGAATAGGAACTTCAAAGATTTTTAGAGAGCATCACACTCTAGATAAAATCCTGAAAATTTTACCTAAGCACCAACACTGTGTCAGGAACCTTCCATAAAAATTTCGTGATTTTTGGAGCTAGGCAACTATGTCTAAAATTTATCAAGCTCCCTGCTGCTACTTGTTTTCCCCTAAACAGAACACTATTCATCCGATTTTTCTTTATTCCCAGCCGTGAGGACACATCCCTCTGCCTATTTTCCTTGCCTTGCCAACTGAACAAGTCACCTCCACTACACAGCCACCCATCCACCTCTTCTCCACTGCCCCATCTTTCTTCCTCCACGCCATCTTTATTTCACAAACAGAACTTCTGTTATTTTCTTCTCTTCAAGAACACTAGCACATCTCACAACTTCTCTCCTCTCAAACTCCACCAAAAACCACAAACCACCCTATGCATGTCATACTATCTTGTTCATCTTCTCATAGGCTTCCCATCCCTACAAGTATTTTTCACATGCAAAGAGTTTTGAGCAAGTTTGAGAGGAAGGGGAAGGAGTAGCAGTGGCTGGCCGTAAGGAAGAATGCAGTGGGAGCTTCCATTGCGTGGTGGTTCTTGTGGGTCATGGCCAGCATGCAGCAAGGCGTGGAGCTGGCCAGCAGCCCTGGGAGGAGCACGGCAGACTGGAGCACAAGAGCGGCAGTAGCTCCATGGCGTGGAGCAGCTGCTCGGCAAGGTGAAGGGTGCTGCATTTTGTGCTTTGTTGGGGCAGAAGCAAGCAAGAACTTGCTGCAGCAGCAGCCCGGCAGTGGCAATGCATGGCCGAGGCAGTAGCAGCAGCAAAGAGGAGAAATGGTGGAGGAGGCGAGCTTGCTGCAGCAGCACATGCAGCGGCTTCGGCGGAGGCGCGGCTCGATGGTGGCCGGGGCAAGGAGAAGCCGGAGGCAAGGAGCCAAGGCCGGAGGAGCAGCGCGCGATGCCGAGATGCAGTGGCGAGGCACCAGGGACGCGAGGACGAGGTGCTGTCCTTTGAGCAGCACGGCGTGCAGTGACGCGAGCCGAGGACACGATGTCCAGCGGCGTCGACAGCGGCGCATGCGGAGCAGCGGAGGCTCAGCGAGGGCGACGGCGATGCATGCGAGCGGGTGGCGGCGTGTGCGAGCGGCTCGGGTGGTACGGCGCGTGGCGGCGCTGCAGCCCGGCGTGAAGTCGAGGGCGCCGAGTGCTGTCGGGTGGCGTCACGAGCACGGTGAAGCGGAGCCCGATGCCAAGGCGTTGCATGCATGCAGCGGCAGCGACTCGCCAGGGCGACCGAGGCGAGGAGGCATGGACAAGGAGCCGCACGTGGAAACAGCGACGACTACGGCGGACGCGAACGAGTGCCGTGAAGACGATGCCCGGAGATAGTTTGCACGCCTAGTGCCGCGGTATAAATCTTTCATGTCAAATCACGTTTACGATATTTACTTGTGCATGTTGCATATTAGTCATGTGCATGTCATCTATTTATGCATCTTTATTTGTAAAAAAAATGATTTGGTAGCTTAAGACCGGTATAATTCTCCGGTTAGATCGTATTTGTGCGTAGGCATCATTATGTATCGATATATATTGGTGGATGCAAATAATTATATTATTGTGGTGAAATGCATGTGTTATTGTTCGGTAGATGCTAGGTTATATATATAAATTGGATCATTGGATCGGATGATATTATTTTGAAGTTGCATGGATGTTAGTGGTGATCTTTGGATAATACATTAATTGGATGTTTAGTCTCACATTGAATTAGTAATTTTTGGAGTTAGGACGCATAAGGATCTTATGAATTATTATTTGGTGGATAGCTCTTGTGATGATATCTATGGAGGTATGGAGGTTGAATCGAGTATTTTATTTAATCATGAGTAAATTGATGGGGTGTCTTAAGTAATAGTCATGTGAGTCATTTGTGCTTGAATATGGAGAAGGTAGCAATTGATCATTTGGTTGCGAATAAATATTTGGATTTGCCATGTACTTACTAGGTAAGTCCCACGTGCCGAGTCGGTAGAATTGTAGTATCTATTGGATTAGTGGATAAATGATTATTAGTCGATCGTAGAGGCGCATATGTGATTGGATTAGTAGTTGTCGTACATGACTAGTCTGGTGAAATGGATGTAAGTTGATTTATTAGTGAGCTATTAAATGTTAGATGTGTTATTATAATTGTAAAGCTCATTAGGTGTCGGTAAGTCAAATAAACCTTGATCGATGGAAATGTTGGTGTTCTGAATGTGATTTGCCAAGGCAAGACTAGTAGAGCTAGATAGTTAGTATTAGCTTAAATAGTATATTGGAGAATGATTGATAGATTTAGTCATGGTCGTATGCTTACCACTTGGTGGATTTCATATAACTACTTGATGGATTGTGTAGATGGAAGTTTATGAGTCCGGGAATTATTTGTTGGATTGACTACCTTGATTATGCCTTAGTAAAGGTTAGTATGGGATTTAGGTTAAGATATTAGAATATGATCAGAGAGTGTTATGCATGTGATAGGATTCAACACGAAGAATTGGTTAAGTCAATGATTTTGAGAATATTAGATTTACCGGTAGACGTTTTACTTAGGAATTAAATGGAAAATGAAAGGAAATACTTATGCCTCATTTGTAGTGATAGATGCTAGGTTAGCATGTACGCAAAAAGTATTAAACGATTTGGAAAAATCCGGAATACAATTATTTATGCACTGCATATTTATTTAATTTCAAAAATTCATAACTAGTGCAAGCCAACTCCAAATCAAGTGAAACCAAGTTTGATAATTTTATTTTTAAATGTATTTTAATTTGAAATAGCTTTGAAATATGTCTCTGCCACAGAGAATATAGTTTTTGGAAAGTTATCCAAAGTGGTTTTACTTTTGAATTAGAAAATGCTTTTAACTTTAAAAATTCATAACTAATTCATAAAAACTCCAAATGAGATGAACCAAGTTATTTTGGTCTTATATTAATATTACCTATCCATCTATATAATCCTCATCCTCACCACTGCTCTACAAATTTTGGCCAAATAATTAAATTAAGTGAACAGTAACCGAATTGAATTAAATTGGAACTTCCTGAAAACTGATTTTCAAACCTTCATAACTCTCACATACTAAGTCCAAATGGAATAATTCTTTCACCTAAATTCATCTAAAATCATCATCTAGCTACTGTAGAAAATTCATGTATTTTTGAGTATTTTGAATTTTTCGGCTTTTCTCGATGTTTATTCGATACCGTCTTTCTATAGATTCCGAGTTGCCGGAAGTAAGTGAGTATGTAACCGAGAGTGAGCAAGTGAACTCCCTGAAAGGAAAGCATCATTTGAACTTTCTTTTGCATCATATTTTATCCCAGTTTTGTTAAGTTAGTGCTATGATAATTGCTTGCATGCTATTTTGTTAATGTCGCTATCTTTGTGATGTGTAGAATAGTTATATCCCACTTGTTGAGGTTTATCTTGAATCATGAATAACTTCAGTACCACATGCTTAAGATAGGTTGTGTGAATTATTTATGGTTTGGGTTGCTTAGCCATGCAAGTCTAGAACGGTAGATTGATTGTCGGGAATAACCCGACAATTATGGGAAACACTCAAACTCTTACATTCTTTTGATTCCAGATCTTTGTATCTGTTTCATGAACTAAATTTTACCATTTTAAATGAGTTTTGGGGTCTGGACAAGTGTTGGTTATGGAGGGTGCCTTCGTGCACAATTTGGGTTGTGGTTTGTCTTATGCGGACCAACAAGGACCGAACTTTGGTAACATCTTTGATTCAAGTAAAACTCGTGCTGCCACACTTGATGTATGGGCCTTTGCTTGGTTAAGTAAGGGGTTGGTATTGTTGAGTTGATGACTGGTGGTGTGAGGCGTATATGTGTTCCATCGCATATATGTTCCATAAAGTACCGATTGCAATTCTTTATTGTGAGGCGAGCCCTATTTAAACTTTATTAATTGGGTTGGTACTTCGGCACAACTTGCGTGCCGTTTAGATGTAGGAGGCTAGCCTACATAGCGGGGTTACGTCGCGCATGGGTGAGTCAACTCAATGGTATCAACTTGCTGAAAAATACTAAGTCTTGGTTTACACGGCCGGCATACCATAGGAAGTATGCTATATTCGGAGGCATCTGGAGGCTTACGGGCTAATCAAGTCGTGTGGGTAAAGTAGTACACCCCTGCAGGGTATAAATCTATTCGAATAGCCGTGTCCACGGTTATGGACAACACTTGAGTTATATGGTTGCTATTGTTAGACTTGGAATTAAAATTGTGGTTATAACTTGGTATCCGTCATGAATGGGACATTCATGTTTGTGTTATTACTCATAGTGGACAGCCACTATGTCCTTTGTATGATTCTTTTGTTATTCAAGTTATTACTTATTCACGAGGCTTTACTTCTACTTCAAATCTGTTTACAAAATGGCAATTGAAAAACTAGTATGTGTAGGTTGTTAAAATTGTTGCGTCCTTTCGCAAAACTAAGCCAATATGAGCCATCCTTTGGAACAACCTCTATGCATAACTAATTTTTATTTGTGTAAGACTTGCGACGCGTTTGTACTCAACCCGGTTGTTGCAATTTCAGGTGAGAGATTTGTGAGCCGTCGATCTCGTCGGCGCCGATTTAGGCGGCAATGACAGTAGTGCTATCTTTATCGATCGGTTGCCGATGGGTTATGGGCATACTATGCTGGACTTTTGGTTTATTTACATTACTTCCGCTGTTACTTTATGATATTATTTCAATTTGGCCGGTCGGCCACTTGTAATAGTTGTACCCTTGAACTATTATGTTGTACGTCTTTTGAGTTATGAATGTATGAATGTTGTATGGATGTGATCAACGTTGAATGAGAGTATGGGCATATTGGTCGCTGATCCTGGGAGCCAATATGTTCGCATACTCGCTGTTAGTGGCTTCCTATTTAACCCACTAAGTGTAATGTTTGACTAATTGGAGAGCCGGCAATCATGTAGTGCTTGCAAGGGAGCAGCGCACATGATCGTCGGGGCTCTAGTTTTAGTTAAGCCTTTCACTTGGACTGAGTTAAGTTGGAATCCATTTACTTGAGGCCCAAGGGTTATGTCCTTAAGACCATGCTTAGTCTCGGTCTTACGGAGATAATTCGGGGGTCCTCACATTTCCCCTCTCGAGGAGCGTCCGATTGAGTTTGGACGGTCCGATTGAGAGGAAGCGTTCAGACGATCTGAACGTTCCTATCGCCTTAGTCCACCCGATCAAAATCGGACGGCTCTGCTCCGTCGCGCCTTTTTCCTTGTCTTTTGGACCTCCTCCTCCTCTTCACCATTGGTCTTTTTGCAAAGACCACCCCCTTTTCTGGTCACGACCATCTCTGTGGTCATGACCTCCCTTGTTGGTCTTTTTGCAAAGACCACCCCTGATGGTCACGACCTCCTTCCTTAGTCACGACCTCCCCATTGGTCGCAATCACCCCCTTTGACTGAATTGTTTCCCAAGTTTGACTGGCTCCACTTGTCAGTTCCGCTCACCTTTATCTTTCTCCGCCACATAAGTCCCTTGTACATTTAATACCAGTTGGGTCACATTAAAAGCGGTCACTTACGTGGTCACTTGCGTGGCACCTTATTCTCTCTCCTTGTCCCCTTCCTTCTCAGCATATCTTGTCCTGTTGTCCTTCACCAGTTCGGTCGTGACACTTGCCCTGTCTCATACCTACCTTTGACTCATCCGTCTCTGAGTTTTTCAGTGACTCTCTTTCTCCTCCTTCTTAGGCTATAAACAGCTTGAGTGGCCCTCTATCATCACCTTTTTCCACACTTATCTCTTTTAGCTCTTGCCGAGTTGCACTGCATTGAAGCTTCGTCGAGAAGATCATGGGAACTGCTTGCATAACGTTGCCACCAAGAACTCACGGGGCCTTGCCGCTGCCTTCAACCTTCGCCGCAGTCCACCGACCTCCCCTCCTCCTTTAGTCTCTCTCAGCCTTGGTGAGTCTCTCTGTGCCCCGATCTTTTCCCTTATCCCTACGACCACCTGGTGTGATCGTATTCCTTGTACGACCACGTTGTGTAGTCGTCGCCTTTGTTGGACCTTCTCCTTCTTTGGATCTCCTGAAGTCCTCCCTTTGCAAAGACGACCCTCTTGGGTCCTCCTCACGACCCCCTCCTCAGGACATCCTCCTCAGGACGTCCCTTGACCTCCTCAGGACCTCCCTTTTGTAAAGACCACCTTCTTGGTCTTCGTCATACCCTTTTGGTCTTTTGCAAAAACCACCCTCTCAGTTGGACCTCCCACTGACCCGTCGGATCTCTCCCGACCAGGTCGCTGGACCTCCTCCCAACCCGCTGGACTTCCTCCTAAGAGCCCTTTCTTAGTTCTTCTAGTTCTGTTCTTTGTGTTTGCTTCTAGTTCGGTTTATTTGGAGTTCATTTGGATCTTATTGGGTCTTTATTCGCTTTGCTTTGTTCTCGTGTAGGTCGCGTCATCTCCGGGGAGCCCGAGCTCTGTAGAGGAGTAGATCCTTAAACTTTTGAGCAAGACAAGTTACACCCTTGACCATATTGAACCTAGTATCTCAAATTATCTAAGTTGTGTTTCAAACTATTACTGCATGCTTATTTCAATTCAAGTATTTTAAATCCCTGTTTTAACTTCATAGTTATTCCTAGTTCCTTTGTACACCTGAATTTGATTATTGATCCGATCACCCCTTGTCCCCGTAGTAAAAGAGCTAGTTGGTACATTAGTATGAACTAGCATGTTGCAAAAATCTGTGCTTAGTCAAGCTTAGACCAAAAATCTTGTTTTGGGAGTTTTACTGCCAAAAGAACAATGTTGTCTAAATGTTTTTAACCATGACATTGGGTTGTCATGGAGGTTTTTGCAAATGATTTGGTAAAACAAAGAAAAGGGAAAAAATTGATTTGGACTTGGGCGAGTTGGCTGTCTGGTTGGTGCATGTTAATGCATGGGATCGTGTCATTTCTATGGCCAATGCCCATGGGTTGGTGGAAGTCGCCCAAGTCAGTTGAGGACCGGTCTGTGAGCCCCATCTTGCTAGCCACATCGTGCAACCACATGTCCTGTATGGGCAGGACATGGCCGACTAATTTGCAAAGTTCCACCGCGGTTGATCCTGTTGATGCAGTGGGTAGTCGTTTGAATGACTTGTTAGCCCCGCCTGGTGCAAGAGGGGGCCCTTGATCTCTGCGGGTTTCTATCCGCAGGGTGGGGCGAAACCTTAGCGAGGGTGGACTACGGTGGAATGATACACTGTAAAGGCCTCATCACGTGCTCTAGACCACTTACCTACGGCAGTGAGTGGTGGCACCGACGGATGCCAAACAAACTAGAGAACTTCGTGTAAATGCAGGTCAAGTTGTACACCTCTGTAGAGTGTAAAACTATTGAATAGCCGTGTCCACGATGCATGGACATGCTAGCAAAGCCACTCAAAGTTAGATGTTGGTTTTGGTTTCAAAAGGACTTTGTTAAGCTGTCTTGGATCTCTATCCAATGGGTTTTAAGCGGGAGCCTTGTGACAGAGGTATCCTTCATCACTTGTTGATGAATGTTATCAAACTATAAAAGCTGGTTTTGAAAAAATGAATTTTATTTATTGTATAACTGCTTTGGAACTTAGTATTTGTATTTGAAAGAAACTTGGCTTGATGCAAATCAACTATATTAAGCCTTCCTTTGAGATATCCATGTATGCATGTCATTCTGTTATTTGACGGGTGTAACTTGCGAGCACGGTTGTTGTGCTCACTCTTGCTTGATTCATAATTGAGTAGGTGAGGATGTCTTCAAGAAGCTTGTGGTCCAGGATGTCTAGGCTGCGACCTCCAGCCGATTGCCTGCGGTGAATCAGGTGGACTGTTGTTTTGTCTTTTGCTGTATTTTATTTTTGTGGGCTCTTAAGCCGCCCTTTGTAATCAACTCTGTTGCTATTAATAAAGTTCACGTTCGATGTTTGTTACCACTGTTGTATGCTATGCGAGCTAGCCACTGATCCTTGGGACTAGTTCGGTTTGCACAGAGGACTTGGAGTCATTCCAAGTCTCACAACCTTCTCGGGTTTGGTCTCTCGACCACCCCTGGGACGGGTCGTGGCATTTGGGGTCACCCTATGTCCCACGCCCACCTCCGGGTGGTTTTGAAAGACCTCCCGGGTGGTCTTGGGGATCTCTGGGTGGTCCTGAGGGACCTCCAGTCGATCGTGTTGGGTGCAGTTGTGACGAGTGGAGACCTCTGGGTCTGTTGTGGCTAGGTGCAGGCTGGTCGAGGCGTTACAAAATTACAGTATGCAATTCGCACTTGGATAAATAAATCCCACACCCGTGCACACCACAGTGCACGAACGAGAAATAGGGATCAAAGATCGAACGAGTAACTCCTAGCACCACAGCTAGAAACCCTCACGCCAAGATGAAATCCGAGATTGTAATTCACAAGAACACACATAGAATAGGAATGAACCCTAACGGCTGAAGGCCAACACGCACATTGTTTTAATTCATAGCTCAAAACTAAAACTCCTTTGGCTTTTATAGCTGATGCATGACATATGCACGTACAAAAGTTGTGTTCGACTAGAAGTGCTAATGCAAAACACATGCATGTACAAAAGTTGTGTTCGACTAGAAATGCTAATGCAAAGCTAGCCCTTGTAGACTTCCTTTTACATCTTGGAAACCCACTAATTAGTCTAACAAACTTGGTTGTCACGTACGGCTTTTGGTGGCCCCCATCCAAGTGCATGCACAGAAAGATAGCAACGAACAGAGAGAAAATATCCACTCCCAATAGAAATCACATTGCCTTTCTCTCCATGATAAATCTGATTTCTTTCCTTGTTTGACGTGCACGAATAAAAGTCCCATCTGAGAATCATGCCTTGCTTAGGTGGCTAGTGGAGATGATTGTATCCCCAGCCCACCCGAGTTCAAACTCCAGGTTTGTGGTGACTTCGTCATTTTTTCGTCAAGCTTTGCTCGTCCAATCTTCCATAAACATTGTGTGTGTGAGTACATGCATGTGTGTGGGCATCTATGTGTTGTACGGAGTGTTTCTATAAAAAAAGAATAAAATTCCCACCTGCTCACATTTGGCATGCAACAAATTTGACTTGATCTCTCCTTGCCCAACGTGATCTCCATGTTGAAACAACCAAGTAACTCCCCTATTCGGTTTGGCTTGATCTCCTACTTGGTAGTTGCTCCTTTTATCTCCTGGGTCAAATACACATACATGTGTGCATGCACATGCAAATGCATGGCCCAATCTCTTTCCATGCATGAGAAAAATCCTCACACAGCTAACAAAGCTCTTGTTGAGGAACCATCGCTAGCAGGTCCAGTCCGAGCGATTACCTTGTAGATAAACTCAGAATCATAAGAACAATGTAAGAACACAAGAACAGAATAGTAGATTGAACAAAAAGATATGAGGGGACTTCTAGCTTCTCTTTATTGCTCTTCTGTAAAACTATATACAATGGTTGGGGTCCCCCTCCTTTATATAGGCTACTGGATGGATGAGGAGGCCATCGTGGGCTTAGGCTACCGGCCTGGGTCCGGTTTCTTAACACTCCCCCTTGGGCACTCATCCGATATATTCATGTCTCATCAAAACTCCATAAAAATCCAGTAGAAAAAATTTGGACAAAGAGTACATGAAACACGTTCTGCTGTCCTGCATGAATTACCTCATTAAAAACCTTAGCTGAGAAACTTTAGGAAAAACTCGTCAAGGAAAAAAGAGTACAATCCACCCAATTTTATTTAATCTCTAGGATTTATTCTTTGGGTACTCGATCTTCGTGATCAAGATTTAATAAAGAGTTTGTAAAGGTTCTCCCCCTGAATTCTGCACTTCTCTAAGTCTCATCATTCCAATTCCACGGATGCATATTTCAAAGCTAGACGTTGGAAGTGACTTAGTGAATAAATCTGCAAGATTTTCACATGACTTAGTATGCAGTACTTTAATTTCGTCCATCTTATGTAACTCATGAGCATAGAAGAACTTAGGGTTGATATGCTTTGTGAGTGGACTCTTCACATAACACATCTGCACTTGTGCAACACAAGCTGCATTATCTTCATTGATAATAGAAGGGGTTTGCGCGATATTCAATTCACATAACTGCTAGATGTGGTGAATCATCCGTCGAAACCAAGAATATTCTCGCGAGGCCTCGTACAGTGCTATGATTTTCTAGTGGTTCGTCGAAGTTGATACAAGACTTTGCTTAGACGATTTCCATAAAATTACATTTCCACCACATAGGAATACATAGCCTATTTGCGACTTAGTGATGAGGACATCCCAACCTTCAATGACCAGGTTGAAGATGATCATCTCCGCGACCAAGATATTCTCAAGGACTAACAAAATCAAGGACAATCACGAGAAGACGTGCTAAACAAATACTTGATCGGGTGAACGCTAACTTAGAACTTATTCCAGATCTCAATAACTTAGTAGTGCTTCCAATGTCCTCTTCTTTGATTGAACTCAGGTGCATTGGAGAGGAACAAGGAGGTCCAAAAAACCAACGTGTTTTGCAATCATTATCTACATAAATTATGATGTTTCCAGCCAGCATACACCAGACCATTAGATAGCTTGTCAAGTCTATTTTCTTATGCTTCAAACCGTGCATTATTTGGAGTTGTGTAATGAAAGTTATGGTCATTTTAGTAACAGCTGCACATGCGGATAAATGCTGCGCGAAAACTGAAGACTTCTTGAGTGCTTGCGCACCAACCTGGCAAGTTTTACTGTACATATCCTATATGGATGGAAATATAATCAAGTCTATTTTCACCTCCAACAAACGGTTCGTCATTTGGACTTCCGAGGACAGAGTTATTGCTATTTTACTAAAGACTGTGCAGATGTTGAGCAGACACGCGAGAATTCGAGAAGACTCCTTGAATGCTTCAACCAGTTGGCCTTCCACCTTCCAAACGTGGTGACTTATGTTCATACCCAGCTAGGAGGGTTGTTCCTAGTATATATTCCCCTCTACTCCCATCCATGGAGGTACCTTTGATATTTCAACAAACCAATATATGAAATTGCAGCAAGACTGCTGAGTGCCTTGTTCCTTTTGTTCTTGTGAGTTCTCTTGGATTCACAAGGAGATTCCTCTGGGATCCCCTAATTCGTGCTCTCCGCTTCTAGGCGTTTTGTGTGGATTAGTTCCAGATTGTGGTTCTGTGATTGTTCGGATAGCAAGTCGGAGTCCAGAAGGCTTCGGATCATCTCTCCCCAACACTTGGTCGCATCCAACCTTGGTAGGTTAAAGCTAGTTACCCTTTTTCGCTGCTCACAACTAGTTATCCCCGCTGTCCACAGCAAGATTCGCTTTGTTCTTCAACCTACGCCGTGAAGATCGGGCCACCCCTAGCGTGTACGCATCATATGGTATCAGAGCTTTCGTTGACACAGTAGGTTTCGCCATCCACATATTAACCCTATGTTCCATTGTGTGTTATTGTGTTCTTGTTGTTTTGTTCCCTTCCTAGAGTACACAAATCACCCACACAATATTTTTTTTACCAAGCCTTTGTTTAGTACTATTAATCTTGTGTCGTTCGTTGCTCATCTTGTTTCCAGTCACCATCGATATCTTGCCTGTGTTTATTTTTAGTTGTTGAGCTTGCTTTGTTTAGTGTCAAAAAAAGAAGAAAAGAAAAAGAGAGAAAAGAAAAAGAAAAAGAAAAAAAAGAAAATAGAAGAAGAAAAGCGAAGGGTTGTGTTACAGTTGTCAAATTGCAAGTTTCAGATTCATGCTCTGAATTTTTCGGTGTTTTGGACCGGTGACATTCACGTATCCATTGCATGGTTTACGACACTTGATTTCAGTACTACAACCCTCCTAGTTTAGCCCACCAAGCACCACTAAAACCCGAAGCCGGATGTTTTGATTCGTGTCCTTTCAATCGCTTGACCACATCCAAGGTACTGCCACTCTTACACTCTTGCTGTCCATTGAGAACGCATAAGAACATTGGTGAGTAAGAGGTGAGGTTGTGTGTTTCCACAAATATTACCTATTCCACTTTCTCTTCGCTAACATGGCAGGTTCCAATGAAAGTGTACATGGGGAAAATCATGAAGGAGATGAACAACCAGTCACACGAGCCGAGATGCAACAATTACGTGATCTGGTTTAGGCCATGGGACAATTGCTCAATGAACGCCTTCCCGCCGCTAGTGGTGGGGTTCTACGTCAACCTAACCCTACTGTTGATCAAGGTGAAGCCGCTGATGAGAACTCAGTGGGAGCTGCTGCTAATGACGGCTTCCACGATCAACAAGATCTTGGTCGGGGTGATGGACGAGGGGGCGGTGCCCATCGTGGCCGAGGTGCAGCTGCACATATTCTGCAGCATCGGGGAGGTATGGAGAAGAATATAATAACAACGACGAAGCTTTTGCAGATCATGATGGCTACAGATAGCATCCACCCCCACATCGTGGTGCTACCCATGGTGAGGGAGGACAGCCTCGAGGTTGCCGTGAAAGGGATGATCCGGATAATATTGCTCGAGATCAAATTGAGCGTCCCTAAATTCAAGGGAATAGAAGACCACGATGCTTATCTTGATTGGGAAGAGCAATGTGATCATATTTTTTGTAGCCATAATCTCTCCGATCAAAGGCGGGTAAATCTTGCCTCAGTTGAATTCTCAGGTTATGCTCTCACTTGGTGGAATCAAATGCAACAAAATCAGCTACAATCGGGGCGTGCTCATATCAATACTTGGGCTGAAATGAAGCAAGTGATGAGAAGAAGCTTTGTGCCTTCAAGCTACCAGCGTGACCTTCGCAATAGGTTGCAAGCGTTAAGACTAGGGTCTAAAATGGTGGATGAGTACTATAAAGAAATGGAATTACTCTTGATCCGTCTTTGGAATTAGAGGATCTTTGAATCCAAGATGGCAAGATTTTTGCATGGTCTAAATGATGAAATTTCAGGTTTTGTTGAGATGTTTCCTTATAACAATCTGCAAGATCCTGTTTCCTAGGCTATGCGCACAGAGAGAAAGATCCAACAAGAAGGACGTGGTCAGTCATTTGGGAACTGTTCTTTTTCAGCTCCATGGCGTCACCAACAGCCGAGTACACCCTCTACTGGTTGTTGTTCTCAAGGTGCCCCTGCTGAGACGTCTCCATCTACTCCTGCTGTCAAGCCTACACCATCGTTGGCTTCTTCACCTGCAGGACACCAAGATAATCGACACTCTACTAGAAAAATAGGAGCATCATCTACCACATCGGCAGCAGCATCCACATCTCGCAGCCGTGAAATTAAGTGCCATAAGTGCCAAGGGCGTGGGCACATTGCCTCTGAGTGCCCTAGCGGAAGAAACATGCTTGTTAATGAACAAAGAGAATGGGAATCGAGTGAGCGAGAAGAGGATGGGCTACTTGAAGAAGCATCGGATGATGATGGTATTCCGGCTAATGAAGGAGACAATAATTGTTTTATCTCTCGGCGTGTGCTTAGTGTTAATGTTGTGAAAGGAGAAAATGGTCGTGACATAATCTATTTCACACTCGAGGCACCATCAAGAGCAAGGTATGTAGCATTATTGTTGATAATGGTAGTTGCAATAACATTGCAAGTTTAGAATTGGTAGAACGATTGGGACTAAACCTACGACGTCATCCTGCCCCATATAAGATGCAATAGCTCAATGATTGTGGAGCACTGCGAGTGAACAACATTGTGACCGTCCAATTCTCAATTGGAAAATACCAAGATCAGGTGGAGTGTGATGTGGCTCCAATGCAAGCATGCCAATTACTTTTGGGGCGACCTTGGTTATATGATTGTGATGTTCAGATTAGTTGCCGAGCCATTACCCTTGTTTTTATGTATAAAGGGGCGTATTACTTTGCTTCCTTTAACACCGGAGGAGATAATGACAAATGAACTGAAAAAGAAATGAGAGAGAGTGAGAAACACTTGAGTGAGAACCACAAACATAGTGGCGAGTGAAACCAAAGCCAAATAAAACTCCTGACCAAAAAATACCAAGACATGGGAAAAAGAGGGATTAGTGATGATGGCTAGGAAAGGGAATATAAAAGAATTGAGAGAACCCAATGCCATGTTCTTTGTACTCCAGTACAAGGAAAGCCTTTTATCAACTAACAACTTACTCTCTACCTTACCTAGTATTGTGTTGAATCTCTTACAGGGTTACGATGAAGTGTTTCCTGATGAAGTACCACCAGGGCTGCCACCAAAAATAGGCATTGAACATCAGATTGACCT
The DNA here is from genome assembly GCA_036346405.1 of Phyllostachys edulis. Lineage (NCBI taxonomy): Eukaryota > Viridiplantae > Streptophyta > Magnoliopsida > Poales > Poaceae > Phyllostachys > Phyllostachys edulis. The sequence goes on along the minus strand of CM070547.1, from coordinate 59,019,107 downwards.
TGTTCCTAGTGCCCCACTTCCTAACCGACCAGCATACCACACAAATCCGGTGGAGACTAAAGAAATTCAATGCCAAGTTCAAGACCTACTCGACAAAGGGTATGTAAAGGAAAGTCTTTCACCCTGTCTTTGTCTTGGTTCTTTTAGTCCCAAAGAAAGATGGATCATGGAGAATGTGTGTAGATTGCCGAGCCATTAATAACATAACAGTGAGGTATAGGCATCCAATACCTAGACTTGATGGCATGCTTGACGAGCTTAGTGGTTCAACCATTTTTTCTAAGATTGATTTACCATGCGGCTACCACCAAATTCGAATGAGAGAGGGTGATGAGTGGAAAACTGCATTCAAAATAAAATTTGGGTTGTATGAATGGTTGGCCATGCTGTTTGGATTGATAAATGCACCAAGTACTTTCATAAGATTGATGAATCATGTGCTTAGAGCTTTTATTGGTAAATTTGTTGTTATTTACTTTGATGATATCTTAAATTATAGCAAGTCTCTTGAAGAACATCTTAAACATCTAGAATGTGTGCTATGTGTCTTGACAAAGGAAAAGTTGTACGCTAACCTTGCCAAGTGCACCTTTTGCACCGATAAGGTAGTTTTTCTTGGTTTTGTTGTTTCAGGTGAAGGAGTGGAGGTGGATGAGGAGAAAATAAAGGCTGTTCGTGAGTGGTTACCTCTACAAAATATGAGCCAAGTGAAATCTTTCAAAGTGGTTCAAAAGATCAATGACAATGCCTACAAGATTGATCTTCCCGGTAAGTATGGCATTAGTGAGACCTTCAATGTATCCGACCTCTCTCCATACTTTGGACCAAACGAGTCGAGGACGACTCCTTTTCAAGGAGAGGAGGATGATGAGGACATCCCAACCTTCAATGACCACGCTAAAGATGATCATCTCCGCGACCAAGATATTCTCAAGCACCAACAAAATCAAGGACCAATCACGAGAAGATGTGCTAAACAAATACTTGATCAGGTGAACGCTAACATAGAACTTATTTCAAACCTCAATAACTTAGTAGTGCTTCCAATGTCCTCTTCTTTGATTGAACTCAGGTGCATTGGAGAGGAACAAGGAGGTCCAGAAAACCAACGAGTTTTGCAAGTATTATCTGCATGAATTATAATGTTTCCAGCTAGCATACACCAGACCATTGGATAGCTTGTCAAGTCTATTTTCCTACGCTTCAAACCGTGCATTATTTGGAGTTGTGTAATGAAAGTTATGATCATTTTATTAACAGCTGCACATGCTGATAAATGCTGCGCGAAAACTGAACACTTCTTGAGTGCTTGTGCACCAACCTGGCACGTTTCACTGTGCATATCCTATATGGATGGAAATATAATCAAGTCTATTTTCATCTCCAACAAACGGTTCGTCATTTGGACTTACTAGGATAGAGTTATTGCAATTTTACTAAAAGACTGCGAGAAGTTGAGCGAGGCGCGAGAATTCGAGAAGACTCCTTGAATGCTTCAACCAGTTGGCCTTCCACCTTCCAAACATGGTGACTTATGTTCATACCCAGCTAGGAGGGTTGTTCCTAGTATATATACCCCTCTACTCCCATCCATGGAGGTACCTTTGATATTTCAACAAACCAATATATGAAATTGCAGCAATATTGCTGAGTGCCTTGTTCCTTTTGTTCTAGTGAGTTCTCTTGGATTCGCAAGGAGATTCCTCTAGGATCCTCTAATTCGTGCTCTCCACTTCCTGGCATTTTGTATGGATTAGTTCTGGATTGTGGTTTTGTGATTGTTCGGATAGCGGGTTGGAGTCCAAAAGGCTTCGGATCGTCTCTCTCCAACACTTGGTCGCATCCAACCTTAGCATGTTAAAGCTAGTTATCCTTTTCCGCTGCTCACAACTAGTTATCCCCGCTGTCCACGGTAAGATTCACTTTGTTCTTCAACTTACGCCATGAAGATCAGGCCACCCCTAGCGTGTACGCATCACTTAGCTGTATGCAGGTCTAACAGGTACCCAGCATCTGCATAGCCAGTCATAGTTTGGTCTTTGTTCTTTCTGTAGAATAGACCAAGATCTTTGCTTTCTTGGAGGTATCGGAAGATGTCCTTTATTCCATGCCAATGTCTTTTGGTAGGTTCTGCACTATACCTTGCTAGTAGGTTCACGGCAAATGCAATATCTAGTCTAGTACAGTTTGCAAAATACATGAGTACTTCTACTGCGCTCAAGTAGAGAATTCTGGTCTCAGGACTTCCTCCCTCACTTCTTTAGGTCTGTACGGGTCTTTATCTTGCTGCAAGGATCTTTCGACCATCGACACTTCCGAAGGATATACCTTTTCAAAGCCGAACCTTTCTAACACCTTCTGAGTGTAGGTTGACTGATGTACTAAAATCCCTTCAGGGGCATGCTCAAGCTGCAAGCCTAGGCAATATTTGGTTTTACCCAAATCTTTCATTTCAAACTATGACTCCAGGTAAGAGCTTGCTTTCTTAAAATCTTCCAGGGTCCCGATGATATTCAGATCATCTACATACACTGAGATTATACAAAATCCATCTTGGGATCGTCGTATAAATACACAGATACAATCCTCATTGTTCGTGTAGCCTTTCTTGTAGAGAAAATCGCTTAAGCGATTATACCACATTCTGTTTGATTGCTTAAGTCCATATAGTGACTTTCTGAGTTGCACACTATACAGATTTGTATTTGCTCTGTCTTGGTTCAGGACAGGGATGCCTTCAGGTACCTTCATATAAATGTCTGAATCCAAGTTTCCATAAAGGTATGCAGTTACCACATCCATCAATTTCATTTCTAAATTCAGGTTTCTTGCTATTGAGATTAAATATCTAAAGGTAGTTCCGCCCATGACCGGGAATAGGTTTCTTCATAATCAACTCACAGTGGTTGAGTGAAACCTTGTGTAACAAGTCTTGCTTTATGTCTTACAACTTCATTATTTTTATTTCTCTTTCGAACAAATACCCACTTATACCCTACAGGCTGCACATGGGGAGGCGTGCGACTTCTGAGCCCAAACACATCTCTTTTATTCAGAGATAATAATTTTTCTTCTATTGCCTTCTTCCAATCTTCCCAATCTGATATTTTCTTACATTTAGCGGCGTCTGAGCTCTGATCAAGATCGATGATTGTGGCAATTTTGTTTACAAAATAAATGTCAACATTTGCTATTGTTCTATTCATAGATTCTCCCGTCGTCGTATAATTTATAGCTATTTCTTCATGGGGCGATTCATCTAACGCTTCGACTCGCTTCTTGTTGCTTCCAATTACGGGGGCAAGTCCCTTTAGTTTTTCAGCTCCGATGTGTGTCGTGGGAATATTCAAATCTAGTATGCCTTTTACTGAAAGTTCCATACTAGTGGTAGGTCTCAACTGGCTCCCCTTCTGATTATGGGGAACTTCAGTGATCGGCTGTGGCAAGTCCTTCTTATCATTTTTCACTAGGCATCCCCGGTTACTTGGGATTCGAGGGGCCAGAGTTCTCGTCCTTTTATTCTGAGGCCTCTCGACGGGATTAGGGATACCTTGAATTTTCTTTGGTATTTCAACCCTCTCCGGTGCATTATGTGCAGGCACATGCGACTTGGTCATGCTCTTCAAATCCCTAAAGTGGTCAGACATTTGATTCGCTAATGCTTGCAAATCAATTATCTTCTGTACTTCTCTATTTGCTTCACTAGTGTGCGGGTCATGTGCATGAATTCCTGTGGCTTGCCACGTTATTTTCCGATATTGTTCATCAAGAGGTTGATTTCCTCCCCCTAATGACGGGAAACTATCCTCATCAAATATGCCATCAGCGAAGCGGATTATATGCAAATCTCCAGTCATAGGGTCCAGATACCTGATTATGGATGTTGTTTTATAACCAACGTATAGCCTAGACTTTCGGAGAGGGCCCATTGCAATTCACTGCGGTAGTGGTATAGGTACATAAACCTTGCACCCAAACCTGCGAAGATGAGAAATTTTCGGTGCTGACCCTTGCGCTAGTTGCACAGGTGAATGGATGTTATATGTCAACGGTCTAACATTGATAAGAGTTGCTATGAGCAGGATTGCATGTCCCCAACATGTAGTTGGTAAATTACAATTCTTCAAAGTGGTCAAGCAAAAATTTAATCCTTTTAATTAATGCCTCTGCTAGTCCATTCTGGGTGTGGACATCTTTGTCTGAGAATGCTCAACTTTAATTCTCATTTTCATGCAATAATCATCAAATGCCTTCGAAATAAACTCTCCGGCGTTGTCCATTCTGATGGACTTCACATGATGATATGGGAGATTATTTTTCAATTGTAATTACCTGCGAGATTAGCTTTGCAAAAGCATGGTTTGTCATAGACAATAAATATATGTGCGACCATTCCGAGGAAGCATCGATGAGCACCATAAAATATCTAAATGGCCCTGACAGGGGGCTGTATAGGACCGCAAATGTCTCCCTGGATACAGTCCAGGAATGCAGGGATTTCATCCTTCGCTTTCAGAGTAGAAGGTCTAGTACTTAATTTTCCAGTGGCACATGCGGGGCACACAAAATCTTCCGATCTGGGAAATTTTTACATCGATATTATGTTCATGTGAATTGTTAATTATATTTCTCATCGTTCTAAGACCTAGGCGGCATAATATATCATGCTAGAGATAGAAAAGTTCAGAGCTTCTAAATACGGTTTTCAGGGCAGTATAGGCTGCAGGTACCTTAATATTAGTGTAGTATAGCTCAGTTTCATATGAAGGAAGTCGTTCTAATACCCTTTTCTACTTTCTTCACACTTTGTAATGAACGGGTATTCCTAACCATACTCTTTTTCAGTCTCTACGTGGAAACCGTTAGCGCGAATATCCTTGAGAGTTCTAGTCAATTCTAGGTACAACAAGGCTTCTTTAATGACCAAAGTTGTGCCCATCGAAAGCATAATTGTGGCTCTCCCTGTGCCTATTATACAAGTATCGCTTCCTGTGATTGTCGTAAGACTACCAGCATTCTTGCTGATCGACTGAAATTTTTGTCTCTCTCAAGATGGTATTAGGTGCGCTATCCTGCTAAGCACACTTCCTCCATAGGGCGCCACACAGCGTTCTAATATAATGTACTTTATTAATATCTGGCGAAACAAGCAACACATAAATAAAATACTTGAGATATCATAACATGCATAACTTGCTATTATAAATACGTGAATATAAGCCTTGCAGGACTCAATATAAGAATTTAATGCTTTGCTCTCCTAGAGCTTACAACCATTATTCAAATAATAAAATAATTCAATGTTCTACTTCAATCACAAACTGGAAGTGGCTGTAAAAAGATCTAAGTGCAATGCGTGCATCAGATCGAATTAGCGAAGTAGGCAGAAACTTCTACCTGAATCTACTCCATGACGATCTTCTCCTCTTGGGCAACTATGGCTGTGGCCGCTGCGATGTCCAAAAGAGGGTGATGGGGGCTACTACTAGGCTGTCCATATCCACGAGTACAACTAATGGTTATGGACCATCTGTGCCTGCAATGGCGAGGTGTGCCTCATGCTTTCCTTTACCCTTCTTCTTAGATTGGAAAGCATCAATAACGTGCAACCCATGACCTTACCCTTCTTGCCCTTCTCCTTTGTGAGAGGCTTCATTACCTTATAGCTGCTAGCATTGGCTTTATGGCCAACATTGCTACTAAGTGGCCGTGAGATGTAGTTCTTACTTAGAACATCATCTTGAGCTTCCGCAACTTGCATGATGTCAATCAATTCAACATACTCCTTGTAGCCGTTTTGACGATAGTTGCGTGCGGATTGTACCGCATTCTGGGGAAAGGTAGAGAGAGTCTTCTCAATCTTCTGCTCATCCATAATTACATTACCACAGAATTCAAGACTGGTACAAATTCTGTACAAATTCTGGCCATGCTGGGCCAGATCTTGGAACTCCTAGTTCCTGTTGCCAGTCATCTACATTTTTATGCAAAGAGTTCAAAATATTACTGCTGGTAAAATGGGTAAAATAGTTGCAAAATTCTCGTAAAACTCTTCGAACTCCCGGTTCGTGATCCCGTATTTTTCTATGTATTTTCATGATTTACTGCTATTTTTAGTGATTAAAAGCAATATAAACAATCACATATAATCAAAACAGTAAATACAATAAATAAATTACATAGAAATAATAATAACAGAGTTAAACATGCTTCAAATGCTCGAAATGATTCAAAATTTCAAATCTCGAGGCCCTTTTCTGCTGAAATATGAATTTTTGGCAAATTCAGCAATTTTCAGGGGGTTAAACCGCTAAATTTCAATTCTGAGAAATTTTCGCGCAATTTTCAATTTTCGAGGGTTATACTGTAAGAATTTTTTCCCAAAATATTTTCTCATAATTTTCGAACTTGAGGTCTTTTGCAAATTTTAGGATTTTTTTTATTTTCCCTCCTTCTTTTTCTTTTTCTCTCGGTCAGCCCCCTTTTATTGGCCCAAAAACCGACCATTTTCCTGTTTGGCCCACTCGGTCCAAGCTGGCTGCTATTTTGGTGCTAGGGTTCCCCTAGCCCCTATGCCTGGTGCGGTGCGGTTTGCGCCAAGGGGCCTTGGCGGCTCGAGCCGCGGAGACAACGGCGGCGGCCGCCAGGTAACATAAAACTAGTGGCGCGTGCGGCCTGGTATAATAAGCCTTAATCTGGCGCCACGATGGCCTCTGAGGTGGTAGTGCATCGGGTGTGGTAGCGTCTTGAAGCGGCGGCAAAGCGGCAGGCGAGAGTGCGGCGCGAGCACGGTGCCACGACAAGTGCGGCGCGTTTAGCTGCAACAAGCGTGGCGGCCGAACGCGTGATGCGGCGTCTTGGCGTCGCGGGGCGCCATACGGGCGGATGGTGGTCTCGTCTTGTTGTCGCGAGCAACCGGTAGCGTCACGAGCACGACAAGCGTGGTGGCTCCCAAGAGGCAACCTTGCGGTGGCGCCGGAGGCGGCCAGACCAAGCGGTATCAGTCTGGCGTGTAAGGCGGCACTCGGGCGCGGTGCGGTTCGTGGGGCGGCTCTGGTGTAACACCCTAGTTTTCGAAGCTTTTTGAAAATTTTCAAAATAAAAAAAGAACCATTTGGTTTTGTTGAAGTCCTAAAGCTCAACTTGAGATTTTCGGAATTCAAGTGTTTAAAATGACTAAATCAAACTTCAACTAATCCAAAGCTTGGTTTATTTGGAGTTGTTTGAGCTCTGGTGTTGTCTCTCCCCATGTCTACTCATTCTGTTCTTCCCTCGGTCCCGCTCTTTCTTTCTAGACCTCTTTGGTTTAGACCTCCTTGTTGTCTGGGCATTTCCTGTATACCCAGACCTCCCTCTTGTTTGGACTCTCCTTGAGTCCAGATCCCCTTGTGTCTAGAACTCTCCTGTGTGTCTAGACCAAGGTAGTTAGGATCGCGATCCTACTCTTAGAGTCTTACGATTCTATGAACCCATGACAGCCTGTCGATTCAAATTGCACTGTCGATCCAATCCTACTCAAGGTAGTTAGGATCGCGATCCTACTATTAGAGTCTTATGGTTCTACGAGCCCACGACAGCTTGTCGATCCAAATCGCACTGTTGATCCTACTCGTAGAGACTTAGGGCAATTTTTTTAGAGGCAGGGCTTTGCGATATTTTGTTTGAGCAAAATTTATTGATATTAATTTCGAGAATGAAACTATAAATAAACAAGGAGCATGCAAAATATTGTATCGATGTGGTAATGCTAGTACAAATATTTATATTATGGCATGAGCAATCTTGAGCTTGATAATGATAAGCTATTTTTATTCTGGAGTATGTCTAGTCGCTTTTAAGGAACATGCAAGTGGTAAACCATATAAGAATCATACAAACTTATAGTATAGATGTTAAATATGTGTATTTTTACAATTACGTAGAATCGCCGATTCTACGATTGATACTCGATTTCGATCCTCTAGAAGGCAAATCGATCCAACTTAGGATCTCGACTCTGACTACCTAGGTCTAGACCTCTCTTGTGTCTAGGCGCCCTTATCTAGACCTCCTTTGAGCTTAGACCTATTTTTGTTTAAACCTCCTCTTTGGTCTGGACCTCTCCTTGTGTCCAGACCATCCCTTCGGTTTTGACCTCCCCTTGGGTCACAACCACCCCCGAGACGTTCCAAGCTCAGGCTTGTGTTTCAAACGTCCTTGATTTCTGAAATTCAACTTCGGGTTGAATTTCTCCCTTCTGGAACTCTCCTGTTCAACCTTCTTTCCTCTCTCCTATTCATTTGGACCTCCTTGTGTTCATTTGAACCTTCCTCTTATTCATTTGGACCTCCCCGTGTCCATTTGAACCTTCCTCTTGTTCATTTGGACCTCCCCGTGTCCAATTGAACCTCCCGTGATTTCATCTTGACTGTCAGGATCTCTTTCGAGTTCATCCTAACCGTCAGGACCTCCTTTGATTTCATCTTGACCATTAGGACCTCCCTTGAGCTCATCCTGACTGTCAGGACCTCCCTTTAATTTCATCTTGACCGTCAGGACCTCTCTCGAGTTCATCCTGACCGTCAAAACCTCCCTTTGATTCCATCTTGACCATTAGGACCTCTCTCGAGTTCATCCTGGCCGTCAAGACCTCCGTTGAGTTCATCTTGACCGTTGAGACCTCCTTGGATCTCATCTTAACCGTCAAGACCTCCCCTTGTTCCATCTTAACCGTTGAGACCTCCATTTCGTTTGATCTCCTTTTCCTTCGGCGTGGTCCGATCCGGTAGTGCCTTCCTCTCGAGGAGCGTCCGATTGAGTTTGGGCCAGTCGATTGAGAGGAAGTGTTGAACGATCTGAGCGTGAAGGGATACGGGTAGGCTACGATAGCAACAATTGAAAATTTCTTCCACGTAAACCGGAAGCCAAGCAAGAAGATGATCACGGTCGTTACCACTAGGCGCGAGCGGCGGAAGAAGTGTCGGGCGGCTGGTCGACGAAGAAGCGCGTCGATGTCTTGTCGTAGTCGATCGTCCGGCGTCCAAAGCGTTGATCACGATGGTCGTGGTCAATCGTCCGGCGTCCTCGTGAGTTGATCGTCTCCTCCAGCACCTCTGCAGTTCCTTGCGAAGATCGCGGATCGTCCTTAAGTGCAACAACGTAGAAGCGCCTCTATGGTATCCACACGTCTAGGGAAGGAACAACTGTACGCCGGTGTGCTAGCACCAAATCGCACGGCAAGGCTCTCAAGAAGATGTCGGCTAGGGTTTGATGGGGCAACTTCGTGTCAACTCATCTTTTCCAATAGCCTCATTCATCTCCTTATATAGAGCCCGTGGCGGATCCTATCCAAACACGTTCTGAATCGTATTCATCTTGGTTTGTTCCAACCTGTTAAGTGTGTGACCGTTAGGTTCATGTGTAGTTCGGTTGTGACTCGAAACCCTTTCGGCCCGAGTCGTAGCGGTTCCTAGCGAGGACATAACGATTCCCGAATACACACAAATTATATCGGACGAACCTTAATGCAATATGATCTCGACCAGTCCTCATCACTTACGACCGGTCCTATCTCTATCTGACCGGTTCGTATTTGATCACGACCAACTCGTAACTCCTTACGACTTGGTTTCGACCACTCTGTGATTACGTTCGACCGGTCTCGACTTGCTTGTATCTCCATACGACGGTCGTGGTGGTCGAACTAAGCATTTCTCATGTATTCTCCTTTGCCTCATGATATCTGGTTGAACTCGGTGAGATGTTGTGTCATCCATGGACTGTTCAATGCTTTCTCGATCGAGTGTCGGATAACCTTATGTGGTCGAACTCTTGACCACCGATGTATAGCCATGCACTTTCTTTATCCGACCACTTGAGGGGCGAGATATCTCTCTATTAAGTTAGGAGGGCAAATCCATATCAAACCAGTCATCCTCTGCATGTTTCATAGCATGCAAAGCTACCTTTATAACCACCCGATTCACGAGTAGCGTTTGGCAACCCCTAAAGTGCTATTACACATGTAGGAAACCATCTTGATCTCGGGTCTAAGGATTATACATCATCATTGCTTGAGACCAACTAACGACACATAGAATCATAACAATCTCAATAGTGTCTCAAGGTGGGTCTTATCCAACACCATGTTCTCTAACACGTGTCCACATTATTGATTCGATATCCCTATATCCATGACCGGTGAAACATGGTCATCAATCAATACATGTCTTTGTCGTAGAGTCACTAGTGTTCCGAGACCGGTGACTTTCGACGAGGATACTTTTAGAACGACATCATCATAAGTTAAAAAGAGCTTCACCAACAAGTCACATACTCGTTAATCTTCATGGTGATGATTCATTCAAGGAACAAGATAACATATTATCAAATATTGTGAACATAATGAAATATAATCATCTCTATGATTGCCTCTAGGGCATATTTCCAACAGAACGTTCCTATCGCCTTGGTCCACCCGATAAAAATCGGACGGCTCTGCTCCGTCGCGCCTTTTTCCTTGTCTTTTGGACCTCCTCCTCCTCTTGACCCTTGGTCTTTTTGCAAAGACCACCCCCTTTTCTGGTCATGACCACCTCTGTGGTCATGACCTCCCTTGTTGGTCTTTTTGCAAAGACCACCTTTGCGGTCAAGACCACTCTTGATGGTCACGACCTCCTTCCTTGGTCACGACCTCTCCATTGGTCGCGATCACCCCCTTTGACTGAATTGTTTCCCGAGTTTGATTGGCTCCACTTGTTAGTCCTGCCCACCTTTATCTTTCTCCGCCACATAAGTCCCTTATGCATTTAATGCCGATTGTGTCATATTAAATGCAGTCACTTGCATGGCACCTTGTTCTCCCCCCTTGTCCCCTTCCTTCTCAGCATATCTTGTCCTGTTGTCCTTCACTAGTTCGGTTGTGACACTTGCCCTGTCTCCTACCAACCTTTGACTCATCCGTCTCTGAGTTTTTCAATGACTCTCTTTCTCCTCCTTCTGAGGCTATAAACAGCTTGAGTGGCCCTCTATCATCACCTTTTTCCACACTTATCTCTTTTAGCTCTTGCCCAGTTGCACTGCGTTGAAGCTTCATCACCGAGAAGATCGCTAGAGCCGGCGTCGCAACCTTGCCACCGAAGAACTCACCGGGATGCCCACGCCGCCTTCAACCGTCGCCACCATCCACTGACCTCCCTCCTCCTTTTGTCTCTTCGGCCTTGGTGTGTCTCTCCGTGCCCTGATCTTCTCCCTTGTTCCTATGACCACCGGTGTGATCGTATTCCTTGTATGACCATGTTGTGTAGTCGTAACCTTTGTTGGACCTTCTCCTTCTTTGGATCTCCTGAAGGCCTCCCTTTGCAAAGACGACCCTCTTAGTCTTTTTGCAAAGAAGACCCTCTTGGTCTTTTGCAAAGACGATCTGCTTGGGTCCTCCTCAGGACCCCCTCCTCAGGACATCCTCCTCAGGATGTCCCTTGACCTCCTCAGGACCTCCCTTTTGTAAAGACCACCTTCTTGGTCTTCGTCGTCCCCTTTTGGTCTTTTGCAAAGACCACCCTCTTAGTTGGACCTCCCCCTGACCCGTCGGACCTCTCCCAACCAGGTTGCTGGACCTCCTCCCAACCCGTTGGACCTCCTCATGAGAGCCCTTTCTTAGTTCTTCTAGTTCTGTTCTTTGTGTTTGCTTCTAGTTCGGTTTGTTTGGAGTTTATTTGGATCTTATTTGGTCTTTATTTCCTTTGCTTCGTTCTCGTGTAGGTCGTGTCGTCTCTGGGGAACCCGAGCTTTGTAGAGGAGTGGATCCTTAAGCTTTTGAGCAAGGCAAGTTACACCCTTGACCATATTGAACCTAGTATCTCAAATTATCTAAGTTGTGTTTCAAACTATTACTACATGCTTATTTCAATTCAAGTAATTTAAATCCCTGTTTTAACTTCATAGTTATTCCTAGTTCCTTTGTACACCCGAATTTGATTATTGATCTGATCACCCCCTGTCCCCGTAGTAAAAGAGCTAGTTGGTACATTAGTATGAACTAGCATGTTGCAAAAATCTGTGCTTAGTCAAGTTTAGACCAAAAATCTTGTTTTGGGAGTTTTGCTGCCAAAAGACCAATGTTGTCTAAATATTTTTAACCATGACATTGGGTTGTCATGGAGGTTTTTGCAAATGATTTGGTAAAACAAAGAAAAGGGAAAAAAAATTGATTTGGACTTGGGCGAGTTGGCTATCTGGTTGGTGCATGTTAATGCACGGGATCGTATCATTTCTATGGCCGATGCCCATGGGTTTTGGAAGTCGCCCAAGTCAGTTGAGGACTGGTCTGCTAGCTACATCTTGCTAGCCACATCGTGCAACCATATGTCCTGTATGAGCAAGACCTGGCCGACTAATTTGCAAAGTTCCATCGCGGTTGATCCTGTTGATGCAGTGGGTAGTCGTTTGAATGACCTGTTAGCCCCGCCTGGTGCAAGAGGGGGCCCTTGATCTTTGTGGGTTTCTATCCGCAGGGTGGGGGCGAAACCTTAGCGAGGGTAGACTGCGGTGGAATGATGCACTGTAAAGGCCTTGTCACGTGCTCTAGACCACTTACCTACAGCAATGAGTGGTGGCACCAACGGATCCCAAACAAACTCGAGAACTCATGTCGTGTGGGTAAAGCTGTAAACTTCTGCAGAGCGTAAAACTATTCGAATAGCCGTGTCCAAGGTCATGGACATGCTAGCAAAGCCACTCAAAGTTAGATGTTGGTTTTGGTTTCAAAAGGACTTTGTTAAACTGTCTTGGATCTCTATCCAATGGGTTTTGGACGGGGAGCCTTGTGACAGGAGGGTATCTTTCATCACTTGTTGATGAATGTTATCCAAACCGTAAAACTGGTTTTGGAAAAATGAATTTTAGTTATTGTATAACTGCTTTGGAACTTAGTATTTGTATTTGAAAGAAACTTGGCTTTATGCAAATCAACCATATTAAGCATTCCTTTGAGATATCCATGTATGCATGTCATTCTATTATTTGACGGGTGTAATTTGCGAGCACAGTTGTTGTGCTCACTCTTGCTTGATTCATAATTGAGCAGGTGAGGATGTCTTCAAGAAGCTTGTGGTCTAGGATGTCTAGGTTGCGACCTCCAGCCAATTGCCTGTGGTGAATCAGGTGAACTGTTGTTTTGTCTTTTGCTGTATTTTATTTTAGTGGGTTCTTAAGCCGCCCTTTGTAATCAACTCTGTTGCTATTAATAAAGTTCACGTTCGATGTTTGTTACCACTGTTTTATGCTGTGCGAGCTAGCCACTGATCCTTGGGACTAGTTCGGTTTGCACAGAAGACTTGGAGCCATTCCAAGTCTCACGACCTTCTTGGGTTTGGTCTCTCGACCACCCCTAGGATGGGTCGTGGCACTTGGGGTCACCCCGTGTCCCACGCCCACCTCCGAACCTCCGGGTGGTCTTGAAGGATCTCTCGGGTGGTCTTGGGGATCTCTGGGTGGTCCTAAGGGACCTCCTATGTCCAGTCGTGACTAGGTCCGATTGCGACCAGACTTGGAGACCTCTTGGTTCGGCCGTGACAGGACCTCCTGGGTCCTGTTGCGGCTAGGTCTGGAGACCTCCGATCGAAGCGTTACAACGAGCTATCGCGAGGCGGCTTGACTTCTTGGCGTTCCACGACAGCGTCTTTGGTCTTGGCGCGGGCGGTGCATTCGGGTGTCGATGGCGTGACAATCGGCTTTAGATGGGGCCATGTCTGGTAGTACAACCCGTTTAGAGGCGTTAGGTAGCAAGCTGCGGCCGTGTGGGCGATGGCGACACGGTCGGCGGCGTGGCCATCTTGGGCGGCACCAGCGGCGCCGTCTTGCCCGTGTGGTAGGCGCAGACCATCGCGAAGCGGCCGCGGCATTTAGGCGTCTTGATGGCGGTTGCGGTAGGGTGGTAAGCGCAGCTCTAGGTCGCATGCGGCGCATCTGACGCTTCGGTGGCGGCTGCAACCCCCGCGCGGGTGGCGGCGGCGCACATTCTTTGCTGTGGCCATGATTTTTTTCTTTATCTTTGCTATGCGAAATTACATTCCGCAGCGTAAATCTTTGTTCATGTGTAATTATTGTTCATGTGATCCACCGATCGGCTTGTCCGACGATTTCAAGTCGGTTCGCGGTAGATTAGAACGGATTTAAATCCACAGTGCAATCATCATCAACTCTTTCATGCAATCTACCGATCGGTATTGTGCCGGTGACTTCAAGTCGGTTTGCAGTAGATTAGAGCGGATTTGCACCATATGATAAAATAATCTAAAAGCAACAATTGTAGAATTGAAAGCGGTCTAGAAAAATGATTCGATCTACGAGCGTCGTGCTACGACGGTTACCTTTCGATCTGAGGAGAGTCGATCGTGCTGATAACGTGTTGAGAAAACGTCGCTGGCGAGTCTAGTCTGAGCGATTAACTCGTAGACAAATTCAGAATCGTAAGAATAATGTAAGAACACAAGAACAGAATAGTAGATTGAACACAAAGATATGTGGGACTACTTGTTTTTCTTTATTCCTTCATCAAGCGATCAGCCTTTTACAATGAATAACACCTCCTATTTATAGACAAGTGGCTCTGCTAGAATTTTGGATGAGACATCTATACATGAACCGGTTGCTGGGTAAAACCCATGGTTTTTCAACAAAAGGTATACAAGCAGGAGAAAGGGACAGGACAGTGAAACAGAGATGCAAAACTAGGCCGGTTTGACAAGGTCGAGAAATTGCTAGTAGCTAGTATGCGTTGGTGATTTTGTCACACCAATTAAAGGTAGCACAGCACAGCCTGTTTGTTTGGATTGGCAAATTGTTCCCCCGCCCATCCCGTGCTTGATTAACGTTTGTCAGCTTTGCCATTCCTTGTCTCGGAAAGGGTTTCTTAATTTCTTGCAGACAATAGTACCTTTTTGCGCAAGTACTGCTAGCCTAGCCTTACAGAGGAGTAGAGAGGAAGAAGCAGACAATTGTTCAGCTCTTGAAGAAGAAGATACAGCAGAATCAAGAATCTGCTGTCGCAGTTGGAAGCTGCTGCTGCTCGATTGATCGTCAGTAATGGAATAGGAAATATTTGCATACATGCATATTATCTGTACAGCTACTAACTGGATAGATAGATTGTTGAACGATCGAGGAGGAGGAGGGGAGGCAACTGGTAAGCAAGAGGATAAGCAGAGGAGCCCCCACCAATGCAATCTTTTTCATGGCCTGCCGGCCAGCCTCCATGATTGCTTGAGTCGCTTTCCACGCGCGCTCTTATCCACCGACCCTTTCATCTTTTTTTCTACTTCTTCATTAGAGATACATTTCAACTGTTTGATCGAAAGCCAACGATCCAGATCAACTTCTTCTTCATTAAGGATGCATTTCAACTGTTTGATCGAAAGCCAACGATCCGGATCGACACTACAACACCATCAGTACAGCAAAAAATCGCTGGCAGGTCAGGTCAGGATAAGCAGGAAACAAACTACTTACAATAATTGAGGCCTCCATCTGATCTGATCCGATTTTTATTTGAGGTTGGATGTGTCGCCGACTCATCATCGCCATGGCTATCTTGATTCTTCTCGCTACCGGGCCAACCGCTTCATCCCACCACCTCAACAATCTCCTTTCGTTTTGTTTACTACTCCAGTTGCCCAGTGTACGTACTAGCTACAAGCAACCCCTAGTTGCAAAACGGCCAACACAGCCTGACTAAAATTTGGAAAAATAGCTCGAGGCTCGTGGCTCGACTCGAGCTCGTCACGGCTCGGCTCGGCTCGGGCTCGGCTCGTGAATTTTCGAGCCAAGCCGAGCCCACCCTTTGGCTCGCGAACTTTTCGAGCCGAGCTCGAGCTGGCTCGCGAGCCGCTCGAGCCCGACGGACCTTATCTTATCCCGTTCCTTACTTCCTCACTGAATCCTCAGTTCCTCTTTTTCCCTTCGCTCTTTCATCCCAAGTCCCGACCGGATCTGGCGATCTCCCTCCCCCATCCCCGTGGCCTCCTGCCGTGCGCCTCCCCTCCCGACCCTCTCCTCCCATCCATCTCCACCATGCTGGCCTTGGCAGCCTCCCTCTCCTCCTCCTTGGCGCCCAGCCTCCCTCGACCCTCTCCTCCCATCCATCTCCACCATGCCCTGGCCTTGCCCCTCCTCCTCCTCCCTTGGCGCCGCCTCCCCCCGGCCCTCCCTCCCCGCCATCGCCCGCCGCCTCATGCCTCTCCCATCTCCTCCCGGCAAGGCCCCAATCCACTGCTCCATCCACCGCCTCCTCCTCACCGGCCTACTCCATCCGCCGCCGCCTCCTCCTCCTCACCGGTGCTCCCTCGTCCTCCTCATCCTCCCGGCCCGGGCCGTGCTCCTTTGGCCCGTGCTCTCCGGTCTCCACGTTCTCTTGTGATTTTGTGATTTTGTCTTGATGAATGATGAGTGATGATAGATTTTGCGATTTTGTTTGTCTTGATGAATCGATTGATGGTGATGTGATTTTGTGATTTCGTTTATCTTGAACTATTGATGATTGATGGCTGGATTTTCATTTACGTGTTGTGTGGTGCTGTCTTTGTTTGGCTCATGAGCCCATCCGAGCTTGACTCGAGCCTCATCCCGAGCCGAGCCGAGCTCTCTTTCTGGCTCGTTTCTAAATCGAGCCGAGCCGAGCCGAGCCTAGTATACAAACGAGCCTAACCGAGGCTCGGCTCGGCTCGTTTCCAGCCCTAAACACAGCTTACCATTAAATCTTAAGGTGTTTCCATGAGGGAGATTTTCTTATTCTTCTTCTTTTTTTTTGGATTTTGACACATCGTAAAGGTCCGGAAAAAAGACTCTATAATTACAAACAAACTCTTGGGAAGGAAGAGAGAAACAACTTGTTTGTACATTAGAGATCTTTTTTTAATTTTTTTAATTATTTTTTAAAAATATTTTGAAGATAACATCTCCTTAACTTTACTTTCAATTCTGATCCCTTTAGTCACGCCATGACCTATAGCGTATCAAACTGTGCTGTCACGCCACCGACTGCGGTGTGGCCAAACCTGCAATGATAGCCCTCCGAGCTAACACACGTCCGTTTTTGGGTTAAGTCATATCACGTCAAGATAAGTGGCATGAAAAAACTTGTTTGCCAAACCGAGGTCCGTGGCGTGACAACGTGCTTGTGCCACGCTACGCATTGTGGCGTGGCAAAAGAGGTCAGAATTAGAAATAAAGTTGGGGGAGGTTATCTTTAAAATATTTTTAAAAAATAAATTGAATAATAAAAAAGTTCTACATTAGATGCCAATAGGAGGGATAAAAGCATTTCAAATATAACAATTAGCGGTACAGCGGTGCTGCACTGACGTCTACATGCAAGGGATATATGTAGGGCCATTCCTGGGCAATGGCATGAGGGGCGACCGCTCAGGGCCCATGGTCCAAAGGACCCCTCATGTCATGTATATTTACAGTATGTAGATATGTATATGGTTGTCTATAAACGTCTCTCCGTTTTAGACCCAAAAAAATGAAAAAATGTGGGTTGCTAACTCTATTCACTCCATAGATGTTCCATTTTTCATTTACTTTTCATTTCAAAATATATATGATGATCTTTTCTCTAGAGAAAAACATATATGATGATCTAGCCATGTAAAATAGTACACTAAAATATTCTCAGATACTTTCACAATTCATACAAACATATTGTAATATAGACTAATTAAAAATCACATTATATCTAATTACTATAAGTTAAAAATATTGGTAATTTATTTATTTATTTTTGCGAGAATCTGTAATTTATAGTTGGAAGGACTATAACTATATTATAATATAAACTAGCCGAATTGCCACGCGTAATTGCATGGCTAGATACTAAAATACATATGTTTGTGTTCGAAAATAGATTGGTATTTCTATACAGCTATAATTTATATTTCTCTTTTTCGATTAATGTGGGAATTTCTAACCTTTTAAAGTGAACGTAGAAGATCCATTTAACCTTGTTTAATAAAATAATAGATAGTGGTAAAGTTTTTTTTCAAGAGAGTAAAGGTATGTTTTTTCGTAGGTATTTAGTTTTTTTGGAGGATGGTAGGTATTTAGATAAGGGTCTCTGTATGTATTTTGCCCCGGGCCTACTCGAGTTTAGGACCGGCCCTGGATACATGGAGGAAACTAGTGTAAAATAGAATAACTGATATCTATGCGTCCATAATTTTTTTTCCAATTTGGATTTTCCACGATAGATTTGTATCTCTGATTGATGATTTGATTTCTTTACGTGTGTGCCATTTGTTTCATAACAAGCTCCCTCGGATTAAGTAAACTGTGGAGGAAGTAAATTCCAAAGCTACTTGCTTTCTTGGTAAACAGCAGCTTTGGGGTATCTTTTCTTTACCTATCAGATCTGTGTAATGTCGTTACATTTTTTTTTGTAGTATCGCTGTCTTGCGTTTCTTTATAGGCGGTAATGTATGTTGCCAGATAAGCAATGACACGGCAAAGGAATTAGTATATTGGAGGAGGAGAAGACTTATCAGAAAATGATGGATGCGGTGCGGCCAATCTCCTGAACCTGCCGGTTGGGTTTGCCAAATCTCCATCTATAAATAAAGGGACGCCGCGGCGTCCTGTCAAGTTACTCGCAGCAAGGGCTATTCTAGCAGCACTCCACTCCACAACCTCCGGAGACGAAGGCCAGCAAACCAATTTTTTGACGACATCATCATCCATCAGTCTGATTCAATGGGTTCTCTCAGAGGCGGCAGTAGCAGGTAATTAACTGCTGAATGATTTTGCAAGGCCAGATCGATGATAGGGTCCCTAGGACAATACTGTATGTATGCCATATGCCATTGCCACGGTCTATCTATGTAAGCGACGAGAGAGACGACCAATTAGCAAGCAAGATCTACACATGCATTAGCATAGCCGTGCTTCGAGCGGCTTCCTACTACAAATCTGCAGTTGTGATCTGATGACATGCCTGTAAATTACGGCTACTTTTTTCATTTGTGATGAGCATGCAGCATGGACAAGCAGCAGGACAATAATAAGGTCGACGTCGTCCCGAGCGTGGATGTGGACGAGGCATGCGCGCTCTTGAGCTCTGGCCACCAGTATCTCGATGTCAGGTCTGCATCGGCTTCCTTCTAAATTACCCCATCTTTCTCCCTTGGATTGATTCGATTGATTTCCAGCTTGATCCATCAGTGTCTCCTCTATCCTTCCAAGTCAATTAATCAATTGGTTAATTCAATTCGACTATAATTATAGTATGTGCTTATAAAATTGCTTGAATTAATCCTTCAGAATGTGGGAGGACTTTGAGAAAGGGCATGTCGCCGGTGCTCGCAATGTTCCCTACTACCTCTCTGTCACCCCTCACGGTCGGTCAATCAGTCAGAACTCAGAAAGAAGCAATTAAGAGGCAGCAGCTTTTAATTGCAGTTCCTTTTTATTTTATTTCAAGCTAGGCAAGGAAAAGAATCCACACTTTGTAGAGCAAGTAGCTGCACTCTACGGCAAGGATGAGCGCTTCATTGTGGTCAGTTTTCTCTCTCTCATCAGAAAAAAATGTTTCTGCTACAAATTACTAGCACACTACCAAGCTATATATCATCAGTAATCTCTGACACTGATTTTTGACAGGGTTGCCGCTCGGGCATCCGATCCAAGCTCGCGACTTCAGACCTTGTAAACGCGGTAAGGCATAAATATGCATCTATATATCCATCTAAAAATTGAGTAATCTACTAGGACCCGCTGTTCGATAGCTAAGGATATATTATTACTTGTGGTTTCACATACGGCATGCATGCCTTGGTTATATCTTGCTCTGCTGGGCTCTAATATGCCTGCTTGCTACCTTAATCTGGGTGTGCATGCAGGGATTCAAGGATGTGAAGAACCTGGAAGGTGGTTACCTTTCCTTGCTCCGAAGTGCTAATCAGCAACCAGCTGCTTATCAGTAACTCACCACTTGTTATTAAGCTAGCCAAGTAGCTGATTCATGTTTGCTAGCTCATCATGAATCATGATATAGCATGAAGAGGAATTGAATAAATTAGGCATCGATCATCTGAGAAGAGGAGGTTTATGATGTAAATCAATCAACCTTGAGATCGAGTGAAGTATTCCGAGAATATATATATTCATGTTGAGGTTGTTGTTGTTAGTGATATGTCCTAAGAGACAATTATGAAGATGATTGTATTACGTCTATGTTATGAATTATAGAATAAATATTATTATATTCCTTGAATGAATTATCATTTTTAAAGATGAGCAAGTACGTGACTGGCTGATGAAGCTCTTTAATAGTTGTATGATGTCATTCTAAAAGGATCTCTGGTCGGGACATTAGTAACTTATCGACCAGCACATGTACTGATTGATGATCATGTTTCACCTGTAACATCCCAAAATTCATATTTTCGGAATACATAATAGAAATGCATTGGGAAAATAATTTTGAGCATATTACATATGAGGAATTAACTGTGCTTGATTTTAAAACTTTTGTATAAAGCAAATGAAGAAATCCCTACAAACATGCACTTGAAAGAAATTTACGAAAATATAGTGAAAATAACTGAGAGGACTATTTTGGGCATAATTGCCTAGGGGGAAATTTTATTAAGCAACTTTTACAAATTTTTCCTCAAGAGTAACAATACAATTACATGGAAACAGAAACATGTAAGATTTTTTAAGAAAATCATAGATAAGATAAACTTCGGAACAATTTACATAAGCAACTACATTAGGTCAGGAGCACTCACAAAAAGTTTCATAAAATTGAGACCTTGTTTGCTTGATACAAAAATTCATCAAAGCCTCAGCCTTTAAATCCCACAAACTCTGAATTTTAGTTCTCTCTCTCTCTCTCTCTCTCTCTCTCTAGCGTGTGGGACCCACATGCCAGAACCCTTCTTCCACCTCTACTCACCCTCGCCAGTGCACGCTCGCACGAGCTCTGCCCGCTAGCTCACTGTTTTGCTTGCCTCGCCGCCCACTATTTTGGATCCAAACTGCCCCCATCGCCTCCGCCTACTTCCACCCATGCTGCCCACCCCAGTGATGGCCCTACCTGCCTGGGCGGAGAGAGAGCCATGAGAAATCAGCCAACCACCTTGGTCTCGTCGTTGATCTCATCTTCTTCTTGCTATTTAAAGCCTCCTCCTCCGTGTCAAAACGCTTCCCTTACACTGTTGTTTCCATTCCTCCCCTCCTCGGTGAGTTTCACCCACTCAATCGCCTGGAACACTTCGTCGTTCCAAGCTCCGGCGCATGCACTTCATCAAAGAAAAACCGTGTCCCAATGCCCTAAATCCTTGACGTCGCATCATCTTGTGCCATTTTGTTCACTCTTTCATCCCCTCACTTCTCTGCTCTTCGATTGTAGTGTAGCGTTGCAATTGGGTCATCTTCTTCGTCTCCAACGTCGAGGCAGTCGTAGGAGATCTCCAAGTTCGGTGAGTCTTGATCGACTTTGTGCCTGGTTTGAGAATCGCCTCACCTCACTGGACATTCTCACACCAATCATTACAGCCATCCTCGCACACCCGGAGCTGCCACCATGAGTCTCCTTGACTCCATCGTAGCTCAACGTCGACAAGTCATTCCAGAACTCCTCTGACCTCATCCTCTACATCGTTGTAATAGTGGTGAGCCACTGAACCTCACACACGCATTAATTTGGCAAGGGCGAGTCCCTAGTGAGCTTTCCCCTTAGCCAGTCATGGCACCGCCGCGATTGCATGTCGTCGGCGCACCTCTGGTGACCCTAGATCCCCATGCCCGACCCGCTAGCACCGCATGGGCTCACTAAGTCCAGTGCAGCGCTCAATTTGCTAGAGATAGTCTCATTCACCGAAGCCGTTGCAGACCCGATGAGCACCTCCGCTCTTCGCCGTCATGCCACCGATTTAGACCACCTCTCTGGCCAACTCCAAATCCCCTATCATCGCATGAGTACCCTCTATCCATTTCCAGGCTCTACTGAGCTTTTCCGCACATACCTTGCGGCCGGCGAGCCCTTCTCCCTCTTAGCCGCGCACGCGCTGCTCACATCGCCATCTCTCTCTGCCAGTGGGTCCCATGAGTTTAAATGATGGTTAACCCTTAATGATAGAGTTCAAATATGACTAAGTCAATGATAGGTGGGACCAGCTGAATAGTTAATCAAACACCTAATTCTAAATGTTTTCAGTAAATGAGTCTATGACATGTGGGGCCCCTTTGTTTTATAAAACGAAATCAATAAATCAAAGGGATGAGTCACTAACAAATGGACCCCACATGTAAGATTTACAAAAATATGGAAAATGAAAAAGCCGCTTTAGTTCTGAGGAAATACGCTTTCTCTACTGGAAGGCGTAAACCTCGGTGAGTTTAGAGGAGAATACGTTTTCTTTATTGCAAAGCGTAAACCTCAATAGAATGTAGAAGAGAATACACTTTCTCTGCTGGAAAGCGTAAAACTCAGAAATACGCCGTCGACGTCATCTTTTCTTTTTCAGGATTTTTCAAACCGAACCACATTGAACCTTAATAACTTTTGCATAAAAATTCCAAATGAGATGATTATTTTTTATAAATTTATATAAAATCATGCTCTACCATAATATGCAAAAATATTTGGATTTGGTAACTGTTGGGATAATTTTGCCTTAATTAATTTGTTTCCGGCTCTTTTTGGAATAGACGTCGATTGTTCGAACGATATTTTCGACGACCATCTATCCTCCTACTCAGAACAACCAGAGCAACCAAAGCAACCCTATTGATCATGTTGATCCTACTATTTTAATTACTGTACTTTGTTTTGAGAAATCTATTATGCATGTGTGTATGTTTGATATGAAATTGCTATATTTGGGATAACAGTGGTTGTAAATCCTCTTCAATGCATGAATCTCCTTGAAATATGGATACCCTTCTTTTTGTAGCCATTAGGATATGGGTTAGGCAATATATAATGTCAATTGGGAGTTTCAAGTGCGATTATCGCACAAATGTAATAAATGTAGTTTTGCCTAAAAGTTATAAAGGACAATATGATAAACATGAGTTTGAGAGATTTATGAAAAATATCCGGAGGGGTGTACGTCATTATTTTGTACAAAAATAAAAATACAAAACCTAGTTTTCGACGTGGGCGAGTTATATTATATTCGGAGAAGAGTGAGGGGTGTACCTCACTAGTAGATAGGGGGAGATCCTTGCCCGGGTCAATTAAAGACCAAACGCTAGTGCCATCAATCTAAGCCTAAGTGTAACATCCCGATTTTTCAAGTCCTTTTAAAATTGTAAAACAAAATAAAACTATTTTTGTTTTGATGAGAATTCATAGTTGGTTCGTTGGAGAGGTTTAAGTTTCATGTTGTCACCCTTACGTATGTTGGCAGTTCTCCCCTCGGTCCCTCTCTTTTGTGTTATGTTAGGTTTAGACCTTCTCTGGCTGGACCTCCCAGTGGTCCTTGAAGTTAGACCTCTCTGGGGGCTCGAGACCTTTTCTCAATGGGGCGTGCCCTTATGTCGAGATCTCTCTCTGAGCTAGATCTCTTTGGATCTCTTTGTTGGTTCGAATCTCTTTGTTTGAGACCTCCTCCTTAGGTCTAGACCTCCTCTTGGTTAAACAGTGCCTATATGTTTAGGCCTCCTTTGAATTCAAGTCCTTTGGACCTCCCCATCCATTGGACCTCCTTACTCGCTTAGCTTAGGAACCCTGACCTCCAAAGATTTCCTCCCGAACCTTTAGGACCTCCTATGATGAGATCCTCACCGCCAGGACCTCCCATTGTGGAGATCCTAGCGATCGAGACCTCACTGGTCCTTCAGTTCTCTAGACCTCCTCGAGCCCGTGGAACCTCTTTTCATGAGAGCCTAACTGATAGGACCTCCCCGTTGGTGAGATCCTACCAGTCAGGACCTCCTTTTTGCAAGGATCCCCTCAGCCAGGACCTCCCTTGATGGGATCTTGGTTGTTAGAACCTCTTGTCGCGTGACCTCCTCCATGTATGTCTGGACCTCCCCATGTCCGGACCTCCTCTGTAATCTGGACCGTTAAGACCTTTCCTTGAGATCTTAACAGCCCAGGACCTCCTCTTTGAACATCTGGACCGTTAAGACCTCCCCAGGAGACCTTAACCGTCGAGACCTCCTAGTTGGCGGTTTTGATCGTTAGGACCTCCCTTGGAGATCCTAACAGTTCGATTTCTCCGTTTGGAATTGATCCTCTGACCCTAGACCTCGTGGCGGGTGAGGTTCTCTTACCTCGCGGACCTCCCGTTAGCACTCAATCTTGGCCGTTGGACCTCCTCTTTGGAGATCAAGCGTCGAACCTCCCCTTTGACCCAACTATTTCTAGATTTGGTGGTCCCACTGCCGAAGCTTCTGATTCTATGTTTCCCGCCACACTAGTACCATGAGCATTTAATGCGGTATTATCGCATTAAATGCAGCCAAGCAAGTGGTTTGTTTCTATTGTATGGGGTCATTACAGGCACTATTGGTGTCATTTCTAGTCTCCTCCGTAACGATACACAATGTCCTTTATCATTTTTCTTTGACACTCCGTACCTTTCACCTATTTTTCATGCTCACCAAATCATATGCGCATTGAGTGGTCTTTTCACTCTCTTTGACTATAACTAGTCCCGGAGCCCTCCTTGCCACCTTTTTCACACACTCGACATTATTGCTCACACCGGTGGCTTCTGGAGAGCCGTTGCCAAGAACATCGCCAGTGACTTCTCTTCATCATATTATTATCACCATTGGAGGCTCGGCGGGGAGCTTGGGCGTTGACCTCAACCACCCAGTTGCCTTCGACCTCCCTTCAACTCGTCACCTCTTCCTGTTCTTTGGTAAGCCTCCTTGTGCACTGATCTGTTCTTGTTCTCATCACCACCGTAAGAGGTTATGCCCATTCGAGGACCTATTCTTTTGGATTCTCCTTGGAACTCTATGGCTTCAGCTTGAGATCACCTCTCGGGATCCTGCGCACTCATCATCATCGGGATCTTTGGCGTAGGTCATCTCTCTGGTCTTTTGCGAAGACCTTCCTCATTGGGCCTTTCTTCCGTAGGTTAAGACCTCTCCCAAAGAACCTATTTTGAGTATGTGTTGTTTCTGTTAATTAAGTTTTGGAGTTTCTTTTGAAGTTCTCTTGGCTCTTTATTTGGAATTTGGTTTGAGTTGTCTCCTTTCTCCGTATAGATCGTGAGGACAACGAGGAGCGTGAAACCTTGAAGAAGAAGACTCTCAAGGCAGTGAGCAAGGCAAGTCATACTCTTGATCATATTGCACCCAATATTTCAATTTACTTATGTTACTGTTTGAAAGTATAATGCATGCTTATTTCTACCAATATATTTTAATGCACGTCTTTAAACACTTAGTTATGCCTAATTCCTTCATATGGCCAACTTGACATTGAACTCAATCTGTTGTCACCTTAGACAAAACACGGTTGATGCATTAGTGTGAACCGAGTACAATTGAAAAACCAAATGCTTAGTATTGCTTAGACCAAAAGTACTTATTTTGGGAAATCTTTACCTTCATGACCAAATAAGGTTTAAAATGTTTTGATCATGACATTGGGTTGTCATGGGAATATGGAATATTCTTTGGGGAAGCAAAAAGTATGGAAATTGATTTAGACTTGGGCGAATTGGTTTGCTTGGTTGGTGCAAGGTTTATGCACGGACTCTATCCTGGCTAAGGTGGAGGTCCAAGGGTTTGTGTTTGTCGCCCAAGTCAGTTGAGGACCGGTCTTTGAGCCGCCAATGCTAGGCCTATGATGGGCTATGCCAAAATCGTGCAACCACATGTCTCGAGTATGGGGCGTGGGACCTAGCTATGTAAATTGCAGAACTTCCACATGATTAATCCAGTTGGAGGAGTGGGAGGTCTTCTATGGCGGTGGTCTTTATGACCTATGTTCCCCTTGGTGCAAGAGGGCCCAGATCTGCGGGCTGAATCCAAAGGCGAAACCTTAGCAAGGAAAGGCGTGGTGGAACAACGCATTTTAAAGGCTTTGTCATGAACTCTAGACCTCTTACCTTTGGTAGTGAGAGGTGGCATCGGCGGATCTTGACAAACTAGAGGAACTCATGTCGTGTGGGTAAAGTGCACATCCTCGATCGAGTGTAAATCTATTGAATAGCCGTGTCCACGGTCATGGACATCTTGGCGTGACCACTCGAGTTAGAAGTTGGTTTTGGATTTCCAAAAGTGTTTAATAACTTGTTTTGGGATTTCTATCCCATGGGTTTTAGGCGAGGAGCCTTGTGACGGGAGGTATCCTTCACCAATTTATTCATGAATGCTATCAAGCTGAAAATCAAATTTTTGAGATGGATTTTATCTATTAAAACACCTTTGGAACTTAGTAATTGTAATTGAAAGAAACTTGGCTTTATGCAAAGCAACCATAGTATGCCTTACATTGTATATCCATGTATGCATGTCATTTTGTTATTCCACGGTGTGACTTGCGAGCACAAGGTAGTGCTCACTCTTGCTCAATGCAAAATCTTATCGAGGAAGACAACGGCGGAGAAGAGGAGGACCAGGGCGAGTAGGTTGTGCCCTCGGCCATTTTGCACTGTGGTATAGTGGATGGACCTCTGTCTTTGTTCTTTTGTAAGCTTGCTTTTGGCCCAAGGCCACCCCTTTTGTAAGCAACTCTTTTGTTATGTTGTAAATAAAGTCTTTGGCGTGGATGTTACCATTCTTGTTTCTTTGTGAAGAGCTAGCTTAAGATCCTTGGGACTAGCTCCGTTCACGATGGGAATCACAGAGTGATCCCCCAAGCCTCACGACCTCCTCGGTCAGTCCTGCGACCTCTCTGTGTTGGCCGTGGCGATTGAGGATCTCCCGTGACTCCCACTTCCCTCGATGGTAATCGAGAGAGGTCTGTGAGGTCTCGATGGGTACTACCGAGGTAGATCCTACCGAGCCTCGGGAGGTGCCACCGGACCTCCTGGGAGGTCCTAAGGGACGTCCTAGGAGATCCTGGGAGGTCCTCTCGAGTGCCCTAGGGCTGGGTCGCCACACTAAGCATACAACCACATGTGCTGGTATGAGACGGCATTAGCTAATTAAGTCATTGAAAACTAGCCTTGCACGTTGGCAGGATGTAGTAATGCGAGCATGGCTGATGTAGGTATGTCCGAAGGGGCTCCCTTCACCGAAGCGTTGGGCACAAAGCCTTTCGACACAACGATGAATACCTCAGCGAGGCGGGGTGTGCAGGGTGAATTGAGAGTATTCAGTTCTTTGGGCTCTGCAAGGATAGGACTAGATGATGTAAAGTATTAAACACGTGCTCTAGACCGCTTCTAGAATATAGTGGCGATGGTATCGACGGATGCCAAATAAACTAGAGAATTAGTGTCTTTGTGGGTAAAGTTGTACCCCTCTGCAGAGTGTAAATCTATTTAAATAGCCGTGTTCACAGTCATGAGCGTGCTAAGTGCGGTTACATCAGGTATAGACTTGATTTTTCTCAAAAATGATTTCATTGGAAAAACACAGGAAATGTTTTGTGGTTTATATTTGATTCGATTGCCATGTCTATGACTGAAAATGAAATGTGGCT
This sequence comes from Phyllostachys edulis, assembly GCA_036346405.1. Classification (NCBI taxonomy): domain Eukaryota; kingdom Viridiplantae; phylum Streptophyta; class Magnoliopsida; order Poales; family Poaceae; genus Phyllostachys; species Phyllostachys edulis. Next base: position 58,991,515 of record CM070547.1, on the reverse strand, counting down.
CGTAGTTGAGGAGGGTTGCGAGTTGCTGATTCTATTCACTTGATTACTTACTTACTGTCCTATATCTATTCAACTGCTCCTTCAAATTACATTTGCAAAATACTATGCAATGATATTGCAAATAAAATTGCTTAATGCTGAAAATAACTTGTAGCATAGAGCCTCACCTCTTGTTAGCCTTGCATATATATAAATTTTGTGATACACTACAAGTCTTGCTGAGTACGCATTATACTCAATCTTGCTTAAATTATTGTTCAGATTTAGATGAGGAGCCTACGCTAGATGATGCTTTCTTCGCACCCAAAACCGAAGGGTTCAGTGATGAGTCTATCTAGGCTTTGTCTCTTATCGGTTGCCTTTGGGTTTGGATGGGCATGCCGTTGGAAATTATCTACTTTTATCACTTTTACTTTCGTTGCTACTTTTGGTTACTCTGTTGATATTTATTTTATTGGCCGGTTAGCCGGTGATGTAATAACTTGTAATCACTTAAGTTATGTACCCTTATTTGCTTTACTTTTGTACATGTGAATGTATGGATATGATACCAATGTTAGAGTTGTGTGTACTAGCCACTGATTATAGGACTAGTACGGTACACACATGAAGGCTTCAAGTATTCCACGCCCGGGGTCCGACATCACCGATCATAGATATAAGGATATCGAATCAATAATGTGAGCACATGTTAGAGAACATGGTGTTGGATTGACCCACCTTGAGACACTATTGAGATTTTTATGATTCTATGTGTCATCGGTTGATCTCAAGCAATGATGATGTATAATCCTTAGACCTGAGATCAACATGGTTTCCTACATATGTAATAGTACACTTAGGAGTTACTAAACGCTACTCCGTAACTAAGTAGTTATAAAGATAGCTTTCAGGTATGCTATGAAACATGCGGAGGAATGTGACTGGTCGAATATGAGATTTTTCCCTCCTAGCATAATATGAGAGAAATCTCTGGACCCCTCAATGTGCTAAGAAAAAGGAAGGGCATGGCCACACAACGAGTGGTCAAAGAGTCAACCACATAAAGTTATCCATCACTAGATCAAGAAAAGATTGAAAAGTCCATGGATGACATATATGTCACTTGGAGTTCAACTAGATATCGTGAGACAAAGGAGAATACACAATCAGGTCACTTAGTCCGGCTAGATACGAATTAATTGTATGTGGATCTGGATTGGTGGTACATCATCACAAAGGTGGTCGGTGAACTGTTTGTAAGGTGTTCTGGACTAGTCGAGATCGGATGTGAACTGGTCATAAGGAGATATAGGCTGGTCATGAGTGATAAGGACGATCGCGAGATCATATTGCATAAGGTTCATCGATATAATTTTTATGTGTATTCAAGTCACTATGTCTGCTAGGAACCGCCACCGACTTGTGGTTGGAAAGGAGTTTCCGGGTCAAGGCCGATTACACATGAACTTACAGGATCACACACTTAACAAGTTGGAACAAACTAGTTCGGATAGGATCTGTTATGAGCTCTTTATAAGGGGGGCGTGGGGGCTTTTAGACGTACGAGTTACACCATCCACCGAAAACCTAGCCACCACTTCCCGAAGGCCCTGCCATGCGTGCTGGTGCTAGCACCCTGGTGTACGGTGTTCTACTCTTAGATGTGTGGATACCGTTGAGGCGCTGCTGTGATTACTGTTGCTCTGATTGAGAATGATCCACGACCTACGTAAGGAACACGAGAGACTGCTGGAGAAGAGGATCGGTGGCCGAGGACTTGGGATGATCGACTATGAGCACTACATCGATGTGCTTGAAATTGGACCAAGTTGCTCCAACTCTTCTTCCGCTACACTACGCGTCTAGTGGTAACAATCTATAATCTGTTACTTGCATGGCTTCTTGGTTTACGTAGTAGAATTTTGAATTGTGTGCTAATGTAGCCTACATGTATCCCTAGAGTTGTTGCTAGCTAGGTCTATGTGTTACTACTATCTTGGAGCGAGCAACAATAGTATCGACATATTGTCGGACCGAGTTTGTATCCATACCATCTATGTATATTGAGCTAGTCCCATGATCATTAACTAAGCGCTCACAGGTCAATATTGATGAATATCACATCCATACATGCGCCTAAATAAAAAAGTACTTGATATTATATAAGCGATCGAAAATAAGCCTTTAGGCCTATTCTTATAACGGGCAAATAGGTGCGTCGAGTTCAAGCGATAAATAGCGGCGGAAGATAAATAAACCAAAAAGGGGTTTCTATGATCTACCACGAAATCGTGGGGCCATGATCTAGTTATCACTGTCATCTTCATTTCCAAAGCCAGACGTATAGAAGTATCCATATATCGGGTCTTGGTCTCGTAATCTGCATCCACATATTTGAGCAACAATGAGTACAAAGTACTCGGCAAACCCTCACACCAATATGCAAACATATAGATGCTTGGCTTGTCAAAGGAGGGTCTTAGGATTATTTTAGCACAAAACATGTTTTGCTCAAATACCATAATTATTTTCCAAACCTATGACCTAGCCATTTTGACTTAAAACTAAAATGTTGGTTATAAGTAAGTTTCATCATGTAAAAAGGTTCCATCCACCCATTACTTGTAACATTCTGATTTTCTAAATCCTTTTAAATGTGTAAAATAAATTAAAGCTATTTTATTTTAATGAGAATTACAAGTTTGGTTCGGTTGGAGAGGTTTGAGTTGCCCAGACCTCCTTTCATTGGGACCTCCGTGTGTTCAGTGAGCTTCTTGTTACTTCTGCGGACCTCCTGAATTCATGTAAATCCCCTTTGATACCCTTTCTTGGCGAAAGGACCTCCTTATCTTTGGATCTAGCGGTCCGGACCTCCTCCCTTTTCTAATCCAAGGGTCCGGACCTTCTATCGTTGTGCCTTCGTGGACCTCCCCTTTGTTACAGATCGAGCAGTTCGAGACCTCCCCTCTGTATTGAATCTAATGGTTGAGACCTCCCCTCACTTTGAATCAAGGGCCCAGACCTCCTCGCGTTATTTCTCTCTGGGGACCTTCCCTCATGTTGATCTGGTGTTGGACCTCCTCTCGGAGATCAACAGCTCAGACCTCCCTTGAGACCTCCCTTCTTTGAGATCTGACCGTCGGGACCTCCCCTGTCTGGACCTCCTCAATCTTTAGACCTTCCGTCCTTGGGCTTAGGACCTCCTAAGCGCTCGGACCTCCTCGAGGACCTCTATTGTGGGTCAAGACCTCCCTATTTTGACCCATTGTTTCTAAATTGGTGGCCCCACTGCGGTCTTAACCATCTCAATTCCTCATACATTATTATATTGAGCCTTTAATGCGGGCCTTGTCACATTAAATGCATCCATATCGTGGTGTTTTACTTTGAATTGGGTCCTTAGCATTACTGATATTTTTCTTTGTTCCTTCCCAAGCAACATACATTGTCCTTCCTCGTACCTTTTGCCCGGTTGTAGTGACACACCTTGCCACTACCTACCTTTGACCCATTTCCATACTTATCTGGACTCGTGTATTTCTAGTTTTCTTCACCACTTTGACTACAACTTGTCTAAGAAATTCCACCACTCCACCTTCTCCATTTCACCCTCTCGGTTTTGGACGGAGGCCTTCCAGGAGAGCTTGGTTCTTCGACCTCCCTTTCATCCATAGCTTCTTGCCCTTGGTAAGCTCTTTGATGATCTCCTCCACCCTTGTGTTTACCACTACTTTGGTGGTCATGTACTTCACAGGACCTTCTCTTGTGGGTTTCTTTTGGAGTTCTGTGAATCTCGTGTGAGGATCTCTCCTCTGGATTTAGCAAGAACCATTGATCGGGACCTTCTTATTTATTGCTTAAGCGCACCCTTCCACAGTAGCTCGGACCACTCCTAGAAGAACCTACTCTAAGACATAGGCCTTTCCGGTTGGTTAAGTTTTGGACTTTCTCTGGGATTCTTTTGGTTTCTTGTTAATCTCGGTTGGATCTTTATTTGAATCTTCTTTGAATTTGTTCTTTCATACGTGTAGATCGTGAAGACTCGAGTCTGAGTGTCTTGAAGAGAGGATTCTCGAGTAGTGAGCAAGGCAAGTACACTCTTGATCATATTGCACCCGATAATTTAAACTAATTATGTTACTGTTTTAATGTGTCTTGCATGCTTATTTTATCAAGTTAGTTCAATACCGTTTTAACTTTATAGTTACACCTATTTCCTTGATATGACCACTTGTTGATTTTGGACTTAACATATTATCGCCATTAGGTCAAACTTGGCTAATCGATAGTATGAACCAAGATCATTTGAAAAACATGTGCTTAGTTATGCTTAGACCAAAATTGTTGTTTTGGGAAATCTTTACCAACAAGACCAAGAAGCTGTTTGAATGTTTTAACCATGACATTGGGTTGTCATGGAGGTATGAAAGTTTTCTTTGGGAAGCAAAGTTAGTGAAAATGGATTTTGGTAGGGCGAATTGGTTGACTTGGTTGGTGCAAGTTTATGCAGGATCGTGCCTTATAGTAGATCGATGCCCTTGGGTTTGTGGAAATCGCCCTAGTCATTTGAGGACCGGTCTTTGACGACCAATGCCATGCCTATAATGGGCTATGCCACAATCGTGCAACCACATGTCTCGAGAATGGGGCGTGGGACTGGTGATTAATTTGCAAAACTCTACCATATCTTTGCTCCATTGGAGGTGTGGGAGGTCTTGTTTGGCCAATGGTCTTTTATAACCCTCTGTTCCCCACCAAGGTGCAAGAGGGGCTTCCGCGGATGGCTATCCACGAGGTGAAACCTTAGCAAGGAAAGGCTGTGGTGGAGCAATGCATTGTAAAGGCCTTGTCATGAGCTCTAGATCTCTTACCTTTGGAAGTGAGAGGTGGTATTGACGAATCTTGGGACAAACTAGAGTACTCATGTCGTGTGGGTAAAGTGCACAACCTCTGCGAGTTAAATCTATTGAATAGCCGTGTCCACGGTCAAGGCGTCTTGGCAAAGGCCACTTGAAGTTAGATGTTGATTTTGGGGTTTTCCATAAATGTTTAACAAATCTGTTTTGGGATTTTTGTCCCATGGGTTTGGGCGAGGAGCCTATTGTCGAGGAGGTATCCTTCACCAACTAATGATGAATGTTATCAGCGAAAACTTGCTTTCGTTAAAATGAATTTTAATTATTAAAGATCGCTTTGGAACTTAGTAATGGTATTTGAAAGAAAATTGGCTTTGTGCAAAATAACCAGATTATGCCATCCTTTGATTATCCATCTATGCATGTCATGTTGCTAACCCACGGGTGGAACTTGCGAAATGCGGTTGTTGTGCTCACTCTTGCTCATTACAATCTTTGCGGAGAAGACATCGATAGTGATGAAGATCAAAGCGGCTAGGTTGTGCCCTCGATCATTTTGCTGTGGCGTGTTGATGGACCCTTTTGAGTTCTTTTGCTTTTATGTATTTATGTTTGGCCCAAGGCCACTTTGTAAACAACTTTGTAAATATTTTGTTTGAATAAAGGTATGTTGGATGTCACCACCTATGTGTTTGTCTTTGTGAAGAGCTAGCCATGATCCTTGGGGTGGCTCGGGTTTCCTGAGGAACCTGAGTATGCTTGGACCTCCATGTACACACGATGGAGTGAATCTGGGAGAAGTCTGGGGTGGTCCCAGATCTCCACGACCTCCTCACGGAGGGTCGTGGGAGGTCTTGGGAATGCTCTCGAGACCTCCTCATCCTTCTCTGTTTGGCCGTGGTAAGGCCCTCGGGTGCTCCTTGGCTCCAAGACCCTCTCGGGTCATGACCTCCTGGACCTCCAGGAAGTCCTACTGGACCTCCTGGGAGGTCTTGGTGGTCGATCAAGAGATCCTTTGTGGACCTCCTAGGAGGTCTGATGGACTTCGAGAAGGTCATGAAGGACCTCTCGGTGCCCTAGAGTGGAGTCGTCACAAAAGTGGTATCGAGCACTCTGGTTGTAGGTCGTAACCTAGTAGAATGGTTGTAGAATTTCAAATTTTCTTTATGACAATAGAAGAATAAAATGTTCTTTCTTACCTAGGTCATCTTTCCATTCTTACCTTGTTCTGGTTCTTTTTCTTACCTCAATCTCATCTTATCTTGTTTCTTTCTACACACCCATTTATTAAGTTAAATGAGCGCCTTATCCTTGCAACTCCTTATTAGAGGTCTTGAGTTAAGTGCGGTGCTTAGGACCTCCCTTAAAAAGGTAAGACACGAGTAGCATGATGGTTGGTTATTATAAACCTTGAGAAGGCTCTTATTGTTGTTTCTTTTGCTTTGGATTTTTGTTGCTGAAATGTTTGGTTGGGCTAGTTTTCCTTAGCCTCTTCTCTTTTCTTTTCGGCCTTGGTGCTTGGACACTATGGCCACCTCTAGAAATGGCAGTGGTAACTCAAGCCATCACAAATGACAAGGTGAGGAAGAGGTGAGAACCCTGCTATATGGACCAATCAGAATAGAGGAGTTGAGGGTGAACAAGGGCAACCAACGTCACAACCACCCCCACCTCCGGCTGAAGGCCCTACTTGGACACAATTGTTGGCAAATCAAACTCAGTTGATAAACTTACTCTCACAGTCTATTGCCAACACTCAATCTCGCAAGGCTGCAGCGATACCTCAATCTCAAGCTCAAGCTCCACCTCAACCAAGGTCTAGCATTGCAGAATTTATGAGGTTCGCCTCCAACATTCTCCGGTAGTCTTGAGCCAATGGATCTTGATGGTAGTTAGAGGCGGTGGCGAGGAAAATAGATATGGTGCAATGTACAGACCATGAGAGAGTGCTTTTTGCTTCTCACCAACTCAGTGGACCAGCCTCTGAGTGGTGGGACAATTTTAGTCAATCTCATGCTGATCCTCAGGCCATCACATGGGATGAGTTCAAGAAAGCATTTCATCGTGCTCATCTCCCACTGACATGATGTCATTAAAGAGGGCAATTTCGTACCTTGAAGCAAAGCGTTCGTCTTGTCAATGAGTATATGCATAAATTTAACCAACTAGCAAGATATGCTCACAGGGATGTTACTCTTGATGAAAGCAAGCAAGAACACTTTTGGAAGGGTTGAAAGATGACATTTCTGTTCATCTGGTTTCCCGAGAACATCACGGACTTCAGCAGCTTGTGAGCAAGGCTATCAAGCGGAGGATAAACTCCAAAGAGGAAGAAAACTGCGCAGAGGTTTAACCCGGAGGTTCCTAAGTCTAGGACCTCTCGGTCCCAGACCTCTCGGCCTGAATCCTCACGGACCTCCTCCTCAAGGGCATCAGGGTCGGAGCAGCGTACTAGCAAATCAAGTTATCATAGGACCTCTTAAGAGTCAATTTCAAAAGAAACCTTCCATGACCTCCTCGGCTGGAGTGACTTGTTTCTTTTGTAATGAGATTGGGCATTATGCTAATAAGTGCCCAAAGAAGCAACAAGTTGCTGCATCAGTCCGATCTGAACAAGGAGCGTCGGCTCAAGGAAGTGCCTCAAGTGTGAAGCCTGCCACTAAGGTCATCAAGGGCCGTGTCACACATGTCACGGCAAAAGAGGCACATGATGCACCTGACGTAGTCCTTGGTATGTTCCCTGTTAACTCTGTGCCAGCCTCGGTTTTATTTGACTCGGGGGCTTCCCATTCTTTTGTTTCTAGCAAATTTGTGGGAAAATGTGGGTTGTCTACAATTCCTTTGGTAAACCCCATGCTAATACATGTCCGGGCATAGATATGAGGACTAATACCCTCTGCCCAAATCTCACCTTAGAGATCTCTGGAGTTTTATTTCATGCAGACTTGATAGTCTTGCCAACTCAAGGGCTGGGCGTGATCCTTGGAATGAATTGGTTGGCTAAGAATAAAGGGCAGATTGATTGTGCTACTAAGTCCATAACACTCACCAATGAACAAGGAAGTCGGGTAGAGTTTAAGCCAAAGACCTCCCTTAAAGCGGGACCTTTTCTAACTAATGTAAAGGAGGTAGTGAAGTGGAAGACCTCCCGGTGGTCGAGAATATATGGATGTGTTCCTGAGGAACTCCTGGAATGCCACCCGATAGGGATATCTCTTTCTAATTGACTTGGTCACAGGGGCAGCACCCATCTCAAAGAGACCTTCTGGGATGCACATGAATGAACTTGTAGAACTAAAGAAGCGAGATCCAGAATTGAAGGAAAAAGGATTCATTAGACCAAGCTCTTCACCATGGGGAGCACTGTGCTATTTGTTAAAAAGAAGGGCGATGGCTTGAGAATGTGTGTGGATTATAGATCACTCAATGAGGTCACTATTAAGAATAAATATCCATTACCAAGGATAGATGACCTCTTTGACCAACAAGGGGCAAGTGTGTTCTCCAAAATAGACCTAAGGTGCAGTTACCATCAACTTAAAATCGGGCGGAGGACATCCCCAAAGCGACTTTTACCACAAGGTATGGACTATATGAGTTCAACTGTGATGTCATTTGGATGACAAATGCTCGACTTATTTTATGAGCATGATGAACAAAGTATTCATGGACTTCCTTGACAAGTTTGTAGTGGTATTTATTGATGATATTCTCATCTATTCCAAAAATGAAGCGAGAACATGAGGAACACCTAAGAATGGTGTTGGGAAGACTTAGAGAGCGACACCTTTATGCCAAATTTAGTAAATGTGAGTTTTGGCTAAGTCAAGTAGCCTTCCTTGGTCATATTATTTCGACCAAAGGGTGGTATGAGACCCTCAAAGGTTGAAGGTCTTGAGCTGGAGACCTCCTAAAAGCGATGTTGAGGTAGAAGCTTTCTTGGACTAGTGGTTATTATAGAAGATTTATTGAAGGTTTTTCCAAGATTGCAAGACCTCTTACTCAACTTTTGAAAAAGGAAAAGAGGTTTGAATGGACTGAAACCTGTGAACAAAGTTTTCAGAGATTGAAGGAAAAGCTTACCACAGCTCCTGTGTTAATACTTCCAGACATCCAAAAAGACTTTGAAGTATTTTGTGATGCATCCCATCAAGGTCTGGGATGTGTGCTAATGCAAGATAGAAGGGTAGTGGCATATGCCTCTAGACAGTTGAGACCTCATGAGGAGAACTACCCAACACATGATCTTGAGCTAGCAGCTGTTGTGCATGCCTTAAAGATATGGCGGCACTACCTCATTGGCAACCGATGTGAGGTATACACTGACCACAAAAGTTTGAAATATATTTTCACACAAACAGAGCTGAACTTAAGACAAAGGAGGTGGTTAGAATTAATTAAGGACTATGACCTTGGGATACACTATCACCCAGGTAAAGCCAACACAGTGGCTGATGCTTTAAGCCGAAAAGGATACTGCAATACCTTGTCGGTCCAGCAACAACAACCAAGGCTATATGAGGAAATGAAGTACCTCAATTTGGAGATAGTAGAGCAAGGTTGTATAAATACCTTGGAGGTACATCCAGTTGTTGTGGATCAAATTAAGGAACAACAAGAAAGAGATGAAGACATCCAAGAAATTAAGAGAAATATGAGAAGGGGTAAAGCCCGGGTTTCCTGAGAGGGCGAGCAAGGAGTAGTATGGTTTGGTAGCGAATCGTGTGCCAAACAACCAAGAGATCAAACAACTCATTTTGGTGGAAGCACACGGATCACCATACTCCATCCACCCGGCGACACCAAAATGTATCAAGACCTTAAAGAGAGTCTTGGTGGACGATATGAAGCAAGATGTGGCTAAATATGTAGCCCAATGTGATGTGTGTATGAGAGTTAAGGCTCTACACCAAAAACCCTGAGTTTATTACAACCCTTGCCAATACACGAATGGAAATGGGAGCAAGTAGGCATGGATTTTATTCTTGGGTTGCCTAGGACTCAATCTGGGTATGACTCAGTATGGGTGGTGGTTGATAGGCTAACTAAAGTAGCACATTTCATACGGTCAAGACCACCTATACTAGCAATGTCTTGGCGAGATCTATATATGGCGAGAATTGTTTGTTTGCATGGGGTGCCCAAAAGAATAGTGTCAGACGAGAGGATCTCAATTTACCTCAAGGTTTTGGCAAAGTTTGCATGAAGCTCTGGGTACTAAACTCAACTTTAGTACTGACTTATCATCCTCAAGCAGATGGGCAAGCAGAGAGGTGAATCAAATATTGGAGGATATGCTTAGGGCATGTGCTCTGGATTTTGGGAAAAGTTGGGACAAAAACTTGCCCTATGCGAATTTTCTTACAATAATAGCTATCAAGCTAGCCTACAAATGTCTCTATTTGAGGCTTTGTATGGTAGACCTTGTAGAACACCTCTCCTCCGGGATGAAGTTGGAGAACATCAACTTTATGGGCTAGACACGATCAATGATCTTTGAGAGCAAAGTGAAGTTGATTAAGGAGCGGTTGAGAGTGGCCGATCACGACAAAGAGCTATCTTGACACAAGCGTGAGGATTTATCCTTTGAGGTTGGTGATTTTGTATACCTCGAGTAACACCAATTCGGGAGTTAGAAGATTTGGGATGAGAGGAAAGTTGGCACCAAGGTATGTAGGACCATACAAGATCTTAGCAAGACAAGGTGAAGTAGCATATAATGGAACTTCGAGTCCTTGGCGGCGATACACAACATTTTTCATGTATCACAACTAAGGAAATGCCTACGGTTTCTGAAGATCATCTTGTAGTGGAGGACTTGGACTTACAGAAGACCTTACATATGTGGAGCGACCCATTAAAATTCGGATGTTGCGAGCGAGTTACGAAGCGAAATTATCAAGTCATACAAAGTGCGGTGGAGCCATCATCCGAGAAGTGAAGCTACATGGGAAAAAGAAGAGGACCTTAAGACTAACTACCCTACCTCTTTCTTGATTACATTTTGAATCTCGAGGTCGAGATTCCTTTAAGAGGGTAGGTTTGTAACATTCGATTTTCTAAATCCTTTTAAATGTGTAAAATAAATTAAAGCTATTTTATTTTAATGAGAATTACAAGTTTGGTTCGGTTGGAGAGGTTTGAGTTGCCCAGGACCTCCTTTCATTGGGACCTCCGTGTGTTCGAGTGAGCTTCTTGTTACTTCTTGACATCCTCGAATCATGTAAATCCTTTGATACCTTTTCTTGGCCGAAAGGACCTCCCTTGTGCTGGATCTAGCGGTCCAGACCTCCTCCCTTTTCTAATCCAAGGGTCCAGACCTTCTATGCGTTGTGCCCCTTCGTGGACCTCCCTTTGTTACGAATCGAGCAGTTCGAGACCTCCCCTCTATTGAATCTAATGGTTCAGACCTCCCTCACTTTGAATCCAAGGGCCCAGACCTCCTCGCGTTATTTCTCTCTGGGACCTTCCCTCCTGGCCGATCTTTGTTGGACCTCCTCTCGGAGATCCAACCGCTCAGACCTCCCTTGAGACCTCCCTTCTTGAGATCGACCGTCGGGACCTCCCCTGTCTGGACCTCCTCAATCTTTAGACCTTCCGTCCTTGGGCTTAGGACCTCCTAAGCGCTCGGACCTCCTCGAGGACCTCTATTGTGGGTCAAGACCTCCCTATTTTGACCCATTGTTTCTAAATTGTTGGCCCCACTGCCGGTCTTAACCATCTCAATTCCTCATACATTATTATATTGAGCCTTTAATGCGGGCCTTGTCACATTAAATGCATCCATATCGTGGTGTTTTACTTTGAATTGGGTCCTTAGCAGTACCACGACATTTTTCTTTGTTCCTTCCCAAGCAACATACATTGTCCTTCCTCGTACCTTTTGCCCGAATTGTAGTGACACACCTTGCCACTACCTACCTTTGACCCATTTCCATACTTATCCTCGACTCGTGTATTTCTAGTTTTCTTCACCACTTTGACTACAACTTGTCTAAGAAATTCCACCACTCCACCTTCTCCATTTTCACCCTCTCGGTTTTGGACGAGAGGCCTTCAGGAGAGCTTGGTTCTTCGACCTCCCCTTTCATCCATAGCTTCTTGCCCTTGGTAAGCTCTTTGATGATCTCCTCCACCCTTGTGTTTACCACTACTGCTTGAAATGGTCATGTACTTCACAGGACCTTCTCTTGTGGGTTTCTTTTGGATTTCTGTGAATCTCGTGTGAGGATCTCTCCTCTGGATTTGCGCAAGAACCATTGATCGGGACCTTCTTATTTATTGCTTAAAGCGCACCCTTCACTGTAGCTCGAGACCACTCCTAGAAGAACCTACTCTAAGACATAGGCCTTTAGGTTGGTTAAGTTTTGGACTTTCTCTGGGATTCTTTTGGTTTCTTGTTAATCTCAGTTGGATCTTTATTTGAATCTTCTTTGAATTTGTTCTTTCATACGTGTAGATCGTGAAGACTCCAGGGAGTCTGAGTGTACTGAAGAGGAGGATTCTCGAGTAGTGAGCAAGGCAAGTACACTCTTGATCATATTGCACCCGATAATTTAAACTAATTATGTTACTGTTTTAATGTGTCTTTGCATGCTTATTTTATCAAGTTAGTTCAATACCGGTTTTAACTTTATAGTTACACCTATTTCCTTGATATGACCCTTTGTTGATTTTGGACTTAACATATTGTCGCCATTAGGTCAAACTTGGCTAATCGGATAGTATGAACCAAGATCATTTGAAAAACATGTGTTAGTTATGCTTAGACCAAAATTGTTGTTTTGGGGAAATCTTTACCAACAAGACCAAGAACTGTTTGAATGTTTTAACCATGACATTGGGTTGTCATGGAGGTATGAAAGTTTTCTTTGGGGAAGCAAAGTTAGTGAAAATGGATTTTGGTAGGCGAATTGGTTGACTTGGTTGGTGCAAGTTTATGCAGGATCGTGCCTTATAGTAGATCGATGCCCTTGGGTTTGTGGAAGTCGCCCTAGTCATTTGAGGACCGGTCTTTGTGACCAATGCCATGCCTATAATGGGCTATGCCACAATCGTGCAACCACATGTCTCCAGAATGGGGCGTGGGACCTGGCTGATTAATTTGCAAAACTCTACCATATGCTGCTCCATTGGAGGTGTGGGAGGTCTTGTTTGGCCAATGGTCTTTTATAACCTCTCGCTTCCCACGGTGCAAGAGGGGGCTTCCGCGGATGGCTATCCACGAGGGGTGAAACCTTAGCAAGGAAAGGCTGTGGTGGAGCAATGCATTGTAAAGGCCTTGTCATGAGCTCTAGATCTCTTACCTTTGGAAGTGAGAGGTGGTATTGACGAATCTTGGGACAAACTAGAGTACTCATGTCGTGTGGGGTAAAGTGCACAACCTCTGCGAGTTAAATCTATTGAATAGCCGTGTCCACGGTCAGGGCGTCTTGGCAAAGGCCACTTGAAGTTAGATGTTGATTTTGGGGTTTTCCATAAATGTTTAACAAATCTGTTTTGGGATTTTTGTCCCATGGGTTTGGGCGAGGAGCCTATTGTCGAGAGGTATCCTTCACCAACTAATGATGAATGTTATCAAGCTGAAAACTTGCTCGTTAAAATGAATTTTAATTATTAAAGATCGCTTTGGAACTTAGTAATGGTATTTGAAAGAAAATTGGCTTTGTGCAAAATAACTTGATTATGCCATCCTTTGATTATCCATCTATGCATGTCATGTTGCTAACCCACGGGTGGAACTTGCGAAATCGGTTGTTGTGCTCACTCTTGCTCATTACAATCTTTGCGGAGAAGACATCGATAGTGATGAAGATCAAAGCGACTAGGTTGTGCCCTCGGTCATTTGCTGTGGCGTGTTGATGGACCCTTTTGAGTTCTTTTGCTTTTATGTATTTATGTTTGGCCCAAGGCCACTTTGTAAACAACTTTGTAAATATTTTGTTTGAATAAAGGTATGTTGGATGTCACCACCTATGTGTTTGTCTTTGTGAAGAGCTAGCCATGATCCTTGGGGTGCTCGGGTTTCACAGGAACCTGAGTATGCTTGGACCTCCATGTACACAGTGGAGTGAATCACGGGAGAATCTTGGGGTGGTCCCAGATCTCCACGACCTCCTCTGGAGGGTCGTGGGAGGTCTTGGGAATGCTCTCGAGACCTCCTCATCCTTCTCTGTTTGGCCGTGGTAAGGCCCTCGGGTGCTCCTTGGCTCCAAGACCCTCTCGGGTCATGACCTCCTGGACCTCTAGGAAGTCCTCTTGGACCTCCCGGAGGTTTTGGTGGTCGATCCAGAAGGTCCTTTGTGGACCTCTGGGAGGTCTGATGGACTTTTCGAAGGTCATGAAGGACCTCTCGGTGCCCTAGGGCTGGGTCGTCACATTACTCCTCATGAGGTTCTATCCACATATCTCCATATATCATGTTCCATCCATCTGACTCTAGATCACATGGTTCCATCCACCAGACTATAGACATGATGTTCCATCCACTTGACTACATCAAGGTTCCATCCACCTACAATTATCTCGTTGCTACAACCATTTTTAAGTTAACATGTTCCCATCCCACATTGTTAATAAAACTAGCCAAGTGTGGCTTTCTTCACTATGCTCATAATCGGAGGTATGGCTATTGAATGATTATATACTCTGTAGAGGTTGTACAACTTTACTCACAAGATATGATCAACTCATAATGTATGGTGGGTAGTGACCATTACGGGCACCCCTGAATGCTCCCATCAACATGCTACATTTTCAATGAGGGACCCACCGTTGCACGGAAGTCATCATCCCTTCTCCATGATAGACATCATATAGAGATCCAACCTACTACTATATATGAGTTATGCCGAAACTAAGCAAAGTACTTGGCTAGGTCGCATTTATACTTGACTTGTGGTTACACGGTTATCAGTTTAGAAGTGTGACACATGTTTCGGTCCTTAATCGACTCAGGCGAAACAATCCACAAATCCAACTCTCGTGCATGCCCACCGATCTCATACCATCCACTCGCCCAAGTCTCCACCATTTTATAAACATTCTCTTGTTTCCAGTGGTAACCCATGTTACCACGCTATGATTCAAATTATATCCAAAGTATTGTTATGGCAATGTTTGTGTCATATTCAATTTAACTGTTAAGCACTGTCATATTCAATTTAACCGCTAAGTAGTGTCTAAGCACAAATCATTAGTCACTGTTGATTAACCAAAGGGAAATTTATTAATGTAATAATTAGCCTAGGGTAGCAAGGAAAAAGGATTATCAACAATCAAGGGGATGAATAGTACATAACAACATATGGCCTAGCTAGATATCAACATTTAACATAGTATTTCATAAATAATAATAAGCATGCTAGTAGAACTTTAAAGCAAAGTAATTTGCATTTGAAAAGTAGGTTCAACATGATTTTGTAAGGACATGCCTAGCTCAACAATGGATATCACTTGGTCTTGATCAACAATGACGACGGTGTCCGAAGTGTCAAAGTCTATAATAGCGAATATGACCAAATTCAACACAAATTTGAAATAAATTCAAATGAACTTAAAAAATTTTGATTTTGTTAATGATGGAAAGTTTTCTAATTTAGATGAATTTAGAAACAAAAATCAAGTCATTTGGATTTAAAACGAGAGAGAAAAAACTCTCCAAAATTTGACCTCACAGGAAAATCCAGAAAAATTTGAAATCCCTGACAGGTGGGCCCGATAGGAATTTATATTTTTTTCAGTTAATTTTCTTAAGAAAACCCTTTGTGGTGACAAAGGGGGTCGGTAGGGTTTTTATTTTATTTTTTGAATTATTTCTCTTAAGGAAAAGCATCCATGGCTGACACGTTGGTCTAGTTGGGTTTTTAATTTATTTTCTAATTATTCTTATTCAGGAAAACCCGAAAGACTAACAGGTGGGACCGCGGTCCACATGGAATCGGTCCACCCGACCGTTCACGGTGCCAGGGGGCCCACACGTCAGTGGCTTTGGTCTATAGACTAGGTCTACACAACAAGTTTTTAGGGTGGGGCCCACATGTTATACACACATACACTAAACTAAGTCTTAATTATATTTTCTAATTGTGTCGAACCCACATGTCATACTGACATTACCTACTAATTAACTATTAACTAATTGTGATTAACTTAACTATCTCAAGTGTCGGGACCCCGAGTATACAAACTCAGGATCCTCTGTGCATTCTGAACTAGTCCCATGATCAGTAGCTAGCTCACACAGTTGCAATATTGGTGTAATCATATCCACACAACCAAACTAAAGATGAAGCAGACTAATTAATATTATTTAGCAAAAAGACCTTATGGTCAAGTCTTACAAAGTTTGCCACGCAGGGCTTAACGACAAAAGGTAACTTGTAGCAGAAACCAAACAACTGGTGGAGGTCACCCAATATGCCCACTGGCAATCGAGTAAAGGACGCGACCTAATTCGCATAATCTTCAAAGTAGTCCTCTTCAAAGAACTCGGTGCTTTTTGGTTCTTCTTCAGCGACTGATCAACCAGAGGGCACAAAGCCGTGAGTACTTTGAATGTACTCAGCAAGTCATAGGAAATGTATGCAAGTAATATTCATGCAAGGCTTTACAAGGATAGCTTTATGGCTATTTTGCAGCGATGTTGACGATAAATCTGATGAAGTAGATTGAAAAGCATAATTTAAAAGATTAATACATAAGTAATCAAGTTTCTTTGAAACAACTAGTGAACACCCTGTTCACTTCCCAACATCAACCATCTACAAGATACGACCAACCCATTCCAACATCTTTGACAAAAGTCTACCCCTCGTGTGAAATCACCAGGCATTGTCCATAATCGGCGACACGGCTATTCGAATAGTTTTACACTCTGCAGAGGTTGTACAGCTTAACCCACAAGACACGAATTCTCTAGTTTGTTCGGCATATATCTATGCCACTACTCATTACCTTAGGTAGCGATCTAGAAACGCGTGACAAGGCTTTTACAAAGCTCTATTTTGGCTCGGTTACGTTAGCTAAGGTTTCGCCTCGATCTAGCCCCCTCTTGCGCCAGTGTGATTCGGTTCTGCGGAGATCACGCCACCAAAAGAACGAATCAAAACATTACTAATTAGTCGGCCAGTCCACCTATAAATGAACTTGTGGTTGCGGTATGGCCCGGATCAATGGCGCACAAAGTTAAGTCCTTAGTGGTTACTCGGTGAGGCAACCTCATCCCAAAATCATCCCCTTTATTGCACGATCACTGCTTAGAGTATAAATCATTTGGGTTCAACCCGGCCAATTGACCACCCTAGTCATGACACAACATCTTTTATCAATAGTGGCTCCGCCACTGTTCCATATTTCCTTTAGTCAAAATTCAATCATTCTTGAGTATGTGATCATGAACCTATCGTATAACTAAAGCATTGGCTAAGCATAATACGGTACCCATATTGGTATTTCAATAATGTCCAACTAAAATAATCCATCCTAGGGTGTCCAAGGATTATGTCATTCAAGGGTACATGTCGTTCACAAATTACCACGGAGGCATAATGGCAATTAGGTAATTAACTAATTCTCGAAACAATTTGTTATAAAATTAGCAATGCATGTTTATATCAACCAATATACTTTTATAAATCGGGTTCAATATGATCAAAGGTCTACGACTTACCTTCGTTGAAGAGTAGAGGTGCTTCGGTCGTCGGTTCTGCGAAGTTGTCCAAAACACCGGGATCTATACGTGCGAACAAAGCTCAATAAATAAAACAACTCCAAATAAAATTCAAATAAATATTAATAGGAAGATAAAGAATTTATATGAATTTAGAAATTTGAATCACTCGAATCGGAGTTCAAATGAAGAAGTTATGACCAAAGGAAGATAGAGAATTGCATAAAATAAAATAAAAAAGGGGGTTTTCCTGATTTTTGGAATTATTTTCCAAAAGGAAAAGAAAGAAATGCCACGCTATCCTTTGGATAGCCACGCGTGCAAAAAGGGGAGGTGGTGCCTAGGTGGCGGCGTGGGCGCCATGTGGCTCGGCCACGTCGGCCGAAAGTGGCGCCGCAGGGGAGCTGAGGCTCGCCGGCGAATAGCGGCGCCCGGCGGCCGCACCTACACAAAGAGGGACCCGGCGATGCTAGTGCTCACGGTTTGGGGCCGCGATAGCACGGGGAGGCCGGCGATGAGCGAGGAAGGCGGCGGCGGCGGTTGAACGCGGCGGCGGCGCTCCGTGAGGCTCCGGGGCGGGGGTTGTCGCGCCGGGAAGCCCTCGGCCTCGCGAACCCGTAGGTGGAGGCGGAGGCGACGGAGGGTCCTTGGAGGCGGCGCACCTCACGGGCGGCGGCGGTGCTTCGCAAAATCCGACGAAGAGACGGCGAGAGAGGGAGAGTGGGTTGGGGAGGAGCTCAGCACACCCGTGTGCTCCTTAAATAGGTCTTGAGGATGGCGGAGGAGGAGGACGGCGTGGAGGTCGCCGCCATTAATGGCGGCTCGTCCGTGATATGGGAGAAGGCGGGCGGTGACGAAGTGGCGAGGCGGCAGGCGGCGTGGCGGAGGCGGGCGACGCGGCCAGAGAGAGAGGAGGAGTGGGTGGCGGCATGGCGAGGCGATGGGAGCCGGCGCGATTCGCTGTGCTGCCGCTCCCACTTGGCACAGGCGGTAGGTAGAAGACGACTAGGACCGGGGTGTCTGGTGGCGGGCGGGTGACGGCGGCGGCAGCGCAGAGGATTCGTGCATTGAATGCGCACGTAGGGAGCAGGTGCGGCCGACGTAAAAGCCGCGCACGGTGTTGACGCCGTGCGGCATGGGCACTGTACCCGCGTGAGGAAGAAGATGACCCGAGCGGCGAAGACAGCTGACAAGGCGGGCCCACAAGACAACGAGAGAAAGCGGCGAGTGGAAAACGCGCAACGATCAAGGGCCGTCCGATTTTGATCGGACGGTCCACAATGGACGGGAACGTTCGGACCGCCCGCTCGGCACGCGAGATCTGAACCGTTAAAACGAGATCGGGCGGTGGAAACAATGCGAGAGAGGCTAGCGGCGGGGTTGCCTGTCGTGAGGGCGGCAAGGAGAAGCGGGCAGCAGCGTCAAGAACGAACGTGCCATTGGTGAGGCGGAAAAGGTGGAGTGGGCAGGCAGATTTGGCCCAGATGAAAAGGAAGGTTTTAGGATTTTTGATTAAATAAAATACCAGAAAAGCAAAACCTTTTTAGAAAATAGTTAAATCTATCCAAAAATTCTAGGAAAATTCACAGAAGTCCCTTGAATTAAATGGAACTTAATAAAAATATTTTCAGCTTAACTTTTGCTTTTGGTTTTTTGCAAATAATTATTTTTAACTTAGGGCAAAAGGAAAAACCAATTAAGATCCACAAAACTCAATTAAACCAACTTGAATTAGTTGAAGTTTTATTTAATTCAATTTAAATTGCTTTTAAAATTCTAAATTACAATTTAAGCTTTAGCGAATTAATACAACCAAATGGTTAGTTTTTAAAGTTTTCAAAATTTTCAAAAAGCCCAGAAAATAGGGATGTTACATCAAGTCCACACGTCAGCGATTCTATGGTCGTCATCTTCCTCTCGGAACAGAGGAGCTGGCAGAGAAGCCATGGCCGGGCTCGGCCAAGCTTGGCGGAGAAGGCTCTGGGACCACCCACGAACTCAAAAATGGGTTGCGGGGTCCAAGGCGACCCTAATGGTGGCGATGGCGCAGCAGGGGATGGACTGAGGTGGCAACACTATGGTAAGGATAGCGGCGACGGCACTGTAGGCAAAGGCAACTACCCAACATGGTTTAAACTTGGAAAATGAAGCTTACACTACCATCTACATACTACAATGAAACTAATGGTGCTCTCGGTGCTCCAGGAGATGCGGCGCACCGAGCTCTCCATGGAGGCATCTTGGTGTCTTGGCGAGTGCTCTGTGGCTCGCTTCTGATCATTTAGGTGATTCACTGACTGGCCTACCAGGTTTGCGACTAGTCGGGTTATACTAGAACGGAAGGACTCGCCCGGGGCCTAAGCAAGGAAGGGGATCGATGGTGGCGGCGAGGTCTTTGTGCTCCAGGCCAGCGACAAGGATGAAGACGCGTTCCGGTGGATCTAGTGCACGGCAAGGGCGAAGAAGGTGTGCATTAGAGAGAGAGGAGGTCTAGGCGACCACGGAAGACAAGGGCTTCAAGGTTGAAGCTCATCCGACTAGCTCTGTGGATGACAACGGTGCTCTGCCCTTCCTGTGAGGAAACAAGCAGAGCAGGTGAGCACAAGGAAGAGACGGTCGAGGCGACAGGTGCGGCTCAAGTTCTTCTCCACCTAAGGTAGAGAGGAGGGGAGAAGTTGGGGGAAACACATAGGAGAAGCGGGCAAGCAAGTTGACACGCTCTGCAGCGACTTAAATAGAGAGGAGACGAACCCGATGACATGGCTCATCTCGAGCGCGAGATCTCGCGAGTGGCGCATGGGTGAGCTGGATTCACTCGTGAGGTGACAAGGTCGCGGCGGTGTGAGAGAGGGCTCGAGGTGCAGGGTCTAGCGTTTGGCGCGTCTTGCGTCTGGCACAAAGGGTGAGAGCGAGGCAAGCTGGAGCGGGGAAGAAGCAAAGTGCTTCTCTCGTGCGGCTTGACAGGTGGGGCTAGGTTCCACTTGTTAGCGAGTGCGTGCGTGAGAGAGAGCGGCGAGTGCTAGGTTGTATTTCTTCTGCAACGGCGGAGCATGAGGAAGGATGAGAGGAAGCGGCATATGGTTGAGCCGACTTCATTTGGGCCGTGGGAGAGGAGAGGGGAAGAGGGAAAGGTGGGCGGCGGCCGGAAATCGGCCCGAGTTTAAGAGAGAGGGAAAGAAAGGGTTTGGATTTTTTTTTGAAATTTTAGGAATTGATTGGAATTTGAATTCAAAAGTGAGGTGCTTTTGCACACAATTGGACTTTTAGATGTTTGCGAATCCAAATTTGAGACAAGAAAATTGTTTTAGCTTCTAAATTGCAAGGCAATGCTTTTGGGAATTTTGAAATGCAACCAAAGTTTTTGAAAATCATGAAATCCATGCAAATTTTAAACTGGACCAAATTTGAGCCGTTACACACATTGATTGAGGTGATCCTCGTTACTAGTATTATTATGTGTACTGCTGACAGTCAGATGGAGCCTGTCTGATCAATTCTCTAGTATCTCGATGGATGGGTAGTTGGGCCTGATCGCGTTGATTAGTGGAGCAGAGTACTCCACTACACTACTGGTGATCTTGCAAGGAAATGAAATGGCTGGAACTGTAGTAGGGTCAAGTGATTTTGAGGGCACCGTGTAATCCTCCTACTTGCTTCGCTCTAGTGCGTGCAGCGCAGGCGTCCAATAAGCCCAAAGCACACGGATTGGGATCTCCACCTTGGTCCACGGGGGGAAACGCCCGACGTCTCCAGCTCCCTCGATTGTTCTTTTCTCTCACCCGCCTTCAGCGACGCCGCCGCCGGACCTCGCGATATCCTTCTCTCTCCCAAACGCGGCAAGGCCTCGTTCCACAAACAATGCCACTACTGCTACTTGTAATACCTTTTTTTTAAAAAAAAAAAGATAGATGGGTTCGCAACCTTACGTACTCACCGTTGCAACGGATTTTTATGTATGGTTTTTATGTAGTACTAATCCAACCTTACGTAATCACCGTTGCAATGCAAAACAACCTCCACGCCATATAAAAACTAGGCTGGGAAGGGCGGAAGGGGCAAAGCCGACGGTTTTGAGAGTCGGAGGTTGTCACGTTTCGCTTTCATAGTTAAAGATTGATTTTTAGACTTTTATAAGAGTCCGAGAGTCAAATAAATAGATTTTTTCCTGAATACTAAAACTAGCATGCCCATCCATGAATGTCAGACAGGCAGCACAAATAAAAGAAACGGCTAAAACAACAAGAACAATACAATTGGTTGCACCTAGCCGGAACGGAAGGGAAGCAAACATATAGGTATGATGAGGAGAAAATTTGGGGTGGGGGCAGGACATAGGATTCCACCGAGGATCATCAATCATTCAATTATTCAAGCACCTGCTCTGCTCTGCTCTCCACAAAAGCAAAGCAAATAAAAGAGATCGATGCTTGTGTAAAAGACGGAAGGACGATCTCTTTTGCTTCCCCTCCCTATCAACCGATCTTATCATGCATTTGCTTCCTACTGTTTCCGTTGGAAGTTGTTTTCAAACAACAAGTTGTGCCTCTTTACGAGAGGGTGCATTCGAAGAGTCGTGTCTCTTTATTTCGCGTTTTTTCATGTGAAGGTACATTTGAAGAGTCACGTCGCATCCTTTCAAACTCTATATAAAGAGATGTTCTTCAGATTTTGAGATGCACTTTACAATCCTATTCTCTTGTTCCGTTCACAACGAGTTTTTATTTTGCTTTAGTGCAAACTTTGTCCAGATTTGTCTTATCCTATTATCTTATTTGCAGTAGATCCTCAAAACATTTAGATAGGATACAAATAATCGTTTTAGAAAAATACTTTAGCATGATTAAAATCTCCTACTCTACAAAATTCCCAATAGTCTCGTCTTCTCGTGCATCTCCCTATTGCAAACGCAAGAAAGTTTTGGATTAGTACTAACTGCTGTTCACGGGTGATAAACATCGGCAAGTTCAGGCAGATTTTGTCTTGTAGCCATGTGCACCGTGCACGCGTGGGAAGTAATTAAAGTGGAAGATTACATACGCTTGCGTTGCATGGTTGCCTTTTGTCATTCTCACTTAGGGCTGAAAAAATAGCTCGAGGCTCGTGGCTCGACTCGGGCTCGTCACGGTTTGGCTCGGCTCGGGCTTGGCTCGTGAATTTTCGAGCCGAGCCGAGCCCACCTTTTGGCTCGTTGAAAATTTGAGCCGAGCTCGAGCCAGCTCGCGAGCCAAACGAGCCAACTGAAATCCCAGCGGTTGTTAAGCCGGTCCAAAGGACTCGATCCATATTCCCCACCCCACCCCACCCACCCCAAGTCCCCAACCCCATCCCCATCCATCCCGATCCGGCTTCCCACCCGGCCAGCTGCTCCTCCACCTCCCGATCCCCAGATCTGCCGGACCGCCGCCGACTTCCCCTTGCGGCCTTGCCGCCCTGGCGCCCTCCCCCACCTCCTCCGCCGCCACCTCCGCGCTGAGGTGCTCCGCCGCCTCCCTCTCCTCCACCCGGACCACCCCATCCATCCGACCACGCCGCCGCCTCCGACCACACCGTCGCCTCATGAGCTGCCTCGACAACGCTGCCGCCTCATGTCGCGAGTCTGCCCGATCTGTCGCCATTGTCGCGGAGTCGCCAACGACGTCGGCCGTCGCCTCATGCGGCGCGATCTCATGGAGCTGCCAGTCTCGACGCTGCCGCCCTCGCGATCGCGAGTCGCCGTGCCGACAGCCGTCGCCTCATGATCGCCTAGATCCACTTGGCGTTGGCGAGGAGAGGGTGCGGTGCAGATTTTTTGCTGTGATTTGTGAATGAATGGTGAATGCTCTTTGCTTTGTGATTTGTGAATGTTGTGAAAATGCGAAATGTGCATGGTGGCGATGATCTTGGGAGGCGGAGGCCGCCCCGCCCCGCCGTGAAGTCCATGTTGAAGGAGACGTCTTATTGAAGCCACCGAAGAAGCACGCCATCGCTTGCTACAGCCGATTCGGTAGGAGCAAGTCTTTGGGCTCATGAGCCGTTCGAGCCACTCGAGCCGTTTCGAGCCGAGCCGAAGCTACCCTCGACTCGTTGGCAAAACGAGCCGAGCCGAGCCGAGCCTAAATAATGAACGAGCTCAAGACTGAAGCCCGAGCCGAGCCTGGCTCGGCTCGGCTCGTTTCCAGCCCTATTCTCACTCATTGCGGATTAAAAAGAGAAATCAAGAATGCTCCTAGCTTAGCAACCACAAGCTGACGTGACTCGTTCCTACTTGGAATACCTTTACGTTTTGCCTTTTGCTTCCTATTGATATCTTTTTATATGGGAATTGCTAGAAATCTGTCGATTGAAATTTTCTTGGAAATCACCAATTTCTAGACCGTTAGATCGCTTTATGATTGTTGAGAGAGAGAGAGAGAGGTCGTCCGATGCGCCTGTGATTGGTGAGAGAGAGGAGAGAGGTGGGAAGTGAGATTAGATTGGGGATATAGAGGGGTGATATCTGGGACATTAGATCTCTCTCGATGACTCAAAAAGTGACGATTTCTAAAAAATCGATCGAATGTTGTATAAATTTAGATTGAATACATGAAGATAGTATATATAAATTTGACTCGAAAAGTTTTTTAAGAAAAATATATATATAATTTTGTTAGGTTTTATAAACGTATTATAATAGAAATTAAAAGTCGAATATATACCTAGGTCGAATTAAAAGTCTAGTAATTAAGTGCATGCGCAGCGCAAATTAAACAACAAAAGGTTGATTATAGCTAGTACTCCCTCTCTTCGTTATTATTTGACGTGCTCCTAGAAAAAATCATACTCCAGGACGTCATTCTTTAAAAACGGAGGAAGTATTAATTAGAACCCTTTCTGAATCACGATTGACACTACTGTAACCTTGCATTGGTCGCTTAATTGCGACGACCCGGTGGTAGACCAGCGAGTTTTTTTCCCTGCACTGACACTTTTTTATTCGTAATAGTAAAAGCAACATCCGCTAATAAGAAATTGCAAAATGGCAATGCACCAGCGCCACGTGTTACCAGAAGCGCTCTAGATTACAGCGAAATGGAACAACACGGTGGGGACGGAGGAGGCCACGTACCGCTCTTGAGGAGCGTTGTAGGTTCCTACCTAGCTCCAGTCTGCAGAAGAAACCTGCAATGCACCGGTGCATGCATGCTCAATTACTAAAGGCAAAAAAACTTAATCACTAAACGGCAAAAAAACTTAATCACTAAAGGACAAAAAAACTAAAATCGTGCACCATGTTTTCGCGGATCAAAAGCGCAGTAGGTGTCTGCAGCGCTCCAATTAATAGCGTGGAAGGAACCTGTAGCAGTATAGGAATGTGGCATGGTTACTGTCATGGCGCCACATCATCCACCTGCGCTTAATTAATCTGGCCATGGTGCCTCTATCTTACCGTGGCCTGGGAACGTTGCAGGTAGCACACAACGTTTGACTGGCCTGCTGTGGTGTTTCTTTTACAATTTGGTGGGAGTGATGAGTTCTTTTGCTATTAAAAAAAGTTGTCAATGAAGACACACTCGTTGACCAGCAGCTGGCCTCGACTGTACTATAAACGTCATACTCCAAGCTGAACAGTGCTAGCGTGTTGTACGCCTAACTACATACTATGTGTACATACAGTCAGCTTGTAACGATTTAATTCATGTGTTCCGACCCAATTAATTTAAATCACAATAAGGCTTTGTTTGGATGCTTGAGAATATTTCAAGGACACGGTAACCTCGGTTGTATTTTTTTGTGCCACATGAGAACCCTATGGAAAATCCCTATCGCCATTTGGGTAGAGGTGGAAATTGCTCCCACTAGAACCCTTCTAAAACAATAGAAAGCGTGTGAAATAAAGCGTATTGGTCGGCGGTGTGTGTCGGTAGCGACGCCGTGCATGGCTCGATGGAGGCGGCGACACGATGGGCGACAGGCGATCGCGCCGGCGCCGGCGGAGGCGCGGTGTGCACGGCGGCGCGGGCGTGCAAGCTCGATAAACCCGCAGTGCATGGTTTGCTTGTGTGCTTGGCGGGCGGCATCGTCCACCGTGTTTGCCTTAGCATCAAGTTCGCTTGACACCACCAGATTTGGAGCTCGTCACTTCTTGCTAGAAGTCCTTGGCCGCGTTTGAGAACAATGATGAGTGCAAGACGCCACTACTTCTGCCGTCTCCACCAGCAGCAGTAGTCGTCCCTTCTCATTCGTCCTGCCATCTCAGTTACGGAGTAGAGCCCCATATCTAGTGCTCAGTTACCGTCGAGACCAACTACGCACCTCGAGACATGTCGGTAGTTCCCACCATGATGTTCGAGAACGACAACGAAAAGCGGCGAAATCGTGGCTACCACCTCCACCAACGGCAATGGCGCACATGTCGGGGACACCACTCCACATGTGTCCTTCCGTTCGCTCTCCCATCTCTATCGATTCCTTTGCTCCTTTCCTTCCTAGACGGCATTGTAGTTGATCGAGAGAGAGGAGGGGCAATCATGAAGGAGGAGGCAGCCACGATGAAGATGAGGAAAATTTCCACGCCCGGCGACACGATTATTTTCTCCCCGTGGATTGGGTCGATAAATTTCCTTCCACGTGTGTCCAAATGCTGTCTCACATTAGCCCAAGGAAGTTTTCCACGGGCCACGCTTCCCCGAGGAATATGCCGAGATCCCAACCGGAATTGGTCTCCCAAACAAGTCATAAGATTTTTCTTAGGTAGGGCTTCCATCAAACATAAGAGAAGGATCGAGTACCGAATTTGGCATCCAGTGTATTAGGAAGGACGGGCTGCTATATGCATATAAACACACATACAAAATAATTAAGGACGTCGGTTCGATAGATGGATGGATTATGGATGCCGCGTCACACTTTGCTCCCACCTCCACTACATATATCAATCAATCGATGTAGACTGCTCGAGGTAGGTCGTGATTATAAACGAATGGAAAATAAGATACAGCTAGCAGCTGCAGATACATCGAGAGTTTTTTTGCCTTATTTGTCGGTATTTAGCGTTGCAATAGTGAAAATAGCCCCTTCCAGAGCAAAAGTCCAGAAATAGCACCACGGATAGACTGACAGACGACATGTTTCGCGTGCTGCATGCCTGCCATCCAAACCCCCTGCCGCGTTACGGCAGCCCGAATCCTAGGTTACTGCACTCGGCCCGCGTTGGCCTCCCTGTCCCCCAAATGCCCATGGAATTAGGGTTTCCATCTTAATTACGGTTTCAGGTAGATTTAGGATGAATATCGAATTGAAAAATTGCAAAAAAGAAAATATTAGGATTCAGCATTCAAGAAAAGCTTTTGATTCTCATCGTCGTGGCTGTGAAGACCGTTCCATAGCCCTTCGCCTTGTGAGCACTAACTTTGCCAAGGCAACCTTCCACTACATACTTTACTATGTAATAGGCTGGGTTGGACCAATGCATCCGGTACACACGGCTGACAGACACAGCGTACCGTGTTATAGCTTGTTGCACGATCACCTTGCTTGGTAAGTGCTGCCCAACTAATAGGGCGTCAGCATCAAACCCCCATTAAGACCCGTCGTCCTGAGGCAGTACGAGGTACCGCACTGCGAGATCATCTAGTCTAGATGACACGTAAGGCACCTCCATTGACACAATTCCGCCGACCGAACCACCCCCGCACCCGGGGTGTGTCCTCCTCGCTACCATCCGAGCCTTGGTCGGCGTCTTCATTGGACTTCGACTCACACAGTTATTTAACATAATGCATGCGGAAAAAATTACCTCGTCTCGATGATCTTCGCTTGACAGAGAATTTTTTTTAACTAATACAACCGCTAAACACCGCTCTAAACACTCTCAAATCAGCAAGGCAAACCAAAATACTTTGGCCGAACCCTTTATCTCCCTTCACTCGCTCCTCCCTGTCTCTCTACAGTCGGCCTTGCGAGTGTTTGAGAGCTGAGAGCGATGACCCAGACTTTTATAGCCGCGGGGATGGAGGGGTTCCAGGCGGTGGGTGTGTGGCAATGATCGATTGCAAGGCAGTGGCCGAGCGGCAGGAGGTAGCAAGGTGATGGACGCGACAGTGGGCGGCAGCGATGGGATGGGGGAATCTGGGCAGTGCGCACATGGCACATGCCTATAGGGAGGTGGGCTGCAAAGACGCACTGGGGGTCCGTGTGCCTGTGGCACGATAGGCTCGAATCTGAGCGGCCGCAACACGGTAGGGGGGTCTGGGTCCTAGGGTGCAGCAGGCCTGGGGTCCGGGTGGCCACAGTGCGGCAGGGGGCATCTGGGCATCAGGCGTGCCTACCGACACGTCCACGATGCCATTTTTGGACTTTCGCTCCGGATGAGGCTATTTTTAATATTGCAATGCCAAACAGTGCCAAATAAACTAAAAACTCATAGATGGAGAGCCCTAAGACCTACGCATTTATGCAGCAAATACACTGTAAGCTGAATGATAGCTTATAAATCACAACACACACACACACACAAGCTAGGTAGGCCGGCCGGTCCCATGCAGAAAGTATTTTGCTAGACCAGTCCAATGACATTATTTCTATGTAGTTAATCTATATAATTTACCATACATTAGTGATCAAAGTTTTGAAAGCTCTGCGACCTAGATTTGTGAATAGAGGAGATAGTGCAGCCTATGTAATACGTAGTACATTGAAATTTTGGATACTATTGACCTCCTAGATCACCGTAATTCCAAATCTAGCCCTTACCTCCGAAATTCTATTTTGGCCCCCATGGCCTTTCTTGCCACCACTGCATCGCAGAACGCTACTGCTTCAACCTGTGGCCGCAACAAAAGAAGCTGCTGCATACCGCACAAAGAGGGTGGCACATACCGAAAGTCCTTTCCGTGGGATATTCTTTATTAATTTATCGGTTCAATGTGGATGGCATTGGTATAATACAGTATTAAAGAATATCACCCACTTTAACATTGTGTTGTACCACAGGCTAGATAGGCTTGTACATGACCAACTGAGGGAAATATGTGGCATGCAGATTATATAACAACGTACCTAGCCTTCGAAACGCACACGAGTCGGAAGCTACGAAACATCTGCATGCCACGTATTTTCTTTAGTTGGTTCAAGTACAATCTTATCTATCCTGTGGTACAATATAGTGTTAAATTCTAAAAATGCCACATGAAAAATCATGTGGTGGGGCCATAGCAAGTTGGCAACAAATTTTTCATGCTCTATTATTGATTAAGGATGATAGTTTTAAAATTTAATGTTTGAATTGGTTTGAACTCACGGATGACACGGAATCGATAGTTAATGTATAGTACTCTACCCCTTTAATTGTTAATTTTCTACCCCTAATTTACGAAACCTTTTGTCCTAATTTTGAGACGTAAACCCTTAATTTGTCGAGAAAATTCTAGAATATATAAAATTATGGAAAAATTACACAATGAAGTCCACTGTAAGGAGCCTAAAAAATCATAATGTTTGGACCTCATTTTCTATATTAGAAAATTCCTATAAACATATTTAAATGAATTTTTGAGAAAAAACCATAACGGATAAAATTCTGAAAAATTACACAAGCAAGTATCTTGTCTTTGGGAGGCTCCATAAAAATTTCATAATTTTTGAGCTCATTTTCTATATTTAGAAATTCCTTAAAAAATATACTTAAATAGATTTTTGATAAAAGCTGCCACAGTGCTTCACAGACTCTGACCTGATGTCAGGTAGGGGCGCAGCACTTCTTGCTCTGCAGAGGGCTACAGAAGCGTTCTGCGATCCGGTGACGTAGCAGGCAGCTCAGAGAACTAAAAGTGGAATTTCAGAGGTAAAAGGGTTAGATTTGGAATTACGTTGGTCCGAGGACAGCGGACAGGTAGGCAGGGTCAGGTAGTGGTCGGATTGCGATTGAGATGGACGGACAAAACATACACCTCCCGTTTATTACTAGTGTACGTAGTGTGCGTGCTGATTAATCTCGATCGATCGCTAGCTCCGGCCATTTGGCGTCAATAATTATATCTATCTTCTAGCTTTAAACTACTATATATATAGGGCAGGGCAGGCAGGGCAGGGCTCATATAGCTAGATCATACATCTGCTACCTGCTGTCAGTTGTACAATTATTATATATATTAATTCCTCTCAATCTTAATTTAAAGCAGATTTTCGAGCATGCTGCCCAGGAGCCGAACTCTTCCACCTCGGATCCACGACAGCGTGGTAAGATGGATCGACCTATCTAATGTCTATTAATTCTTATAATTTAATACATAGATATGTAGCAGGTCAGTACGTAGAGTAATCAACTCACATATATAATTTGCTGCTGTTGATACATATAGCTGGACCCGGACCGCGATGTGAGGAGGTACCTTCAGGTTGAGACCCAGCCCATCATTTCCAAGATCGACGAGAACTCGCCGCCGGACAACACCAGCAAATGCTTCGACGACGACGGCCGCCTCAAGAGGACGGGCACGGTCTGGACGGCGTCCTCGCACATCATCACTGCGGTCATCGGCTCCGGGGTGCTGTCGCTCGCCTGGGCCATCGCGCAGCTCGGCTGGCTCGCCGGCCCCACCGTCATGATCCTCTTCGCCTTCGTCATCTACTTCACCTCCAACCTCCTCGCCGACTGCTACCGCACCGGCGACCCAGCCACCGGGAGGAGGAACTACACCTACATGGACGCCGTCAGGGCAAACCTTGGTATGTTAATGTACTGTGTCACTAACCTAACCGTGCCTAAATCAACTGCATGCATGCTGCGTATATATATACTCCCATATATACTGCAACTGCACCTAACCTATACATGATACTTCCATCGAAATGTAGGGTAATTTTCATCAGAGAGAGAGAGAGATTCATACGGGGTTAATTATTTGAACCCGGTCCATGTATGTACGTACGAAAACTTAGTACAAACAGGAGCCGGGCGCTATTCGGTTGGCGGAGGGGTGTCGTCAAACGCTTCACCTTTCCTCTGAATTTGGAATGTAGTAAGAATTTAATAGGTTTTGATAGGAAATTGAGCAATCCCCACTCGAATTCTTGTAGAGATCCTCGTAAATAAAAATAAAAAATGGGATTCCTAATGTACGGCTTTATATACGAAGAGAGTGCTAGCTGTTTTAAAGCCCAACAAGTAGATATATATGGAGCAAAATCTTATGCGTTTGTGGTGTGAGTGGGTCTGCGTTCTCTTTGTACTCTCTTAAAGAAAAAAGATTCAACTCTGAGGTGAAGGTCTGTCAATTATAATTAGTGCAAAAATTTCATAGGATTTTCCTTTCGGGAAACACAGCGATCCTGGACGATTACTGTAGAGTTCCTACATTCCCGAATGGTGCCTAGTTAATGATGATGCATTCCTATGAAGAAAAAAAATAAATCCAACGGCCATTTTTTTGCTTGGAAAAATTAGTCCGCACTAGAGTACTTTTAAAAATCACCAAACTCCTACATGTACCTTAAATTTTATTTATTAAATATTTTTTTGAATTTTTTTTATTAATAACACATCCCCAACTTAATTTTAAAATCTGACCTTTTCGCCACGCCACAGCCCGTGACATAAGCCATCAATCCTAACAACACCAAACCTTGCCACACCACCGGTGGTATCACCGGTGGCGTGGGCAAACATACTATTTTTTGGTTGGACATTGGATTTACGTCATGGCATGGTAGTGTTGTTTACCATGCCACAGATGTTGGCGTGACCAAAAGGATCAGATTTAAAAATAAGTTGTGTGAGGGATTATTAATAAAAAAATAAATTAAAAAGGAGTTAAATGATAAAAATCGTTCTGTATCTTACATTAAGATGTGAGATTTGACATGTATTTGTTTTTCGCCTGTGCGTGAGCTCCTATATTGTCAAATATACGAAAAAGGTTTACACATAAAGATCTGGCCGCTGATGTTTTATAATAGTAATCCTAGTAGAGATACCAACGAAACCTAGCAAAGCCTTTTGATGAATTGCATGTTGCATATCCTATAAAATACTTGCTATATATTTTAATCGTTGCAGGAGGGCAAAAGTGAAGATATGCGGAGGCATCCAGTACCTCAACCTTTTGGAGTGGCCATCGGATACACGATTGCGGCCTCCATCAGTATGATGTGAGCTCTCTATATACCTACACTATATATCACCCCTAGCTATGTGGTTGAAGAACATACCAAGTTTTGAACAGTCTCTAACAGTTAACCTATAACTTTGATGGCTGATACTTTTATGATTATGTTTATAAAATAGTAGAAAACATTATATTACGAAAAATATTTTTATGACTAATCTAATGGTATTATTTTCACGTAACCAATCTAAATAGTATTTTTTTGGTATACATTAATAGTCAAATGTAAGGACTTTCTCAAATGTCGAATATTATTAGAGACGACTTAGCGACGACTTAATTAGCATGTTGTTGGTACGTGCTTATGATGCCTAGCTAATGCTAACGGCTTTAGAATATTCTCTGGATGGCCGACATGCCAACCTTTACGTCAGTCACTGCATCCACCTAGTACCAACCAATCGAACGCGCGTCACTCTAGTGATGATCGGATAGCAATAGGCAATAGGCAATAGCACTAGTGATAACTAACTGAAAACAATGAGACAAGGTGGTACATACACTTTCTACCTGCCACTTGGAATGGAAAGAAACTGACCTCCACTCCGCTCCAGATATGTTGCAGGAGCAGCACTAACAGTGACAACTAGTATAGGCACTAGCAACAGTGTAGTTGAATATTGCTTCCACCGTGCATGCCGGCTCACCTTTATGAGAAGAAGAAAAAAAAGGAATGGTACCTACCTGAACTGAATTACCTGTGATACAGTCATACAGTAGGTCAAATTGAAATTGTATATGAATTTGAAATTGTATTCAAATTGAAATTGTACATGCTATGCGAATTAATCACTGCATATGCGGGGTGGGTGCAGGGCGATCAAGCGTTCCAACTGCTTCCACGCGAGCGGCGGCAAGGACCCTTGCCACATGTCGAGCAACATGTACATGATCATCTTCGGCGCCGTCCAGGTCCTCTTCTCCCAGATCCCCGACTTCGACCAGGTCTGGTGGCTCTCCATCATCGCCGCCGTCATGTCCTTCACCTACTCCACCGTCGGCCTCAGCCTCGGTGTCGCCCAGGTCGCCCACAATGGCAGGGTCGCCGGCTCCCTCATGGGCATCAGCGTCGGTGCCGTCATCAAGGCCACCGCCGTCACCGTAACGCCCATGCAGAAGATCTGGCGCAACCTGCAGGCGCTCGGCGACATCGCCTTCGCCTACTCCTACTCCATCATCCTCATCGAGATCCAGGACACGCTCCACTCGCCGCCGCCGGAGGCGCAAACCATGCGCAGGGCCACCATCATCAGCATCGCCGTCACCACCGTCTTCTACCTCATGTGCGGCTGCATGGGCTACGCGGCCTTCGGCGACGACGCCCCGGGCAACCTCCTCACCGGCTTCGGCTTCTACAACCCCTACTGGCTGCTCGACATCGCCAACCTGGCCATCGTGGTCCACCTCGTCGGGGCCTACCAGGTCTACTGCCAGCCGCTCTTCGCCTTCGTCGAGAAGTGGGCGGCGCGCCGCTGGCCCAAGGTCGACGAGCACGACCTCCGGATCCCCATCCCCGTCCCCGGCGGCGCGCACTACAAGGTCAACGCCTTCCGGCTGGTGTGGCGGACGTGCTTCGTGGTGCTCACCACCGTCGTGTCCATGCTCCTGCCCTTCTTCAACGACGTCGTCGGCATCCTCGGCGCGCTCGGCTTCTGGCCGCTCACCGTCTACTTCCCCGTCGAGATGTACATCGCGCACCGCAAGATCAGGCGGTGGAGCATGCCGTGGGTGGGGCTGCAAGCGCTCAGCCTCGCATGCCTCGTCGTCTCGCTGGCCGCAGCGGTGGGCTCCGTCGCCGGCGTGGTCCTCGACCTCAAGTCCTACCGCCCATTCCGCTCCACCTACTGATCGCTTCCTCCACGTATATACTCTTCAACTAAATAACTGGGCCACCTGGAATATGGGCCTTTAATTTGTCACTTTAATCTCCTCGTGTATTTTCATAAGAACCAAGGAACGCTGCAAGAATTAAAGCTAGCTAGCTAGCTACGAGTACGTACTATCTTTAAGATCAGCAGCGGTGGGCTCCGTCGCCGGCGTGGTCCTCGACCTTAGTCCTGCCGCCCATTCCGCTCCACCTACTGAACCCCCATGTGGCGTCGCCACAAGACATGGGTGTCATACATACCAGTTGGATTTGCCGCCCAAACAGTTGGCTACTACTTTTAATGCTCTTCATTAGCTTATTATCCTTAATTTCGAAATTCAAAGATATCCTTTTGGACCTTTGCAAATTCTAATTCAATATAAGATGTATGCACCATACAAAATGACCACAAATAAACTATCCCCACCCCCACCCCTCTGTCTCTTCCAAAATGAAGGTTCATCGGGATCAACCAAAAGTTTTGGCTATCTCTTCACCGGCTATAATGGTAGCTATATACTCATGGTAGCAGCGTTATTCGAGAATAGCTTATTCATTCATCCCTTATGCAGCACAATTAACCGTAAAACCGTGTGCCCCCACCCTCCACGCAACCGACCGTAAACCGCGATGCCCCACGCAACATCCTTGTGTCTTTTGCTATAGCACTACAAAAGATTTATCGCCACGCCGAGTGCAAATCGCGCTTGGAGAGAGAAGCATGGGTTAATTTGCAAACTTTGAACGATGATATCTACTAAACCATTTATACTATTCACAATCCGCTTGAACCGTTTTTTTTTTTTTGGGGGGGGGGTGGATGTGCTTAACAAAAAAGAGATCTATGATGAGTATGTTTTAACGCCGTAAAAAATTATCTGACCGAAAGTTCAGATTCTTCGTACCTAAGTCAATCAATTACAACATCGTCTGAGCACGACGCAACTGACCGTAAAACCGCGCATGCCCCTCAATCCGCCACCCCACCCCCTCTTCCGACGCTCCTTTTATTGCAAAGACTACAAGAGATTTATCGCGACCTCATTGTTCCTCTTATTGCGATCTCCTTGTGCTTTTATTGCAACACTATAAGAGATTTATTGTGACCGACCTCATTATACCTTTTACTGCAACACTATAAAGATTTATTGTGATCTCATTGTACCTTTTATTGCAACCTCCTTGGGTTTTTATTGCATCACTACAAAAGCGATTTACTGCGACCTCATTGTGCCTTTTAGTGCAACACTACAAGAGATTTTATCTGCGATCATGTTGTGCCTTTTCTCGCAAAGACTACAAAGAGATTTAATGCCACACCGAGCAAGAGAGGGGGTGAAGAGAGAAGTGTGGGTTGATTGCAAACATTGAACGACAATATCTTCAAAATCATTTGTCCCATTTACAATCCGTTTCAAGCGTTTTGCTTAAAAAAATGTGCTTAACAAACACATTAACGTGACATGAGCTAAAGTAAAAAAACACCATGAAAAATCAAACAAAAATCTATTGACTTTTAAATGTAAGGTATTGATAAGGGGTAGCCAAATTCGAAAGTGAGCAATAAGGTCATGTATAATGGACTTACATCAGCTGTCTATGGTACCACAAATTAAAGGTTGTGACGCATGTAAAGGCGCACGGATCAGCAGAAAGGCCCAACAATGGTGACTTAAGAATTGAGCGAAGTTGCATATATGATAAAGGAAGCTCGATCGGATTTTGGCTTTTGTCTTTGTTTTCGTCTTTTCTTTTGATCTGTACGTGTCCCATATGCATGCATGTACCAGCTAGTACATACTCTCATTTCTAATATACCACTTAAACGAACATATTATATTTCTTTATCACTTTCAGTATTCTTAAATACCAATTATAAGATGCTCCAATACGATTTGATTGAAAAAAAATTCATTGGCGCCATTTATTTTTGCTATATACCCCTTTTCATATATAAAAGAAGTATATGCACAAATATTTCTATAAAAGTGGCCTTTAATGACTTTTTTCTTGGAACTCACTTTGAGATATCTTATAATCATTATTGGAGTATGCTCAAATTGATAAAGATGTATCATTATACGATTTAAGCGGTATATAAGTAAGTACTATGCTATTTTCATATATATATATATATATATATATATATATATATATATATATATATATATATATATATATATATATATATATATATATATATATATATATATATATATATATATATGATGGTATAGTACTCATGAATATACTCCCCCTCTCATATACCACTTAAATCATATGATAATACTTCTTTATCTATTTGAGCATACTCCAATAATGATTATAAGATACCCCAAGTGAGTTCCATGAAAATTTCATTAAAGTCCACTTTTATAGCAAAATTTGTGTATATACTTCTTTTATATATGAAAAAAGGGTATATAGCAAAAAAACAAAGGGCTCAATGAAATTTTTCAATTAAGTCATATTGGAGTATCTTATAATTAGTATTTAAATATCTTGAAAATGATAAAGAAGTATAATATATGTGTTTAATGGTATATTAAGTGGAGTACATACTCGAGTACTAAACAGGTGTCGTTTCATACTCCTGAGTATGTATCTCATTAATATACCACTTAAACGGATGTATTATATTCTTTATCATTTTCAAGATATTTAAATATCAATTATAAGATACTCCAATTCGACTTGATTGAAAAAATTCATTGGTGCCTTTTATTTTTGCTATATACCCTTTTTTCATATATAAAAGAAGTATATACACAAATTTTGCTATAAAAGGTGGACTTTATTGAATTTTTTCATGGAACTCACTTTGGGGTATCTTATAATCATTATTGAGTATACTTAAATTGATAAAGAGATATTATCATACGATTTAAGTGGTATATGAGAGGTAGAAGTACGTACTCCTGTGAGTACCATATATTTATATATATATATATATATATATATATATATATATATATATATATATATATATATATATATATATATATATATATATATAACTTCGCTTTACTATTTTGGGAGTATGTACTCCCGTCAATATACCACCAAACGCACATATTATACTTCTTTATCATTTTCAGATACTTAAATACTAATTATAAGATATTCCAATGCGACTTAATTGAAAAATTTTCATTGGAACCCTTTGTTTTTGCTATATACCCTTTTTCATATATAAAAGAAGTATATACACAAATTTTGTTACAAAAGTGAAATTTAATGAAATTTTTCATGGAACTCACTTTGGGGTATCTTATAATCATTATTGAGTATGCTCAAATAGATAAAGAGGTATCGCCATACAATTTAAGTGGTATATGAGAGGTAGAATAGACTCTATACTATATATATATATATATATATATATATATATATATATATATATATATATATATATATATATATATATATATATATATATATATATAATTCGTGTTTCAACAACATCGTCAGTGGATATTACAAAATTTCCTTTGGAGAAGGGTCTATGAATTCTCAATTAGGCATTAATTGAAGCGTTCCTCTCTCTTTCTCTCAAGATAAGCTAGAAACTAAGACAGGTTTGTTGGAGATGATGCAATGGATGATATCATTCACAGTACCATTGGTACGATTTTATGTGCTCAGAAATCAAGAGCCCACCAGTGAGTACGGCACAAGTGGTTACTCCCCCTATTTATCTCTAATACAATAGGTTGTCCGTGCGTTGTAACGTAATCCCAAAAGAGAGTGATATATATCAGTAGATGGGATCCTAAACCGCATATAAATATCAATTTTTCTTTCACGCACATACAAACAGAAACATTAACTCCGCCTATTGAATCACCTGCTACAACTACTATCCGAAAATTGAAATTTTGAGCTTATAGATTGTTTACTTTTGGAAGTTGAAGTTAATGTCAACTTCCCTCCCCGACGTACTGCCCATTTTGAACCATTGTTGGCTGACAAGGAAGATGGTTACGCGTCGATGGTCACCTTCTTCTACCCTAAACCCAAGCCACGACTCAGTTATCACGGCCACAGCCCTAGCCAGGCATATTGCGGCGAGGAGGTGGAAGGCCGGGGGAGAAGACGGTCGTGGCATCGCGGTGGTAAGCGAGGAGGCGGCGACGCTTGCTCGGTTGGCCGGGAGCAGGAGACGGCGGCAGCGCACAGGAGGATTAGGATGAAGAGGACACGGTGCGGTGAACTCGAGAAGGTGGCGCGGCGAGGGAAGCAAGCATTCGTCTATTCCTCTTCCTCGTGCGCCGTCGTTGCCTCCCCTCCCTTCCCTGGCACTACCACTTCTCCTCCAAGGTACCGCCGCCTCCTCTCGTCCCTTCCCTCCTGGTGCCTTCTTCCGTCTCCGACGCCGCCTCCCCTCCCTGCTACCTCCTCCTATCGCTGACGCTACCTCCCCGCATTGCCGCCTCCTACGCTGTCGGATCCCCTCATCTTCGTGCACGCCGCCATTGCAACCCGGCCATGGACTGAGTGCTGGAGGGGGTCGGGATCTCTGAGGCACAAAGCGGTCGAACAGTCACAGGTGGCGAGTCGCGGCGCGAGGTGTGAAGGAGTGGGACAACGATGAATTTTGGTGTGTGCATGTGAACAAGAAGTGGTGCGGCGATGATTTGGGCGGTTACGGAAGAAGTGAGGGCATGGATGTGTTCATGAGTCACAGGGGCATGGCGGTACGAGACCTTGTCTCTGTCAGGTTGGGTCCACATGTTGGTGCGTCTCGATGAGGAATTTAAGAGGAGTGGGAGAGACCAACCGCGAGCATAGGAAAAAGAACATCGACCTACTGCACAGGGGTAAACTCCTTCTTTTATTAGTTTTTATTTGTTAAGATAAGATATATATAAATGCACTCTGGACCACTACTCCTCTAATCTCAAGAGATAAAAGGAGGCCGGGAGGGGCGATGGAGGGCCGGGCCACGTCGATGTTTTTTTTTGTGGCTGTCGGATCTTCGCTCCGATCGTCCGCGCCCATCCGATCGGGTTCTTCCCTTCGCTCGGTGCGCGCTCGGTCCGCTCGCCACGTCAAGTCGCTTCGTGTCAAGCCGACTTCCCCAACACGCACACGCAGCTTCCACGTTTCTTTCCCCTTCCTCTCCTTGCGCCCCACGCCAGCTCCTCTTCCTGTTTCCCTTCCTGTCCTCATCCGATTCTGCTACGCTCTTGATCTGCTCCCGCACCCACGCCGTCCTCGTCGCCGCCAGCAAGACCGCCTCCGAGCTCTCCTCCATTTTGCTTCCATTCAGTGTTTCTCTCGCAACACCACGACACGAGCCGAGCCACGCGGACGAGAGAGAAAAGCAGGGGGGAAATACCGATGGGAGGAGACGAAAGTGGTGGATGCCGAGCGACGTGCGGCCATGCCGGCATTGAGGCACGCCGCTTGCCGCCACGCCGACACGGCAGCTACTGATTCTCGCCGCCACCGCAACCGCCCTCTCGATACTTCCGTCTCCATCCCTCCATTTCCCTTTTTAACGCCGCCTCCCTCCCTTTCCCAGCCCCTGCTCGCTCTCGCTTCCTCCCCTTATCAATCGCTGCACCCTAGCACCGCGTTCTCTGCTGGATCTGCGGCCATGATTCCGCTGCCGAATCGATAAGCGCGGCCGCTCCGATTATCGCTTTCGCACTCATCATCGTGTCGCACGTCCTCCTCCCGTGCCTCGCCTCTCGGTATGTCTGAATTATGCCTTGCACGCAGACGCTGCTGGTGGTAGAGGAAACGCTCGTTTGCTCGGGTTTGCCATGTTGACGGTTGGTTGTTTTTGTTGGAGTGACCTTACTTCCGCCTATCAGCTCCGATCACGACTACAGGCACTGCGAGGGAGTTGTCAAGGGCTGGCTGAACATATTTGTACCATTCATAATCTACGAAAATCACAAATACATCAACCAGTCTAGGATTTAGGGTCTTGTCGCCAATTTAACTGGCGACATCTCCCTATCGCCAGTCCAAATGGCGATAGGTAGTATTCGCCAGTTCAAATGGCGACAGGGAAGTGTGAACAAACCCTAAAATTCGGCACATAACTCACTTTTATTCAGAAAAAAGAGGAGGGAAGAGAGAGGATGAGAGGGGAGGAGAGAAGCTAGCGAATGGATTATATAGTTTTAGATGTACGGTTACGTAGTGCAGTATGTTTTACATAAACTTTTCGGTGGGTAGTCTAGTTTTAGATATGTGGTTAATCGTGGAAATGTTCTTTATGGTCATGCAGTGCGTCAAATATGTCTGATGTTGCCAATTTCAAAATTTACTACAGTTAGGGGACTATTATGGAGGGTCCCGAGGGGATTGATTTGCGTTATTTCCAATCGGCGACCGTGCCCGTAGCAAGACTAGACCAGCATACATGGGACGCTGTGATGCGGTGGTTGTTCCACACATTCCAAGTGGATCGTGATGTGTACGATCTGATTTTGAGTTGCCTTGCCCTCCGGGCAGCATAGCCCACATAATGGGAGTTAGTGCAGCTGAATGGAACAAATTCATGGCAGTCATATGTACGCATGGCGAGGGAGGGAGGGTGGAATTTGGTCCTTCTAACCTAGGCATATGCTAAGCCCACTCCTCCATCCGCAGCTGAATAAGAAGGGGGTGCTGACGCCGAAGAAGAAGTCGGGGACTCTAGCCACACCGCAGCGCATACAATGGTTGAAGCTCCCAGAGTTGCTGATGCTGTCGATGAAGACCCTGCGAAAGTAGCTCCTTCGGTCAGGGAAGCTAGTGGTTATACTGATGAGGGTGAGGAGGTGGAAGCCATAGTGCAAAGGATGCATCTCGAAGACCGGGACTACATGGCATTGTCAAAGATGAAGGTTTTGACGACGACGATGATGTGGACCAGCAGGCGGTTCCATCCGAGTAGAACACATACCAGTTCGACAACCTCGTCGTCAATGAAGGCTCCCGTGTGCCGTGGGAGTACGACCAGAGCAAGGTTAGGCAAGGAGCTATGTTCAAATGCAAGGAGACCGTGCAGGACGCGATCAAATTCTGGGCCTTATCAGTGCGGTGCACATTCAGAGTCGTCAAGTATACCCCATGATCCTAGACATGAAGTGCGACATAGAGGGATGCCTTGACGAGTGTACGCATTTCGGCCTAAGTGGGACACATACTGGAAGTGCTCTATAGTCATCCCTCACACATGTGTCGTCACTGAGTCAATGCAGTCTCACAGGAACTAGTTATCAGGCTTCATCGCCAATCTCATGTACGGTGAGATCATGGATAATCTAGATTTTGAGCCACTGTCCATCATTCAGGCGATTGAGGCAAGGTTCTAGTACACAATCAGCTATGCCAAGGCGTGGAGGGCAAAACAGAAGGCATTGAAATCAAGATTCGGTACGTTCGAGGACTCCTACCACAACCTCCCCGGGCTACTCCGCATCATACAAGACAGGAATCCCGGCACCCATGTCGACATTCAAGATGCCACACATCGGTAGTGGGCTAATAAGAAGGTACTGCAGCTAGCATTCTTCGCCTTTGGTCCATGCATCAATGCAT
This sequence comes from Phyllostachys edulis, assembly GCA_036346405.1. NCBI lineage: Eukaryota > Viridiplantae > Streptophyta > Magnoliopsida > Poales > Poaceae > Phyllostachys > Phyllostachys edulis. The sequence continues at coordinate 58,950,475 of CM070547.1, read as the reverse complement.
TCTGACTACCGTCCTATCTTGTCGTCGATGGTACATTCTCGATGGAAGGTACAAGGGCTAGATATCGATCGCAATAGCGACGGACGGGAACAATCAAGTTCTTCCGTGGCATTCGCTGCTTGAAAGCGAGAATACGGATAGTGGTTGTGGTTCCTAAAGAATTTGAGTATTCATTTGTCTGAGCCATCCAAACGTATGACTCATATATGATCGGCATATGACTGCTTGAGTGTAATAACTCAGCTACAACAAGGAGAGAACGTACCACTTCTATGGGCAGATCTGCAGAGCAGGTGGTGCATGAGGCACTTGGGTGCAAACTTCTACAAACAGTTCCGCAACAAGGACTTGATGAACCCGTTCAAGCGGTACATGCAACCGAACTAGCGGCAGGTTCAAAGCACTCTTGAAGATTTTGAATGAGTAGACCAAGACGCATAGAAGGGAGGCAACGAAAAGGACTGCTCCAAGTGATGACCAGGCCCTCGAAGCATTGCCACGCATTACCTGAGATGCTCCCAGATTGACGAGGAGGACGGGAGCACAGGTGAAATGCTTCTTGGATCGGATTGAGCACGAGCCTAAGGAGAAGTGGTCGCCGCTACATGACATGGATGGTGCTCGATATGGTGTCATGACAACTAATCTAGCCAAGGTGTACAATGGGTCATCTTGGCGCAAGGTGCCTCCCTTTGGTTGGTATTGTGGAGGCAATTCTTGGCAGACTGACGAACTACTTTGTTATGAAGCAACAACGCCGCTCACCATGACAATGATGAGTACTCTACTCCGCCATGGTCACCAAGTACATGGAGGAGAAGAGCAAGAAGGGTGAGATGCACTAGGCATTCAAGATGGGCACAAGCGAGCTTCGCTTTGAGATAATGTGCAGGGATAAAGGACGTCGTGGGACGAACCATAAGAGGGTCACGCACGAGTGCACACTACGCCGTGGTAGTTGCATATGCACTTGCAACAAGCCCCTTCTTCTGCATAGGCCCTGCTCCCATGTCATGGCCGCATGTTCGACGGTAGCGCAGCATCCCGGTCAGTACTTCTCTGACTATTTCACTAAGGAGGCGATGATGTAAACCTGGAGTGGAGAGATGTATAGTTATACCGTGGTTGGTCATTTCACTGGCCATTCGACCTGGGAGCAACTAATCTGGGCCGCAGACATTGATAGGCTCAAGGGAAAGGTTGATCGGCGACAGGTACGGTGCATCAGGAATGACATAGACGAAGCAGAAGTCGGACGTCGTACGAAGAAGTGCTCCATTTGCAGGGAGTTTGGGCACACCTTCAAGAAATGTCCCACGAGAAATCCTCAGGACGAAAGAGACATCGGCACTCCGAACGTTGCCATGGGGACCTCATCCGGTCGCCCGACTCGAGGCAATCCACATGGGGGACGTTGAGGCAGTCCACAGTTGTAATATGTTATTGCCAATGTTCTGAACTATCATTTTGATTAGAAAAAACTAAGTGTTATAATGTTTTACTGAATGTTATGTAATATCAGTGTGATTTGTCGTAGTTTTGATATAAAGTAAGTGTTATGACGTTTTGCTGAATGTTATATAATATCAGTATGATTTGTCGTAGTTTTGATAGTAATGGCAAATTCACATGGTTTCCTTACATAATATGGAGTGCATGTACATGAGCAAGTAATGGCAAGAGGTTATTCCTCGAAGTTCTCCACCGTGTATGAATTCCCGAACGCCTCGTAATATCATTTACCTTCCTACTTACGAATCATTGATACCTGAATCGTCATCGTAAAATTCTTCAGAAATTCACCGTACTAGAACAACATACGATTATCACAAAATGTTATTACGAGTCTAACAGATTTCGTACCGTTGAAAATCTACACAAATCACAAACAGACCAACTAGTTTAGGGTTTAAGTTACCTATCGCCGGTTCATCCATTTTTGTAATTTTTTAGGACGGTTATTTATTTTTTGTAATTATCTTTTAAAATAATATTATTTAAAAAAAATTCCATATTCATCACACCACAAGCCAATAGACCAATAATTAACCTAGGCAGCTTGTAGCTGTACCTATGAATATGGACGTGTAGCCGTCCATGTGCACAGGCACAGGCAGCTACTGACATGCAATGACATGCATCTGCCCGGAAGCTGCAGGAAGGGAGAAGAATCCTCTGTTCCTGGATCAGGTTGCCTCGCTCCTGGCCTCCTCGGCAAAGACCAAAACATAATTGTGGTACATTTCCGCTGCTGCTTAGTGGCAATTTCCTAATTAACTAACCAGTACAACACTAGTTATTATATATTGCCTGAATTTATTAACGAGTCCACATATCAATAAATGGAATCCTAAATCGTATATAAATATTAAATTTTCTTTCACACATATATAAACAGAAACATTAACTCCGCCTATTAAATCACCTGCTACAACGACTACTACCCAAAAATTGAAATTTTGAGCTCATAGATTATTTACCTTTGAAAGTTAAAGTTAATGTCAACTTCCCTCCCCGACGTGCTGCCCATTTTCAACCATTGCCGGCTAACAGGAAAGATGGTTATGCGTCGATGGTCACCTTCTTCCACCCTAAACCCAAGCCACGACTCAGTTCTCACGGCCACAGCCCTAGCCAAGCATATTGCGGCGAGGAGGTGGGAGGCCGGGGGAGGAGACGGTCGCGGCATCGCTGTGGTAAGCGAGGAGGCGGCGACGCTTGCTCAGTTGGCCGGGAGTAGGAGACGACGGTGGCGGCGCACAGGAGGATTAGGATGAAGAGGATGCTGTGCGGTGAACTCGAGAAGGCGGCGCGGCGAGGGAAGCACGCATTCATCTCTGACTCTTCCTTGTGCGCCGTCGTTGCCTCCCCTCCCTCGCCCCTTCCCTCCCTGCTACCTCCTCCTGTCGCCGACGCTACCTCCCTGTGTCGCCGCCTCCTACGCTGTCGGATCCCCTCATCTTCATGCACGCCGCCATTGCAACCTGCGGACTGAGTGCCGGAGGGGGTCGGGATCTCTGAGTCACGAAGCGGCCGGACAGTCAGAGGTGGCGAGTCACGGTGCGAGACGTGAAGGAGTGGGACAACGATGAATTTCGGTGTGTGCATATGAAGAAGAAGTGGTGCGGCGACGATTTAGGTGGTTACGGAAGAAGCAAGGGCATGGATGTGTTCATGAGTCATAGGGGCATGGGGGCGAGATCTTGTCTCTATCAGGTTGGGTCTACATGTTGGTACGTCTCGATAAGGAATTTAAGAGGGGTGAGAGAGGCCAACCGCGAGCATGGAAAAATGAACATCGTCCTATTGCACGGGAGTAATTTTTTTCTTTTATTAGTTTTTATTTGTTAAGACAAGATATATATATAAATGCGCTCTGGACCACTGCTCCTCTGATATATAATTGTGCTCCGGACCACTACTCCTCTATTTTGGTGGGTGTTGGACAAGCGAAGAAAAGAATACTCGTGTATATATGCATGGTGAGTAGTTGCCACTTGCCAGTACACCTGCAGCAGCAGCAGGCGATCGGGGGGCCGGTTTAGGTAGCTCGTCATATCGACAGACAAACAGACAGTGAAAGACCATCGCATTTCGATCTCTCCCATGGCGCCTCCCCACGAAGACCAACACGAAACCAGCAGGTCAGATTATTTATCATCGATCCATCCATCGCAATATCTATGCATCTGTTTGTCTGTTCATATATATATGAACCATCGATCCATCCACCTCTGACGATCGAGTTGCTGCATGCGCGTCTAGTTTCGATCGGTTTCTGATTGATTAATTCCGACTGGTACGTGCTTGCTGTGTTTGTTATTACCTACTCCATTACTATATATACAATTTGCATGCATGCAGCAGCACGGGGTCGCAGCCTCCGGCGGTGGTGACGGTGGACGTGTCGACGGCGGCGAGCGAGCTGCTGCTTCTCACCTCCGCCGGCCAGCAGCTGTACCGCTACCTGGACGTCAGGTCTGCACAATCTCTCTGTTTTTTTGTTTTTTTTTTTTGCGACGAAGTATGTCTATGGAGGATTAATCGAACAAGCAGCTAGCTAGCATAATGGAGTAGTAATGTATTTGTAGGACGGAGGAGGAGATGGGCAAGGGGCATCTGGACAAGTCGCTCAACGTGCCCTACATGTTCATCACACCACAAGGCAAGCCAATAAATAGGCCAACAATTAACCTAGTCAGCTTGTAGCTGTACCTATGCATATGGACGTGTAGCCGTCCAAGTGCACAGGCACAGGCGGTTACTGACATGACATGGCATGACTTGCATCTGCCCGTGGAAGCTGCAGGAAGGGAGAAGAATCCTCTGTTCGTGGACCAGGTTGCCTCGCTCCTGGGCAAAGACCAAAACATAATTGTGGTACATTTCCGCTGCTGCTTAGTGGCAATTCCCTAATTAACTAGCCAGTACAACACTAGTGATCATATATTGCCTGAATTTATTAATGAATTCCATGATGCATGCAGGGGTGTCAGAGCGGCAAGAGGTCCGAGCTAGCATGCATTGATCTCCAAGCAGCAGTAAGTTTGTAATGACTGAGCTCCAGTATCTGCGATTCATTCATTCCTTTCTTCGATTGCAGCAGCGGTCTAGTACAGCACCAACATGCATATGTGTATGGAACATGTGTGAATGATAAACAAAACGCAGGGGTTCAACAAGGTGAAGAACATGGGAGGTGGCTACGCTGCGTGGGTGGGCAATGGATTTCCCGTCCGAATTAACCGGCAGCTGGCCTGATTTGGGAGTGTCAACAGCTCAAGTCCTGGACACGCTATCCAGTCCAGCTCTCTCCACCGCTTGATTCTACTGATATTGTATCCTGCACTGCAGCCACCTTAATTCCTCTACAACATCTTCTGCTCCTCCTGTCCTGCATGTCATGTCAGTCCCGGATAAGAATATGAGATCCCCAATAAAGCGAGTACCCTGCATGTATTACTACTCCAATCCCAGGGCTACTGCTGTGCTATCTGTAATTCTCTATCAAACACCACACATGTATGATATATACAACATGTTGTGGTGCTAATTCACCGAGCACAGCTCGATATATACACATCGTCACGCGCTCTTATCAATCGCATGCTGCAGCTACTTCCGTCTTCACATTGTTTTCTCTCTCTAAAATACAAACACAACACGATGCCAGGATACTGCCATACTTTGTCAATTCCAGCCAATTAATTTTGCAAACTTGTGCAAATGATGGAACCCTTGATAGTTTCTCATAACGATCTGTTTAGCGCCAAGCAAGCAGCAAAAAACAAGACCCAAAGGATTTTTATTCTTTCGACCAAGACAAGTTATGAATTTAATCTTCAAGTAAGTTGTCATCCGCCACAACAGCATGCATGCAGCACAAACTATTGTAACAAAACCAAAAGAACAACTCATACAGAGAGGCTATTTTAGGCAAGAATCGTCAAATGTGCCCTTAAGTTCTGTTGCCAAGAGACGGGGAATACCATCTATCTGGTTAACCGTTGGCACTACGCATTGATCACTTCAAAAACACAGTATCTGTTCAAGATTGCGTCGGGCTTTACCAGTTGCACGACAAATGGTTGAAATCGACAAAACAAAGAGAGCTCACATGGTTAGATCTGCCATTGGTTCTTTCTTTGGTCGTCCCTCGCCACAGCCGGCAGAGGCCGGCCTGAGCTCTTCAAGACAAACAAATGACTACAATAAGTATGACTCAACAACTGTTCGCCCAAATTTCTGCTCGACATCCTTTGGCGTTTCAATCTGCAAAAAAACAGATGTCAACCTTTGAAAAGATTAAGAGGGGCAGATATGTTTTGAGTAATGGGCACGCACTGCGTTTAATGCTATGAAGAGAGCTTTGATAACATTAAGTGGGTTCCTCGATCCAATAATCTGCGATGAAAACATAGAAAAATTACCATCTTGCAAATGCAAAGTGGTTGTGTAAACTATAGCAGAAGCACACCTTTGACTTGACGTTGCTGAAACCAGCTAAATACAGCACAGTTTCAACAGTCCTACCGGCAGCACACATTCCACTTCTCACAGGTCCAGGCCAGAGGTATATCTTAACATACACAAGCAGCAATCATGTACACAAAAGTTTCCACAAAACCACTGATAAATAAGAGGAGTGATTTGATGCTTGGATGTGTTTACCTTTGTTTTCTCGTATTTAGCCTGAATCGCATGAGCAATTGTGTGGTCCTCATATCGCTCCATATAGTGGAGGTTCTGAAAGCATTTCTCGTATGCCTGGAAACAAAAGAAGACATTTCCTTTAAGAGCTGAACTTTTCAGGAGGTATTGAATTCCAACTGAAGCATAAAAGTAGTAACTCAGGTATCAAGCATACGAGAGAAATTTCCATGGCATTACTCAGACGGCCAGACCCAGGATTGAGGATTTTCTATGACTATATTTTGGATACCATGCATACCACCCTATAGGTGGATCATTAAAATTTGTCTTAAGATGAACCAAATACCGTACAATAATATGATCAATTGATTATCCCAGTCTACCAGATTTAGTAATACATCATGCATCAAAAAGAAATATAAAGAATTAAAGATAACTACATTCAACAATTTGAGTTCAAACGGAGCCTAAAATATTCTGAAATGAAAAGGTATATGCACATACTTCACCGTCAGTACCAAGGATCGAAAACCGGTACGGGAAAATCCTTCCGCCGCCAAGAATCGGGTCAAGCGGCCGAAAACCCGGGAAATACCGGATGAAGTTCACGAACCAAGTTTTGAATTTCAAAATTTGAAAACCGGTAACCGGAAAAACCGGCCAAAAAATTGGAGATCAATAGGCTATTCTTAATATCAAACTCCATTTAGTATACCCTCATATCAGCGTTGGTACATGAATTTGTTTTGTTGAACCAACAAATCCTTGATCAAACAGTCATTAAAATGAATCCTGCCAAGTGCTAATTGCTTATACGTCAACAATTGACACAATAGATATCCTTCATGTGAGAATACTATAATTCAACATGCTTTTCATGTCCAAAAAACCACCCAGAACTTGCTAATACAATAATTCAAGCATATTTAGCTCATACAATACGTAATCTAGCACAAAAAGACCTAAACCAACCTATGAAGGGTAAATATTTCACGCGATTCTCGGTCACCCTGCTTCACCAGAATCCGATTCTTGGCGAGAATCGCCGAGATTTTGATCCCGGTCAAGACCACTAATCTTCCCGCATGCACGCACACACAACCCATAGTCATACCCATGGTTGTCAAGTCGCCGCCAAGCGCCGCTTACGCCCAGCGCCTACAGAGACGCTGGAGGATCGACTTCGCTTGGCTGCCAAGGGCGCCAGTCGCCGAGGCGTTATGGGCGTCTACGCATGGCGTATGCAATGGCGCGCCATGTCGGTTTTGAACCTTAGCTGCCGCCACACACACGGGAGCTGCACGCCTTCCTCCGACCTCACTCTCCTCTCCTCGGCCTCCTCACATCAGCCAGCCTCCCCATACAAGCCGTAAGAAGTCACATCTCACCTCCTTCCCGCCGCCACAGGAGAGTGAGGCGGAGGAGCCTGAGCGAGGAGAGTGAGGAGGAATAAGGACTCGGAGCGCATCGGCTGATTTGTGAATCCCTTATTTTGCATAGGCAGCGGGCATTTTGGGCGCTGATTTTCGCTCCAATGTATAACCAGCAATGGATTTTCTGCTCCCATGTATTTATGTATTGATGCTGCTACATGCTAGTTGTACAAATATAGTTGCTACTTAGCTCGCCTTGCCTCGCCAGAGATTACTAGACGCTCACGATTTAGACGCCCTGGCGCCTCTTAGCGCCGTGACAACCTTGGTCATACCGCACTTCGCCCCACGCCAACCCCCAAAAAACCAAGAAAAAGGGAAACAAGCTAGTAATAAAATAGATAACACATCAGCAACTACTATTTGCACACTAAGTGAGGAGTGAGGACAAACAATCATAAACTTAAATCGATAGCAAGATAAAGCACTAGCAAATGAATTGAAGAGGTAATGCTGAACCCAAACATAGGTTTGATAAATTGTTTGGAAAGGCAACGATCCATACCCTCTGAATTGCAATCTTGGCTGTTGGACCTTTAGCTTTTGCAAAACCTACAACACCATGGTAGTTTCCAGTGGCCAACAATGCTGTGAATTTTGCTATTTGGCCTCCCTGAGAAGCAGAATGCAAAATGCAAAATTAGGTAATGAACGTGGGGAAAAGCTATAACTAGTAGTTGTGATCATCCAAACAAAGAGCATTCACCTTTGTAACTTTACATGTCCGATTAACGTCAATGACTTTCACATCAAAACCCTGTGGTGTATAATGACCAAATCTGTTAGTATACAAAATACCGCTAACTAGAGAAAGCCAAGTAGTAGGCAACATGAAGTGAAGAACATCAATGAAAGGCACACCCAGCCATAAGATGACTGCCAGGCCAATCCAATCAACTCCAGTGATAACATCACTTACTTTTCTGTACATAGGTCTCCTCTTTTTGTCGGCCAGGGAGTTCCGCTCCTCCACCAAATCCTTTATTTCCTCTTCTAAAACTCTGCCCTTTTTACCAAATGTATGATCCAGCTCTGCTAACTTCTCCTCGATCTTCTTTTCAATATCATTCAATTTCTCTATGAGCAGATCATCCTTCTCCTTTACTTCATTGAACTCCTCATCTTCTTCCTCGAGGCTTGCCCCTTGGATCATCTGCTTCTCCTTCTCAAAGCCAGCGTTGTCCACTAAATCCCCTGGAGAACCAACCTGTTGGTGCTGAATAACCCCAAAATTCGCGGGGTTGCTGGGGTCATATGCCTCCTTGCACTCCATCAGTCTAACAGCTCGATTCAGCTTCTGGAGGAGAACAAAGCGCTCTTTCCCAGTGGAATCTTTGAGACGATTCATCATGTCCCCAATAACTCTGTACTCCAATGGCAGTTTCAAATGGCGCTCCTCGAATTTGTCGATTTTTGTCATCCATTTGTGAGCATCATCGAGGGTTTCTGTTCAGCAACGCCGTAACGGAAAGAGTTTTAGCATGCCAAGATTCAAGAGACGATGATACAGAGCTAGCGACGGCCATCGACGAACGCGGAATCTAATCTCGCACCGGTCGTTAGGCGCAGCAGAATAAATTGCGCAGCAAGCAATGTACAAATGAATCCACATGGAGGTTTCTCTTTCTCACAGGTAAATGCGGTGGAAACGGGAGGGGGGAAAGTTATACCGGCCTCGGCGAAGGAGCGGAGGAGGTCTGAGTGGCGCTTGCACTTGCGGTCGAACTCGTCGACGCGGCGCTTGATAGCGTCGGGCGTGTAGCGCTCGTCGTCCTCGTCGCTGTCGGAGTCGGTGGGCTCCCAGAAGGAGTCGTCGGCCGCGGCAGCCTCCTTGGCCTTCCGGCGCTCGAGCTTCTCGATGAGCGGCTTGACGCCCAGGAAGTCCTCGTCATCCGAGTCGCCGTCCTCTGCATCGCCCTCCTTGCGGCGCTCCTCGCGCTCCGTGTGGCGCTCGCGCTCCAGCTCGGCGAGCAGGTCGTGCACGACCCGCTCGCTCTGGATCGGCTGGGACCTGGAGGAGGCGAAGTGGCGGCGCGGGGAGATGATCCGCGAGCCCAGTTGGTGGGGAAGCGGGCTGGGGGCGGCGAGGTGGAGGGGACGCAGGGAGAGGAGGCGGGCCCACGCAACGGCGGCGCGGGACCGGGCGGCGGCGGCGGCCATCTCGTCGTGGAGGGACGCGATTCCGCGGGGGAGGGGGGAAGGGTTTGCTTTCGGAATGCGATGCGAATGGTGAGAAGAGAGATGCATGGGCCCGCCCTCCTTCATCAACGGGCTCAATTCATGGAAGCAGATGGATGATGGGCCTGCGCGATCGGGCCCGTCTACCAGCATGCATGATGGGCCTGGCAACCCAATTCCGATGTGGACGAGACGAAGACGACGGAGGAGGAAGAAGGGAACAACCAAACAAGCAAGCTGTCTGTCGAATAGAGCCGAGAGCCATTCCGATTCCGATTTCTAGGGTTTGCTCCGCTCCTCGCCTCTCCCCGATTTTGATTGGATCGGATCGGACTGGACATGATCCCCAACTCCTCCTCCTCCTCCCTCTAGCTACAATTGATTTGAGATCGATCCCCCAAATCTCCATACATACTATGGTGCGCCGCCCATCGCCGCCGCCGCCGTCGTCTTCCTCGCCGATGCTCCACAAGAACCTCCGCGCACTCGGCCCCGGCTTGAATCCCTTCGCTCCCTTCGGCATGGGCAACTACCTGCTCTCTTCCTCCTCTCGCTAATCTCCTCTTCCTCTCTCGCTCGCTCGCTCGCTCGCTACTCGATTCTGCTCTCGTCGGACTGATTCCCCTTTCCTTTCTCGTATTCATCGCTGCTCATCTCTCCTCCTCCCTCACCACCTGTTTCTGCTGGAGGAATCGACTCAAATAGGATCGCATCCATTGCTTTGGATCTGAGGACTTAGCTGTCCTTCTTTGGGGGTGAATTCAAGGAAGAAGGCGGCTTAGACTGAGACTATGGTGCAGTTTCGCAGGTCGCTCAGCATGAGCAGCCGGGTCCGGAGCCGCGATGCCGACGACCGCGGCTGGAACCAGCTCCACGTCGCCTCCCGCAAGGGCGACCTCAAGGAGGTACGTTGCTTGTACCTATGCAATAGTTCATTATGCTTATATCTCCCCTCTCTTCACCTGCAAATTTCTATAGTACAAAACTATAATTTTTTTTTTTACAAAACTAGGCTACCGTGGCCCTTCGAAATGACCCTTAGGCATGACGAAATTGTCTTAGAACAGTGATAGTAACATAGAGAATGGTGATAGAGCCTAGAACAATGCAGAAAGGGACCTAGTGCAGAGAGGGTCCTGTCTCCGAGAATGATGACAGAGCCTAGAACAGTGCAGAGAGGTTCCTGTTGCCTTTTGAAATGGCGACATGACCTCTGTCTATTGAAATGGCGACATGACCTCTGCCTGTATTTTTACAATCTATTTCAGACCACATATTTTGTGAACGAATCACAATGATATTACAAAACATTCAGCACAACGTCATCATATTTTTGTCGATGAATCACATTAATATTACAGAATATTCAGCGCAACTTCTTCACATATTTTGTCGACAAATCACATTGATATTACAAAACATTCATCACAACGTCATTGTTAGAATAGGATTCCTTTGTATTTCCTTATCTGTTTATGGCAACCCCCTATGTACTCCCTATATATATTGCCCATTGGGCCTCTTTAATAGATGCACATAATATTCATAACGTGGTATCAGAGCTAGCGCTCTAACCTATCTTTCATTGCCATCCCGACGCATACGTCGTCCTTCTCGATCTAGCTTATCGTCTTGTGCCACATCCGCTGCCGCTTATCGCCGCATGTTATCGTTGTTTCACGCCACAAGACGACGCCGCCAACAACAGTATTGCCACACGACACCGACTGTCATCAAGCCGTCCGCTGACATCGCCCGAGGATGTTTCCTCTCGCCTAACGCCGCTTATCGATGAAGAGGGTTAACCGACGCCGGACGACACCATCGCTCGACGCCGGCCAGAAGATTTCGCCCGACCTTTGCCGCTGAGACACTCCGACGAACGCCGATTTCCGCCGCCCAGACTCGAGCTCTAACGCCGACGCCATCGAGAAGACACCGGCTTGCCGCGCTTCTGGCGTGGAGGAATAGCTTGGCCGCCACGCTTCTTCCCGCGCGGACGGGAAGAGCTCATCCTCTAGCACCCGCTCCAGCACCCGCATCTTCTTGGCCACCGCCACCGCATGCCGAGGTCAGCCGGGCCGTTCTTAGAGACTCGGGGAACCCTAGTTCCTCGCTATGCGGCGTCTGTTGAGGTGCTCGCCGATTTTAGCTAGCCCAACTCACACGCTCAAAAATAAAAAATAAAAAAAGTACGTTGATCTAACCACAGCGCCGTCCAATGCCGCCTATTAGACTTCGTTGTCTTGGTCGCCGCACCGTCCAGCGCCGCCTACCGATGGCTTCCGTTCCATCAGCTGCGATCCCATTCTCAGGAACAAAGCTTAATGGGACGAACTACAGGTTGTGGTCTTCACTCATGGAGATCACGCTTGGTGGTCTCCGCCTCTGGGGACATGTCATCGCGCCTCGACCTTGTCCGCCATCGCTTATTCAAATTCTCCTCCCGGACATCCTATCAGATCTCCCCGCGGAAGATGAGGCCGCTAAGAAGGAGGTAGAGGCCGTTGCTGCTGCTGATGAGGCCTTTCAATATGCCATAGACGCTTTTGAGCGCTGGTGTGCTGATGAGACCCGTGTTCGAGCTATCCTGGTGGTCAGCGTTGACGACTCCATCCAGCCAGACATTGTTGGTCTACGTGCTACTCGTCAGATCTGGGAGTACTTGCGCGAGTGATACCAGCAGAGGAGCGATGCTCAATTCTTTTCGCTTCAGCATGAGTTGGAGACGCTTCGCCGGAGGACTCTCCGTCGACGACTTCTTCCAAGCTCGCTTTGTCTCTGGCGCCACGGTGGATGAGCCGCTTTTTGCTCGCCAGAGTGTCAAAAAGTCAGAATACGAATCGTGATCGCCGCGCTTTATGACTTCGTCGTCGTCTTCGCCGAGTTTGAGCTGTCGAGGCTCAATTGTTAAGCTGCTTCACCACGGCAAGCGATCCACCGAGACTCTTTCGACGCTTCGGCCGAGGAGCTTCGCGCGAGTTAGCAAAGACGATTTGTTCTGGCTGTGCTTGCTACCCTTCTTCTTTGACTACACCAACGGTTTACGCCCGACTACGATCCCTCCTCAAGTGTCATTTACGCTCTGTTTACGCACCAACGGGGTTCAAGTCAGCGATTATTGCAAGAACTTCGCACGACTACGGCGTTGTGCGGTCGCAGCGAAATAAAGCGCGTGGAGTTGGACACTCAAGAGGCCGCTTCCTCGACAGAGGACAGACTAGCACGCCAGATCTTCTCGGCGAGGTGACTCTGCTCAGCGAGCTTCGCCAGTTTCACGTCGGCCAGCTCTCTCGGCTCGGCGAGTTACGCTAGTCTAGCTCAGACGTCTCCTCCAGGTGCTTCTTGGGTTCTGGATTCTGGTGCCTCTTGCCACATGACACCGGACTCCACATCTCTCACTTCAGTAGGACCTTCTGTTTTTCCTATCTCAGTTCAGACAGCTGACGGTACTCCTCTGTCTGTCAGCAGTCAGGGCACTCTTTTGTCCACTGACTTTTCTGTTCCAGCTGTTCTCATGTTCTCGGCTTACCATGTAGCTTCTATCAGTGGGTCAGCTCACTGATCTCGGCTGTAAGGTTGGTTTTGACTCTCACACCTGTTTTGTTCAGACCGATAAACGAGGGGCGGTATTGGGGCCGCCAGTGCCGTAGGATCGTCGTGGTCTACATTCTTGGCCGCTTCCACCTTTTGTCCACTTCAGTTGCTCCTATCACCTCTACATCAACTGCCACTGCTGCTACCACCTCTGGAGTTTTTGCGCAGTGGCATCATCGTTTAGGTTACTTGTGTGGGTTTTGTCTTTCTTCATTAGTTCATCAGGGTGTTCTTGGACGTGTTCCTGTTGACACGTCCATGTTTTGTCAGGGTTTTAAGCTGGGCAAGCAGCTTCAACTTCCTTATCATTCTAGTGAGTCCTTGTCTTCTCGCCCTTTTGATTTAGTTCATTCGGATGTATGGGGACTGCGCTTATTATCTCTAAAGCGGGCATAAATCTTATGTGATCTTCATTGATGATTATTCCTGCTTTTACATGGATTTTCCTATATCTAATTGTGGTCGGTTTCTTGCGAACTATCGTAGCTTTGCAACGATGGTTCATACTCGCTTGATTCCCCATCCGCTTTTATTTGTGATTCTGTTTGGTGAGTCTTGCTCGGTGCTTTTAGACAGTTTCTTTCTGAGCAAGGCACGCTTTACCAGTCTTCTTGTTCTGGTGCCCATGCTCGGAATGGAGTTGCTGAGCGCAAACATCGTCATCTGATTGAGACTGCCCGCACTCTTTTCCTTGCCTCTCACGTATCACCACAGCTACGGTCGAGGTCATGCAGACGCACAGATATCTCATCAATATCGACCTCCACTGCTCTTAAGGGTGTCAGTCCTATAGAGCGTCTTTACTCTCGAGCCCCCCAGTACACTCACCTCCGTGTTTTTGGTTGTACTTGTTTTGTCCTGCTGCAGCCTCGTGAACGCACTAAACTATCGGCCCAGTCAGTTGAGTGCGTGTTTTTTGGTTATAGTTATGAGCATAAGGGTTATCGTTGTTGGGATCCTTCTGCTCGTCGGATCAGGATTTCACGAGACGTTGTCTTTGACGAATCTCGACCTTTCTTCTATCGAGATTCGGCTCCTCCTGTTTCCATCGTTGAGTCGATTTCATGGTTGTCTCTTTCTGACTCTTCACCTATTTCTCCACTATCAGAGTCTTCCCCTGGTTTGTTTCCAGTGGTTCCTTTTGTACCTCTGTCTCCGGTGTTGCTTCACCGCCTCTGTTCCTGAGCACCACCATCTCGGTACTATGGTGTTCACCACTCCAGGCGTCCTCATCCTTCACCAGCCCCCTCTCCTGGTATCTTGCCGACACCAACATCTGTTCCTCCTGTTGATGCTCCTCATTACGTCCTTTGTGACCGGACATCCCTTCAACCTCCTGATCGTCTTGGATTTGCTCCGATAGCTCATGCTCTCTCTGTCATCGAGCCTAGTTCTTATCGTGAGGTCGCTCCTCATTCGAGTAGTGATTTCGCTATGGCGAGGAGCTTGATGCTCTTCGACGTACAGAGAATTGGGATATTGTACCGACACCTGTGCATGCTCGTCCGATCACGTGCAAGTGGGTGTACAAGATTAAGACCCGGTTTGATGGTACTATCGAGCGCTACAAGGCTCGTCTTGTGGCTCGTGGCTTTCAGCAGGAGTACGGTCGTGACTACGATGAGACTTTTGCCCTTGTTGCCCATATGACCACTGTTCGCACTCTTGTTGCGGTTGTTTCTGTTCGCCGGTGGTCTATCTCTCAGTTGGATGTTAAGAATGCATTTCTTAATGGTGTTTTGCATAAGGAGGTCTACATGCAGGCACCACCTGGGTATTCTGTTCCTGATGGGCACGTCTGTCGTCTTCGTTGTGCTCTTTATGGCCTCAAACAGGTTTCTTCATGCCTGGTTTGCGCGTTTTCCTCGATGATTACTGTTGCCGGTTTCACTGTCAGTTCCCATGATTCTGCTCTTTTTGTCCATATCTCATCTCGAGGTAGGACACTGCTTCTTCTGTATGTTGATGATATGCTCATCACTGGTGATGATTCCTCATTCATCACATATGTGAAGAAGCATCTCAGTGAGGAATTTTTTATGACTGATCTTGGTCCTCTTATGTACTTCCTTGGGATTGAGGTCTCTTCTATGCCTGAGGGCTACTACCTCTCCCAGCAGAAGTATGTCCAGGATCTTCTTGATCAGTCTGGTCTGACTGACACTCGCACCGCTGAGACTCCCTTGGAGCTATCCCTACAACGTCGTGCCACTGATGGTGATCTTCTTGAGGATCCTACTTGATATCGCCATCTTGTTGGGAGTTTGGTGTACCTTATGAGCACTCGTCCTGATATTGCTTATGCTGTTCATATCTTGAGTCAGTTCATGGCTTGTCCTGCCCATCTTCATTACAGTCACCTTCTTTGTGTTCTTCGCTACTTGCGTGGGACTATCTCTCGTCGTTTGTTTTTCCCTAGCTCTACCTCGCTCTGACTTGAGCGTACTCGATGCGACACAGGCTAATGATCATTCGATCTTCGTTCTTTTCACAGATCTTGTGTTTTCTTGGCTCCTCCCCGATTGCACGGAAGACTAAGAAGCGATCGCTGCTTCCGCTCGAGCCTTGAGTGAGTTGAGAGCTATGGTAGCAGTGACAACAGAGGTTACTTGGTTGAAGTGGCTACTTGCAGATTTTGGAGTGTCTGTGATGGGACCTACGACTCTTTTGTCTGACAGTATAGGTGTTATCAGTATTGCTCGGGACCCAGTGAAGCATGAGCTCACCAAGCATATTGGTGTGGATGCTTCATACACTCGCCACAGTGCGGGAGGAGTACTTGCTTTCTGATTTGTGCCATCGAGTTACAGTTCTTGACTTCTTCACGAAGGAACAGACTAAGGCACAATATTTGTATTCTCTCCAAACTCTGTGTGTGTGATCTACCATGAGTTTGAGGGAGGGGGGGGGGGGGTTAGAATAGGATTCCTTTGTTTTTCCTTATCTGTATATGGCAACCCCCTTTGTACTCCCTATATATATTGCCCATTAGACCTCTTGAATAGATGCACACAATATTCATAACAGTCATTACCTAGTTTTTCGATAAATCAAAATGAGATTACAAAGCATTGAGCACCACATATTTTAACAAGATGAACTTTTCACGTGGTCACGACCTCAACATCTGCCTTGTGCCGTTCGGACTGCCGATGTCTCCTTCATCCTGTGGATTTCTCGTAGGACATTTTTGGAAGGTGTGCCTAAACTCCCTGCAAATGGAGCACTTCTTCGTACGGCGACTGGTTTCTACTTCGTCCATATTGTTCTTGATACGCCATACCTGTCGCCGACCAACCTTTCCCTTCAATCTGTCAATGTTCGCGGTCCAAATAAGTTGCTCCCATGTCGGATAGCCAGTGAAATGACCAACTACGCCATAACCATACAGCTATGTACTCCAGGTTTGCATCATCTCCTACTTGTTGAAATAATCAAAGAGGTACTAGTTGGGATGCTGCGCCACCGTTGAACATGTGGCCATGACATGTGAGCAGAGCTTATGCAGAAGAAGAGGCTTATTGCAAATGCATACGCAACTAGCGCGGTGTAGTGTGCACTTGTGGGTAATCCTCTCGCGGTTCGTCCCGCGACATCCTTAATCCCTGCACAGTATCTCGAAGCGAAGCTCCCTTGTGTCCATCTTGAATGCTAGGTGCATCTCACCTTTTTTTGCTTTTCTCTTCCATGTACTTGGTGATCATGGCAGAGTACAGTACTCTGTCATTTGCCATGGCGAACGACGTGTTATTGCTTCTGATAACAAAGCAATTTGTGGTACCGTGGAGAATTGCCTCCACAATACCAACTAAAGTGAGACACCTGGCGCTGTGCATGACCCAATTGTACACCTTGGCTAGATTGGTTCTCATAACACCATATCGAGCATTACCCCTGTCATGTAGCAGCGGCCACTTTTCCTTAGAATCGTGCTCAATCCAGTCCGAGAAGTATTTCACTCATGCCCCCGTTTTCCTCACCGCACTAGGACCATTTGTGGGTAGATGTGGCAATGCTTCGGAGGCCTGGTCAGCGCTTGTAACGTCCTTTTTCGCTGCCTCCCTTCTGTGCATCTGGGTCCGCTCATCCAGAATCTTTCAGAGCGCGTCAAACTTTTGCTGCTGGTTTTGGTTGCACAGCCGCTTGTATAGGTTCATCAAGTACTTGTTGCGGAACTGCTTGTAGAAGTTTGCACCCAAATGCCTCATGCACCACCTGCTCTACAGATCCACTCATGGAAGTGGTTCGTTCTCTCCTTGTTGTAGCTGAGTTATTGCACTCAACATGTCCGCATGCCGATCATGTATGACGCATACGTTAGAACGGCATTGTACAATAGAAATCCTCAAATACTCAGGAGCCACAACCAGCTGTCTGTGTTCTCGCTTTCAACGAATGCGAATGCCGTGGGAAGAACTTGATTGTTCTTGTTTGTCACTATTGCAATCAGTATTTGGCCCTTGTACTTTTCAGTTAGGAATGTGCCATCCACGCACAAGATTGGACGGCAGTGCCAGAATGCTTTGTTGTATGAACCAAAGGCGAAGAATGCTCGCTTCAGTACTCGATTTGGTCGTACTCCCACGGCACACGGGAGCCTTCATTAATGACGAGGTTGTCGAACTGGTATGTGTTCCACTCGGATGGAATCGTCTGCTGTTCCATAGCTTCCTTATCGTCGGATACTTCATCTTCTCACAATGCCATGTAGTTCTGGTCTTCGAGATCCATCCTTTGGACTAGGGCTTTCAGCTCCTCACCCTTAAGCCCACTAGCTTGCCTGACTAAAGGAGCTCCTTCCACAGGATCTTCATCAACAGCATCAGCAACTCCCGGACCTTCAACCATTGTGTGCGCTGCGCTGTGGGTGGAATCTCCGGCTTCTTTTTCAGCATCACCACCCTCTTTTTGTTCAGCCACCGATTTAGGAGTGGGCTTGACATATACTTGGGCCAGAAGGACCAAATCCTACCGTTCTTCCCTCGGCCTGCGTACATATGACTGCCATGACCTTGTTCCCTTGAGCTGCATTAACTCCCAATATGTGTCCTGTGGTGCTCGGTTGATAAGGCAACTCAATCTTAGATTATACACAGTATGATCCAAATTGAATGTGTGGAACAACCACTGTATCACAGCGTTCCATGTACACTGCTCTGGTCTTGTTAGGGTGATAGGGTCACGGTTGTCGATTGGAAATAACGCAAATTAATCCACTCGGGACTCTCAAAAATAGTCATATGACTGTAGTAAATTTTGAAATTGGTGGCATCTGATATATTTGACGTACTGCACAGTAAACAAGATTTTCACGATTAACCATATATCTAAAACTAAACTACCCACTGAAAATGATTATGTACAATATACTACACTACGTAACCGTACATCTAAAACTATATAATCCATTCGGTTAAAAAAATACCTGAAAGGTGGACGATCGGACGGGTAGCGTTTTGCTAGCTTCTCGTCTCCCCTCTACTCCTCTCCCTTCCCTCCCGTTTCTCTTTTTTCTGAATAAAAGTGAGTTATGTCAGAATTTAGGTCTTTTATAGGGTAGATTGTGCCGCCATTTGGACTGGCGAGTCCCTATAACCATTTGAAATGATGGTTTTTCTAAATTTTAATATTAAAAAAATTAGGGACTTGCGGGACCCTTGTCGCCAGTTGGAGTTCTGTCGCTATTTCAACTAGTGATAGAGTCGTGTCGCCATTTCAACTAGCGACAGGGACCTCTCTGCACTGTTCTAGGCTACTGTCGCCATTTGGAACGGCGACAGGACAATTTCGCCATTTGGAACGGTGACAGGACAATTTTGCTATTTCAAATGGCGACAGTAGCCTACTTTGTTTTTTTTTCCGACTATTTATTTTTGTAAATTTATTTTAAAATAATATTATTTTAAAAAAAATCACAAAACCGGACTACCCAATACACCACAGTGCTATTGCTTAGTTGATGTATGTATGACATACCGACTGCATACTGAAATGAACCTACTCATGTATGCTGCTTGCTATTATATTTTATTTCCCAAAGGGAACCAAAAATATTAGTGTGATACAAGGGGAAATACAAGGTCATGTATAGATCGATGTAACCTTTTGAGACATTTGGGCAGCCTCGCGGATTGAAACATACGTTAGTTAACTTGACACACTAATAGAGGGGAACAATCGAGGTGACATGACCAGGACTGTACTATCATAGGAATTTCTTTTGCCGCCTTGTAGCTGTTGAAGCAAGATTATTTTATATATACCCCAGCGGTTTTGGTTGATGAATCAAAACAAAGAGACTTTCCTAAAGTTCCGTCGGGCTTGTATATGTTGAAATTTTGCATCCAGCTTTGCTAGAATGCCCTGTATGGAATTTGAAACATGTGCCTAGCTCGTACGCAAACCTTCATCTGTGACTGGTTAGACATACCGACCATTCTCTTAGGTCCTCCAAAATCCTAATTCTTTTGTCAGCGTCACTTGTGATTGGTTGTACGTACTGATCATTCTGATTTTCATTCCTATGTCTTGTCAATTCTTCCTTGATGGCATGTAATCACTGGCATCAACCAATAAACTAACACTGTTTGGATGAATGTTTAAACTAGATTCAACTATGAAAAGCAACGCTGTGGATTGTTTAGTCTTAATAACGATCTTGATCCTCGATGGTCCATTGGCATGTTCCCAAATTAAGCCCATACCACTTTTTGCGTACGGTCACTCTGGTTTACTTGTTATCAACTAACTGTTCATATTTTTTGCTTAATCATCTCGTGAAATATTAAGCATGATGATTTGTTTCGCTTCTCCCTAGGTGAGACGTCTCCTGGATGAAGGGATGGATGTCAATGCACCTGCATGGGGACCAAAATCACCTGGTGCTACTGCGCTGCATCTGGCTGCTCAGGGGGACATGTAAAAATCATGGATGAACTGCTGGAGCGTGGTGCAAATATTGATGCTCGAACAAAAGGAGCTTGCGGCTGTAAGTTCACATTTTTTTCCTGAGTCGTTGCCTGCATTGTCAGGGTTGTAGAGTTTGTCTATTTGATTTTATTGATAATTGTTCTTCCAGTAGTTTCTATGTTTTAAAAGGAATTTATACTATTGCATGTACGCTATTTTCAGTCTCTGTATTGTTTGGACTGCTGCTATTACTACTAATGTATCTACTTAATTGTCCATTTATCTAGTCTAGTGGCTCAACCGAGGAAGTATTTTATCCAATCATTATAGGAGAATTTTCCCATTCTATCATAGCCACATCTTTGATGTACTTATAAGTATAGTACGGTCTCACTCATTCTTGACCTGAGCGAAATCTGGTTTGGTTATACATTATGTGAATAGTGTATATGGCTTGATTATTATCTGGAATGACCTTCTGCAATACAGTCTTGCATGGAAGATCTGGTTTTGTTATAAATTACGTGAATAGTGTATATGGCTTCATTATTATGTGGAATGACCTGCAATACAACTTGTATGGAAGAAATTATTTCTTGATTCATTTTTCTGCTATCCAACTTCTCTAGCGGTTGACAATTTATTACAGCATGCTTATTACTGTATACTCAGCAGCATAACCTACTTTATCCTCGGAGTCTTACACTTTGTCATTTGGCTTAACTCAGGGACGCCTCTACATATTGCTGCCAAAGAAAGAAACAAGAGGGCTGTCAGGTTTCTGATTGAGAATGGGGCATTCTTGCCCCCTGACATGAATGACCAGAGGTTCAACCCTCCCCTGCATTACTGCTCTGGGTTAGAATGGGCATATGAGATGAAGCGCATGCAAGACGAAAGCGACTCAACTGGCGAAGCTTCTTTCAGCTCAGAGAACTAGAGGAAAGCAATGGCGCCGATAGTCTAATATTGGGTTGAGAGAGTTTCCAGACATGAAAAGGAAAGGTTCCATCCTCTTTTGTGGAACCTGAAAAGAGTTACAGCTAGTTGCATGGTGATACTGGAATTGTATGTTATATTGCTAGAACTGTGATCCTGGAGTTGCTGGTGTGCTGCCCTGTAATTGCATTGTATTCTGCTACATTGATACCATGTACTTTGGTACACACTTTAAAAGAAGAGTAAAGTCCATTACCGATCCTTAAACTTTTTATGCTGTGTCATCCCGGTCTATAGACTTTCAAAGTGTGTCATCTCGGTCCCTAAACACTGTTTGGGTCTCAAATTAGTCCTTAAACTTTTTATGCTGTGTCATCCCGGTCCATAGACTTTCAAAGTGTGCAATTACTGTGCCTAAGCAAGAGGGCTATGTTTGAGACCCAAACAGTGTTTAGGGACCGGGATGACACACTTTGAAAGTCTATGGACCGGGATGACACACTTTGAAAGTCTATGGACCGGGATGACACAGCATAAAAAGTTTAAGGACCGGTAATGGACTTTACTCTTAAAAGAAATACCTTAATGTAGGAACATTCGTCATTAACTAAGTTGTAGTAAATCGTGGTATGGTACGGAAGCTTCGTTCCCTTGTGCTGATGATGTACCCTAGCGCCGCCCTCGAAGCCACCGCCAATCCATCGTTTTTGAGCTCAAGCATCGAGTTGTCGTCGATTTCCACTGCCGTTGGTGTTCCCCGTCCCTCACCGCTGCCTCCGTTGAGATCGCATCATCCAGATCTACACCGCCCGATCGCTGGAGCCTTGATTTCGATGAAGAACGTGTGCCGCCTCCGCTCAAGTCTCGCCACCAGTCAACTCCGTCATTCCCTTGCGTCCGCAGACCACCCGGTGAGATCCCTGTCGCCTCAGCTATCCAATGTGCGCCTCTGTTTGCACTGCCGTGGCCCTAATTGCCGACGATCTTAGGTTCCTGAGCCGCCATCGAGCCTGTGTGTCAGCCACATGTCCGTCGTGTCAGCGCCACCTTAGCCCTAACGCTTATGTGGCAGTCGCGTCAACGTTGAGTCAGCCCACCCTCGTGCCCACACCAGATTTAGTTCCTGGGGACTTGGACCACGGTGAGCCAAGTCGCTGACGTGTGGACCCACATGTCAGTGCACTATGCTGTAGACTCGTGAGTCGTGAGCCATAAACCAGTAGACCAAATTCCATGGACCCAGTCCATAGACCGTGGGTCCCACTTGTCATCCCATTTCCTATTTTTGTTATTTTCTTTTACTTATGAAATTCATTGCTGACGTCATGCTGATGCAATATTTCGGAATTTCCTTTAGGAAGGAAATTCCAAAAATCCGAAATAGTGTTTTCTTTATCTTTTTTTTTTAGATTTAAATCTTTCGAGAGTCCGTTCTTCCTCATACGAACTCCGATTGAGCCCATTCAAGTTTCTAAATTCATCTAAATTCAAGCCCTACCTTCCTGTGATTTGTATTTAATTTTTGGAGTTTATTGAATGCTCTATTTTGTATTTATTTGGGTTTTCGCTTTCGTTTACGAGTAGACGTTGATACTTCGATTTTTTTTATTTAATCCTTTTTAATAATATTTTAAAGGTAACCCCTCGTTAATTTTATTTCCAATTCTAACCCCTTTCGTCACACCACCCACATGGCGTGGGCAAACCGTTTTGTCATGCCACCGATCTCGGCGTGACCAAACATGCCACGCTAGTCCTCGTCCGCGCGTCGTGCCAGCGTGGAGGGCTTGCGTGGCAGTTGTCACACCCTCACTCATGGCGTGACAAGCCTGTCTTATTACACCAACTGAAGTGGCATGACAGTGGCGACTTAGGCGCCACCGCCCACCCAGTTCGTCATTTTTCCCACAAACACTTGTTCCTCCCGAGCCTCCTCTCTCCTCCCCAAATCCCTTATTGCCGCTGCGTATCCCGCAGTCCCCGTCGTCGCCTCCCGCCGGCCCCCTACGCCGGCGTCCTCCCTCTGCCGACCTCCATCCGCGCGCCATCCTCCTCCCCACGTCGGCGTCCTCCCTCTACTGGCCTCCTTCCCATGTCGTCTTCTTCCCCGCGCCAGCGTCCTCCGCTGCGTCAGCCTCCTCCCTGTGGCTCCCTGCTTCCTCCACTGTTAAGGTAATAACCTCTCCCAATAAAATTGTTCAGTATCGAGCCTGAATTAGGCAAGTGCTCTCTTTTCATTAAAAAATACTAATTGTTAGGACATGAATGTTTTACATAAATTAGACACACAAATGAACTCTGCATTGACTCATGGTTATTTTGTATTATCACACTATCAAACATAGAACAAATAATATCTGGATACGTCAAGAAATTTCCAAGTTTCCTACTGTTTCGCAATAACCTATGTGTCCATGGGGAGTAATTATTCAATTATCTCGCTGCCTATGGGACACTTCAAAATAGAGACCATCACAAATTATCCATTCAAAAAAACATCAGAAATATCCGTCCCTCAAATATTATGGCACGTCACAGAACAATCAAAACACTATTTAGATAAATATTTGAAAAAAAATTAGGCACATACTTTTTGTGACGAAACATATTTAGAGCGCACAACTTGAAAAAAAAGATGGAAATCGGAGAGAGAAAATAAGAACAACTGGATGAAGTAAAGTACATCCATAACTCAAACATTGACATCTAGCTAATTTGCATATCTTCCGTACTTCCGAAACATCGAGAGTTGAGAGTATGAATTGCATGCTTTTCCTTTTTTAAAAAACATTGAGATTAGTTATGATGTATACCTTGGAGTAACAGTGTAACAAAAAAGGTTAGGGGCTACTGTAACAGTAATTAGAGTGGATATTTTACATTCCAAATTCATGTTGTTTGAGTTTTTTCAAATAATATTTATTGTATCTAGCAAATAGCACATTAGCACTTATGCTAACCATTGATGTATCTTAAGTCTGTTGAAACAAAGATTAATGTTGTTCTATATCAAAATTATAGTTTACTCCAGTGTACTATAGTGGCTTTCTACATTAGATTTTTTGTTGCATTCTTGTCCTCAACTGCCCAAAGGATCTCTCACCTCATCAACAAAACCAACAATCAAAAGTCAATAGACGACTCATCCTAATCGACAAGTAGGTTGTGATATCAATCAAGTTAGGAGGTTCACTTCTTGTGAGATCTAGTCATAGGATTGCCAAAAGAAAAATCTACTTACTGCCTTTAGTCATACATGTAATGTTTAGTACCACTTACGAGAGTAGTTCGTTCGTATGGCATGTAGTACTGACTTTGCAATGTTTTGTTCGAATTGTCGGATGTAGATGGATAAAGTTATATGTGTTTGTACTGGTGGCCTGTTAGCCAAACGGGTAGTGGTGCGGACTTTGGTGGCATGGAAGTGACTATTCTTGTGTTTCGAGAATCACCAGCTTTTCAAAGTCTTCTGACGAGGATTAAGTCGACTTTTGGATGGGATGAGCGGGGGGTCATTGTTGTAATGCAAGGGTGATATGACGCTGGGTTGAGTTCTAAGGTGCACGCCTTGTTGATGCCAATCTCGTTCGACGATGATTGGGACACGTACAAGGATGTTGTGCTCGTATCTCAGGTTCGATCGTTGGAGGTTGTGGTGGAGAGGACAATCATTGGTGAGGATTTGAGAAAGAAGTTGGATGTGGTTAATGTCAACATGGAGGAACTTGAATCCACTCTCGATCTTTTGCAAGGCCCCCCTAATGGAGGAGCAACCGTCCCAAGTGTTTATTGGCGTCGGTCTTAACAACGATGCCCCCCGTTGGTGGATCAGTCATATGTGCATGTTTCTTTGCCGCACCATGTTAGTGACCCCGTGACTGATTTCAATGGCACTATAATGAAAAATGAGCTTGAGGAGGAGATATTCCAAGATGGAACAACCCGTGACCTTGAGTCCGACGAATGCTGGAGCTCGACCGAAAACGAAACTCCTGCTCCACTTTTCTCCTCTGAGGAAGGCTGGGTTTGTCACATCCTCAACTTAATAAAGAAAATTATTATGCATCTCATGAGCATGCATCATGGTTTTCAAACTTTTGCATAATTTATTGCACTTGGAAAATCTTAAACAAGGGTTAAACCTACACTTTGTAATTCAACTCCAAATGAAAATAGGAACAAAACCCTATGAACATCCCCTGGAAATAATTTATTAAAATGCTATAGTAATTATAATGAATTAATATAATTTTTCCCAAATTTTTGGGATTGGGTTAAACCTTGAGAAAATTCAAACATCATTTAATGACATACACTAAGTTTGAATTTATTATATGCACATTATATCATGAACAGTAGTGTTGAATAATTTTTATGGGCACTAGACCTTCCCAGGAACCCCTGTGATTTATTTCACAATTTTAGGAATTTTATTTCTAATTGTAACACCTTGGTCAAAGTGGTGAAAGCAATTTTAAACTCAATCAAACCCTAACCCAACCACCCTGCACTGTTCCTCGGGCTCGAGTCCAACGCGGCGTAACGACTCAACCCAACCAACTGAGCGCATTGCGTGTGAGCCGTCCGATGGGAGATCCACGGCCCATATCGCGTACCCCTTCATGACAAACTGAGCGCCCCTTTTCTAATCTGTGTCGTCCATATGAAATCCAACGGCTAGCACCGAGTCACTTAAACCCGCTCGCGCGCTCGCGATGAGTCACTGCCACGCCAGGCCCACCTGCCAGCTTTGTCTTCAACCTCCCGTCACCTCGCGCAGGAGAGCTTCGCCACGCGGCCGGGCTTCTCCGACGAGCCCAGAACGGCTCTTCGACGCCGTCAATCCACCGCCCTTCCCAGCCTATCGCATTGCTTCATCACTTGACGTCGCTTCCGTTCCGTCCCTTTCCTGGGGATAACACCCCCTCTTCACCTCGCATTTCCTCACTTCTCCTCTTTTCGGCCGAGGGGAAGGAAGCTCTCCCGTGTGTATCCCTCGGGTGAGTCTCCTCCGCGTGGTAGCCCTCGATTCCATGCTCTATGCCTTGTCCATTTTTGCTCATGCGACCTCCTATTGTTGCTTGTAGCTCCCGGTGCATCTCCGAGCTCTCGGCTCGTTCCAGAGCACGCTCCGCTGGACACCTCCGTGGTTTCTCTATGTCCGGGAGGTATTGTCCTAAACCTAGTGCGTCACTTTGCGCCTTTCCGCTTGTTAATAAAAACCCCTCAACTAATTTGGGTGTTGCACGACAGGGTTTCGTTAATTCGAAGGATTTGTGCTTTCGGACCTAGGACCAACCCTTCAACTCCCACTTGGTTCCGGTAAGCCGTAGCTCAATTCCTTGCTCTTTTAGCATCTTTGCTAGTTCCTTAGCATGTCTCGACCACTCATTTGCCCTCTGGTTCACCAGGTTGAGCTCCTCGCTTGTGCCGTGCCGTCATCTTTGTTTTCTCCGGTGCCGACGCAACTCCGGCCTACCCCGAGCTTCCCTGAGCACCTCCTTAGCTCAGGTAGCTTTCTTTTAGTCTCTAGGACCCTGGCACCCGCTTGGATGTTGCTGCGGAGCTTCACTTAGCTGTTTGCGCATTTGTCGTATGAGTCGCCGCCGCTCAACGCCGGCTAGCCGCCGTTCGGGGCCGGCTCAGATGCCATGAATGCTCTCAGCGGATGCGCAAATACTATTGCGCTTTGCATGCATGTCTCGATCGCCGTCGTAGCGTGAAGCGCCGCGAAGTCGCCGAAACCACCGCGGACTTAATCCGTTGTCGTTCTCAGACCAACACTGTAGCTAGGTCGTTAACAGTTAATGGTGATCATTAGCATTAAGTGCTGTCGTAAAGAAACAAATGAATCACTTACATGCGGGACCCACGTACAGAAAACCAACACGTTAAGTAAAACGCTTGAGCAACTGACGTATGGGCCCAAGGTTTTAAACACGTGCGGTGCATTTAAACCGTCCCTTACACTTGAATCATTATGGACCATTCGATGTAAAAGCAACGGACCAGATCTGTTGGGCCGCTCGGACTGCTCCGAACGCGCCGCAAATCTGGGCCGTACGTTGTGCAATGAACGGTCACGATTGATGGGCTGATCGGACCACCCCTCCGAGCCGCGATTGGTGACCGTTGGATTTAAATCCAACGGCTCACGAGCCTATCTCAGTTTTTCACGCTACCACACAAGCTGTGCAGCACGGCAAAGCAGGCCCACTGGCAGAGGCTGGGGTTAGCACGCGCTCGGTAAGAAAAGTGGTAAATGAATTAGAAAATCTGAAAACGAATTATTTGTACACTGTAAAATATTTGTAACTTCAAAAATGTATAACTAATTCATCTTAACTCCAAAATGGATGAAACCACTTCTGGTAGTTTTCATTTTTGATAAAATTTATATTAAAATTGATTCCAAACATGTCTCTGTAGCAGAGAGTATTATTATGGAAAATGATCCATAAACTTATTATTTTTACAATAGAAAAAGGCTGATAACTTTAAAAATGGATAACTAATTCATAAAAATTCCAAATGAGGTAAACTCAACTATTCTGGTCTTGTAATAATATTCCTTATTTATCCATATAATCCTTATACCCTCCACTGCTCTACAAAATTTGACCTCATAATTAAATTACTCAAAGAGAGCATACTGAAAGCTGAAAATTCAAATCGTAATAACTCTCACAGGCTAAATCCAAATGAAATAATTCTTTCACCTAAATTCATCTAAAATCATGATTTAGCTACTATAGAAAAATCATGCACTTTTGAGCATTTTGGATTTTTGGGTATTTCTCGATGCTTATTCGATATTATATTTATCTAGATACCGAGCCTATCGATATTGACCTTTACGCTACTGAAGAAGAGCAACTGAGTTACCAGCAAGGCAAGCATCATTTAAACTTTCTTTTGCATCATATTTGATCCCAGTTTTGTTAAGTTAGTGCAATGATAATTGCTTGCATGCTATTTTTGATAATGTCGCTATTTTTGTGATGTGTAGTTTAGTTATCTCCTAATTCATTGAGGTTATACTTGAATTATTCCAGTACCACATGCTTAAGTTAGAATGGTTGAAATATATTGTTCGGGTTTGCTTAGCCATGCAAGTCTAGAACCGTTAGTTGATTGTCGGGAATAACCCGATAATTATGGGATAAACACAACTAGCTTTATATGCTTTTGTTTCAGATCTTCGTATCTATTTTATAAGTTAAATTTTGTCATTTTAAATGAGCTTTTGGGTCTGGACAAGTGATGGTTAGTGATGGTGCCTTCGTGCACGAGATTTGGGTAAGTGTTTGCCTTGTCTGGACAATTAAGGACCGAACTCAATGGTATCAACTTGCTGAAAAATACGAAGTCTTGGTTTACTCGGCCGGCATACCATAGGAAGTATGCTATATTCAGAGGCATCTGGAGGCTTACGGGCAAATCAAGTCATGTGGGTAAAGTAGTACACCCCTGCAGGGTATAAATCTATTCGAATAGCCGTGTCTGCATGTTATGGACGCATCGCTTGAGTTTGTGGTCGCTATTGTTAGACTTGGAATTAAAATTGTGGTTATAACTTGGTATTGTCATGAATGGAATGTTCATGTTTGTTGTTGTATCAAAGTGGACAGCCACTTTGTTATTTGGATGATTTATTTGTTATTCAATTTACTACTTATTCACATGCTTTACTTCTACTTCAAATCTGATTTTGAAATGGCACTTGAAAAACTAGTATGTGGGTTGTAAATTGTTGCGTCTCTTCGCAAAACTAAGCCAATATGAGCCATCCTTTGTAATAACCTCTAGCATACTAATTTTTATTTGTGTAAGACTTGCAGTACCTTTGTACTCAACCCGTTGCTACAATTTCAGTGAGGAAGTGTATGAGCCCGTTGAGTTTGTTAGCGCCGATATTGGCGACGCTAATGAGTAATGCTATCATTTAACTCCCAATCGGTTGCCGATGGGTTATGGGGCATACCATGCTGGATATTTTGGTTTATTTACTTGCTTCCGCTGCTACTTAATACTCTTATTCGAATTTGGCCGGTCGGCCGTTTGTAAAGGATGTAAACTTTAACTATCACGTTGTATGTCTTTTGGACTATCTATGTATGTTGTTGTATGGATGTGATTAACGTTGTATGAGAGTATGAGCATATTGGTCGCTGATCTTGGGAGCCAATATGATTGCATACTCGCTGTTCGTGGATTCCTATTTAACTCACTAAGTGTAGTGCTTGACTTGTTGGAGAACCGACAATCATGTAGTGCTTGCAGGGGAGCAGCGCGCATGATCGTCGGGGCTTTAGTTGTAGTCAGGCTTTTCACTAAGATTGAGTTAAGTTGGAATCCATTTACTTGAGTCCTTAGAGTTATGTCCTTAAGACCTTGTTTAGTCTCGGTCTTACGGAGATAACCCGGGGGTCCTCACAGCGTTCTTCGTAGTGTAATGGGTGAGGTCCCATCAGTGCATGCATTCAATGATGTCAGAATGGTTGATAGCGCGGTCTGTGCAAATAGGTTGAAGAGTAGGAATGGCATTGCGGACCCGGAGAATGACATAATACGCAAGAACATGTTGTTTCCAAGCATGGAGAATATGATGATTTGGCTGCAAGAATACTCAGTGCGGCACCATTGTCCATTTGTAGTACAACACTTCGATGTGAACAAGAGGTATACCGTGAGGTGCGAAAGGGGGTGCAGATGGAAGGTGTGGGGTGCAAAACTAGGGATAAGCAATGGAAAATAGCGAATGTGAAGCAGCCTCACTCTTGTGGGACTGCACGAGTGTCTAGGGAGCACCTTCAGGCAACCACTAATTTCATTGCAAGGCGTATTACCAGGTTTGTGGCTGTTGGTCCTGATGTGACCATCACCACCCTCATTAAGGTTATCTTTGGGTTCATTAAGTACCACGTGAAGTACGGGAAAGCATGGAGGGCAAAGCGGAGAGCGATGCAGTTACTGTGGGGTGATTGGAAGGAGGCTTATAGGTTGCTTCCTCGAATCTTAACCGCCATGTAGGCCAAAAATCCGGGCATGGACTTTTATCCATGGCACGGCAATAGAATGGAACCCGACGGAGGCATTATGAAACATGTTCTCGGGCGGGTGTACTAGTCCTTTGGGCGATGCAAAGAGGCCTTCAAGCATTGTAGGTTGTTGATGAGGATCTAATAATCCTTAGTTAATTAACTTTTTTTATCTATAATTGTTATTATAGATAACAATATCCTTATGATAGTATTGAGTATACCCCTTATCATTCATAAGGGAGAAACTTAAGATAATCTGTTGTAAACCCTCCTATGATGACCCTGTATGGTCGTAAGATGTTCTATGACCACCTCATGGTCGTAAGGAGTTCTACGACCACATTATGGTCGTAAGGTGTTCTACGACTAGGTCAATTAAGACCACCCTATAGTCAGCAAAGTCTACAGACATGTGGACTTAATTGACTAGGGAATCTCATACGCTGTGTAGATCAATATAGAGCAGTTAATATACATTATTATCCTCTGGGATAACTGCAAGTACTACACCTCTGTCTCTGATGATAACTGTCAGGCGACGTGGGGTGTCATCCCTCTGACAATAAACTTCCATCAACATGCGTATTACACCAAACGTTGAGGCGCCTCTTGGCCTGGAGTAACTGCCACCCCTTTATACGCTATATAAAGGCAAAAGTCAGGGCAGATGAGGGAGGATGAAAGATCATGGGGAGAAGACATTAGTCATTAGTTTTCTTCCTGATTGTAATCAAGATAGTGAATACAACAACACAGGAGTAGGGTTATTATTCTCTCCGGAGAAAGTCTGAACCTGTCTAAATCCCTGTGTTTTTCTCTGCGTGGTTCTGACTCTAGGAGACCCCCAAATATTTATTCGTAAGATTGATACTAGATCATCAACACATGTCTTATCAGTTGATGCTACATTCCTAACCGAGAAGTACTATGGTGCCTTGATGCTCACCGTGGGTATTGATGCGGAGAACCAACTGATTCTATTAGCATTCGTACTGACAGAGGGTGAGAACAATACAAGCTGGCAATGGTTCATGGATATAGTTCGTCTACGCCACGTTGGGCCTGGACGGGTTGTTTGCATTGTCTCGGACAGGCACCGCGGCATTCTGGACGCTGTCAAGAGCAAGTTTGATGGACACCCGGATGTGCTGCATAGGTGGTGCATACGTCACTTAGCGGCAAATTTCTTTAAGCAATGTAGTAGGAAAGATCTCACAAGAAAGTTTAAGCTGTTGTGCGGATGTTTGGAGAAGAGGGACTTCAATGTCAAGTTGATGGAGCTGAAGGGACTGACCAATGAAAGAGGGAATAAGTGGATGGACGAGGTCTTGCAGCAGAAGACAAAGTGGGCACAGGCATATGATGAAGGTGGTTATAGGTATATTATGAT
This sequence comes from Phyllostachys edulis, assembly GCA_036346405.1. Lineage (NCBI taxonomy): Eukaryota > Viridiplantae > Streptophyta > Magnoliopsida > Poales > Poaceae > Phyllostachys > Phyllostachys edulis. The sequence goes on along the minus strand of CM070547.1, from coordinate 58,918,832 downwards.
GACAACGAACATCTCGGAGGTGTTCAACAATGTTCTTAAGGGCATCCATGTTATGCCAGTATCGGCTATCTTGGAGTACTCATTTAGGAAGACCAACTCATACTTTGTGGATCGTTGGACCTGTGCAAAGGATGCATACAATACCGGCTAGCTGTAACATCCCAAATGTATAATCAGGGTTATTCAAGTATAATTATATGTGTAGAAATTAAAACTTTTTCTCACAACTTGAAAACCCTTACAATCTCATGAAATTCTTGTCCAAGAGTTGTGTAAACCAAGAACACAAAGCTCTTGTTGACCAAAAGTCAAATTCATTTTCCAACTACCTCAAATCTTGTGCCAAACAATTGGAAAGTATCTTCCTTGGTCCTAAAACTGAGGTGGGACCCCTCTGAAAAATACCACAAGTTGTAAAACTAGTTTGATAATTTTGGAGGTAAAATGAATCATTGAACAACCTTAATGAATTTCCTGAGAAAAATGCATTGCATAATAACCTCTGGAAAATTTATGTAATGTTAATCATGTTGTCAGCTAGCTCCAGTTAAAATTTCATCAAATTTGGAGTTCATTTGCTAGCCCAAACAATTCTACAAAGTCTCAGCTGTTTAAAAGTTCAACTTCAAAACCCTCAAGATGTTCCTTGGGCTAGCCACGTTCCCAAAACTGGTCCACCCCAACCCCTTCGGACCTCCTCAACCAACAAGACCTCAAGAGACCTCCTCCTCACCTGGAGGTGTCATGTCCTCCCCACCCCCTTGAGGTCACGACCCTTGGATCTAATATCCACGGTCATGACCTCCCCTCGCCAAACCACCTGAACCTCCCTTGAGGTCCTCGTGACCTCGTGGACCTCCTCGGGTCAACGTGGGCACCAGACCTCCTCCTCCTCTTAACTATCGACCTCCTTTGTACTCACTTGAGGTCGTGGCCGTTGGATTTACATCTAAAGGCCACGACCTCCTCGAAAAACCTCACAAAGAAGGTCCTCCCGCTTGTTGAGGTCATAGCCCTTGGATCCAAGATCCATGGCCCTGACCTCCTCCTCTCGACCTAAACTAAACAAACCTCCCACCTAACCAAGGTCGTAGCCGTTGGATCAGATCCAACAGCTCACGACCTCCCTGCGTTGTCAAGCGCTCACAACCTCCCCCGTCTTTTGTTGTGCACCGTTAGATTAAAATCTACGGTCACGACCTCCTTTTTGTCTCATGCGCACTGAGACCTCCCAACAAGACGTGAGATCGTAGCCCTTAGATCTAAATCTAAAGGCCATGACCTCCCTTGCCTGTTGCGCATCATATCAGACCTCCCCATCAGGTCAGTGCCCTTGGATTTAAATCCAAAGGCCATGACCTCCCCCTCATGTCTTTTTGATCGCGTGCGGTTAAGTCCTCACTGGAGGTCCGCACCGTTGGATGGAGATCCAACGCTTTGGACCTCCTGTCCCTTTTCCTCACGTGCGTTTTCGCGATTAAGGAAATCGGAGGGCCACGACCTCCCTTTCCCAAATCGTGTGGCTGGGACCTCCCCCCCCAGCCACTTAGAACATAACGGTTCAAAAATTGGATCCGATGGTTGCGACCTCCCCAGGTCTTATCCAACGATCACTAAGACCTCCCCTGTTCTTCTCCTTCCTCTGGCGCGCGGCAAACTCGGCGGCGCAATTAATGCGTGTCTGACCTTGGGGTACACTTCAACAGCTCTTTGCTGACCCGCATTTAATGCAGGTCAGCTTTTCGCCCCTCTGGTCAGCTCAAACCTGCCACCATGTCAACTTTACGTCCTGTCCAACTGCCTGGACCATGCCATGGGCCAAGCTCACCATGAGCTTAGCCAGTGGCCTAAAACCTCTTTGCCCTAAGTATAAGAACACCCCCACTGTGCCTTTATCTTCCTTTGCAAGCCTTTGTTCCTTGCTCACTCATCTGTGCTTGTGAACTCTAAGCCGCAGAGCTCCTTGGCCGCCATTGTTGGACTTGAAGTTCCTCGGTGGACAAGGGTCACTGGGGTTTCCCACCTTTCTCCTTGTTTCCATTTGTGCCTTCCCTCTGGGACCAAGTCCTAACTTGATTTGTTGGGCGTTTGCAAGAGGGGGACAAATTGGAGCTCGGAGTGGAGCTTTGGCCGTGGAGCACCTTTCTTCCCCAACTCCAGTCATCACCTCCACGACCTCCCCAGCACCTTAGGACCTCCAGGTACTCCCCCTGTTAGTCCTTTAGCTACTGGCACCGCATGTATGAATGTCGCGGGCTCATTGTTTGAGCATACGCTTGAATGTCGCGCTGAGCTTCATTTTTGCTTTTCGGTTTTGGCCGTCTTTGGTCAATCTTGCCCTCTCGGCTCATGGCGTTCAAAGCCGCCGCCGTTGAGAGGAGGTCCACTGGGTGCGCAACATTATTGTGCACTCAGTGGTACCATTGGACCTCACCGGCAAGGTCTACATCGCCGGTGAGGACCATCCTCTTAAACTCAAGTCTTGTCGGATAGGAATCTGGCGTTATTGCCGTTTTTGGACAAGGATTCATGGAGTTAGTGCACTAATCGGTGCTCGAATCATTGAAATCATGGGCGCGTCTTAACGCCTTAGATCCATCCTTTAATGCATGCATTTAAGACCTCCAGCTGCGCGACCTCCTCGTGGTCCCGCCAAGCATTAATCTCTGTCCAAGCGCGCGCGTCTTGCGAAGTTAGGGCGCTGGTGCAGGGCGTCGCACCTCCTCCGAGGAGATCTGGAGCGTCCAAGACCTCCTTGGCGCAATCTTGGCCGTCCAGACCTCCCTGGAGGTCTGTGACGTTGAGGACCTCCTCTGGGACCTCCTCGAGGTCATCTCACCATGAGGACCTCCCCTTTAGATCTGGTCCGTTCCGGACCTTCCCTTCCATGTTGTGGTCCGTTGGATCTCCCATCTACGGCCACGACCTCCCCTCACCTCGCGCATGTGCGTGGTTAGGAGGTCCAGACCTCTGGACCTCCCATGTGCGTGTATGTTGTTCTCTGGGAGGTCTGAGCCGTTAGATCTGTGATCTGTGGCTCACGACCTCCCATGTCTTCTTGAGTGTTAGAAATGCCAAGAATTCTTAATGATAAACCTAAATAAGGTATAAACTTTAGAATTTCATATCTCTTTCATTCTAATTCCAAATGAGGTCATTCAAATTGTGTTAGCTCTATCTTGAACTTGACTTTAATCCAAAAATGATTGTAAGTTGAGTTCAGCTCCAGAGCGCAGTTTGGGCCATAGGTTTTAAAACTCCTTTTAAATATACACTCAAATTAAGGCTTAACTTGTAAAAGACATAACTAATGCTCTATAGATGATTTTTGAGTGAATCCAAGTTTGTTGGGTTCCTCTAATAATGAACTTACTAGGAAAAATAGTTTTGAACATGTTACTGTTTTCAGAAAGAATAATTATGCATTATAATTTTGTTCAAGTTCTTGTCTTTAAAAATTGTAGAAGTTGCAATGTAACTCCAAAAGAGTTGAAACCACTTCCATTAGTCTTAGAATGTCATTACCTATCTACCATAAAAATTTCATGTCCAGAAGACCCTAGAAAATAATTTATGAACAGTAGCCCTTTTTAATTTAATTTGGATTTTTCTGGCCGAATTGAATTGTTTTGATCATATCTTTTGCATCAAGAATCCAAATCGATTGATTCTTGTTGCTAAATTCATGATAAATCTTTATCTTGCTGCTGTAAAATTTCAAGTCTTTTGGAGAAGGTTTTCTGTTGAGTCCTTTTGAATTCTTTGTTCTTATCGGTTCTTTTTCGCTCTTTTCGTTAGGGTTCGACATTTGTGGTGATCCCGAGAGTGATCCTCAGCAACCAATTGACCACCAGCAACAAGGCAAGCAGTTTGACCATTTCCATCATTGTCCCATTACTTTAAAGCTTAATACTTTGTTTTACTTCTATGTATGCATGCTACTTTGTGTTAAATGTCGCTAGCAAGCCTATAGTTGCATAATCTGTAGGAATTGTTCATCCTCTACTACCTTGAGCCTAGGTTATTTGCTGTGGTGGGAGCTCGTTGGATGAGCTCTTATCACTTAGTAGTTTCGATGCAATTGCTTAGACATGCTTAGTTATCGGTAGAAATGGGCGATCATCGACTTAGTCGATGGTCTTGATCACTCAAAAATGATTATTACTCCTATATGTCCAGCACTTGTGCTTTGATTAATTGTAAAATCAAAACTGAAAATAAAAGATTGATTTAGACTTGGGCATATTGGATGGATGGTGCGGTTTTTGGATGTGGTGGTATGCAGGGTCCCTAAGGACCGAGTACTTGGGTCACTAAGCCAAGCGATTTCACACTAACCACGCGAGGGGCATATGGAACCCTCTTGACTAAGTACTCTAGGAGGTGTTAATTATGAGCGAGTTCGGTTGGTGTGTTTTCAAAAACAAATGTATATGTATAGTGTGGGAGGGAGCATTAGCTTAGGGAAGGTTGTGATGTCTCCTTCTCCCGTGGGTTGTGCAGCTCGTAATTAGCATTCATCCTTTGGAAAGGTCTCGTAGGACTTAGCCGTGCCAGCACACCTTTGGAAGTGTGCGTAAAGGAAAGGCGGTCTGACGTGTGGGTACAGTGGTACACCCTGCAGGGATAAAACTATTCGAATAGCCTCGTCCTAGGTTATGGACATGCTTGGTGAGGTCGTTCAAGACTAGACTACAACCTTTAATTAAAACTTGACATGGTTGGTATGAACGGGGAGTTCATGCTATTGTTGTGGTGACTTGGGTTAGTCACTTCCAGGTTGTTCTTGTTGTTGTTATTATGTTATTATCGCGTTGTTATTTCAACATTTAAAAATGCTTTGTCAAATTGCCTTCAATCTATTATGTTATTGCAAATAAATGTTGCTTTATGCTAAAATGAGTCCAAAGCCTCATCCACTTAAATAAAGCTTGCATGTAGCTATTTATAGTTCTGTTATCTCACACGTAAGTCTTGTGGAGTACTTTATGTACTCATCCGCCGAGGTTGTGGCAATTTTGTGGCTTTTGTTGCAGAGGAAGAAGGAGAGCTCCAAGAGCCTCTCTTTTGTGCTACGTGTTGCGCTTTCTTGACGACTAGCTTGGCGGTCCCACGAGATGCCTAGGGTTAAGGCACACCGATTGGCTTTGTGTTATAGCCATCTTTATGGCACTTTTGCTTCATTGTTATCTTTTGTAATTATCGCTATTTGGCCTAAGGGCCTCTCTTTTGTAATATCTATTCCATATTAATGTTAACTTCTGGTTTGTTGCTTATGTTCTATGTGTTGTATGGAATTGATACATTCTTTTGTTGTGAGGTATGTATACTGCATTCTGGGAAGTATACATCTCTCGAGACCGGGGTTTATTTGGTTGATAATACTAGGGTCAATCGGACGACTAAGTATTATGAGCCTAATAAACGTCGGGGTCTCACAAAAGTTGGTATCAGAGCCGTTATGACCGTAGTAACGCAAGCTTGGTCGTCCTTAGGATATTTTGAAAACCTATTTTCAAAGCATCAAAAGAGGTTTTGAAAGCTTAGGAAATTCTCGGATTTTATTCCTTACCTATCTTAGCTTTCTCTCCTCATCCCACTCTAATTTGAGTTTTAAAAGTTGTTTTCCTCTCTTCCCTTCTACAAAATAGTTGTTATCGATTAACACTGGGTTTTTGGGAGAACCAATGAGATTGGCAAATTGAAGTGTGAGCTGCCCACTACAAGGTTTTGAAGTTCTGGAGTCGGTGATTCGACAAGGAGCTTGGATGTGAAACCTGGATAGCAAGCATCAAATTTCCGGACAGCAGTCTCAAAGGTGTCTAATTAGGATAGATAATGAGAGGTTAATCAACTAAAACTTGTGGGAATAAAAGGGTAAGATGTGATACTAGTTAGCTAAGTATCTAACGCTTATTTCGCTGCATTAACCTTGCTCTTTAGTAGCGTTAACTCTCACCCTACAATCTGATTTTTGATCTTCTCGACCGATTACTCGTTCATTCAATACGGGTTAGTTGAGTTGAGAAGTTGAGCCTTGCGTTTGGTGTTTCTTGGCTGTTTTTAGAGTCTTTTAGAAGCTTTTTAAAGTTTAACTAACCGCTGATTTTGGCTTTCGGTTGGGGTGATATTCCATTCCCCTAGTCGATCGCTTTTGCTTTCTTTAAGGCTTTGTTTTTGGGTCTAGTTGCTAACCAAAAATTCCTTGTAACAGGATGGCCGGACGCACTCGTAGCGGCCAAGGCCAGTCAGCTGGTCCGGACGAGGAGCTTCCTCCTCCTCCGACCATGGCCGAGGTTCTTCTTCAGATCGAGCGCAACCGCGCGGATGACCGGAGAGTTCTACTGGACGTCATCGCGCAACACCACCACACTTACCGGAGCTTGGGATCTGGGCGAGGAATGCCCATCACCGCGTGGAGGACTCGCGGAGTTTCTTCGTACTCAGCCCCTACCTTTTCCCTTGGTCGAGGACCCTTTGGATCTGAGACGATTGGCCGTCTTGTGGAGCGTAAGCGCATCGCGCAGCTGCGAGCACGAGAAGGCGCTGTTCGCATCGCACCACCGGAGGGTGCAGCCTTGTCATGGTGGGAGAGCTTTCTCCCATGCAGCCCGCAGACCACACCGCTCTTGGGAGGAGTTTCTTGCCTTCCGTCGGGCTCACATCCTGCCGGCTTGATGGAGATCAAGAAGGGGAGTTTCTTGCGCTCAAGCAAGGGCGTGCTTCGATCATGGAGTATGTCTACGAGTTCAACCATCTAGCTCGTTATGCTCCGGAGGACGTGGCCACTGATATGGCTAAGCAGGCCAAGTTCAGGCGTGGCTTGTCTGAGGAGCTGAAGGACAAGCTATCCATTGTCGACTTTCCTGATTTTCAGACCTTGGTCGACAAGGCCATCGTCGTGAGCATGCGGCTCGAGAGCTTATGGACTCCATAGCGCAAGTGGGAGGCCCATAAGTCATCCAGGGCCAGTTCCTCCCGTCCCCGCTTCGGGCAGTCTCAGGGGTACCAGTCTCACTCTTCGGCGCCCCCGAGGTCACCTGCCCCTGTTCCTCGTCCTTCGCAGGCCGTGTCTCGATCCACGCACTGCGAAGTCACAGAGCGCCCCATAACCCGGCAGCTGGGGTCACATGTTTCTCATGCAACCAGAAGGGGCATTATGCGAACCAATGCCCTAAGAAGACAGGTGCAGCCCCTCGTCCTAATGGAGGGCGCGGGCAGAGGTGGAGCATCGCAGACCGAAGATCGTCCGCTACCCAAGGCATGGGTAGTGGTCGCGTCAACGCCATCACCACAGAGGAGGCTCGGGGAGGCACCCGACGTCGTGCTAGGTACACTTTCATTAACTCTCATCCCTCCATCGTTTTGTTTGATTCAGAGCATCTCATTCATTGTTTCGAATCTTTTCTTTCTGTTGGAGAGCTTCTTTTCTCTCCATTGTCGGTCCCGCTTCTCATTCGCTCTCTGGTTCGGAGTTGAGGGTGAGGTTGAGTGTAGGGATGTCCTATATCGAGATCGGCGTGGGTTTCTTAGCAAACCTTATCCTTCTCCATTCAGCGAGTCTTGATGTGATTCTTGGCATGGATTGGTTGTCCCAACATGGGGCAAATCGATTGCGCCAGAAGCTCATCTCTATCTAGTCCCTCCGGCGGCGGGTTAAGCTTTTGCCAAAAGGTCGCTAGATCCGCATCTCTTCGGCGCTTGAAGCGAAGCCCGCTCTAGATATTAGCGAAGTCCCAACAGTTTGCGACTTTGTTGATGTCTTTCCCGCTGATCTTCCAGGGATGCCACCCGTTCGTGACCTCGAGTTTGTCATTGAGTTGGCTCCCGGTACCGCCCCTATCTCAAAGAGGCCTTATCGGATGCCACCGAACGAGTTGGTAGAATTGAAGAAGCAGTTAAGTGAGCTGCAAGAGAAGGGTTTCATCCGCCTAGCTCATCTCCTTGGGGTTGTCCAAAGAATCTTCGTAAAGAAGAAGGATTTACTTTCGCATGTGTTTGATTACCGCCCACTTAATGAAGTGACGGTAAAGAACAAGTATCCTTTGCCCGCATCGATGATCTCTTCGATCAATTAACCGAGCTCGAGTTTTCTCCAAGATTGATTTGAGAGTGGGATATCATCGAGTTCGGATTCGACCCGAGGATATTCCAAAGACGGCGTTCTCTACTCGCTCACGGCTTGTACGAGTACCTTTGTCATGTCGTTCGCTTAACCAATGCTCTGCCTTGTTCATGAACCTCATGAATTCGGTATTCATGGAGTATTTGGATAAGTTTGTCGTGGTCTTCATCGATGATATTCTTATCTATTCCAAGAACGATGAGGATCATCTTTGAGCATCTGAAGCTTGTGTTAGGCAAGCTACGTGAGCACCACTATCTGCGAAGTTCAGCAAGTGTGCGTTCGGTTGAAGGAAGTGGCTTTCTTAGGCCATGTTCTTTCAGCGGAGGCGTAGTGTTGATCCTAGCAAGGTCACCGATGTTCTTTCATGGAGTCCGCCCACTTTAGTCACCGTCGCGGAGTTTTCTTGGTTTAGCGGGATATTATCGCGCTTTATCGAGAACTTCTCCAAGATCGCAGCCGATGACGGAGTTGCTCAAGAAGGACAAGAAGTTCACGTGATGCGATGCTTGCATGGCAAGTTTCCATATACTCAAGAAGCGTTTGACCACCGCTCCGTTCTTGTTCTTCCCGATATCCATCGCAGCCGATATCTTTTGCGATGCTTCTCGTCGAGGCCTCGGTTGTGTCCTTATGCAAGAAGGCAAGGTAGTGGCCTATGCATCAAGGCAATTGAGACCTCATGAACTCAACTACCCTACTCATGATTTGGAGTTGGCTTCGTGATTCATGCACTTAAGATTTGGCGACATTACCTAATCGGTGTCGTTGTGAAGTGTATTCGGACCACAAGAGCCTCAAGTACTTGTTCACCCAACCCGACCTGAACCTCGGGCAAAGGAGATGGTTGGAGTTGATCAAGGATTATGATATGGGTATTCACTACCATCCGGCAAGGCTAATGTCGTTCTTGCCGATGCGCTTTAGTCGCAAAGCGCATTGTAATGCCTTAGTGCTCAAGGAGCATTAGCCCTCTCTTCTCGAGGCATTCCAGCGTCTCAACTTGGAGATAGTTGAGCATGGATCTCTCGCTGCCATGGTTGTGCAACCAACCTTGGTGGATCGGATCAAGTCCGCTCAGCAGTCGGATGTTGGAGTGAGCCGCATTAAGGCAAATGTCAAGGCCGGAACAGCCAAGTGCTTTTCTGAGGATGAGCATGGTGTTGTGAGGTTCGGGCAACGCCTTGTGGTTCCAAAGGACATGGAGTTGCGGAATTTAATCCTCCGCAAAGCCCATGATTCGCCTTTATCCATTCATCCCGGGGCCACAAAGATGTATCAAGATCTCCGCCAGAGATTTTGGTGGACCCGAATGAAGAGGGAGATCGCGAAGTTCGTTCTTAGAGTCGGCGTGTGTCGTCGTGTCAAGGCGAGCATCGGCGTCTGCCGGGCTTGACCTTTGCCAATTCCTGAGTGGAAGTGGGATTCGATCGGAATGGATTTTATCACCGGTCTACCCACGTCCCCGAAGAAGAATGATGCCATTTGGGTCGTCATCGATCGATTGACTAAGGTGGCACATTTCCTTCCGTCAAGACTGAACTTGGTAGGTCTTTTGGCGGAACTCTATATCGCCCGCATCGTAAGTTTGCACGGTGTGCCCAAGACGATCGTGTCGGATCGTGGATCCCTTTTCACGTCTCGTTTTTGGCATAGCTTGCAAGAGGCCATGGGCACCCGTCTTACCTTTAGCACGGCATATCATCCCCAAACTGATGGTCAGACCGAGAGGGTCAACCAAGTTTTGGAAGACATGCTTCGTGCTTGTGTCCTTTCATATGGGAAGCATTGGGAGAAATGCTTGCCATTCGCCGAGTTTTCTTATAACAACAGCTTTCAGGCCAGTCTCGGCATGGCACCATTTGAGGCCTTGTACGGGAGAAAGTGTAGGACCCCGTTGAACTGGTCAGAGACCGGTGAGAGACCTCTCTTTGGCGGACTCAATCAATGAGGCCGAGCGCCAAGTCCAAATTATTATTGGCGTTTGCGCACAGCTCAATCGAGCAAAAGAGCTATGCGGATCGCCGTCGGCGTGAGTTACGTTTTGAGCCTAATGACTTTGTTTATCTCAAAGTCTCTCCTTTGAAGGGCCATCAACGTTTGGCGTCAAGGGCAAGTTGGCTCCTCGATATGTCGGTCCCTACCGCATTATCGAGAAGAAGGAGCTGTTGCCTATAAGTTGGAGTTGCCACTGCACTTGAGGGGTACACGATGTTTTCATGTGTCTCGGCTTAAGAAGTGCCTCCGTGTTCCAAGCGAGGAAGCTCCGTTGGAAACTCTCGATGTCCAACCAGATTTGACCTATCGCGAGCACCACTGCTCGTGCTCGATGAGTCCGAACGAAGGACAAGGAATAAGACCATCAAGTTCCTTAAAGTTCAGTGGTCAAACCATTATGAGGATGAGGCTACTTGGGAAAGAGAAGATCGTCTGCGTGCGGACTATCCATCTTTCTTTACCGAGTGAGCCAAATCTCGGGACGAGATTTCTGTAAGGGGGGGAGATTTTGTAACATCCCAAATGTATAATCAGGGTTATTCAAGTATAATTATATGTGTAGAAATTAAAACTTTTTCTCACAACTTGAAAACCCTTACAATCTCATGTAATTCTTGTCCAAGAGTTGTGTAAACCAAGAACACAAAGCTCTTGTTGACCAAAAGTCAAATTCATTTTCCAACTACCTCAAATCTTGTGCCAAACAATTGGAAAGTATCTTCCTTGGTCCTAAAACTGAGGTGGGACCCCTCTGAAAAATACCACAAGTTGTAAAACTAGTTTGATAATTTTTGGAGGTAAAATGAATCATTGAACAACCTTAATGAATTTCCTGAGAAAAATGCATTGCATAATAACCTCTGGAAAATTTATGTAATGTTAATCATGTTGTCAGCTAGCTCCAGTTAAAATTTCATCAAATTTGGAGTTCATTTGCTAGCCCAAACAATTCTACAAAGTCTCAGCTGTTTAAAAGTTCAACTTCAAAAACCTCAGACTGTTCCTTGGGCTAGCCACGTTCCCAAAACTGGTCCAGCCCAACCCCCTTCGGACCTCCTCAACCAGCGCACCTCAGCAGACCTCCTCCTCAGCTGGAGGTGTCATGTCCTCCCCACCCCCCTTGAGGTCACGACCCTTGGATCTAATATCCACGGTCATGACCTCCCCTCGCGCCCAAACCACCCTGAACCTCCCCTTCGAGGTCCTCGTGACCTCGTGGACCTCCTCGGGTCAACGTGGGCACCAGACCTCCTCCTCCTCTTAACTATCAGACCTCCCTTTGTACTCACTTGAGGTCGTAGCCGTTGGATTTACATCTAAAGGCCACGACCTCCTCGGAAAAACCTCACAGCAAGGTCCTCCCGCCTTGTTGAGGTCATAGCCCTTGGATCCAAGATCCATGGCCCTGACCTCCTCCTCTCGACCTAAACTAAACAAACCTCCCACCTAACCAAGGTCGTAGCCGTTGGATCAGATCCAACAGCTCACGACCTCCCTGCGTTGTCAAGCGCTCACAACCTCCCGTCTTTTGTTGTGCACCGTTAGATTAAAATCTACTGTCCACGACCTCCTTTGTCTCATCTTTTGAGACCTCCCAACAAGACGTGAGATCGTAGCCCTTAGATCTAAATCTAAAGGCCATGACCTCCCTTGCTGCATGCGCATCATATCGAGACCTCCCCATCAGGTCAGTGCCCTTGGATTTAAATCCAAAGGCCATGACCTCCCCCTCATGTCTTTTTGATCGCGTGCGGTTAAGTCCTCACTGGAGGTCCGCACCGTTGGATGGAGATCCAACGCTTTGGACCTCCTGTCCCTTTTCCTCACGTGCGTTTTCGCGATTAAGGAAATCGGAGGGCCACGACCTCCCTTTCCCAAATCGTGTGGCTGGGACCTCCCCAGCCACTTAGAACATAACGGTTCAAAAATTGGATCCGATGGTTGCGACCTCCCCAGGTCTTATCCAACGATCACTAAGACCTCCCCTGTTCTTCTCCTTCCTCTGGCGCGGCAAACTCGAAAGGCGGCGCAATTAATGCGTGTCGACCTTGGGGTACACTTCAACAGACTCTTTCTTGACCGCATTTAATCTTGGTCGACTTTTCGCCCTCTCCGTCGCCTCAAACTGCCACCATGTCAACTTTACGTCCTGTCCAACTGCCTGGACCATGCCATGGGCCAAGCTCACCATGAGCTTAGCCGTGGCCTAAAACCTCTTTGCCCTAAGTATAAGAACACCCCATCGTGCCTTTATCTTCCTTTGCAAGCCTTTGTTCCTTGCTCACTCATCTGTGCTTGTGAACTCTAAGCCGCAGAGCTCCTTGGCCGCCATTGTTGGACTTGAAGTTCCTCGGTGGACAAGGGTCACTGGGGTTTCCCACCTTTCTCCTTGTTTCCATTTGTGCCTTCCCTCTGGGACCAAGTCCTAACTTGATTTGTTGGGCGTTTGCGAGAGGGGACAAATTGGAGCTCTGAGTGGAGCTTTGGCCGTGGAGCACCTTTCTTCCCCAACTCCACCATCACCTCCACGACCTCCCGGACCTTAGGACCTCCTGTACTCCCCTGTTAGTCCTTTAGCTGGGCACCCGTGATGTATGAATGTCGCGAGTCTGTTGTTTGAGCATACGCTTGAATGTCGCGAGAGCTTCATTTTTGCTTTTCGGTTTTGGCCGTCTTTGGTCAATCTTGCCCACTCGGCTCATGGCGTTCAAAGCCGTCGCCGCCATTGAGAGGAGGTCCACTGGGTGCGCAACATTATTGTGCACTCAGTGGTACCATTGGACCTCACCGGCAAGGTCTACATCGCCGGTGAGGACCATCCTCTTAAACTCAAGTCTTGTCGGATAGGAACTGCGGCGTTATTGCCGTTTTTCGGACAAGGATTCGCGGAGTTAGTGCACTAATCAGGTGCTCGAATCATTGAAATCATGGGCGCGTCTTAACTGCCTTAGATCCATCCTTTAATGCATGCATTTAAGACCTCCCGCGCGCGCGGACCTCCTCGTGGTCCCGCGCGCATTATCTCTGTCCAAGCAGCGCGCGCTTGAAGTTAGGGCGCTGGTGCAGGGCGTCCGCACCTCCTCCGAGGAGATCTGGAGCGTCCAAGACCTCCTTGGCGCAATCTTGGCCGTCCAGACCTCCCTGGAGGTCTGTGACGTTGAGGACCTCCTCTGGGACCTCCTCGAGGTCATCTCACCATGAGGACCTCCCCTTTAGATCTGGTCCGTTCCGGACCTTCCCTTCCATGTTGTGGTCCGTTGGATCTCCCATCTACGGCCCACGACCTCCCCTCACCTCGCGCATGTGCGTGGTTAGGAGGTCCAGGACCTCTGGACCTCCCATGTGCGTGTATGTTGTTCTCCTGGGAGGTCTGAGCCGTTAGATCTGTGATCTGTGGCTCACGACCTCCCATGTCTTCTTGAGTGTTAGAAATGCCAAGAATTCTTAATGATAAACCTGAAATAAGGTATAAACTTTAGAATTTCATATCTCTTTCATTCTAATTCCAAATGAGGTCATTCAAATTGTGTTAGCTCTATCTTGAACTTGACTTTAATCCAAAAATGATTGTAAGTTGAGTTCAGCTCCAGAGCGCAGTTTGGGCCATAGGTTTTAAAACTCCTTTTAAATATACACTCAAATTAAGGCTTAACTTGTAAAAGACATAACTAATGCTCTATAGATGATTTTTGAGTGAATCCAAGTTTGTTGGGTTCCTCTAATAATGAACTTACTAGGAAAAATAGTTTTGAACATGTTACTGTTTTCAGAAAGAATAATTATGCATTATAATTTTGTTCAAGTTCTTGTCTTTAAAAATTGTAGAAGTTGCAATGTAACTCCAAAAGAGTTGAAACCACTTCCATTAGTCTTAGAATGTCATTACCTATCTACCATAAAAATTTCATGTCCAGAAGACCCCTAGAAAATAATTTATGAACAGTAGCCCTTTTTAATTTAATTTGGATTTTTCTGGCCGAATTGAATTGTTTTGATCATATCTTTTGCATCAAGAATCCAAATCGATTGATTCTTGTTGCTAAATTCATGATAAATCTTTATCTTGCTGCTGTAAAAATTTCAAGTCTTTTGGAGAAGGTTTTCTGTTGAGTCCTTTTGAATTCTTTGTTCTTATCGGTTCTTTTTCGCTCTTTCGTTAGGGTTCGACATTTGTGGTGATCCCGAGAGTGATCCTCAGCAACCAATTGACCACCAGCAACAAGGCAAGCAGTTTGACCATTTCCATCATTGTCCCATTACTTTAAAGCTTAATACTTTGTTTTACTTCTATGTATGCATGCTACTTTGTGTTAAATGTAAGCTAGCAAGCCTATAGTTGCATAATCTGTAGGAATTGTTCATCCTCTACTACCTTGAGCCTAGGTTATTTGCTGTGGTGGGAGCTCGTTGGATGAGCTCTTATCACTTAGTAGTTTCGATGCAATTGCTTAGACATGCTTAGTTATCGGTAGAAATGGGCGATCATTGACTTAGTCGATGGTCTTGATCACTCAAAAATGATTATTACTCCTATATGTCCAGCACTTGTGCTTTGATTAATTGTAAAATCAAAACTGAAAATAAAAGATTGATTTAGACTTGGGCATATTGGATGGATGGTGCGGTTTTTGGATGTGGTGGTATGCCCGGGTCCCTAAGGACCGAGTACTTGGGTCACTAAGCCAGCGATTTCACGTACTAACCACGCGAGGGCATATGGAACCCTCTTGACTAAGTACTCTAGGAGGTGTTAATTATGAGCGAGCTCGGTTGGTGTGTTTTCAAAAACAAATGTATATGTATAGTGTGGGAGGGAGCATTAGCTTCCGGAAGGTTGTGATGTCTCCTTCTCCCGTGGGTTGTGCAGCTCGTAATTAGCATTCATCCTTTGGAAAGGTCTCGTAGGACTTAGCCGTGCAAGACACCTTTGGAAGTGTGCGTAAAGGAAAGGCGATCTCGGCGTGTGGATGCAGTGGTACACCCTGCAGGGATAAAACTATTCGAATAGCCTCGTCCTAGGTTATGGACATGCTTGGTGAGGTCGTTCAAGACTAGACTACAACCTTTAATTAAAACTTGACATGGTTGGTATGAACGGGGAGTTCATGCTATTGTTGTGGTGACTTGGGTTAGTCACTTCGAGTTGTTCTTGTTGTTGTTATTATGTTATTATCGCGTTGTTATTTCAACATTTAAAAATGCTTTGTCAAATTGCCTTCAATCTATTATGTTATTGCAAATAAATGTTGCTTTATGCTAAAATGAGTCCAAAGCCTCATCCACTTAAATAAAGCTTGCATGTAGCTATTTATAGTTCTGTTATCTCACACGTAAGTCTTGCGGAGTACTTTATGTACTCATCACGCCTGGTTGTGGCAATTTTGTGGCTTTTGTTGCAGAGGAAGAAGGAGAGCTCCAAGAGCCTCTCTTTTGTGCTACGTGTTGCGCTTTCTTGACGACTAGCTTGGCGGTCGGTCGATGCCTAGGGTTAAGGCACACCTTGATTGGCTTTGTGTTATAGCCATCTTTATGGCACTTTTGCTTCATTGTTATCTTTTTGTAATTCTCGCTATTTGGCCTAAGGGCCTCTCTTTTGTAATATCTATTCCATATTAATGTTAACTTCGGTTTGTTGCTTATGTTCTATGTGTTGTATGGAATTGATACATTCTTTTGTTGTGAGGTATGTATACTGCATTCTGGGAAGTATACATCTCTCGAGACCGGGGTTTATTTGGTTGATAATACTAGGGTCAATCGGACGACTAAGTATTATGAGCCTAATAAACGTCGGGGTCTCACACTAGCATTCAGGTGCGGTTGTTGCCAAATACCTTGCTATCGTGGAGTAAGAGTCATGCAATCAGAAGGCAAAGGAATACGATCCGACTTTGCATATATACGCCATCAGGACAGCTGGAGGCACATCGATAGGGGGCGAGCGTTATGGTGACCAAAACCATAGAGTGAATCTAACTGTGGGAGATTGTACTTGCATGGTCCCGAATTTACTAGATGTCCCATGCTCTCACATCGTCACCGCCTGTTGTGTGCATAGATGTTATTTTCTGTTTATAGAGGCACTGTCACACCAGGGATTGTGGCGTGACGGACTAGAATGGTCACGCCAGGGATCATTGTAATGTCCCGTTTTTCCTAAGAGTTCTTGCCGTGTTCAAAGCTAAAAGGAACCATTCGATTTATTCGCCTGCTCAAGCTTAACTTGGGATTTTGGAAATTTGGGAGTTTAACCTGAACTAACCAAACCTCAACTAAGTCTTTTGGTTCGTGTTCCTGGTCCTTTTGAGGTTCTCCGGTGCTCTCTGGTTTTAGCTCTCTTTCTATTGCGTGCTATGAGTGCCTTTTGTTTTATCCCTCTCTCTGGACCTCCTCTGTGTACATAGGACCTCTTCTCAGTCCTTTGGATCTCCTCTGTGCTCGTGGGACCTCATTGGAGATTCTTTGGACCTCCTCTGAGTTTGGATCTTCCCATCTCTTTTAATCTAGATCTCCTTTGTTGGTTTGAATCTCTTTAAGGTTTAGACCTCCCTCCCTGTTTGAAATTATCTTTGATTCTGACCTCTTTTCGTTTGGGTCACAACCACCCCGTGGTTCTCTGCACGGGTTTGTGTTTCAAACCCTTTTGTTTTTTGTAGAGTCAAGCTAGGCTTAGTTTGCCCTACGCTGGATCTCCTCCTGCCCAGACCTCCTTTGTAGGTCTAGGACCTCCCCCTTGTTTGTTTGGACCTCCTAGTGTCCTTCAGGACCTCCCTGTATCCTCTAGGACCTCCCCCTTTTTTTGTTTGGACCTCCTCGTGTCCTTCAGGACCTCCCTGTGTCCTCTAGGACCTCCCTCTTGTTTGTTTAGACCTCCCTTGCGTTCGATCGGGTCTTCTGTTTGATCTAGACCTCTATCGCTTGTGTATCGTTCGATTTGCATTGGACAGTCTGATCTTGGTGAGATGTTCGGATGGTCCAAACGTCCCACTCCTCTAGAGCCGTCCGATCCTTATTGGATGGTCCCGATCTGTTGGAGCGTTCGCTCGGTCCGAACGGACCAATTGCCTTGTCCCGTCCGATTGAAATCTAACGGTCCTGCTCCACAGCGTTTTATCTCACGGTCGTGCAGGACCTCCCCTTTGGAGATCTTAACCGTTCAGACCTCTCCTTTGGTAGATCTGACCGTTAAGACCTCCCCTTTTGAGATCTTAACCGTTCAGACCTCCCATTTGATAGATCTGACCGTTAAGACCTCCCTTTTGGAGATCTTAACAGTTCAGACCTCCCCTTTGTTAGATCTGACCGTTAGGACCTCCCCTTTGGAGATCTTAACCATTCAGACCTCCCCTTTGTTAGATCTGACCGTTAGGATCTCCCCTTTGGAGATCTTTACCGTTCAGACCTCCCCTTTGATAGATCTGACCGTTAGGACCTCCCCTTTGGAGATCTTAACCGTTCAGACCTCCCCTTTGTTAGATCTGACCGTTAGGACCTCCCCTTTGGAGATCTTAACCGTTCAGACCTCCCCTTTGTTAGCTCTGACCATTAGGACCTCCCCTTTGGAGATCTTGACCCTCAGACCTGTTGTGAGCTGTGAGCAGGTCTTTTGGACCTCCTGTCCTCAGGACCTCCTCGTGTCTTTTGGACCTCCTGTCCTCAGGACCCCCTCATGTCTTTTGGACCTCCTGTCCTTGGGACCTCCTCGTGTCTTTTGGACCTCCTGCCCTCAAGACCTCCTTGTGGTTAGGACCTCCATTAGAGGTCAGGACCCCTGCTCTTTTGCAAAGACCTCCCTTGCGGCTGAGACCAACCCTTTGTCTAAATTGTTCTTGTAACATCCCAACTGTGTAAATAGGTGTGTGTTTCAAATGTAAGAAAATGTGTAGAAATAAAAACTTTTTCTCACATCTTGAAACTCTTGAACCCACCTAAAATTCTTGTTCAAAAGTTGTGGAGTTCAAAAACCTAAACCTCCTGTGGACTAAAGTCCAACCCTTATTCAACTTGTCACTAATCTTGTGCCAAACCCTTTGGAAATATTTTTCCTTGGTCCTAGAAATGTTGTGGGACCCCTCTGAAAAATATCATAAGTTGTAAAACTTGTTTGATAAATTTTGGAGGTAAATCAAACCCTAAAACAGCCTTTAAGAATTTCTAGAGAAAAATGCATTGCACAAAAACCTCTGGAAATTTTATGAAAGGTTAATCCCAAAGTTAGCAAGCTCCAGTTAAAATTTTATAAATTTTGGAGTTGTTTTGCTATCTCATTTAAATCCCCAAAGTCTCAGCTGTTAAATTCACATTCTGATGGACTGCACTGTTGCTTGGGCTTGAGCCACTTTCCAAAGTGGGTTAAACCCAACCTCATCTCTGGCTCATCAGACCTCCGTTCCCACCTGTGTGAGGTCGTAGCCATTGGATTAAAATCCAACCGCCACGACCTTCGCCGCGGTCAAACACCGCGAGGACCTCCCACCTCATCGAGGTCATAGCCGTTGGATCAAAGATCCATGGCCATGACCTGTAAGACCCTCAAATATTGGAATGTGTCGAATTAAAATTATACCGGTAGTATAATTCTTAATTAAGGAACAGTGTAGGTCCTTTATTAAAAATCATACTAGAAGCATAATCGTAATAAGTAACAGTTCCAATATTCAGGTTCCCGGATATATGTCATGCAATAGTTCCTAGGATTAGTGACTATTGCGCATATATCCTTAAACAACATTGCATCATTCACATACAAGTCATACATTCACATAATTATACATCATTGGATACATCTCAAATTCGGTTGCTACAGTGTCAGGTTTGCTACAGTAACCGAAATAGCTACAGGAACAGATGACCTTGGGTCATCACAAAAATTCAACAGCGGAAGCAAAATAAACGATAAAAACCACCAATGGCCCCATCATCCCGCAGGCTATTGCGTGGAGACTAGAATTAGCATCACTCGTTAGCATCACCCTGATCGGCGCTAACGGGCATCTCATAAAGATAACCATCTTCACCTGCAACAAGAGGTCATAGAACCCTGAGTACGAAAGGTACTCAAAGAAGTCTTCACAAACTAATAAAAGAAAGTGTTTGATAGAACCTATACAAAGGAATAGAATTTTATATGCATAAGGTTATCAATGTAAGCTTAATTGGTTCCATTTTGCATAAAGCGATACTTCTTAACCTACAGTGCTAAGTTTTAACAAGGCAGTTTGAATAAAGCAATTTGGACCAAAACATTAAGTGAACTGAGAACATAATCATAAATAGTGACAATAATTAAATGACAGATCAATATCAAACCATGCATGACATCCATCATGCCGAAATAGTTCCCAAAACCAAATTAGAGCAAAATCTATACAGGTGACATCAATTCAAGTATTCTCCGTAACCGTGGACACGGCTATTCGAATAGTTTTAAACCTTGCAAGGGTGTACATCTTTACCCACATGACTTAGTTAGCAGTAAGCCTCCGGAATAATAACACACCGCCTTTGGTGTGCCGGTAAATAAACTAAGATTTGGTATTTTTCAACAAGTTGACACTATTGAGTTGGATGACCCATGTGAGACTAATCCTGTTAAACAACGATCGATAGCATATATCTAACCGGGCTCACATGTTGTACAGGAATGCCGACCAGTCAATTAAATGCAAACTTGTGTTAGCCACACATATTACACATGATCGGGGCCTCTAAATGCGTACATGCGATGGAACACATCTACGCCCTTACCCTTCTAAGAACATCTGATATTGATATAAGCTCCACATGGCATACGACACGGCCCGAAGACTTAAGCATCTATGCCATATGAAATCAATACACATGCCCTTACTCTCCTGTATCCAACTCAATAATATTAACCCTTTACTTAACCAAACAGCGCCCATACACTACGTGTGGAAGTACGTTGGGGCTTGAATTGGTAGTCAGAGTTCAGTCCTTAATCAACTCAGACAAGACATCCACATTTCCCAATTCTCGTGCACCAAGGCACCATCACTAGCATCCACTTGTCCAGATTTGAATTTAGTTTATCAACAAGATTTAGGATCGTTTCAAATTCAAATAACTGAACAAGAATCAAAAATAAATAAAAGTTATTTGTTGTCCCCAGGTTTGACAAGAGAAGCTTGCCAAACCCTAACGTTCTATGGACTGCATGGCTAAGCAAAAATTGGAAACCAAATATTATCACATCACATACTACCTTAGGTTAAGTGTATGATTCAATTTAAGGTAAGCCACAAGCTCAGGTTATAACTAACTAGGACAGAGCACAAATAGTTTTTAGAAAATTGCATGCAACAGTGTCACTGTATTTTATAACTCTACAGTTTACAAGATTAGGATCAACATGGTGCAGAGAGGAAGCTTGCCTTGATAGTAGTAAATAACCTCTTGCTCAGGTTCTTGTGGTTCAACAAAAGGTTCAACAAACTCAGAAGAACCAGTATCTAAAATCAGAAAAATCCAATAAACACAAGAACTTACAGAGAACAAAATGAAAAAGAATGCATGATCAAAATGATAATGCATGGGTAGCAATATGCTTAAACTATATTTAGTTTATCAAAGATAATAACCCATATGTACCATCTAATGGCATTTACTATCCAGATTTTAAATTTAGCTTATAGCTACAGTATCAGGTTTTTGCCACTAGAACAGAACAGCAACAATAATTCAATTATCTAGCTTAAATCTATACAAATGAAATACTACAGGATATCTAAGTGTATATATACCAGTGCTGCTACCTACTACTCATTTAGGGCCATAAATAGTAATTTAAGACTTTGGGACTTTTGCTGTTTGTTTTGTCGGTTGGACCAAACCACAAAACAGCAAAAGTCTAATTACCATTTTCAGTTAGTTTGAAAAGCTACACAGAGCGATTACTATGAAGGGGAGTAATTAATACCATGACCCATAATTGTTACACTAATGGCTCGGTTCAAATGAAAGAAAAGGGCAGGTAGAGCTTTTGTCGGTTTAGACCAAAATAGCAAAAGGTCTCTACCCAGATTTCGGCTACTTTAGAGTACTACACTAACTAAAGACCCTAAAGGGAAATCAAGGTTATCAGGAGGGTGGTGAATACCATAAGTACTCAACACTAACCCTAACTGCACAGTTAAAAAGGGAAAAAGGAATATAACCCATTTGTCGATTTTTAACCGATAATAACTAAACAGAGAGGAAGCTAACAAAATAAATGAAATGATGACCCTAAAGTTTTGAAGAAATATTACTGGTTATGCTAGGGTTCATCTAGGACTTAAATAGGATAATATACTGGTATGAGAAATCTAAAGTTTTTGAAAACGATATGAAAGACCGAAAAGTTATAAAAACAACTTTTCATTTTAAAGAAGTTTGAAGTATTACATGAACAAGTGAGTGTTGCATGTGGTTTATTGAGGTCCTTAGAAGGCTTACAATAACAAGAAACTAAAGCTAGACTTACCAGTTAGGGTTGATGAAGAAAAGATAAGTTCTTGGTCAAAAGAAAAGATCCGGTGTCCTTTTCTTAGTGCTGACCAAAAAGAAAAAGGTGGAACTAAGAGCTAAAGAATATTAGGCACATTCTTGCTAAGGAAAGATGGAACCCAACTCACCCAGGTGAGGTTTCTCAAGAAGAAGCTTCACAGCTCAAGTTGACAGGGAGCAAAAGTCCTGAGTCCCAACCTACAAGAAACACCCAAAACCACCTTAGTATGAGATTTAGGCAATGCTTGTAGTGGAACAAAGGTAGAAGAACAAGGAGCTTCACTGTGGAGGAAGATAAAGATGGTGAGCTCCCCCTAGTCAACAATGGCAGAAGTCCCATGACTAGGGTTTATATAGTGTACAGAGTTTGTAGAGCAACCGAGAGTTCTCTAGAACCAAAGAGGTGGCACTTAGGATAATTATCAAGAGAAAAATATCCTCCAAAATCACTGTACACTACCACCACTCCGGTCATAACAGTGTCTACGGTGAAAAGCCAGAGAGGAAGCAAAAATGTGTCACTGACACGTGGGTCCCAGAGCTGTTACAGCCATGCACCGCACGCATCAAGTCTCGAAGAACAACAGCCGTCCAATCCTGTTTGAGCGGCTGCGGTGCGGTGGGTAAAATAGGTTGAAACGGTATCGTGAAACGTGGGCCACACGATCTTAATTGGACGGCTACGATTTAGAGAAGCTTCGGGGTGGTCCGAAGGTCACAATTCATGCGAGCCATGCAATTTACCTCGGACGGCCACGATCAAGGGAGTCCTGCAGCGGTCCGAACGGCCCAATTCACAAGAGCCGTTCGATTACGCGTTAACGGCTGTGATCTGATGGACGCTATAGTGGTCCGATCGGCCCACTCAACAGGAGCCGTGCGATCGTAAATCAAGGGTCCAAGATCTCAGCGCGTTTGTGAACTTCGGCCCCTAGGGTTCATCGCCGTCAAATCACAAACCAACGGCCAAGATCGAGGGGACCCCGGATGGTCCGAACGGCACATTGGATAATGCCCATCCGATCAGATTTCAACGGCTGATATCACATGGTGCCGTCGGACGGTCCGAACGGCACATTCCATCAGGTCCGTTCGCACGGAAATGGATGGCTGAGATGAGCTGAGGTTTGACGCGCGTCTTGCGAGGGATGCTGGCCGACTGGCGCACCGGTTGAACTTCGACTCGGCGGGTCGAGTCGCTCTGATGTCTGGTCGGGTTTTAGGCCAAAAGGTTTGACCGGACACTGTTTCAATTTTTTAAAAGGTTTGACCGGGATTTTAAAAATAGCAAATAAATTTGTAAAATCATGAAATTTTGCATAAATGCTACTGGGATGATATTTTCCCCAAATAAATTTGAAACCACTTATTCTTCTTTAGAAATACCTAAATGATTTATTTAGACCAACTAAGGTTTATTTAAAGACAATTATTTTTCTGAAAATCAAAATAATTTCTAAAAATTCAACAAAAATTATTTTTGACCATAATAATTCACCTGGCCTTTAAATAAAATACTTCCCAGTCTTAATACCAACATTGGGTGGTATTTCCTTTTGAAATTTTTGAACAAGATGGAGTTTATAATTAGAAATTTGGGAAAATAGTTTGTAACATGTTGCCTAATTTGCCAAAATGAACAGTGATGCTATGAACAACACCTTATTACTGTACATTAGGGCTGAGGCTGTTACATGACCTCCCCTCGCTATCAAACCACTCAGACCTCCCACCTAGTCGAGGTCGTAATCGTTGGATCAGATCCAACGCCCACGACCTCCCCTGTCCTCTCATCGCTGTCAGATGAAAATCTCGCGGCCTGGACCTCCCCATCCCTTTCTAGTGTTTTGCCCATGGGCCATGACCTCCCTTCTCATCTCGTAGCCGTTGGATAGAAATCCAACCGCCACGACCTCCTTTGCGCTTCGCGCAAGGCCCAGGACCTCCCCTCTTTTGATCAGCACCATTGGATGCAAATCCAACGGTCCTGACCTCCTTGGTGTAATGCGCAGCGCCTTGGACCTCCCCATTTGTTGTGCGCCCTTGGATTGAAATCCAAAGGCCACGACCTCCTCGCTCACAGCGCCCTTGGATTGAGATCCAAAGGCCATGACCTCCACATCCTTTTGGCGATGTCGCTGCAGCCAGAGGTCCTCCCCATCTGGTCCCCGCCCTTGGATTTAGATCCAATGGCGGGACCTCCTAACCCTTTTGCCTTTGCGCCCGCGCAATGGTGATCAATGCTGTCAGACCTCCCGGCCTCGATCCTAGGGCTGTGATCTGAGAGACCATGTGGTCGTGTCTCCTTGAGAGTGATGAGTAATTGACAAAGGTTTTAGGTCAGTCGAGTTTGGTTTGTGTGGTCGGACCTTGTCGCTATGCCGTTCACGTGTTTCGTGAAGTCTTTACGAAATTTGTCGGGAAAATCGGAACGACCGGCGTGCTATGGGCTGTGATGATCGCAGTATGTTGTACCGATTGGTAAATGGCGGTTGAAGAATTCCAGAGAAGTTGTCTTTTCGAGTTCGGTCTTCATTGAAAATCGGACGATCAAGGCAGTTATGGGCGGTATGACCGCGGTTATCTTGTACCGATTGGTAAATGGCGGTTGAAGAATTCGAGAAGTTGTCTTTTTCGAGTTCGGTCTTCATTGAAAATCGAACGGCCGCAGTATTGGGCGGCATCGACCGAGTGCGTTGATCCGTGGTAACATGGCGGTTAAAATACCGATTGTATTGTGAGTTTCGCCATTTTGGTGATTTGAGTTTTGGGATAGGTCATATCCAAGTGTGTTCATGCATATGTGTTGCATATTGCATGTTTGAGCTAACGCTAGGTCAAGTTGTGAAGAACTTGTTCCGGTTTCGTGTTTCTTGTCCGTGTGGTCTGCAGGACGCCGAGTGGAGTCATGGCGAGACACGGTGGATCGGACTAAGCGCGTGGCGCCGAGGTCGAACGGTCGGGATGTGTCAAGACGACGTGGACTCGAGGTGGTTGCGAGGCGGCGAGACAAGGAGCGCGAAGCTTCCTTGGTCTGAAAGGCGAATCGAAATTCGCAAAGTCGCACAAGCGGAGCGGGCTCCGTTGGACTTAGCGGGCGTAACGGGAGGAGACCCGTTAGCCAAGGCTATATAAAGGATTGGAGGGCTGCATGCCCTCTTGAGCACTTGAAAAGGAATTAGGGTTTGCTAGAGTCAAAAGAGTCTTTAGTGGCTGTTTTTGCTTTAGGCTTTAGTGGTTGAGGAGTGTTGGTGGAGGCAAGGGTGCTCCTCGCTTGTCCCCTTCTTGCTTCCCTCCTCAAGAATGGATGAGTGTGTGTTCTTGAGGTTTGAGAGTGGGAGAGGATGAGATGAAAGCTTGTAATCATTCCTCTTGTATCAATCATGTATCTCTCTTCCTCTAGATCAATATGAGATGGTGTTTGTTTCATATTTGAGCTCTCTGTCATTTCTTTCTTCGATGACCTCTTTTGAAGATTTCTTGATTCTTTGTTTCTCTGGTTGTTTCTTGCCCCAATCTACCTTGCTATGGCGTGTGGGAATACATCTAGGGTGATCTAGATCATCAATCATCCACGAGCAAGTGATTAGATCAAGTTTTGTTTTTTGTTCGGTTTTTGAACCCACCTTCGCTCAAATGCAAAAGGATAGGAACCTTGGCATGGATCTCTGAAATCGTTGCTTGGAATAGGTTCCTAATATCTTCGTGAAGGTGTGGTTCAATTTTGGTCAAGTTTGGCCGCGTAGATCAAAAGTTACGTTGATTTTCGCTTTTGAAACCCGAGCGGATTTTGCTGTTCCAGACAATCGGATGAACCGGGCTTAACATCGCGGTTTAGCTGGGATCGCGTACAACCGCCGCTTGTTCATGGTTTGTCTGATCATGTACAACCGCCGCTTGCTCGCGGTTGTACCGATTGTCCCGATTTGTTCGTAACTTCTGCTTTTTGTTTGTCGAAATGGGGGTGAGGTGGATTCAACATAAGACTTCCTCTCAGGCAATCTTTGATCTTCATAGCTCTCATAGCTATTGGAGTGATTTACAAGTTGAATCCATTCTTTGCGAAAAAGATTAGGTGCTCCTATTCACCCCCTCTAGTCGCCTTTCCGGTCCTTCAATTGGTATCGAGCGGTTAGCTCTTTTCAATAGATCTTAACCGTCTCAAGAGCCATGGCGATGGACAAGTACTCAACCAAGTCGCCGCTTTCGATGGCATCGATTACCTTTCGGAAGAGCCGAATGGAGACATACATCCAGCCCGGGGTATGCCATCCGGCGAAGGTCAAGGTTCGATTCATTGTTCTGCCGATGAGAACATCAATGTCGGAACATGGTTGATGTTGAGGCAAATGCAAAGGCAAGGAACATCATCATCCGTGGTTTGAGTCGTAGCGAGTTTGACCGATATCTCACCTATCGTCCGCCCTATTTACATTTGGGTGACCCTCGACGATACCATGAGGGCACCACCAGATCAAGACGGTTCGACAGACCGGCCTTCAAACGAGAATACAACAAATTTGAGATGCTTGTCGGTGAGTCCCTAGATGAGTGCTTCGCACGCTTTCACAAGATCTTGAGCAACCTCCGAGCGGTCGGTCTCACATACCCGACTCGGACAATGCTCGCCGATGCTCACGGACTCGATCTGCGTGTTTGGGAGATGAAAGTGACCACCATCAAAGACACGACAGACCTCTCGACCGACTCTTGATGCTACCGTACTCTACCTCAAGACTCACGAGATTGACGTTGTCTCTCGTCGGTCGAAGTCACAATCGATGGCCTTAGTCACCAATCCCGTTTCTTCTTCCGGCTTTCTTGATTCTTCTTGCGGTTTCTCCTTGCGCTTCTCGTGACATAACCGATGATCGCTTAGAGCAACTTGCGGATGAGCAATTTGCCCTCCTTGCTCGAAGATTCTCTCACGCTTACAAAGGAGGAGGGACAGAAGAGAGGAGGACCCGTGATTTGCTTCGAGTGTGGTGGCCCCAACCACATCCGAGCAAACCGCCCCAAGCCGGAGAAGGGCAAGAACGACTACGGCGGTTCGCAAGAACGACTACACCGACAAGAACAGCAACAAGAAGCCTCCACTCGACGCCCAAAGAAGAAGAAGTTCCGCAACTTTGGCAAAGCCAAGAAGCTCTTCCACAGCGTCCTCACCGCCTTGACGACCTCGACCTCGGCGAGGTGGAGGGATGGAGCGACGATGACGGACGGGTGACCAAGAGCCCAAGGATGGCGGCGACGACTTCTCCCAAGATGTGCTTCATGGCCCTCGGGCGAACTCAATGACAATGGTGTATCTCCGACACGACGAGGTAGATCCCACCTCTGAACAGCTCAATCATGCTTTTCTTAAGCTAGGAGGTTTTCATGCTAAAGCTAAGGCTAGGTGTCTTTGAGTTAGAGAAGGAAATAGATAGATCATCACTAGAGATTATTGCTCTTACATCCGCTCCTTCTAGTGATGATTGTGATACATGCTCTGCTTTCTCAAGTTGATATGGAGAAGTTAAGGACCTCACATGATAGTATGTCCTCCAAACTTGATAGTGTTAAGGTGGAGAATGTTAGTCCCTTGTCGAGTTAGAGTTGAGTAGGATGGTACATTACCCTACTTATTACCGATGAGACTACTTCTCCCACCTCATGTGAGGGTAAGGACATTGTCGCTAGAGGATCTTATGCCATGCTCCTTGATCTGCCCGAGTCTTGTGAAAATTGCAATAACTTGAAGATGAACTTAAACAGGCGGATCATAAAATTGTTGAACTACAAGCTTCTTTACTTGAGCCGATTGTTTCATGCTTGAACTGTCCTAAGTTAATCTAACTTGAACTTGAGGTCGTCTCCAAACAGCTTTCAAGATATGATTGATCATGAAAGGAAGTTGGCTCAGTTTGCTTCTAAGGACCCTGTTAGCTCACCATGCATTAAGTGTAACAAACTAAAATCTGACTTGATTGCTTTGGATGAGAAATGTGTGAAGCTAACTAAGGATCTTCTAGAGAAGTCACATTGTGCTTGCAATATGATTGTGGAGAAGGGAGAGAAGCCCCAGGGTAAGGATGAGACGCTTAGCAACGTGAACCAACTGGCTAGCAGTAGGACTGTCCCTTCAGAGTCGGCTGTGCGTGCACAAGCCATTCTTCCTCTCGCCGGGTTCTTCTTTTGCTCCCTTACCTTCTGCTATCTCTTCTTCCCCTGCTCTTCTTGCACCTCTCTCTTTCGGAGTGTCAAGACTTTATGAACACTCTCGAGAGATTTGTAGGAGGCAAGAAGAAGCTCAATCTTATTCTAGACCAATCTAAGATTTGCAGATTTAATCGTGGTCTAGGATATGACTTCTTTGAGGACATGAGGAAGCATCCACCGCCATGCTCGGACCCATAGCACTGTGTGATCGAGATCGAGCCTGGACCGAGAAAGTCCATTTCAAGTCAGCGGGCTATGTCCAGGGATTTCGACAAGAAGGTAATTTCACATGTCGCTTCTACCTCTCGGAAGGTGAAGTATCACCGCACCTTCGCCGGAAGATGGACACACATCGATCGATGCTTCAGTAGCGCCAAGATCGCGTAGAGACTATGTTGAGTCTCTTAGGCGCATTCGTGGTCGGCCCATCGTGAGTGCACCTAAGACCAACACGAGGTCTAGGCTTGTTTCTTCGATGGGTTTGTGCGAGATCGAGGACTTGGTTTTTCCGAGTTTTCGGTTTCGTCCTCATGTCGCTTTCGACAGGACTTCCGCCGTCCCGAGGGTAGATCTCGTTTTCCCATCGAGATAGCTACCATGGCGTGTTCAAGATGTTGCAGTGTGCTCGACTCGCTCGCAGTAGCGCCGGACCCGAGAACGACTTCGGTCTACTCTTAGACCTTCGCTTTGAGTTACAGAGAGCGTAGGGTAGATAGAGGTCACCGTGCTTGACTACTTCATCGCTTTCGACGTGTTATTCAAGATTGGGTGCCAAAATCATTGTTGATTTATCCCAAGATCGAGACTTTACTCTGCTTGACTCAGTTCGCCGGAAGGGAAGGAGAAGGTTTGGCTTGTAGACTCGGTTGTTCTCGCATATATGACCGAGACTCCGTTGGTTCTCCTCCTAGCCCGCTCCGGTGATGAGACGATCACCTTCGGAGACGCTTCGTGCAGGAGCGCCATCGCCAAAGGTACTGTGCGTATTAATGCTTCTTTTATTCTTAAGGATGTTGCCTTGGTTAGTAAGGCTGCAGACAATTTGCTTTCCGTTTCTCGGCTTACTGATGACGGTTTGAGGTGAGTTTTAAGAAAACAATTGCAAAATTCTTGATTCTTCGTAGTCCGGTTTATGGATTTCTCGTTATGGGAGGATCTTTCGTGCTGATTTTTCCGATTCTTCGGTGATCCTCTCGGTGTTTGGTTGCTTCGAGTCCCGCGATCTCTCTTTACGCATAGGAGACTTGGTCATATTGATTTGACCATTTGACCCGAAAGTTAGCGCCCATGATCTCATTCGTGGTCCGCGAAACTCAAGATGGTCAAAGATCTTGTTTGCACTCCATGCCAAAGACGCGGCAAGATGGTTGCCGCTTCTCATCCTCCGGTCACGATTATTATGACCGATGCACGGACAATTGCTCCACATGGACACAGCTTGGACCAAATCGAGTCAACAAGCAGGAGGGAAGTGGTATGTTCTTGTTGTGGTCGATGACTTCTCGAGGTACTCTTGGGTGTTTTTCTTAGCCTCGAAGGATGAGACATTTACACATTTCCGGGTCTTTTAGTAGGTCGTCTGTTGAGCTCCCGGTGCCTTACGAGCGATCCGCAGATGACAATGGCACGGAGTTCAAGAATTCCTACTTTGAGAGTTTCTGCGGTGAGGCAGTGTAGAGCACCGGTTCTCTTCTCCATCGCCCCTCAAAGAAAATGGCGTTGTGGAGAGGAAGAACCGTACCTTAGTCGAGATGGCCAGACGATGCTTGATGAGTACTCTACACCGAGGAAGTTTTGGGTGAGGCCATTGCGATCGCGTGCCATGTTTCGAATCGAGTTTTCTTCTGCACTCCTACATCGCACTTCTTATGAGTCGAGATACTGCTAAAGCCCAGCGTCTCTCATTTTCGTGTGTTTGGTTGCAAGTGCTTTATCTTGAAGTCTGGAACCTAGACAAGTTCGAGTCACGCCTTCGTGATGGCGGTATCTTTCTAGGCTACTCGACTTCTTGGCGGGCTTATAGGGTCTGAAGGCTGAGTCTAGCAAAATGGTAGAAACACGTGAGGTGACCTTTGACGAGGCCACCCGGGACTAGGCCAGATATCTCGAGTTCTTTAGAGCAGTCCGAGACCATCTTTGTGGATGATGAGGACGAGGAGACGATGGTTGTTTACCCGATCCAGCTCCTCTTCCTCCCCTTGAGATGCCTTCTTCCACGGCACCTCAAGGTGATCGACCCTGCCTTCCGTTCCTCTGGAGCTAGTGGCTCTGTCCCCGCCTCGTCTGCACACGAGGTAGAGGCCACTTCTTCTTCTCATCCAGACCTCCCCGACATATCCGAAAAGTCATCCTTCAGGCGTGATCATTGAGATCTTTTGAGCGTGTTACACGCCTAAAATCCGCTTTTCTCATTTCTCTCCATTCTCGCCTTTGTTGCCTCCTTTGAGCCCAAGGATGTTTGTCACGCTTTTTCGATGAGTCATGGGTCAATGCCATGCATGAGGAGCTAGAAAATTTCGAGAGGAACAAGGTCCAGTCGCTTGTTGAGCCCCCACGAGGCCACAATATCATTGGAACCAAGTGGGTGTTCAAGAACAAGCAGAGCGAGGATGGGGTAATCATCCCAAACAAGGCGAGATTGGTAGCTCGGGGTTTTCCTGTGTTGAGGGTCTAGACTTTGAGGAGACCTTTGCCCTCAGAGCTCGACTTGAAGCCATTAGAATCTCGCTTGCCTTTGCGACTTCTAAGGGTTTCAAGCTTTACCAGATGGACGTGAAGAGTGCCTTCCTCAATGGCCTTATTGAGGAGGAAGTCTCGTCCGACGACCTCTCAGTTTGAGAACCCCAAATACCCTAACCATGTCTTCAAGCTTTCAAACAGATGGACTTAAGCAGTGCTCCCGTGAGCTTGGTATGAGAGGCTTAAGTCCTACTTGATAAGTCATGGTTTTGAGATGGGTAAAGTTGACAAGACCTTGTTCATCCGCCGCTTGGCATGACCTTCGTCTCGTCGGATCTATGTCGATGACATTATCTTTGGCGGCTCTTCCCATACTCTGGTTTCCCAGTTCTCGGATGTCATGAGCACCGAGTTTGAGATGAGCATGATGGGTGAGTTGACATTCTTTCTTGGCTTCCAAATCAAGCAGACTCGGGAGGGTACTTTTCTTCATCAGGCAAGTACACTCGTGATCTCTGAGACAACCGACATGAGTGATGGTAAGCCTGTGTCGACTCCCATGGCTTCTACAGCCTATCTTGATCCAGATGAGGATGGCGAGCCAGTTGATCAAAAGGAGTTTCGCAGCATGATTGGCTCCCTCTTGTACCTCACTGCCTCGAGACCAGACATACATTTTTCTGTGTGTTTGTGCGCTCGTTTCCAGGCTTCTCCTCGCGTTTCACCGCCAAAGGGTGAAGCGCATCTTTCGGTACCTGCGAGCTACCATTGAC
This sequence comes from Phyllostachys edulis, assembly GCA_036346405.1. Classification (NCBI taxonomy): domain Eukaryota; kingdom Viridiplantae; phylum Streptophyta; class Magnoliopsida; order Poales; family Poaceae; genus Phyllostachys; species Phyllostachys edulis. Next base: position 58,887,548 of record CM070547.1, on the reverse strand, counting down.
TATGGTATCTGGTACTCTTCCTCATCCTGTCTTTCCTTGAGAGCCTTTTCGGATGCAGACTTCGCTGGCTGTAGGATAGATAGGAAGAGCACTTCTGGCACCTGCCAATTTCTTGGCACTTCTCTTGTTTCCTGGTCTTCAAGGAAGCAGTCTGGTGTTGCACAGTCCACCGCAGAGGCCGAGTATGTTGCTGCAGCCAGTTGCTGTAGTCAAGTGCTCTGGATGGCTTCGACCCTGCGGGACTTTGGGTTAGTTATCGACAGTGTTCCACTCTTTTGTGATAACACTTCTGCGATTAACATTGCCAAGAACCCAAAGTCAAGATTCCGGACCAAGCACATCGATATTCGCTTCCACTTCCTTAGAGACCATGTAGAGAAGGGCGATATAGTGCTCGGCCAGGAGAGTGACCACCGGTTGGTCGACATTTTCACCAAGCCATTGGATAGTTCGAGGTTTTCACTGCAAGGAGAGCTTGGGGTGGTTTGTCCTTATGGACTCAGAGTGAGGGAGCTTTGGGTTTTATCGTTCTTCTATATTATTTATGCTCTTGCTCCTTGTTTGTTGCATTGCATTTTGGGTGCATTTGGGATTAGTCCTCCTAGCATAGATTAGAGTGCTTCTTTTGTCTAGTTGTTTAGATTTACTGCTCTTATCTTGTGATTCTAGGATGTCGCTTATTAGTGCTACTTATCTCACTAGGTTGAGCTCACTCACTTCTTGTAGGTTCTAGCGAGGGTTGGGCCACCCTCGGCAGACAGTGGCACGTGTTTGCTCCTAGGTGTGTTAAGTGGGCGCTTGATAGTCCTAGAGTCATATGGGGTAGATGAGAGTCATCTGAGCCATAGTATTCTCTATATCTTATCTATGCTTTAAGGATCCATTTGTTTATGTTTTCTTTGCGGCTTCTCGATTTATTGTTTTGGTTCAAGGAGTTCATTTGGGAGCTTCGAGCTTAATATTGAGTTAACTCAACTTGAACTAAAAGTTGCATCTAATGTTGAGGGGAGCTGGATCTTCTCGTGATTTCTAGCATTCTCGCATTGTAATATAACTACATTGAGCCTTGATTATTATCCTGCTATGACATGTTTACAATGCTTTACACCTTGCCATGACTTGTGCTTATTTGCTAGATTTATCATGACTTCATATGTGTAGCCTAGCTTTTGCCATGATAAGTTAATTAAAATTGCTCAACTTAAACTAAAACTTGTCATGTTAGCACTCGAGATTAGTCTTTCTTGAGCTATCCTTTTATGATTCATGCCATGTCAAATAGGTTTGGGTAGAGTGATGAATCTATATTGAGCCTTAGAAAGAGCTGTTTTAGTCTCTTGGTGATGCATGAGTTAGTACAACTTGTTAAAAAAAAGATCTCTTTTGTGCGAAAAACCGATCTCACCAATTCTCTCCTATGAGACGGCTTGCCATTGCACTTGGCATGAACTTAGGGGGAGTTTTGGGTGACCTAGACTATCTTCTTAAGCTTCTCGCTTGGAGTAGTCGCATAAGGCTTGAGACCTAGCACATGATAAAACAAAAATCTGGTTGGAAACCACCATGAATTTCAAAAGAAAATATGTTTCATGTGTTCAATGTGCTTAAAGCCACAAAAAGTATCATGTACTTTAACCAATGTTTCAATCTTGAGCATAGCACTCTATTTGGTCTCAATTTAAGCTTCTTAGTTCCGCTTAGCTTATTGACATGGCCTGCATCATCCTTGGATATCTCTAGCGAGACTTTGCTCATTGATGACTTGACTTGCTCACATAATGTACCTCATTTTCAGATTGTCATCTATGTGTTCTAGCTAGCTTATACATATCTTGTCATGATCTAGATAGCCTTTTTATTAAGTTATGGCTTGGTGTATTACATGTTGGTCATTATGGATAATTCTCATGGCTCAAAATGCTTAAATAAACAAACTTCAGCCATTTTCATCCATTAACATGTCATATTCTCTCTATTGCATCTTGATGCGTTTATTGCCAAAAGGGGGAGAATAGAGAAGAAAAAGTCTGTGGGGAACAGTTTAGAGCTTTGGAGATCAATTTGCTCTTTCAGTTGTTGCTCTTGCGTTCCTTCTGTCGACATGGTCATTAGCTTCATTTCATTTCTTGGACCATGTTGGTTTCTTCAAACTCAAACTCTTCTTAAAAGCTTTTTCTGAGTTTGTCAATATTCTCATCAAGGGGGAGATTGAGAGACCATGTGGTCGTGTCTCCTTGAGAGTGATGAGTAATTGACAAAGGTTTTAGGTCGTCGAGTTTGGTTTGTGTGGTCGGACCTTGTCGTTCTGCCGTTCACGCTGCTGTGAAGTCTTTCGAATCGTCGAAAATCGAACGACGGGCGCATATGGTGATACGACTCAGGCGGTTGTACCGATTGGTAAATGGCGGTTGAAGAATTCCAGAGAAGTTGTCTTTTCGAGTTCGGTCTTCATTGAAAATCTAACGTCAAGCCATATATGGCGGTTGTTATCTGGATTACCGATTGGTAAATGGCGTTGAAGAATTCGAGAAGTTGTCTTTTCGAGTTCGGTCTTCATTGAAAATCGAACGACCGCAGTATTGGAGCCAGACGACCGAGTGCGGTTGATCCGCCGGTAACATGGCGGTTGTACCGATTGTATTGTGAGTTTCGCCATTTTGGTGATTTGAGTTTTGGGATAGGTCATATCCAAGTGTGTTCATGCATATGTGTTGCATATTGCATGTTTGAGCTAACGTTAGGTCAAGTTGTGAAGAACTTGTTCCCTGGTTTCGTGTTTCTTATCTCGTGTGGCCGCAGGACGCCGAGTGGAGTCGTGGCGAGACACGGTGGATCGGACTAGGCGCAGTGGCGCCGAGGTCGAACGGTCGATGATGTCAAGACGACGTGGACTCGAGGTGGTTGCGAGGCGTCGAGACAAGGAGCGCGAAGCTTCCGGAAGGTGCGAAGAAGGCGAATCGGAAATTCGCAGTCGCACAAGCGGAGCGGGCTCCGTTGGACTTAGCGGGCGAACGGGAGGAGACCCGTTAGCCAAGGCTATATAAAGGATTGGAGGGCTGCATGCCCTCTTGAGCACTTGAAAAGGAATTAGGGTTTGCTAGAGTCAAAAGAGTCTTTAGTGGCTGTTTTGCTTTAGGCTTTAGTGGTTGAGGAGTGTTGGTGGAGGCGGTGGGTGCTCCTGCTTGTCCCTTCGTTGCTTCCTCTCCTCAAGAATGGATGAGTGTGTGTTCTTGAGGTTTGAGAGTGGGAGAGGATGAGATGAAAGCTTGTAATCATTCCTCTTGTATCAATCATGTATCTCTCTTCCTCTAGATCAATATGAGATGGTGTTTGTTTCATATTTGAGCTCTCTGTCATTTCTTTCTTCGATGACCTCTTTTTGAAGATTTCTTGATTCTTTGTTTCTCTGGTTGTTTCTTGCCCCAATCTACCTTGCTATGACGTGTGGGAATACATCTAGGGTGATCTAGATCATCAATCATCCACGAGCAAGTGATTAGATCAAGTTTTGTTTTTTGCCCGGTTTTGAACCCACCTTCGTTCAAATGCAAAAGGATAGGAACCTTGGCATGGATCTCTGAAATCGTTGCTTGGAATAGGTTCCTAATATCTTCAGGAAGGTGTGGTTCAATTTTGGTCAAGTTTGGCCGCCAGATCAAAAGTTACGTTGATTTTCGCTTTTGAAACCCGAGCGGATTTTGCTCTGTTCCAGACAATCGGATGAACCGGCTTAACATCTGCGGTTAGACGATCGCGGTACAACCGCCGTTTGTTCATGGGTTATGCCGATCTGCGTACAACCGCCGCTTGTTCGCGAGTTGTACCGATTGTCCCGATTTGTTCGAACTTCTGCTTTTTGTTTGTCGAAATGTGGGGGTGAGGAGTGGATTCAACATAAGACTTCCTCGGCTTAATCTTTGATCTTCATAGCTCTCATAGCTATTGGAGTGATTTACAAGTTGAATCCATTCTTTGCAAAAAGATTAGGTGCTCCTATTCACCCCCCCTCTAGTCGCCTTTCCGGTCCTTCATGATCTCCTCCCATTCACTTAAACTTACCGCTTCAAAATCACATCCGAGGGTCATGACCTCCCCAGGTTCTTATCCAACGGTTGGGAGGCATGCCCTGTTCTTCTCCTAGCTCTGGCGCACATGTGCCATGGCAGTGAGGAGGTCAGTGGCATGTCTTGTCCAACGGCTCTGTGCCTGTGCACATTAAATGCATGTCAGCACCTTTCCGCCCTAGGCCATGCTCTGACGTACCTACCCTGTCCTCTCCGTCTTGTCCAAGCCATGGACCTCGCCATGGGCTAAGCTCACCATGAGCTTAACCCTTGGCTCATGACCTCTTTTTCCCTAGCTATAAGGCCTCCTCGGGTCCTCCCCTTGGCTTCCTTTGCACACCATCGAGCTTTGCCTTGCTCCTGTGCTTGGCCGAGCTTCTCCTCCACAGACCTCCCCCAAATCGACATTGAAGACCTTGGAGCTCCTCGGTGGCACAAGTGTTCCAGTGGCTCTCCTCTCCAGTTCCTTTCTTCAATTTATGCCATTTTCCTCTGTGACCAAAGAGCCTAACTCATTGGGTTGGGACAATTGCAGAGGTGGTCTAAATCGAAGCTTGGAGCTTGGAGCTTGGAGGACTTCCCCTTTTGGCCGTGGAGCACGTTGTCTTCCCCATCACCGGTCCTCCTCTTCTCCGACCTCCTCAGCTCCTTCAGGACCTCCAGGTAATCTTCCTGATAGTCCTTTAGAGCTGGGCACCTGCTTGTATGTCGCCGCGGAGCTCATTTTAGCTACTTGTCTTTTGGCCGTGTTGGCCGTCGTGCTCCTCTCCGGCTTGTCGGCGTTCAAGGCCGCCGCCGCCATTGAGAGGAGGTCCATTGTGTGCGCAACACTATTGCACACTCAATGGTACCCTTGGTTGTCGCCGGTGAGGTCTGCATCGCCAGCGATGACCACTTCTTTGCGATGGAATTTTTGTCGGAACAAGTTCATCCTGCGCGTGTCATTAGGACATGGATTTGGGCAGTAAATTCTCAATCATTGGGAGCATTTACTGCTGTCTTAAGCGCGCCTGGACCTCCTCGTTGTCCCACGCATTTACTCCTTGCCCCCGCGCGCGCGCAAACGTGGGGCTTTGGATCTAGACCGTTCAAGACCTTCCCTCTGGTGAGATCTTGACCATCCAGGACCTCCTCCTTTGGATCTTAGCCGTCCAGACCTCCCCTGGAGGTCTGAGCCGTTGAGACCTCCCCGTGTGAGATCTTAGCCGTTGAGGTCCTCCCTGTACGTGTCAATTGTAGCCGTGTAGGACCTCCCTCGTAAGACCTCCTCCGCGTAGGACCTCCTCGAGGTCATCTCAGCCGTTAAGACCTCCCCGAGTTGATATTAGCTGTTTAGGTCCTCCCTCGGACAATATAAACCATTAAAGTCCTCCCTTGGAAAATCTGGACCGTCCAGGACCTCCCCCGAGAGGTCTTGACGATGTAGATCTTCCTTGGGGAGATCTTGATCGTTTAGACCTTCCTTTGGAAGATCTCACCGCTTCGGAGTCCTCCTCGCTAGATCTGGACCGTCCCGGTCCTCCCTCAATCGTTGTGATCCGTTGGATGCAGCATCAACGGCCACGACCTCCTTTCCAGTTAGCACGCGCGTTGCTGGGAGGACATGGACCGTTGGATCCAAGATCAATGGCCCATGTTCTCTGGGCCTGCGCTAGAGCGCGCGTGCGCGTTTTCTCTGGGAGGTCTTGAGCCGTCAGATCCAGGATCTATGGCTCATGTCCTCCCCCTGCCTTTTGGGTTTTTAGATTATCCAGAGAGCTCTTTTAATTGCAAACTGAAAAAGGTAATAACTTCAAAAATGCATATCTCTTTCATTTTAAATCCAAATGCAGTGATTCCAGTTTTGTTAGCTCTGGTTTAACCTAGGCTCTAATCTAAAATTGGTTATGAGCTCAGTTCAGCTCCAGAGAATGGGTTGGCAAATAGATTTCAAAACTAACTTTAAATGTTTCATTAAAAATTCATTTAACTTGTAAAATGCATAAGTAATTCTCTGTAGTTTATTTTTGAGTGAATCCAACTTTGTTGGCTTCCTCTGTTAATGCACTAAATGTTAGAATAGGATTTAGGCATGTCACTGTTTTCAAAAGCATTGTGGATGCATTTTAGTTGTGCTCATTTTCTTATCTTTGAAAAATTATAGAAAATGCATAATAGCTCCAAATGAGGTGAACTCAATTGTATTATTCATCTCATGAGGTGCTTGTTTTACAGTAAAAATTTCAGTAGCACCACCTTTCTAGAAAATGTTGCCAAACAATTTAATTATGTAAATAGTAGCAGTTTTGATTTTTAGGGCTGAGCAGATTTGTTTTGCTCATATCTTTTGCATTGAGAATCCAAATCAATTGGTTCTTATTGCTAAATTCCCTAAAAATCATCCTCTTGCTGATGTAGAAATTTCAGAGCATTTGGAGTTTGTTTGCTGTGCTGTCTTTGTGGTTTTCATCGTTCTTATGGATTCTTTTCGCCTTTTCGATTAGATGTCGACGAGTGTGTTGATCCCGTGAGTGATCCTCAGCAACATCTTGAGCAAAACCAGCAAGGCAAGTAGTTTGATCATATCCCATTATTGTCCCATTACTTTAAAGTTTAATACTTTGTTTCACTTGTATGTATGCATGCTACTTTGTGTTAAAATATCGATTAGTTGAGCCTATAGATGCATATCCTGTAGGTAAATGTTCATTCTCTACTACTAAGCCTAGGATTATCTTGCTGTGATTTAGAGTTCGATGGATGGACTCTTATCACTTAGTAGTTTACGTTGGTAATGGTTAACAATGCTTAGATGACGGTAGAAATGGGTGGTTGTCGACATTATGTCGATGACCTTGATCACACAAAAATTATTATTCCATTATGTCTATCTTGTGCTTTGTTACTTTGTAAACAAATAAAACGAAAATGAAAACAAAGTTGTTATTGACTTGGGCACAATGGATGTTGGTGTGATTTGTTGGGTGTGAATGGAATGGTGCCTAAGTCCCCAAGGACCGAGTTGCTTGTGTCACTAAGCCAAGTGTTTTTGCGTGCTAACCACACGAGGGGGATATGGGACCTCTCTTGACTAAGTACTTTAGGAGGTGTTAATTATGAGCTGGTCGGTGGGTATGTGTGTGCTATGTGTGGTGTTGGGAGGGGAGCATTAACAGATTGGCCATAGGCTGGTTAATGTGTCCTTATCCCCGTGGGTTGTGGCTCTTAATTAGCATCATCCATTGGAAATGTCTCGTAGGACTTAGCCGTGCCGGCATACCAAAGGAAGTGTGCTAAATCATGTGGCGAAAAGGCGGTCTGGCGTGTGGGTACATTGGTACACCCCTGCAGGGTTAAAACTATTCGAATAGCCTCGTCCTAGGTTATGGACATGCTTGGTAAGGTCGTGCAAGAACTAGACTAAACACTTCATTAAAACTTGATGGGTGGTATGAATTGGGTAATTCATGCTATTGTTGTAGTGACTTGGGGTGAGTCACTTTCAGGTTGTTCTTGTTGTTATTATTATTATTATATCGTTGTTACTTCAACAATTAAAAATGCTTTGTCAAATTGCTTTCAATCTATTACATTATTGCAAATGAAAGCTTGCTTTATGCTAAAATGAGTCCAAAGCCTCATCCACTTAAATAAAGCTTGCATGTAGCTATTTATAGTTCTGTTATACTACACGTCAGTCTTGCGAGTACATCTTTGTACTCATTTGCTTTGCTTATTAACTTTGTTGCAGAGAAGGTAGAGCCCAAAGGGCTTTACTTTTGTGAGATGTGCTGCGGTTGGGAATCTAGCTAGGCGGCTTGGTTGGTTGCCTTGTGGGCTAAAGGCAAACCTTGTGGCTCTCTTTTGTTTATTGCCATCTTATGGTTTTTGCTTCCGCTGTGTCTATCTTTCTAGTTGTATTTGGCCGGTCGGCCCCTTTTGTAATAACTCTATATTATGTATGTCTTTTATTCTAGTCGTGCTTTGGTTCTATGTCTTGGATGGAATTGATGCATGATTTTGTAAAGGGGTGTGTATACTGCATTCTGGGAAGTATACATATCTCGAAGACACAGGTTATTTTGTTTGTAATGCTAGAGTCAATGGATGACTAAGTATTACAAGCTAAATAAACCGGGGTCCTCACAGTTCTCTTGAGGTTGACTGGCCCCACTTGTCAGCCTTGCTCTGTGCACATTTAATGGCTGTTGTGTCACATTAAATGCAGTCACATCTGGGGTACTTCTTTTTATTCTTTTGTGACCTACCCTGTCCTAGCCTTGTCCTAGCTACCACCGATCATTGACACGTTTTTACTCTAACCCTTGTTGTATCTCCAGCAGCTCCGGCTATAAATAGCCAGGGCATGCCTCCCTTTGTCACCTTTTTGCTCTTTCCCAATCTCCTTGCACTTGCCTGGTTCTCTCCACGCTCAGGACCTCCCCAAGGAGCTCCCGAGGCTGTGCTGAGCCTTTGCTTTCTGGTTTTGGCTGAGTTGATTTGAGCTCTTTTCAAGTTTTCTTTTAAGTTCTTTGCTTGGAGTTGGTTGGCTTATTTGGTTCTTTGGCGAACGTTTAGATCCCGCATTTGAGGAGGAGTTCTTGGACCCAGCGGTGTCTACTGAAGGTTCACCACTGCTCAACGAAGACAAGTCACATACCTTTGACCATACTGAGCCCAGCTTTTTAATTGTATTTTGCTTTACTTTATCATGCATGGCTATTTTTATAAGAAATGGTTTGGGGCAGTAGTTATTCTCCTAGTTGACAATATGCCTCCTTGGACAATTATATTCGACATGTTGACATGATCCTCTTGGACGCCTTAAGTTGGGTATTTTAGTTGGCATTGTTTGGTATTGCCAACATGGGACCGTAGGTATATGCTTAGTCTTGCTTGTAGAACCGGGGGTTTTGGGAATCACGTTCCTTCTCTAATAACTTGACTAATGGAACTATGGAATCTGTGGTTGGTGCCACTGTTGAGCAACTATGGTGGGACGCCATAGTTGTGTTGATTGTGGTGCGAGACCACGTTGTTAAAATCTTGCGTGCCAAGACCGGGAGGTCTTCGGCTAGGTGAACCCAAAGTGCTTTCTTGCTCGGGCAAGTGATCGTGCAGTAAAGGGGGTGCTCTTAGCACAATGGGTTGTGGAAGCCTTGCCTGAGTAGCAATTAAGGACTTAACTTTGTGTTCTGTTGATCTGGGCCTCTAAGTGCAACCACAAGATCATTTTATGGGGATGGTCTGGGCCGAGTAATTAGTGATGTCTTGACCCGGTTCTGTTGTGGTGGTGCGTGCTAATTCGCATGGCGCAAGAGGGGGCCAGGTTCCTTTTACAGGATGGCGAAACCTTAGCGGGCAGGTTAGGTCAGGACAAAGCTTTGTAAAGGCCTTGTCGCGCTCTCTAGACTGCTCACCTTCGGAAGTGAGTAAGGGTTTCGACGGGAACCCGCCCCGCTAGAGAGGTCGTGAATTGTGGGTAAAGTTGTACACCTCTGCAGAGTATCAATCTATTCGAATAGCCAAGTCCTTGGTCATGGACATGCCCGGTAAAAATGCTGCAAGGGGTAGACTTCTCAAAAATTGGTGTTCCATGGCTGGTTTGGGATGTCTACAGGTACTCTGGGTGGCTCCGAGTGCTTGTGACGTCCTTGGTTGGTCGTGGAGGTCTTGTGAACCCTAGGGTGGTCCAATGAGCTCCTGAGTGGGTGCTCAGAGGAGATCTTGGAGTCCCAGAGAGGTCTTGGGAGAGGTCCTGGTCGTGGGTGCGACCAGGCCTCCCCCAAGAGGTCTTTGGGAGCTCTGGAGCTGGTGCTCGAGAGAGGTCTTGGGAGAGGTCCCAGTGGTGGGTGCGACGGACCTCCCCAAGAGGTCTTTAGGAGCTCTGAGGCGGTGCTCGGAGAGGCCTTGGGAGGCGTCTGGTCGTAGGTGCGACCAGACCTCCCCCAAATGGCTTGGGGAGTGAGTTGGTGCTCACTTCCCCTCTTTTCAAACAAAGGTACTTGTCGGTGTTTTAGAACTGATCTTATGTAAAGATTATTTGATTCGGGGGGTCTTCTAGAATGGAATCACATAGAGAGATTGACACGGGTATTTTTATATAGGTTCGGGCCTTCTCAGGAGAATAACAACCCTACTCTGTGTGTGTATGATATTGAGTGTATCTTGTACAATCGGGAGAAAAGACTAAGACTATTACGTAAGATAGTGCTGTCTTCCGATTGCTTCTTTGTGTTCTCCGATTGCCCTCCCTTTCTTCTCGATCGCCGCCTTTATAGAATCGTGAAGGAGTAGCTGTTTCTCCAGGTGAAGAGGCGCCTCATCATGTCCTGTAATGGGCGCATGTTTGTAGTAATCACCGAGTGTTAACTCCTTCATGCTTGCTGACGCTTATTTATCGAGATAATGGGGTATTACGTGCTATTACTCTGTAGAATAACAGCGTATGTTGACTGCTTGGATTCCTTAATCAATTGGACCCACTCGCCTGTAGGTTTTATTGATCATAAGGTGGTCGTAGCTGACCTAGTCGTAGAAGAGCTTACAACCATGGGGTAGTCGTAGAATAATATTACGACTGGATAGTGATCGTAGAAGAACTTACGACCATAAGGTAGTCATAGCAAGACTTACGACTATGGGGGTGGTCGTAGAAGAACTTACGACCACCTAGTAGGCTTCTCCCTTGTAAATATAAGGGGTATACCTAGGGACCACATGACATCATATTTACCCATAATAAGAATTATATATAAAAGATAAAATGAGGATAATTAGATCCTCGTCATCTAGCCCTCCAGCTTCAAGTGAAAGTAACTTACTTGGCAAAGGAGTCGTAGATGGTCTTATGACCACGAGAGGGTCGTGGAGAGATGGTCAAAGGAAAAACTCTTCGACATTTGTACATCACTTTGACCAGGAATATACTTGGTCAAGAAGGTTACTTACGACTATCAAATAGTCGTAGTATGGTGATCGGAACTAAAACCTTTCTGATTGATATTTCATTTGGCCAGAAAAGTTTGGCCAAGAAAGTAATTTTGCTTGAGGTGTAAAAATGAACCTCATTTTCTTGGGCAGACAAACTTATAGAATCGCAAACGACTCTTATATATCTGTCTATTGGAGCGGTTCTCGAAACGGTGGCAACCCTTGGGTTTCCACCCTTTCAACCCAGGCATATGGTTATAAATACTTACCGGGGCGTGAGACTTGGGTTTCTACTTTTCCCCAAATTGCTCCCGCTGTTCATCGAGTTCTTGCCTTCTCTACCATCAACCCAATTGTGCCTTCTCCTAAGACCTTCCTTAATCCAAAACCTCCCCTTTCCGAGAGAGATGGCCGGAACAGTTTCTGAGTGGGCGAGTCGGAGATGGATGCGGTGAAGATTCAAGCCTTGGTCGACGCCGGGAAGATTCCAGAGAAGGTTCTTGTGAAGTGGACTGCGGTGGTTGGATAGCATTGGCCGTTAGGAGAGATTGGGCAAATCCCCGTCTTCCAGGCATATTGTGAGTGTGGCCTTCGATTGCCTGCTCACCCCTTTCTCACACTCATACTCAAGCACTTTGGGGTGGAATTAGTGAACCTCGGTCCTAATTCCGTCACTGTGCTAAGTGTATTCATGTATCTGTGTGAGGCATACCTAGGAATTCCAGCAGACCTCGAGCTCTTTCAATATTTCTATGGAATGGCTCGACAATCTAGGATTGCTGGGAGTTGTGGTCTAAAGCTCCATGACGGGAAGTCGAAGGAGTATATTCAGATGTTTACCCGGTCTTCGTGGTCGGATGGAGGAAGAGGTGGTTTTACTAGAAAATCACCCAAGATGACAGCCTTACTTTCGTGGGGAAGGCTGCTAAAAAGAATTCTTCCTAGGATTCGACTCCCAGGGATCTCGGTCGGATTGCTCCCTACATTCAAGCCATCAAGGACTTGAAAGAGGAGGGACTGACCGGATGGCATGTGGTGAAGGATTTCATCACACATCGAATTAGCCCTTTGAAGAAACGAGTACCTCCTATGTGGAGGTACACAGGGCCAAAAGACTCGACCAGGGACTACGAGGCGGGTAAGTGAATCTTCGACTTAGCCCTCGGTTTGGTCTTTCTCTAAAGTGGTCTAATGAATGTCATATCTGTTTGCACAGATCTTTCACAAGCAGAGATCGACGTTCGGGTCAAACTTGTTTGTGAGAAATCTCCACCACCTAGAGTGGCGGTTCCTCAAATCCTTGCGGTTTTATCCGCAGAAGAGAAGATGAAGCGCCTAAAGGTAATCAAGGGTTGATTTTATCCTTAGGACTTTAGAGTCGTAGAAAGACTTACGACTGGTTGTTTGTCATAGAAAAACTTACGACTTGGTAATGATCGTAGAAAAACTTACGATCAAGAAAATGTCGTAGAAAAACTTCTGTTGGATCTTGGTTGTAGAAAATCTTCTGACCGTCAAGATTCTTCTTTTACTCGCTTTTTGACAGAAAGTAGGCATGGAAAATAGTTAGGACGACCAAGAGGTCGAACTGATAACCATCGGCGTAGGGATGACGACGGAAAAAAGTCAGCTCCTCCGTCTAAGAAGCGTCGACTTGTGAAAGTCGCCGACAAGGGAGGGGCAAGCTCAAGTTCTTTTATTTCGACCAGATCTTCTGCAAAATCTGCTGCAGACACGGTTGCAGTTGAAGCCAGGGAGGTTGAAGCAGCTGAAGCTAAAGAGGTCGAAACAACTGAACCTCTTAAGCGCAAAGCCCACAAGGCCAAGGTACCCTTCTATTATGACAAGAAAACTTTCACAGTTTCTACCTCTCCTAGTTTTGCTAAGCAACTAGAAAAGGAGAACTGGAAGGACTTTACGTCTTTTGTGAAGGACAATGCTGATCCAGCAGAGCCTACGGTCGAGGGTAGCGCTGCTCTTGGAGTGGTCGAGACTGATCTCGGCCATCCGGAAAATCGAGACCGAGATGGCTCTGGATCCACGACGAGGCGTGGTCATCAAGATTCTTCAACGAACTCCGAGATGTGGTCATAGAAAAGAAGTCGAAGAAATCTTCCGTTGGGAAGGTGACTCCTAAGTTCCTGGTTAGGTCCAGGGTGCAGAGGTATGTGAAAAAGACTAAAATGTAAGAATAGCATTTACCTTTTGCTTTTCACAACTTAACGTGCTTTCCTTTTGTTGCTCTTAGCCCGACTCCTTTAGCCCCCGAGGATGCTTCTATTGAGAAGCCCATTGCCACTTCTCCAAAGGATGGAGAGACGACAATGGGAGTAGTCAAAGGATCACCTACTGCCCGAGTGGCGGAGGAAGTCGTGGCTTCCGAAGTGGTTGCTACAACCACTGAGGTAGTTGCTACGACCGCTGAGGTGGTCGTGGAGACAGCAGAGGTAGCGGTAGAAGCCTTTGGCCAGGGTGGTGATGTACCTGACCACCGTGCCGGGAAGGAAGTCGTTGCAGACGTTCCTCCCGGTCTCCAAAGAGAAGTGCGATTCTGAGAATCAAGACGAGGAGTACTTCAACTTCTGTGATGATTTCTTTGGGCCTGCTTTCATCGTGGGGTTTTCTGCTTTTAGATCTCGCGATCGAGTCCCTCATCCCAAAGATATTCCCAACAGAGGGGAAATTTTTGACAATGAGCGTCTTGAGAAGGTTTGATGGGATCAAGTCGCGAAGATAGATAAGCTGAAGGGTCCAACGATGGTTTTCTCGATGTTTGCTCGGACGACCATGAATGTAAGTATTTAAGGATACTTATATGTGTGGCCTTCCCTTGCTTCTTACTGTCTTTCTTTTTGCAAAAAGCTCTTGAACAAATTGCCACTGTTGGTGAATATCACCGACAACTTATAGAGCTACGACAAGAAAAAGTGGAACTCTGCGAACAGGCAGAGAGGTGGTAAGTCACTGTTATTCGTAGTCGTTTTAGGGTTTGACTACTTATACAGTGCTTATGAGGTTTGTCGTGAAAAAACTCACGACTAGGTATTAGTCGTAGAAAGACTTACGACCAGTTAGATAGTGCTCATGTCTACTTTTAACCTTTATAGGTTAAATAGTGACAAAAATACCCTGGACGACTCGCTCGATTATGAAAAAGAGGAGTCAAGAAAGCTAGGGGAAGAGATAGAAGACCTCTTGAAGAAGCTTCAGGAGGCTAACTCTGCAACTCAAAAATTGCAGGAAGAGATAAACAGTAAGTGCTGAACTTAAGACTGCTTATGTCGTTGATCTTTACCTTTTTAACTCTTACTTCTTTTCAGAAAAAGAGGACGAAATGAGAAGGCTTCAAATCGAAGTTAAAGATAAAACTTTGGTCGTTCACGAGATTTCTCGTATCGCCAAAGATAAAGATCAAGAGATTGAAAGGTTGAAATCTCGGCAAGCAGGTAAGCAATTCTTTACCTGCAGTCCTTCACGAGTTCTTTTCTTATTCTGATTCTCATTTCTTTTTAGAAATTGAACTCGAACTGGGAAGGCTCAAAGCTAAGGATCATGAAAAAACATGATTCTTAACGAGACCATCCCATTGCCAAGGAAAACGCAAAGGACATTAGATTATGGGAGGAGCGGCATGCTGAGACCATTGCTTCCCATAATAAGGAAATTGAGAAGTTAGATTCTCGACTAGCAGGTAAGGAGTTCTTTACCTGTGAACTAGTTTTTTCCTCTTCTAGGAATTATTTTTGCTTGACTAGTCTTACCCCTTTCAGAGCAAGTAGTCGAGAATGAACAACTTCACGAGGCTTCGACTCGTAACCAACAGGAGATGAAGTCGATGAAGATTAATCTTCAAGGCAACATCATGCTCCTGAACAATATACTTTGTGAGCTGCGTGGTGAGGGAAAAACTCCTCTAGAAGACACGATAGCTGCTCACATAAGTACTATTGGGGAACAAGTCGGGACTTTGCAAGAACTGGTGACCACCCTGGAGGCCAACCAAGCTGACTCGATAAAGGAGGCGGTCGAAGGTGCAATAAGTTATGTATTGGCAAAACTTAAAGCTCATGACCCCAGCCTTAATGTACAACCAATCGACACCGACTTCGACTACCCCGAGGCAGAAGCAAGTTGTTTGATTGAAGAAATGCAGCCAGTCGGCAGGAAGGTATCGGAGGAGATGCAACTGGGATCTCTCTCTTCAGAGTAGTTTGTAATAAAAACCTGTGAAAACAAGCTTTTGCTGATGTAACATATAATCCATCTTGTTTCCTGCAAATTATCTTGTCGAGTAGTTAGTAACTCAAAAGATAATTGATGAACAAAAGACTAAGAATTGAAGTCAAATTAATAACTTTATCCTAGTCCCCGACTATTTGCTTAGTTTATTTAGATAAACTAAGTAAATAGTGTTAAAAGGGTTTATGAAAACAGAGAGGTTTGATTAACTTATAGTTTTTGATCACGATTGTCATGCACTGGTCAAAAGAGTAGTAATGAATCGACTCTAGGAAGTTCCTTCTAGTGGGCAGGACCACATGCAGAGAGGAAAGGCTTCGACTAGGTGATATTACCATCTCTGATCAGATTAATTAAATCGAGAACGGCAACTTGAGTTAGGAAAACGTTAAGAGGACTTTAAAAAAATTCGTTCATCCTTCTTTGGTGGACTCGATAGGTCTGTCCTGGTAGCAAAAGTAGGAAATTGAATAATGCTAGGAAGTTCCTTCTAGTGGGCAGGACCACGTGCAGAGAGAAGAGACTTCGACTAGATGTGTTAATTTCTTCCTCCGACCAGTTGGGACGGAACGAATACACCAAAGGCGGTTGAATAAATCTAAGAAAGTGCACTCTACTTAGAGTATTTTTCAAAATATCTAAAGAAATAAACTAAGGTGAAAAGAGCTGGCTTTAAGAATATTTCGACCAAATAGAACCCGAGCTCTTTGTATTGGCAACAAAAGTGAGTAACGAGTCGACACTAGGAAGCTCCTTCTAGTGGGCAGAACCACGTGCAGAGAGGAGAGGCTTCGACTAGGTGATGTTACCTGCCTTTCGACCAGTGTAAAGAAAACTGGGTGTTTGGAATGTAGTCGAAAGATTATGAAAGCACTACTCAAAAATAAGACAATAGAGGTAGAGAGAACCTAAGGCTTTATTGTCTGAATGGTTTGTTACACATAAAACTTGCGTAACTGGTCGATGTTCCATGAATTCGAGAGAACCTGACCGTCTTCCATTGCCAATCGTCTTCGACCACGGCCGTAACTTTGACCATCGTAATGACCTTCCCACTTGGGAGAAAGTTTATTCCGATTAGACTTTGATTGGCGAGCCTCAATACTAAGTCACCTACAAAGAAGGTCATGAGGTTGGACCTTACGATCGTAGTATCTACGTAGGGCTTGTTGGTAGACTGCTGAACGGATTAAGGCCTGGTTTCTCCTTTCTTCGAGTAGGTTAATGTCATCCGCTCGAAGTTGTTCCTGGTTGGAGTCATTGAAAGTTTCGACTCGTGTGGACCGTATCTTTAGTTCCGGAGGAAGCATGGCTTCGCTCCGAAGACTAGAAAAAGGGTGTTTCACCTGTAGCCCGACTAGTAGTCATACGAACTGCCCATAATACGGAGGGTAATTCTTGTACCCAAGCCCCCGAGCGCTTGACGAGCTGGTCGAAGACTCGGGTTTTAATTTCCTGCATTATTTAGTCGTTTGCACGTTCGACTGCCCCATTGCTTTGGGGATGGGCAACAGAAGCATAACATAACTTGGTACCCAATTAAATGCAAAAATTCACGAAATTTTATGCCGAAAATTGTTTACCATTATCTCGTGATTATTCGACTTGGAACTCCAAATCGAGTAATTACGCATCTCATCATGAACCGTTTTGTTGCTTCTGTTGTTATCCCAGTTACAGGTTCAGCTTTGATCCATTTTGTGAATGTATCAATAGCCACAAAAGGAACTCGAAACCTCCCGGAGCGTTGGAAAATGGTCCTAGGATATCGAGACCCCAGGTCGCAAAAGGCCAAGACAGAGGTATCATTTATAATGCTTGAGCTGGTTGGTGTATTTGCCTGCTATGAAACTGGCATTGGACACACATTTTAACCAACTCTTTAGCATTGTGCGAGTACATTGGCCAAGAGAAACCTTGTCGAAAGGCCTTCACCGACCAAAGATTCTCAGAGGAAGCATGAGTTCCACAGATGCCACTGTGTATGTCGTGAAGGAGTGTTAATCCTTCGCTCTGCGGAATGCATCGCATGAGCACCCCTTGAGTACCTCGTTTATAGAGGACTCCTTCAACCAAAGTATACATTTTGGCTTTTTGGGATAACCGATCTGCCTCGGGATCGTCTTCGGGTACTAAACCCTTCTGAAGATACTCGTAGATGGGAGCCATCCAGGTATCCTCGTATTCTAGAGAGGCCGTCTCAATAGGAGGTATCTCTGGTTCTTCAACCAGGGATGGCTTCTGGAGTTGTTCCAAGAAGACTCCTTTTGGTACTACAGATCGGAAAGAAGCCATTCGAGCAAGCTGGTCTATGAGGAAATTATCCTTTCGAGGGATGAATTGTGCCTCGAAACCAAAAAAATGCTTTTCTAGCTTACGCACTTCCGATAAGTACCGAGACATTGTCGGGTTAGAGCACTGGTACTCTTTCCCGACTTGATTCACCACTAGTTGAGAGTCTCCCCTTACGAGTAGTCAGCAAATCGAGAGCGCTTTCGCAGCTCGTATGCCAGCTAGCAAACCTTCGTATTCTGCTACATTGTTAGTGGCCTGAAAGTTTAATTGTATAGCATACTTTAAGGTCTCTCCGGTGGGAGATACCAGACCACTTTCACCCGAGAGCCACTTAAAGTAAGTGACCCGTCAAAGTACATCGTCCACTGGTCGTGGGAATCATACTGGGGATCCTGAACAGGTTTAGGATTTGTCCATTCGGCGACAAAGTCTGCCAAGATTTGGGATTTAACGGCCGTTCGGGACACGAAATGGAGGTCGAACTCCCCAAGTTCGACTGACCATTTTGCCATGCGTCCCGCTGTTTCCCTATTCTGGAGGATCGCTGCCAAGGGAAACTCAAACCAGACAAATTATTTTGTGCGCCAAAATAATGCCGCAGCTTCCTCGAAGACATGAGGAGGGCATATAAGTTTTTGGACCCGAGGGTAACGCTCCTTAGCCCCGTGTAAAACTTCACTAACGTAGTAAACCGGTTGTTGTACATTTTCACGTTCTCGACCAAGATCAAGCGCTCCTTTGCTCGTGGCGTGGCAGCTAGGTAAATTAAGAGCGTCTCCTCTGGCCTCGGAGAAACCAAAATAGGAGCACTCGTAAGATACCTCTTGACATCCTCAAAGACAATGTTTGCCTCGTTCGATCACTCAAAACATTCATGTTTCCTTAGAAGTTTAAAGAAAGGTAGTCCTTTTTCTCCTAGTCGTGCGATGAAACGACTTAAAAGCCGCCATGCACCCTATGAGTTTCTGGACTTCTTTCTTTGTGGTTGGAGGGCGCATTTGGAGAATGGCATTTATCTTTTGGGGATTTGCTTCGATTCCTCGTATAGATACTAGGAATCCAAGCAATTTTCCTGAAGAGATTCCGAACACACACTTCTCAAGATTGAGTTTTAAGCGGTGCTTTCTGAGGTTGTCGAATGTTTCTTGTAGGTCAGTGATATGATTAAATCTCTTGATGCTTTTAATGACTAGATCATCAACATAGGCTTCCAGGTTTCGGCCTAGTTGAGGTGAAAAAGTCGATTGCATCAAGCGTTAAAAAGAAGCGCCGACATTTTTTAGACCAAATGGCATTTTGACATAGAAAAATATACCGAATGGTGTAATGAATGCGGTCTTTTCTTCATCGTCTAGACACATATTGATCTGGTGGTATCCAGAATATGCATCTAAAAAACTTAACATTTCACAACCTGCAGTAGAATCAACCAACTAATCGATACGAGGTAAAGGAAAATCATCTTTTGGACAAGCTTTATTAAGATCAGTGAGTCTACGCACATACGCCATTTGCCGTTCGACTTCCTAACCATTACAGGATTAGCCAACCACTCTGGGTGATCGACTTCTCTTATAAAGCTTACTTTAAGTAGCTTGTCCAATTCTGATTTAATAGCATTTCGTCGATCAGGGGCAAATCTCTGTAGTTTTTGTTTTATGGGTACTTTGTCAGGCCGTAAAGCTAGCATGTGCTCAATCACCTCCCTGGGGACTCTGGGCATGTCAGATGCTTGCCACGCGAAGACATTTGCATTAGCTCGGAGGAAGGTGATGAGGGAGTCTTCCTACTTGGGGTCGGAAGTATCCTCGATGCGAACAGTCTTCGAGGGCTCCCCTACGTCCAGAGGAACCTCTTTGACCTGGTCGTTCTACTTTGGTGCAGCTTTAGGCTTCGACTTGTTAGTCGAAGGATGACTTTCTTCTCGAGTTGGTATTTGACCAACTATCTCGAGGGATCGACGGTCGCAGCCATCTTCTTGTCACAATAGATTGTGATTACTCCTTTGGGACCTGGCATCTTAAGACATTGATACCCGTAATGAGTAGCCATTAAGAATTTTGCCAAAGTTGGCCATCCGAGTATGGCGTTATATGTCGTATCGAAATCGACCACATCAAAGGAGATTTTCTCTGTCCTGAAATTACTTGGAGAACCAAATGTTAAAGGAAGAGAAACTTGGCCAATAGTTTGGTTGAAGACCCCGGTATGATCCCATGAAAGGAGTATGGTACCGGTCTTACCTTAGTCCTAGGTACATGTATCTCATCCAGGGCACTCGTAAACAGGATGTTTAACGAGCTGCCACCATCAACTAAAACTCGATTGACCCGACAATTGTTGACGTGGGTTCGACCACGATCGGATATCGACCTGGTCGGGTCGAAGGAATCGGGCAGTCACCTTTCTCAAAGGAGATGGTGACTTCCGACCACTTTGGTAATTTATTGACGAGAGGAGGGTCTATGGAGTTTACCTCACGTTTGGCAGCTTTAAGCTGTCGCTTTGACTCGTATGCCAACGATCCCCCATAGATGTGCTCGACGGTATGTTGCGGATCCTGAAACGCGGCATCTCCTCATCGTCATCCGATGACTTATGACCACTTGTTTGCCCTACCTGCTCGAGAGTGGGAAGTGGTCCTTTGTCGTTGTAGTAGTCCTCGAGCTTTCGTTGGAAGACTCGGCAGTTGCGAAGGTCATGTCCTTCCTTTTTATGGAAAGGACACCACCTAGGCTTGTGTTCTTCCGATCGGGGCGCTTACCTTTGCCTCGGTCGGAGTATGGCTTGGAGCTTCGTGGCTCTTTATCGTTTACAACCAAGACCTCCTTGGAACCGTTGGCTTGAGGCTTTTGACCCTTCGCCTTGTTCTTGGACTTCTTCGCTTTCTTATCCTTCTTCTTGCCACCTTCGCCTGGCTCTCGAGAGGTATTGTCTTCTTGATCAATGATGTTGTTCCACTCGACCACCTCGGAAGCAGTTACATATTGATCAGCCATCTCAAAGAGTTCGGCGACAGTAGTGGGAGGATTCAAAGCGATATCCTCCATTATCCTTCTACTACGGACTCCTTGCTTGAAAGCCCTGATGACAGATGAGTTAGAAACTTCTGGAATTGAATTATGAACCTGACTAAAGCGCTTGATGAATTGGCGCAAGGTCTCATGGTCTTTCTGTCTCATCCGGTGCAAGTCGTCCTCCTTCCCAGGGCGATTGTAGGTGCCTTGGAAGTTTGCCAGTAGAAGGTCGTAGAGGTGTTGCCAAGAATAGATCGTCTCGAGTGGTTGGTTTAGTAACCATGATCAAGCAGACCCTTCGAGCACAGTTGGAAGGTAATTCGCCATTACATGCTCTCCTCCTCCTCCTGCTCGGACAGTTGTTGTATAAATTTGAAGGAACTCGATGGGATTTTAGGATCCATCGAACTTCTCCATGTTCACTAGTCGAAAATGAGGTGGCCAGCGAATAGCTTGGAGGTCAGGTGAGAATGCCCAACATCCGGTAATGACTTTTTGACGCCTCCTTTGTAGGAAAGAAGGGTTGATATCATCAGGTGATCGTATTCGATGATACCCAGTAACAGGTTGACCCGACCTATAGTAGGTCTCGGTCCTACAAGGGAGATACTCCTTGTATTCCATCTGCTGTTGCAGATTTCCATGTTGGAATGGTGAGCAATCACCTCTCCGAGGGGCTTGTTGATCATCAGATGTTCGAAAGACATTTCTCCGAGTAGGAGATCGATGCGATTCGCCGTTGCGCCGATTTCTATGCGGTGATATGTTCGAACGACTGGTAGCGGAGGAAGTCATATTGTTACGACTCCCTGATTGATGTTGGCGAGGTGCTTCCAGTCTTGCCATCGTGGTTCGAAGCCTTTGTGCGATCTCTTCGACGAAGAGGTCGTAGCCTGGCGCTCGGGCGAGCTCTCGAGTAGGGTTCTCGAGCAAGTCGTTGATGTGATAGAGCTCTTGAGCTTCCTCTGATTGATATTGGATGCGCCCAAGCAAATTTTTTTGGGCTACAATCTTCTTCCATCGAATAGCCTCAAGATCTTCCATATCAGATCCTTGAGACTGTCTCAATGGAGTGCGAGTATGTCGAGGATTTCCCTCGTGCTCATCAAAGTGTTGGTTCTGTCCGTCACCGGTGGTGCCCTTGCCATTGCCACGAGGGGGCGCAGTGCGTGATCTTCGGAGATTGTCCCTAGCTTGGTCTCTAGAAGAGTGACCTTGATCTGAGGGAAGGACGAAGACCTCCCGTTGATGATTCTCACTTGCGCTCGAGGCCTCCCCGCTTGAGGAGTAGTCGAGAGACACCATCTGGCGACTTGGAGTAATCCCCTCCAGGAAGGGGAACTCTGGGTTATAACCGTCTCAGTCCGCAGGTGTGATCTGCAGAGAGATGGTTGAATTTGTAGGAAAAGCATGCTTGATCCCGCTCTCTTTGGAGTTATCCGGAGAGAGAGGACCACCAGATGCTGGTGAAGTCCTGGAATTGTGGCTTCCAGAACTTGTCTCACCAAGTCAGACCGCCTTAGGGGACTTGAACACTTGAGGAAAAACTCTCGTCGTGGTTGTGAGCCCGCCTGGTGTAGTCCCGATTGTGGTCGGATTGACCCTTGTCCTTTGTGGGAATTGATTCTCTCTGTTGGGCGCATTATTGTGGGGATAAGGATCCTCCTCAACTCTATCAGCAGGCATGGTCTCCTCGGATCTGCAGAAAGATCTCTGGAGGCAAGAACACCATTGATGAGTCGATACTCGGTTCAGAATCGAAACCGCATCCATGTCGACGCTCACAGAATCCGCCAAGTCAAACTGGTTCTCCTCATTCCATTCTCCTCGCCATGAGTGCATGAGATTTGGAAAAGGAGAGTATGTTGACAAGAGATTACCGGAAGATCCCCGCGATCGGGCGGCGCCTAACCGCCGTTGTTTTAGAACCGATCTTACGTAAAGATTGTTTGATTCAGGGGGTCTCCTAGAATGGAATCACGCAGAGAGATTGACATGGGTATTTTTATACAGGTTTAGGCCTTCTCCGGGGAGAATAACAACCCTACTCCTATGTGTGTATGATATTGAGTGTATCTTGTACAATCGAGAGAAAAGACTAAGACTATTACAGAAGATAGTGCCTGTCTTCCCGATTGCTTGCTGTGTTCTCCGATTGCCCTCTCCTTTCTTCTCTGATCGCCTCCTTTATATATGTGGCGACCCCACCCTAGGGCACCCGAGAGGACCTCCCAGGATCTCCTAGGACGTCCCTTAGGACCTCCCAGGAGGTCCGGTGGCACCTCCCGAGGCTCGGGTAGGACCTGCCCCCAGCAGCACCAATTGAGGCCCTATTAGGACCTCTCTAGATTACCACCGAGGGAAGTGGGAGTCACGGGGAGATCCCCAACTGCCACGGCCAACTCAAGGGAGGTCAAAGGACCTGACCCGAGGAGGTCGTGAGACTTGGGGGATCACTCTGTGATTCCCAACGTGAACTGAGCTAGTCCCAAGGATCTCAAGCTAGCTCTTCACAGCATACAAGAATGGTAACATCCACGACATAAACTTTATTTACAACATAACAAAGGAGTTGTTTACAAAAGGTGGCCTTGGGCCAAAAGCAAGCTTACAAAAGAGCGGAAACAGACGTCCATCCACTATACCACAGGCAAAATGGCTGGAGGGCACAACCTACACGTCCTGGTCCTCTTCTTCACTGCTATTGTCTTCTCCTGGCAAAGATTGCATTGAGCAAGAGTGAGCACTACCACTGTGCTCGCAAGTCACACCCGTGGAATAACAACATGACATGCATACATGGATGTACAACAGAAGGCATAATAGGGTTGATTTGCATAAAGCCAAGTTTCTTTCAATTACAACTACTAAGTTCCAATGCAGGTTTTTAATAGATAGAATTCATTTTTAAAACTTGATTTTCAGTTGGATAACATTCATCAACAAGTTGGTGAAGGATACCCTCCTACACAAGGCTCCCTGCCCAAAACCATGGGATAGAAATCCCAAAACAATTTATTAAACACTTTGAGAAACCCAAATCCAACTTCTAACTCGAGTGGTCATTGCCAAAGATGTCCGTGATCATGACACGGCTATTCGAATAGATTTACACTCGGCCGAGGATGTGCACTTTACCCACATGACATGATTCCTCTAGTTTATCCGGTATCCGTCGATGCCACCTCTCACTACCAAAGGTAAGAGGTCTAGAGTTCATGACAAAGCCTTTACAATGCATTGTTCCACCACGGCCTCTCCTTGCTAAGGTTTTGCCTCCCTTGGATACAAATCCGTAGGATTTGGGCCCCCTCTTGCACCAGTGGGAACATAGGTCATAAAAGACCATTGGCCATAGAAGACCTCCCACTCCTCCAATTGGATCAACTGCGGTGGAAGTTCTGCAAATTACTTAGCTAGGTCCCACACCCCATACTGGAGACATGTGGTTGCACGGTTTTGGCATAGCCCGTTATAGGCCTAGCATTGGCGGCTCAAAGACCAGTCCTCAACTGACTTGGGCGACAATCACAAACCCCTGGACCTCCACCTTATCCAGGATAGAGTCCGTGCATAAACCTTGCACCAACCAAGCAAACCAATTCGCCCAAGTCTAAATCAATTTTCATTTACTTTGCTTCCCCAGCAATGTTTTCACACTCCCATGACATCCCAATGCCATGGTCAAAACATTTTAAACAATAGTTGGTCATGAAGGTAAAGATTTCCCCAAATCAAATGTTTTTGGTCTAAGCAAGACTAAGCATAAAGTTCACAATTGCTCCTGGTTCACACTAATGTATCAACCAGATTTTGTCTAAGGTAACAATAAATTTGGTTCAAAGTCAAAGTTGGCCATATGAAGAATTTAGGCATAACTATGTGTTTTAAAGACAGGTATTGAAATAACTTGGTAGAAATAAGCATGCAGTTTACTTTGAAACTTGAACATAAATAAATTAAAATATTGGGTGCAATATGATCAAGAGCATGACTTGCCTTGCTCACTGTCTTGAGAGCCTTCTTCTTCAGTACACTCGCGCTCCTCAGTGTCCTCACGGTCTATACGGGAGAAAAGGAGACAAACTCAAACCAAATTCCAAATAAAGAGTCAAAGGAGCTTCAAAAGAAACTACAAAACTCAACCAACAGAAGCGTCTCATACTCAAAATAGGTTCCTTTGGGAGAGGTCCCAACTTACTGGAGAGAGGTCCAATAAGGAAGGTCCTCACAGAAGATCAAAGGGGCGACTTTAGCAAAAGACCAAGATGATAACACTTGCACAAAGTCCAGAGAGGTGATCTTCAGAGGTAGCCATAGAGTTCCACCGAGAAACCAAAGGAAGAGGTCCTGAAAGGGACATAACCTCTTATTGTGGTGATCAGGGCAAGAGCAGATCAGACGCAAGGAGGCTTACCAGAAATAAGGGAGAGGTGACGAGTGAAGGGGAGGTCGAAGGCAGTATGGGCGGTTGAGGTCAAGCCCAAGCTCCTGCGGGGCCTCCAATGGTGAAAATGCGATGGAGAGATGCTCCTGGCGATGCTCTTGGTAGCAAGGGCTCTCCAGGAAACCACTGAGTGTGAGCCAAAGTGTTGAGGGTGTGAAAAAGGTGGCAAGGAAGGGCTCCCGGGGCTAGTTATAGTCAAAAGAAAGTGAAAAGACCACTCCATACATACATGATTTGGTGAGCATGAAAAATAGGCAAAAGGTACGGGAATGTCAAAGAAAAATAATAAAGGACATAGTGTACTGTTACGGGAGGAGACTAGAAAAGACACCAATAGTGCCCCAGAATGACCCCATACAATGGAAGCAGCCACTTTCATGGCTGCATTTAATGCGACAATACATGCATTAAATGCTCATGGTACTAGTGTGGCGAGGAAACATAAGAATGGATAAGCCTGGCAGGTGGGACCAGTCAAATTTGGAAATAGTTGGGTCAAAGAGGGAGGTCCTGACAGTTGGATCTCCAAAGAGGAGGTCCAACGGCCAAGATTGAGTGCTAACGGGGAGGTCCGCGTGGTAAGAGGAGAGCCTCACCCGCACTGGAGGTCTAGGGCCGTAGGATCAAATCCAGACGGGAGGTCCGAACGGTTAGGATTTCCAAGGGAGGTCCTAACGACGATCTCGCTAACGAAGAGAGGTCAGACGGTTAAGATCTCCTATGGGGAGGTCTTGACACCCGAATGTTCAAGGAGGAGGTCAGGCCGTTAAGATCTCAAGGGGGAGGTCTTAACGGTCCAGATTTACCGAGGAGGTCTGGACATAGGGAGGTCCAGATACACATGGAGGAGGTCCACGCAACAAGAGGTTCTAACAACCAAGATCCCATCAAGGGAGGTCCTAGTTGCCCTTGTAAAAAGGAGGTCCTGACTGGTAGGATCTCACCCACGGGGAGGTCCTATCAGTTAGGCTCTCACGAAGGGAGGTTCCACGACTCAAGGAGGTCTTGAGAGGAGGTCTAAGAAACTGGGTCGACCAGGGGAGGTCCTGAACGCTAGGATCTCCACAATGGGAGGTCCTGGCGGTGAGGATCTCATGGCAAGAGGTCCTAGAGGTTCGGGAGGAGATCTTTGGAGGTCAGGAGTTCCTAAGTTAGGCGAGCCTGGTGGTCTAATGGATGGGGAGGTCCAAAGGACTTGAATTCGAAGGGAGGCCTAAACATATAGGCACGCCTTAACCAAGAAAAGGTCTGAGCCACACAAGAGGTCCAACCCGATTTCATCCCAGAGGAGGTCTAGACCTAAGGAGGAGGTTTGAACCAAAGAGATTCAAACCAACAAAGAGATCCAAAGAGATCTAACTCAAAGAGAAAGGTCTGGTCATAAGGACACGTCCAATCGAGAAAAGGTCTGAGCCCCCAGGGGAGGTCTAACTTCAAGAACCGCTGGGGAGGTCCAGGCCACAGAGAAGGTCTAAACCGAACATAACACAAAAGAGAGAGACTGAGGGGAGAACTGGCCAATGCACAGAAGAGGTGACAACATGAAACTTAAACTTCTCCAAACGAACCAACTTTGAATTCTCCTCAAAACAAAACAGTTTTATTTTGTTTTTACAATTTTAAAAGGATTTGGAAAATCAGATGTTACAATATAATCGTGAAGGAGTAGCCGCTTTCTAGGTGAAGAGGCGCCTCATCATGTCCTCAGAATTCGCATGTTTGCAGAATCACCGAGTGTTAACTCTGTCATGCCGCCGCGCTTATTTGTCGAGATAATGGGGTATTATGTGCTATTACTCAGAGAATAACAACGATGTTGATCGCTGGATTCCTTAATCAATTGGACCCACTCGTCTGTAGGTTTTATTGATCATAAGGTGGTCGTAGTTGACCTGGTCGTAGAAGAGCTTACAACCATGGGGGTAGTCGTAGAATAATCTTACGACAGGATAGTGATCGTAGAAGAACTTACGACCATAAGGTAGTCGTAGCAAGACTTATGACTATGGGGGTGGTCGTAGAAGAACTTACGATCACCTAGTAGGCTTCTCCCTTGTAAATATAAGGGGTATACCTAGGGACCACATGACATCATATTTACCCATAATAAGAATTATAGATAAAAGATAAAATGAGGATTATTAGATCCTCGTCAGTACTTAAGTATTCTTGTTTTTAAAATTGAGCTTTTCAATCTATACCTGTTATTTGCTATCAAACTTAGCTTTGTGCAAATAACCCTACAGCCCTCATTGTTAAGCCAATGCATGAGTATTATTTGCATATCTATTTCCCTGCGATTTGATGAGTACATTCAAAGTACTCATGGTCAGAACCCCGTGTTAAAGCAAAGGGTCGAGGATGATCGATGCTTGGGATGCTCAGACCTCTTCGAGGAGGAGTTCTTTGACGATCCGGCTGCGTAGGGCATCCTCCACTCGACATCCTGTGGGCTTGCCGGATGGCTTCCAGCGCTTTTGTGTTTTCAGTTTTTGAGGTCTTCCCGTTGCCGGTTTTGTAAGCCCAAGTTGGCAGACCTCTATAAGAAAGCTTGGACGATAAGGTCTTGTTTAAAGCAAGGTTTAATTTGTCTGTTTCATCTTTTGTTTGGCCTTGTGGTTGTGATCGCACCTATGTCGTTTTGTGCGAGTTAGGTTGGACTCCTGGGACTAGCTCAGTGCACTCAGTCAAGACCTCCAGGAGGTCTTTGAAGATCTCCTGGGAGGTCTGGACAGACCTCCCCTCTTGGAACCTGCGGATGGTACTACCGCTCCTTGGTGCGGTAGTACCGGGGCGCGCACACTCATACAAAAAAAAAAATCCTGTACTTTGCCCTATCTAGTGCGTTTCCAAGAGGAGGTCCTCACAACTCAACTGTTTTAGTCTTGTATTAATATTCTCTAATTATCCATATAATCCTTTGTCCCACTACTGTTCTACAAATTTTGCCCAAATAATTAGATTACATGAACAGTAACCGAATTGATTTAAATTGGATTTTCTGGAAATCTGAAATTCGAACTGCTATAACTCTCACATACTAAATCCAAATGGAATAATTCTTCCACCTAAATTCATCTAAAATCATGACTTAGCTACTGTAGAAAAATCATGCATTTTTGAGTAATTTGATTTTTGGAGTATTTCTCGGTGTTTATCGATATCGTTAAATCTCTAGATCACAAGGCTATCGATATTGACTCCTACGCTATTAAGAGTGAGAAGCTAATCTTCTAGCAAGACAAGCATCATTTGAACTTTCTTTTGCATCATATTTGATCCCAGTTTTGCTAAGTTAGTGCAATGATAATTGCTTGCATGCTATTTTGATAATGTCGCTATTTTTGTGATGTGTAGATTAGTTATCTCCTATTCATTGAGGTTATCCTTGAATTATTCCAATACCACATGCTTGAGTTAGGTTGGTTGAACTATATTGTTCGGGTTTGCTTAGTTATGCAAGTCTAGAACCGGTAGCTGATTGTCGGGAATAACCCGACAATTATGGGATAAACACAACTATCATTATATGCTTTTGTTTCAAATATTTGTATCCATTTTATGAGTTAAATTTTGTCATTTCAAATAAGCTTTTGGTCTGGACAAGTGATGGTTAGTGATGGTGTCTTTGTGCACGAGTTTGGGTAATTGATTGACTTGTCTGGACAATTAAGGACCGAACTTTGGTAACATCTTTGATTCAAGTAAAACTCGTGCTTCCACACGCGGTGTATGGGCATTGCTTGGTTAAGTAAGGGGTTGGTGTTGTTGAGTTGATGTAACCCCCCTGATTTTCAGAGCCTTTTTGAAGAATTCAAAATAAAAAGAACCATTTTGTTTTGATGAGAATTCAAAGCTTAACTTGGAATTTCATAATGGATTTAAATTGACTAACTCAAACTTCAAATAAAATTCCTTGATGGTTTGTTGAGTTGTTGAAGTTTTGGTGACCTTCCTTTTTCTGTCCAGGTTTTGTCCATCTTTGGACCGAACCTCCCTAGGTCTAAACCTTCCTTAACCTCATTTGAGCTCATTCTCTGTATCTTTTGAACACAACTGTGTCCACTTGGACATACCTCCATCACTTTAATCCTTGAAACTCTCTCTGGAAGTTTTCTTCGGCGCCAACCCGGTAGTACCACCCGCACCTTGCGGTGCTACCATTTCTTAGGACCTCCGCTTACCTTTATTGGACCTCCCCATGCCCCCCAGGATCTCCTCCTTATTTATTTGCACCTATATCACTTGTGAAGCATCCGATTTACATTGGGCGGTTTGATCTTGGTGAGACGTTCGGATGGTCCGAACGTCCCACCCTCTCTGAGCCCTTAGATCTTTGTCGGGGTCCGATTTGTTGTATGTTGGACGGCCTCGAACGTCCCAACCATTTTGGACCGTCCGATTCAGTTCAAAGGCTGAGATCTAGCGCTAGCTCAGAGGGTCCGAACGGCCCAATCATTTTGGGCGGTCCGATTGGAATCCAATGGCTCCTGCTTCTCCCGCTTCCTATCTTGCTATAGACCTCCCTCCTTGCATATCTGGCCGTTAAGACCTCCCTCTTGGAGATCTTAACCGTCTGCACTCCTCCTGCTGCCGCTAAGACCTCCCTTGGAGATCTTAACCGCCTGCACTCTCCCTCCTTGCAGAGATGGCCATTAATACCTCCCCTTAGAGATCTTAACCGTCTGCACCTCCTCCTGCAGATCTCGCCATTAAGACCTCCCTTGGAGATCTTAACTGCCTAAACCTCCTCCTTGAAGATCTCGCCGTTAAGACCTCCCTTGGAGATCTTAACCGTCTGCATTCTCCTCCTTGTAGATCTGGCCGCTAAGACCTCCCTTGGAGATCTTAACCGTCTGCATTCTCCTCCTGCAGATCTGGCCGTTAAGACCTCCCTTGGAGATCTTAACCGTCTGCATTCTCCTCCTGCAGATCTGGCCGTTAGGACCTCCCCTTGGAGATCTTAACCGTCTGCACCTCCTCCTTGTAGATCTAGCCGCTAAGACCTCCCCTTGGAGATTTTGCCGTCCAGACCTCCCCCTTTGTAGATCTAACCGTTAGGACCTCCCCTTGGAGATCCTAACCGTTCAAGACCTCCTCCTTCGATTAGATCCTGACCATCCAGACCTCCCCCCCCCCCGCTGGATTTAATCCAACCATAAGGACCTCCCTGGTGGGTGAGGACCTCCTCTTTTACACTTGATCTTGGCCGTTGGACCTCCTTTTCGGAGATTCAACCGTTAGGACCTCCCTGGTAGGTGAGGACCTCCTCTTGTTCTCTGCGGGACCTCCTCAAGGTCTCCGTAGGACCTCCTTTTCGGGTCTTGGCTGGACCTACTTGGCAGTCACACCTAGTTTTCTTTTATCCTTGACTGTGTCCTTGTGCAAGGAAGCCTCCCCCACATTTAATGCATGTTGTATCGCATTAAATGCCACCACTTTTTGCAGTACTCATGCCATGCTGTTGTCACATATCTTGCCTGCTTCCATTGTCCTCTTTACCAACTCTTGAGTACCCGTATGTTGGGTCATGACTCATTGGCTCCAGCTATATATAGCTTGGGCAGCCCTTCCTCCCTCCCTTTCTCCTCATTTTCACTCTCTGGCTCAACCGAGCATCCCCTAGACCTCCCCAGCCAGCTTGTTGGACCTCCTTCTGCCCTCCCAACCTCTCTGTTGGTTTTATATTTAAGCTTATTTGGAGTTTCTTTGGATCTTGTTGGAGCTCTATTTGAATTATTTGGTTTTTCACTGTAGATTGCCAAGGCCGTGAGGAGCCAGAGTTCCTTGAAGAAGAAGAAGAAGCTCAATATTGTGAACAAGGCAAGTTACACTCTTGATCATATTGCACCCACTACTTCAAGATACTTATGTTGATTTCAAAGTTATATGCATGCTTACTTTTACTACGTTATTTCAATGCCTATCATTTCAGTTCATAGCTATACCTGATCCTTTGTATGGCCACTGTCTATGTTGAATCAACCACCTTGTCACCTCAGATAAAACCTGGTTTTTGCAATAGTAAGAACCAGAGGCTTTTGAAAAATTGAATGCTTGGTCTTGCTTAGACCAAAATCTTGAGTTGGGGAGCTTTGGCCAAAAATATCACTTGTTCAAATGATTTGGGCCATGACATTGGTGTGTCATGGAGATTTCGACCATGGCATTGTTGTGTCATGGGGGGTTTACAAATGACCATAGCATTGGTGTGCCATGGAGGCTTGAAAGACAAAGAAATAGAAAATGGTTTTGGACTTGGGCGGCATTGGGTGTTTGGCTGGTGCAAGTTTATGCACGGGGGGTCGTGTGATCCGATGCCCCAGGGTTGAGATGGCCACCCAGGTCAGTTAAGGACCGGTCTGCTAGTGTATTTTGCTATGCCTTATCGTGCGACCACATGTCTTGTGTGGGCGGGACCTGGCCAAGTAATTTGCAAAGTTCCATCATGGTTGATCCGGCGGAATAGTGGGTGGTCTTTCATGGCCTGTCTTTTATGACTTCGTTGTACCCACCTGGCTCAAGAGGGGGCCCTAGGAAGGGGCGAAACCTTAGAGTGGATGGACTATGGTGGAATGATGCATTGTAAAGGCCTTGTCACGTGCTCTAGACCTCTTACCATCGGCAGTGGGAGGTGGCAACGACGGTTGCCAAACGAACTAGAGAAGTCGTGTCATGTGGGTAAAGTGTACAACCTCTGCAGAGTGTAAAACTATTCGAATAGCCGTGTTCACGGTTATGGACATGCTAGCAAAGTTGCTCAAAGTTAGATCTCAGTTTTGGGTTTAAAATGACTTGTGAAATGGTTTTGGATTTTATCCAAATTGGGCTTGGGCTGGGAGCCTTGTGGCAGGAAGGTATCCTTCACCATATTGATGATGAATGTTATCCAACTGAAAATTGTGTTTTGGAAAATGAACTTTTACATATGGTAATTGCCTTGGAACTTAATACATGTATTTGAAATCAAATTGGCTTTGTGCAAACCAACCCTAATATGCCTTCCATTGACCTATCCTTATGCATGTCATACTGTTACTTGACGGGTGTAACTTGCGAGCACGGTTGTTGTGCTCACTCTTGCTTGATTGATGAATTGAGCAGGTGAAGATTTCTTTGATGATGAGGAAGACCAAATCAATTAGACCACGCCCTCTAGCCAATCACCTGTGGTGTAATGGATGGAGTCTGTCTCTTGGTTTTTCCGCTGTGTATTGTTGCTCTTAGTTGCTGGAGCTTGTAAGCAACCCCTTGTAATGAACTCCCTTTTGTTGTTAATAAAGCCTTTTGTGGATGTGTATGTTATCACTTGCTTGCTGTGAGAACCAGTCATTGATCTTTGGGGGCAGGTTTAGATCACAAAGGACTTGAGGCTTGTCCCCAAGCCCCACGACCTCCTCGGGTTGGTTCCTCTCGGACCTCCCTCGGGTCAGGACGTGGAGCTTAGGGAGGTCTGAAGTCCAACGACCTCCTCGGGTCAGGACCCCAAGACCTTCGAGTGGTCCATCCGGACCTCTCGAGAGGTCTGGGCGGTCCTACCGGGATGCCCCATGGGATGTCCTAGGAGTCCTTTTACGGACCTCCCAGGAGGTCCTGAGGAACCTCTCAGGTAAGCCCTGGGCCGGGTCGCCACAAGTGGTATCAGAGCATCTTGACTGTAGGTCGCAGCCTAGTAAAATGGTCGTTAGAAGAAAGTTCAAAATGTGTTTTACTAAACAAGAGAAATAAAATTGTTCTCCTCTTACCCAAGTCATCTATCTATTCTTATCACCATCTCTGTATCTCTTCTTACCTTATTTTCTTCTTATCTTTTTGCTTGCTTCAACGTTTTATAAAGTTAAATGGAACTCCTTTCTTGGAAATATCAATAGGGCCGATTTAGATTTTTGTAGTAGCACTAAGGACCTCCCTATTTGTGGCATTGAGTGGCAGTCCCTTGCAAAGAGTACCCCTGGGGTTTCTTTGCAAGAGACCACCCCTCATGATCATGATCTCACTGCTTGCAGCCTTAAGGGCGGCAAGTCTCGAGTAAAGTTGCTTGAGTTTTTGAGTTGGTCATTTTGTTGTCTTGGCTGTTTTGATCTCTTCCCTTAGCCTTTCCATCTCTTTCCTAATTCTTGGACCTCCAACAGATGGTGACAACTAGAGGCAGTGGCAGCACTAGTGGTCAAGGCCGAACCTCTGGGGATGATCCAGAGACCCCAGTGCCGCAACCACCTCCTCCTTCAGCTCAAGGTCCAGATTGGAACCAAATGATGGCAAATCAAGCACAATTTATTAACTTGTTAGCTCAGTCCATTACCAACACTCAGAACCTTCAAGCAGCTGCAGCAGCTCAACCACCAGTGTACGTTCCACCTCCTCCTAGAGCAAACATTTCTGAGTTTATGAGGATCAGGCCACCCACATTTTCAAGCACTACTGAACCTCTAGAAGCCGACGATTGGCTCAGAGTTGTAAGCAAAAAACTTGACATGATCCAATGCATAGACAGAGAGAGAGAGAGAGAGTCTTATTCGCCTCCCATCAACTTCATGGACCAGCCTCGGAGTGGTGGGATAACTTTACTCAATCCCACACTGATGCTCAAGCTATCACTTGGGATGAATTTACTGCACATATTCATCATGGAATGATGTTGCTAAAGAAGGAGGAGTTTAGATCCTTGCGCCAAGGGAACTGCACAGTCAGCAAATACCTTCATAAATTCAACCAACTGGCAAGGTATGCACCTGAAGACGTAGCCACTGATGAGTCCAAGCAAGAACGCTTCTTGGAAGGCCTCAACGATGATCTTTCAGTTCAGCTCCTCGCTCATAACTTCCCAGATTTTTAGCAGCTTGTCAGTATGACAATACGACAAGAAGGCAAGCACATTGAGATAGAAAACTACAAGAAGAGGAAGGCAGCTCAGCAGTTCAGGTCAGAGGGTTTTTCCAGGCCAAAGACCTCTCAATTTCAGCCTAAGAGGCCTGTGACCTCCTCCCCATCCAGGACTCCAATACAAGCCAAACGACCTGGTACCTCCAGCCCTTATAAGACCTCTCTAGGAGGTCAATTTCAGATAAAGCCAGCCACAATTTCTGCAGCAGGGGTGACTTGCTTTCATTGCCATGAAGTTGGGCACTATGCTAGCAAATGCCCAAAGAAGCTTCAAGCTGCAACTCCAACTCCCAACCGATCTGGTCAAGGGTCCTCAGTTCCTAGCAACCACACCAATTCGAAGCCTCCAGTACAATATATTAAAGGGCGAGTGAACTATGTCACAGCTGAAGAAGCTCAAACCGCTTCGGATGTGGTCCTTGGTACGTTTTTTGTTAATTCCGTACCAGCAACCATTCTTTTTGATTCCGGAGCTTCTCATTCATTTGTCTCTTCTAAATTTATGGGTAGTAATGGGTTAGCTATATCCCCTCTTGTAAACCCTATGCTAATCCACTCCCCGGGCTCAGAAATGAGGACTAATTTCTTGTGCCCAAATCTTTCCTTGGAAATCTTGGGAGTACCTTTCTCTGCAGACTTGATAGTCCTACACTCCCAAGGGTTAGATGTGATTCTTGGAATGGACTGGTTAGCCAAGAACCAAGGACAAATAGATTGCGCCAACAAGTCCATTATGCTCACCAACGAGCAAGGGATACAAGTTGAATTCCCTGAGACCTCTCCTAGGGCAGGTCCTAGCCCGACCTGTTTAAGAGAAGTGAAATTGGAAGACCTCCCTGTGGTAAGGGAGTACCTCGATGTGTTTTCGAGTGAGTTACCTAGAATGCCTCCAGATAGAGATTTGGAATTTGTCATTAACTTAGTCCCAGGGACAGCACCTATTTCCAAAAGAACCTATAGATTACCTATTAATGATCTTGTTGAGCTAAAGCAACAAATTGAAGAAATGCAAAGCAAAGGTTTTGTGAGGTCGAGTTCCTCTCCTTACACAACGCATGTGTGTGGATTATAGAGCTCTCAATGATGTTACCATCAAGAATAAGTATCCTTTGCCCAGGATCGATGACTTATTTGATCAACTAAAAGGAGCAGCAGTTTTCTCCAAGATTGACCTAAGGTCAGGTTATCACCAGTTGAAGATTTGGCAAGAGGACATCCCAAAAACAGCATTCTCAACTCGGTATGGACTTTACGAGTTCACAGTCATGTCCTTTGGATTGACCAATGCTCCTACATACTTTATGAACTTGATGAATAAAGTATTTATGGAGTACTTAGACAAGTTTGTCATTGTCTTCATAGATAACATTCTTGTGTACTCTAAGTTTGAGGAAGAGCATGAAGGCCACCTTCGGTTGGTCCTAGACAAGCTCAGGGACCACCAGCTCTATGCAAAATTTGAGAAGTGTGACTTTTGGTTGAAAGAGGTCACCTTTTGGGCCATGTCATGTCAGCAGCAGGTGTGGCAGTTAACCCTAGTAAAGTTCAAGATGTGTTAGATTGGAAGCCGCCCAAATCAGTGTCTCAAATAAGAAGCTTTCTTGGCATGGCGGGATATTATCGTAGGTTTATTGAAGGCTTTTCAAAGATAGCAAGACCTCTCACCCAATTGCTCAAGAAGGAAACCAAGTATGTTTGGACTTCAGCATGTGAGCAAAGCTTTCAGGAGTTGAAGAAAAGATTAACCTCTACTTCGGTGCTGATTTTGCCTGATATCCGGAATGATTTTGAGGTCTTTTACGATGCCTCTAGGCAGGGCCTAGGCTGTGTTTTAATGCAAGAGGGTCGAGTGGTAGCTTATGCTTCACGACAATTAAAACCTCGTGAAGCTAACTACTCCACTCATGATTTGGAATTAGCAGCCGTGGTGCATGCTCTAAAAATTTGGCGCCATTACCTTATTGGTAATCGCTGCGAGGTCTTTACAGACCACAAGAGTCTAAAATACATCTTTACACAATCAGATCTTAACCTTAGACAAAGAAGATGGTTGGAGCTCATCAAGGACTATGATATTGGAATTCACTACCACCCAGGCAAGGCAAATGTGGTGGCTGATGCCTTGGGCCGCAAGAGTTATTGCAACCTCCTATTGGTCCAAAAAAATCAGCCCAGACTGTATGAAGAGATGAGACATGTAAACCTAAAAATTGTTGATCAAGGTTGTATACATGCCCTGGAGGGTGAACCCACCATCCAAAAGCAAATCCGAGAGAACCAAATTAAGGATGAGGACCTTCAAATGCTTAAAGACAACTTGAAAAGTGGGAAAGCTCCTAGATTTTTAGAGGACGAACAAGGGATTTTATGGTTCGGCAACAAGCTATATGTGCCGAACTATCAAGACATAAAGCAACTCCTACCTAAAGAAGCTCATGAGTCACATTACTCCATTCATCCAGGGAGTACCAAGATGTACCAAGACCTCAAAGAAAGATATTGGTGGGTCGGCATGAAGAGAGAAATAGCTGAGTTTGTGGCACGATGTGATGTATGCCAAAGGGTCAAGGCTGAGCACCAAAGGCATGCTGGTTTGCTTCAGCCCTTGCCCATTCCCGAGTGGAAATGAGAGAAAATTGGTATGGACTTTATCACTGGTTTGCCAAGGACCCAATCAGGCTATGACTCCATTTGGGTAATTGTGGATCGTTTGACTAAAGTGGCACATTTTATTCCTGTCAAGACCACCTATCAAAGCAACAAGTTGGCTGAATTGTATTTAACCTGAATTATCTGCCTACATGGTGTACCCAAGAGTATAGTGTCTAATAAAGGTTCCCAATTCACCTCAAGATTTTGGGAAGGTCTCCATGAAGCCTTGGGGACAAGGCTTAATTTCAGCACAGCTTATCAACCTCAGATTGACGGTCAAACAGAGAGAGTGAATTACTTCTTGAAGACATGCTTCGAGCTTGTGTTTTGGACTATGGGAAAAGTTGGGACAAAAACCTTCCCTATGCTGAGTTCTCCTACAACAATAGTTACCAAGCTAGCTTGGAAATGTCTCCATTTGAAGCTCTGTATGGGAGACAATGTAGAACCCCTCTCCTATGGGATCAAGTGGGTGAGCGCCAATTTTATGGACCTGATGTCATCAAAGAAGCTGAAGAAAAGGTGAAGCTCATAAGAGAGCGCTTACAAGTAGCTCAGTCCCGGCAAAAGAGCTATGCCGATACTCGTCGACGAGACTTATCTTTTGAAGTGGGAGATTTTGTGTACCTTAGGGTAACTCCACTCAAAGGAGTTAGGAGATTTCGGACTAGGGGAAAGCTGGCGCCAAGATTTGTTGGACCGTATAAAATCTTGGCAAGACAGGGTGAAGTAGCTTATCAATTGGAGCCACTAGAGGCATTGTCAGCAGTATATAATGTTTTTCATGTGTCCCTGCTGAGGAAGTGCCTTCGAGTGCCAAAAGACCACACCTTCCTGGAAGGTATTGATCTTCAAGAAGACTTCACTTATGTGAAGAGACCAATCAAATTTTGGACATTGCGGAGCGAGTCACCAGAAGAAAAATTATTCGAACATACAAGGTGCAGTGGAGTCACTGAAGGGCTACGGGTAGGCTACACTAGCGCAAAATAATAAAAAATTTACCCGTAAACCAAGATCACTGCAGCTTATAGATCACGGTCTTACCACTAGACGACAAAAGCGAAATTGATGCAAAGACGTCGGGCAGAGTAGTCCTACTAAGTTGATGCAAGACATCGGGCAGTAGTAGTCGACATTTCCTCGCCCTCCTCGTTACGGCGTCCCCACGACAGCCTCCTCTCTTGCGGTTCGTCCAAACGCCATGATGCAGCGCCCAAAGGTATCCACACGCACGGGAGGAAGCGACGACGCCGGACTACTAGATCCGCATGAGCGATTAGGGCGTGGGAGGGTGGCGGCTGTGGTTTGAGGATGTCACGAAAAACTCATCACCAATCTCAGGCGCCTTGCCCTCCTTTTATAGACATCCTTACAATGGGCTTCTACTAATAGAGGCCCATTAGGACCTAATGCCAGCCTAATTCGGATCCAATCCGACTAGGCTTCAAATTCTTAAGTGTGTGACCCTATAGGTTCACGATGTTTAGATATGACGTGAGTATACATACTTGGTCAATAGTTGGTAGCGCCTCTAGCAAGACGTGCCAACTCCTAAACGCACACAAAGATCATATCGACGAACCATCACAACGTTATGTACATGCCAATCCCTTTGCCTCACGATATTCGGCCGAGCCCAAGTGACCACTCTATCTCGATCCTGTGATCCTAATCCCTTACTAGGTTAACTCTAACCTTAAGTAGCATGGCCATGCATTTCGATCCGATCACTCGAGGGCCCAGAGATATCTCTCTCGTAGAGAGGGCAAATCCCATCTCGATCGACCATGCCTCGTGAGCATGCTTCATGACAAACCCGAAGCTACCTTTATAACTACCCGATTCATTTGAGTAGCGTTTGATAGCCCCTAAGTAGGTCGATTCACATCTCAAGTACATGCGATAATCTCGTGTCTAAGGACAAGGCGTATACATTGTGTAGAGAGAACCATAAGTATAATTGTTATGTCTCATGTTGGGTCGGTCCAACCCCATGTTCTAAACATGTGTCCACATTATTGGTTTGACATCTCCATGTCTATGACCTGTGAAACATGGTCATCAACCGATACATGTGCTAATCCATCATTCACGTGTGTCCTCACATGAACTCCGACTAGGGACAACTTTAGAATAACCATATAAGTAAAGAGTTTCACAAACAAGTCACATACTTGTTAATCAACACAAAGGTAATATTCAAGGAACATTTATTAAATCATGGATACAACGAAATATCATCATCTCTATGATTGCCTCTAGGGCATATCTCCAACAGTCACCACCCTAAAAGTGAAGCCACCTGGGAAAATGAAGAAGACCTTAAGGCTAACTATCCACACCTCTTTGCTGACCAAGCTTGAATCTCGGGGTCGAGATTCCCTTAAGGGGGGTAGGTTTGTAATCCCCCTAATTTTTAGAGCCTTTTTGAAGAATTCAAAATAAAAAGAACCATTTTGTTTTGATGAGAATTCAAAGCTTAACTTGGAATTTCATAATGGATTTAAATTGACTAACTCAAACTTCAACTAAAATTCGTTGATGGTTTGTTGAATTGTTGAAGTTTTAGTGACCTTCCTTTTTCTGTCCAGGTTTTGTCCATCTTTGGACCGGACCTCCCTAGGTCTAAACCTTCCTCAGCCTCATTTGAGCTCGTTCTCTGTATCTTTTGAACACCACTGTGTCCACTTGGACTTACCTCCATCGCTTTAATCCTTGAAACTCTCTCTGGAAGTTTTCTTCGGTGCCAACCCGGTAGTATCACCCGCACCTTGCGGTTCTACCGTTTCTTAGGACCTCCCCTTACCTTTATTGGACCTCCCCACGCCCTCCAGGATCTCCTCCTTGTTTATTTGCACCTATATCGCTTGTGAAGCGTCCGATTTACATTGTGCGGTTTGATCTTGGTGAGACGTTCGGATGGTCCAAACGTCCCACCCTCTTTGAGCCCTTAGATCTTTGCTGGGCGGTCCGATTTGTTGTGGCGTTCGGACGGTCCGAACGTCCCAACCATTTTGGACCGTCTGATTCAGTTCAAAGGCTGAAATCTAGCGCTAGCTCGGAGGGTCCAAACGGCCCAATCATTTTGGGCGGTCCGATTGGAATCCAATGGCTCTCGCTTCTCCCACTTCCTATATCGCTATAGACCTCCTCTCAGTAGATCTCGCCGTAAGACCTCCCTTGGAGATCTTAACCGCCTGCATTCTCCTCTCTGCAGATCTCGCCGTTAAGACCCCCTTGGAGATCTTAACCGTCTGCATCTCCTCCTTGAAGATCTGGTCATTAAGACCTCCTCCTTGGAGATCTTAACAATCCGCACTCCTCCTTGTACATTTTGCTACAAACTAAAACCTTCCTTTTATAGTCAAATCCAAAATTTGTTTGAAGCTTCAAAAGAAAATACCAGTCAATGTTGGTATTAAGACCAGGAAGTATTTTTATCAAGAACTAGATGAATTATCTTGGCCAAAAATAATTTTTGCTAAATTGTTAAAGATTATTTTGAACTTGAGAAAACTATTTGTCTTTAAATAAACCTATTCGGTTTAAATGAATTAATTATGTATTTTAAAATGAGAAACAGTGGTTTTCAAAATTTATTTGGGGTATATATCATCCCAGTAGCATCCTTGCAAAATTTCATATTTTTACAAATTTATTTGCTATTTCTAAAGCCCTGGTCAAACTTTTGAAGTTTTGAATTGGGTTGGTCAATTTGTTAGTCTAACCCTAGCCATTTTGCACTGTAGCGACCGAGCCTAATCGGTTGGGTCCAACCCCGTGCAACTTGGTCGAGCTCAGTCACGTTGAGCTCCGCCTCAACTCCAAGATGATCGTGAGCCGTTGATTTCCTCGTGGACGAATGAGATCTGCGGGGCTGTGCGGGTCATCCAAGCACGCGAGGCGATTTCCACCGTAGGATTCCCATCCAACCGCGCCCAGTTTTGGCCTTGAAACCAAAATGCGCCTCAGAGCTTGCGGCTGTTGGATCCTAAGCGAACGGGCCAGATCCATTATGACTTTCAGACCGCCCGAAGGTCTCAGGCGATCTCCACCGTTGGATCCTCAATGAACCGCCCAGATCAGTGTGACGTTCGGACCGTCCGAACCCCACATCGATCTCCACCGTTGATTCCTGATCCAACCGCGCCATCCTTTTGGGGCTCAACTCAAAAGAGCGCAATCATTGCTGGCCCTTGGATCTAAATCGTGCGGTGCCACTCTGAATCGTTTAAGAATAGGACCCATATCTTGCACGGCCATTAGATTGCGATCGAACGGTCCGTGCGGATTGTGACTTTCGGACCTTCCGAACTTCCCAGTCAATCTTAGCCGTTCCTTTGCGATCGCCCGACCCATATGCAAAGTAACGGTTAGAACTTCCAACGTCCATCATAATCTCGACCGCCCATTTCTAATCGGACGCTGATCTTCTTTGAGCGCTTTCAGGCTTATGCGTTCTTTGTCGTGACGGATGGGAGCCCATATGTCAGTGACGCCCTCTCTTCTTCCTCGCGTCTGTGCGCCGTCGCCGACTTCATCGCCGGAGCGGTGGCATTGCACAATGGATTCACAAATACTTCCTTAACACCTGGCACCAAATTGCCACCGCATCAACTCTAGAATTCTCTCGGTTTCTCAGGAGGTTCAAACACTATAAAAACCCTAGTTTTCTGCACACTGCCATTGTTGACCGAAGGAGCTCTCTACATCCATTTCCCTTTCCAGTGAAGCATCTCTTGCTTACACTCCCTGTTATCCCTACATGCTTACATGCTTGACTCACTTGTAATGTGAATTTTGGCAATAATTGTAGGTTGAGCCAGGGAGTAGCTCTCTGTTGACCCGAGCTTGCTGGAGCACCATCTCGGTGATTTCTTGCTCCGGTGAGATACTTTTCATTCCTTCCCTGCCATATCGAGTCTGGTAAATCTAATAGCTAAAGCCCTCCATTGTTTTCGTTCTTGGCCAAAACAGGTGAAGTGGATTTTGACTTTTCACTGTTTTTGGCCGAAAACTACAACTCTTCTTCCTCAACTTTTCTCTGGTGAGCTATGTCTTTAATTCTTCCCATCCTAAGCTTCCTAAGGACTTTAGTAGCTCACTGGAATCGCTCACTTGTGCATTTGATGCTCAAAACTTGTTATTACCGAAATGTTCCTTTTCATAACTTTTCGGTCTTTCATATTGTTTTCAAGATTTTGAGCTTTTCTATTTAACCTCCAAGCTTAGGTAGCCATTTCCTAAACCCTAGTAGCATAAGAAAAAGTATTTTTTTCTTAGTATGCTTCTAAATCGATTTAAGCTCAAAAACCCTCCTTTGCTATTCTTGTCGGGCAAACCGACAAAAGGTTGTACCTTAAATCCTTTCCTGTAATCTTATCGTTAATGCTAACAAGGGTTACTTTAGGTTACTATCTTTTCTTAAAATTAGCTTTAGCTTCAGCAAACATCTTTTGCTTAGTGCATTTCCAAACCAGCCAAAGACTTCAATGTCTGTTTTGCTGTGTGTTGTCAACTAAACCGACAATATAAACAGCAAGGGCTTTAACTCTTTAATTCTTGTCAATTAGTGATGTTAAGTGTTAAACTAGGCATTTAGCTTTACCCAAAATGGTTATAACTTAAGCAAAAGTATTTTGCTTATAATGTATGTGAATTAACAAATTCTTAACCTGTCCTGTTTCGGTTTTCAAAATCTGAAACTGTAGTTCTAGATTAAACTCTAATTTGTGACAGCTAGTATTAGCAGGAGCTAACTGTAGACTATTGTTCTTGTTTAGATTAGATGTAGCTTAAGCATGTTGCTAATTATGCATTAAGCTATTGATCATGCATTCTTTTCTTATATTCTGTTTTCTGCCATTTTCTTGTTGTTGATTTGATTTTTGTGTTCTAGACTCTGGTTCTTCTGAAGTGGTTGAATCTATTATTGAGCAACAAGAAACTGAACAAGAGGTTTACTATTACCAAGGCAAGCATCCTCTCTGCACCATGTTGATCCCAGAATTTTCATACTATAGATTTCCAAAATACAGTGATACTGTTGCATGCTAATTTTCTACAAAGTATTTGTGGTCTGTCAATAGTTAGTTACAACCTAACACTTGAGGCTTACCTTTAATCTGATCATACACTCAAACCTAAGGTAGTGCTTCTATACTAAAATACTTATTCCCGTAGTTGCTTAGCCATGTAGTCTGTAGAACGTTAGTGTTTGTCAAGCTTATTCTGTTAAACTTGGAATCATTAAATAAATCTTATTTATTTTGATTCTTTGTTCAGTATGTTTAAAACAAAAATGAAATCAAATTTTGTTTGATAAAACTAATTCTAGATCTGGACAAGTGGATGCTAGTGATGGTGCCTTAGTGCACGAGATTGGGAAATGTGGTTGCCTTTGTCTCGGGTGGATTAAGGACCTAACATGGATCGATTTATTCAAGCCCCAACGTACTTCCACAGGCAATGTATGGGCGCTGTTTGGTTAAGTAAGAAATTGATGCTATTGAGTTGAAAACAGGGGTAAGGACATATGTGTTTGATCTCATATCTCAGATTATATGTTCTTAAAAGGGTGAGGGCGATATATGCTCCATCACATGTACGCACCTTAAGGGCTCGATTATGCATCTAATATGTGTAGCTAGCACGCCTCTACTTTCTCATCATTTAAGTTTTGTCGATCGGGTCGGCATTCCTAAGACAACATGTGGGCCCCTGCTGGCGTGTTCTATTAGTTACTTGAACTAAGCGGATCACGCACATGGGTAGTCCAAATTAATAGTGTCAACTTGTGAAAAATACCAAATCTTAGTTTACCCTACCAAGATACCAAAGGAAGTGTGCTATTATTCCTGAGGCTTACAAAGCTAACTAAGTCGTAGGGTAAAGATGTACACCTCGCAGGGTTAAAACTATTCGAATAGCCGTGTCCACGGTTATGGACAACGCTTGAGTTGAATAGATCTTTGTATAGATTTTGATTCACAACTTGGTTATGGGTACTGTTTCAGCATAATAAGTTTTCATGAAATATTTTGGTGTGGCTGTTAGTCACTTAAATTTTGGTATTATTTACAATTACATTTTCCTTTGTGTAATGTTTTGGTCCAAATTGATTTATAAAATTTGCCTTGTTAAAAATTAGCAAGTGTAGGGTTAAGATGTATTACTTTATGCAAAATTAACCCCAGTGTAGCCTTCCTGTTGTTAACCTTAAGCACGTATGAATTCTAATCCTTTGGATAGGTTCTATTAAATACTTTTTTTAATAGTTTGTGTAAGTCTTGCGAGTACCTTCTATACTCAGGTGCTATAATCTCTTGTTGCAGGTGAGGATGGTTATTTGTACGAGATGTCCGTTAGCGCCGATCAGGGTGACGCTAACGAGTGAAGCTAGTTCTAACTTCCACTCAATAGCATGAGGGTGATGGGGGCCATTGGTGGTTTTTGTTGTTTAGTTTCGTTTCCGCTGTTAACTTTTATTGTATAACCAAACCGAATTATAACCTCTTGTGTATAATTATGTAACTATTTACCTTTTATCTATGATGCAATGTTGTCTGAACGATATTTGTGCAATAGTCTTTGAACCTGGGAACTATTGTGATACATATATCCAGGAACCTGAATATTGGAATTATACCTTGTTAAAAGTTATGCTTATAGTATGATATTTAATTAAGAACCGAATTGGTCTTAATAAAAAATTATGCTTTTAGTGTGATTTTTAATTCGGCATAAAACCCAATAGTACACCCCTGCAGGGTATAAATCTATTCGAATAGCCGTGTCCATGGTTATGGACGACCACTTGAGTTA
This sequence comes from Phyllostachys edulis, assembly GCA_036346405.1. NCBI lineage: Eukaryota > Viridiplantae > Streptophyta > Magnoliopsida > Poales > Poaceae > Phyllostachys > Phyllostachys edulis. The sequence goes on along the minus strand of CM070547.1, from coordinate 58,843,212 downwards.
CATGGTTGCTATTGTTAGACTTGGAAGTAAAATTTGTGGTTATAGCTTGGTATTCGTCATGAATGGGATGTTCATGTATTTTGTTGTATCAAAGTGGACAGCCACTTTGTTATTTGTTTGATTCATTGGTTATTCAATTTACTACTTATTCATATGCTTTACTTCTACTTCAAATCTGATTTCGAAATGGCACTTGAAAAACTAGTATGTGTAGGTTGTAAATTGTTGCGTCTCTTTTACAAAACTAAGCCAATATAAGCCATCCTTTGGAACAACCTCTAGCATAACTAATTTTTATTTGTGTAAGACTTGCGAGTACCTTTGTACTCAACCCGGTTGCTGCAATTTCAAGTGAGGAAGGGTATGAGCCCGTTGAGCTTGTTAGCGCCGATTTTGGCGACGCTGACGAGTAATGCTATCATTTAACTCCCAGTCTGTTGCTGATGGGATATGGGCATACCACTGCTGGTCTTTTGGTTTATTTACTTGTTTCCGCTGCTACTTAATGATCTTATTTGAATTTGGCCGGTCGGCCGTTTGTAATAGTTGTAGACTTTAGCTATTATGTTGTATGTCTTTTGGACTATTAATGTATGATTGTTGTATGGATGTGATCAACGTTGTATGAGAGTATGAGCATATTGGTCACTGATCTTGGGAGACAATATGAGTTCATGCTCGCTGTTCGTGGCTTCCCATTTAACACACTAAGTGTAGTGCTTGGCTTGTTGGAGAACCGACAATCATGTAGTGCTCAGAGAGAGCAACAAGATGATCGTTGGGGCTCTAGTTTGCAGTTAAACCTCTCGCTTAGATGGAGTTAAGTTGGAATCCATTTACTTGAAGTCCAGAGTTATGTTCATAAGACCATGCTTAGTCTCGGTCTTAAGGAGATAACCCGGACGTCCTCACATCGCGGCCTCAAGGGGAGGCCCTGACCACAAGAGGTGGTCGTGACCAGGAGGGTGGTCTTCACAAAAAGACCACAAGGGTGGTCTTTGCAAAAAGACCACGAGGTCCAGACCACAAAGGTGGTCTGACTCGCAAAGGTGGTCTTTGCAAAAGGACCAGGAGAGAACCTCAAGGTCAAGATCAACTCAAGGGAGGTCCTGACGGTCAGATCAACTCAGAGAGAGGTCCTAACGGTCAGATGAGATCAAAGGAGGTCTCAAAAGGGATGGGACGTTCGGATCAGCCGAACGCGCCAACAAGATCGGGCCGTCTGATACAGATCGGACGGTTCCAAATGAAGGCGTGGAGGTCAGGTCCTCAGATCCAAACGAAGGGAGGTCTGGACCATCAAATCCAAACGAAGGGAGGTCTGGACCATCAGATCCAAACGAAGGGACGTCTGGGCGAAAGGATTTCAAAGGAAGAGGGATCCAACGGAGGAGATCCACAGAAGATGTTCCAAAGGAGGTATTGACGATCAGGATGAACTCAAAGGAGATCCCGACGTTCAAGAGGAGATTAAGGAGGTCACAACGGTCAAGATGAACTCAAAGGAGACCTCGACAATCAAGACCAACACAGGGAGGTCTCAACGGTCAAAATAAAGCCAAAGAAGATCTCGATGGTCAAGACCAACACAGGCGAGGTCTCAACGGTCAAGATGGAACCAAAGGAGATCTCGACGGTCAAGACCAACACAGGGGAGGTCTCAATGGTCAAAATGGAGCCGAGGGAGATCTTGACGGCCAACACAGGGGAGGTCTCAACGGTCAAGATGAAGCCAACAGAGATCTCGACGATCAAGACCAACACAGGGGAGGTCTCAACGGTTAAGATGGACTCAAAGGAGGTCCTGGATGGTTCAGATGAATCAAAAGGAGATCTCGACTGTCAAGACCAACACAAACAAGGTCTCAACGGTCAAGATGAAACCAAAGGAGATATCGACGGTCAAGACCAACATAGGGAAAGTCTCAACGGTCAAGATGGAACTAAAGGGAGATCTTGATGACCAGGATGAACCTGAAGGAGGTCCTGACGGTCAAGATGGAATCAAAGTGAGATGGAGCAACAGAGAGGAAAGGCGCGGAGGAGCAGGGCTGCCAGATTACGATCAGATGGAGCAAAGCGATGAGGATGTTCAGACCAGCCGAAAGTGCCAATAAGATCGAGCCGTCCAATACGGATCGGACGGTCCACAAGAGATGAAGGTCTGGAACGAGTGGGAGGTTCGAACGGACGCGAGGGAGGTTCAAAAGAGGTTCAGATGGACACAGAGAGGTCCAAATGAACACGGGGGGGGTCCAATTGAGCTTGAGGAAATTCAAATGAACACGAGGAGGTTCAAACGAAGGGGGAATTCAACCCAAATTTGAATCTCGGATTTTAAAGGGCATTTGAAACACAAACCCGAGCTTGGAACACCTCGGGGGTGGTCGTGACCTAAAGGAGAGGTCAAAACCTAGGGAAGATTCAAACGGAGAAGGGGGTTTAGACCACAAGGAGGTCTAAATAGAGAAGGTGGTTTAGATCAAGAGGAGGCTTAAAACCCGAAAAGAGATTCAAACCAATAAAGAGGTCTGGACTGAAGGAAATCCAAGCAAAAGAATCGAGGGGAGGTCTTAGACAAGGAGGGAGGTCTAGATACAAGAGAGGTCTAGACACACAGGAGGGTTCTAGACACCAGGAGATCTAGGCATTAAGGAATGCCCAAACAAGAGGGAGGTCTGGACATTTAAGGAATGCCCAAACATACAAGAAAGGGGGTCTGGCCCCAAAGGAAGTCTGGACACGAGGAGAGGTCCAAACTCAAGGAGGTCTGCATAGAAAGAGCAGGGCTAAGAGGAGAGCAGAACTAGCAGAGAAAGGGGGAGACAGCTCCAGGGCTCGAACAACTCCAGATAAACCAAGCTTTAGGATTAGTTGAAGTTCAGTTTAGTCATTTTAAACACCCAAATTCTGAAAATCTCAAATTAAGCTTTGAACTCTCATCAAAACCAAATGGTTCTTTTTATTTTGAAAATTTTCAAAAAGGCTCAGAAAACCAAGGTGTTACACTTCTCCACTGGTGGGTGTGTGGCATGGGTAAGGGTAAGGGAGCCACAGGAAAACCACACGGCGCAAGAGGGGGCCTCTTGGGAGCGTGGCTCCGGGCAGTGAAACCTTAGCTGGTGGAGTTGCATCGAGGTTGAGCATTGTAAAGGCCTTGTGGTCATCTCCCCTTGATTCACACGTCTAAGGAAACGTGCGTATATATCAAGATGATTACCTCTTGTGGGTAAAGTGTGCGAACTCTACAGAGTAAGAAAACTATCATGATGGCCGTGCTCGTGGTCAAGAGCGGTGCTGGGAACTTGCTTGATATAGCTTTCATTTTACAAAACCGTTTGTGATGAAAAGGGAAGGTCAAAGGGACCCTAGGATTTGAGAAAGCCCGGCCTGGGGCCATGGAACAAATGCCTGGGACCAAGGGTAACTACGGGATAGCCCGAGCATTGGGTGGATAGAGCCACTCAATGGTATAGGAGGTGGGACCTCCAATGGTACTTTACAAAATCCAAACCCATTTATGAAAACAGATTGTTAAAAATGCTAAGTCTCATGATTTCCTACTACTTATCTATTTCAAACTCAGCTTTGTGCAAATAAAAGAACTCTACAACTTCCTTTGACTAGCCCTGCATCTATATGATTTGCATTGTGTATTGGCTCACGAGTACGGTTGTGTACTCAGGCTTGTCCATTATAATCTTTCAGACCCAAGCGACCAAGACCCCTACAACTACTACTACTCAGAGGTTGCACCAGAAGATGATGAAGCTTAGGTCGACCCCCAAATAGCTTGTTCGTAAGCAGAGTGAATGAATCCACTGCGACTTGTTTTGCTTCCGCACTTATCTTTTGTTTATATACTCTGACTCTTGTAAGATTTCCATTTTATGGCTCTTTTGTAAAACACTTAGCCGCATGGCCTGTTATGTATAAATATTTATGTTAAGTTATGTGCTTGTATTTACTCAATTGTTCATACAAGCACTGTTCCTACGAGCACTAGTCGCACCGAGCACGAACCGCGCTAAGTGTAGTCATACCTCCTCAAGACCTCCTATACCACTACTACAAAAAGGCTAATATCGACGCCTCATCACGACGGTTGACCAAAACCGCCGTGAGTTATTCAATCACGACGGTTTTGGTTTTAGAGACCGCTCAGGCATCGGATGCGCTTAAAAACCGCTCGTGAAGAGGCAATATCACGCACGGTTCATTTTGAAAACCGTCAGAAGATCACGCATTTCTCAACACGAACCGCCTCGTGATATTATCAAGATCACGCACGGTTTTAAACACAACCGTCAGGAAGTATCACGCACGGTTACAACCGTAACCATCTGTGATATTATTAGTATCACGCACGGTTCTAACAATAATCGCTCGGATAATATCGCCATAGCTCCACGGTCGCCGCCATCCGCCCGCCTCCCCGAGCGCGCTCTTCATCGCCGATGCGCTTTGTTCGCCGCCAATCCGCTTCGCCTCGATGCGCCTCTTCGCCTCACGCCCGAATTTATTCCTTGTTTGATAAAAGGATCATCCGCCATCCAAGATGATCATCCCCACATACTTATAAAATTAAAAACAGTAAATGGCTGCCTCTTCCTCGCCGCCGATCGATGGCCTTCCCGCCTCATCTGCACGAGCACCTCTCTTGTAGGTTGAACTGTCGTTGCGGAAGAACACTGCTTGATCAATGTTGTCTTCACTCCTCCGGCGGAGAATTTGCCGAGCAGTGACGCCACCTTCCGCCATCTTGACATCCTCCTCCGCCGTGTCTTCCGGTGATCTCCCACTTTGGCAGCGCATAGCCATTATCGACGAAGTCCTCCAAAACGACGCTGCACGCCTCTGTGAGGCTTGCCGTCACTTGGACTGTGGAAATCGAGGCGGCAAGCATCGATACGACCAGCCGATACCCTCAAGCAAGGAAGAGAGCCTATGGGCTCAATTCTTCTTGGTTCAACAATCGAGGGTCTTGGAGACACTTGAACGAGCGCACAACAGTGGACGATTTCGTGCTTCATTCACCGATGATCGTGAATCGCCCAATGCCGACGCCGCCGCTTATGAAGTATTGAAGACGGAGATAGCAGCCTACCTCCGCCACTAGAAAAACTTTGTTTTATTTATAGGTTTTACTTTTTAAATCTTTTTAGGTTTATTGGCCACTGCTTGGCCATATATATGAAAATTCCAAAATGAAAAAAGTTTGGAGGTGAAGTTACTATATTTAATTATATGTTGAATTATTGCTCTCTCTCTCTCTCTCTATATATATATATATATATATATATATATATATATATATATATATATATATATATATATATATATAGACAGCTTTTGTGGAAAACAAAATCTAGTTTGGAGGTGAAGTTACAATTAATATTAATTATATCGAACGAGCGCCATTAACGGGCCGGTGGACGATTTCAGCTTCGTCACGATCAGAACTGTCCGATGCCTACACCGCCGCCTATGAAGTATTGCGATGGAGATAGCAAATTACCTTCGCCACTAGAAAAACCTTGTTTAATTATAGGTTTCGCTTTTTAATATAAACATGTAATTTCTTCACATGTCATGTAAGTGTATATACTTGAGAAAAAATATTATACCTGACGGTTCCATATGGAACCGCTCGTGATATGTCCCATATCACGGACGGCTCCATAATGGAACCGCTCGTGATATGTCCCATATCACGACGGCTCCATAATGGAACCGCTCGTGATATGTCCCATATCACGGATGGTTCCATTATGGAACCGCTCGTGATGATTATCACCGACGGTTCCATAATAGAACCGCTCGATAAGTCTTTATAAGTAGGAGCTAGCACGCCTTGCCGCTAGGGTTTGCGCCTAACTCGCCACTCCCCAGCCGCCTTACTCGCGTCTGCTCTCTCGCCGCCGCCGACGCCGCCATTCTTCCTGTTGCCGACGGTTAGTAGGCTTATGGTGACACCGCAAAAGACACTCAGACGATAAGAGTGTCTTTTGCAACACACCAAGCAGTTACAACCACGGTGACGCCCAAACTCTCGCTACTCCCAGCCCGGCCGCTAGGGTTTGCGCCGCCTCTAACTCCGCTCCTCCCCACCTCGACGCCGCCGCCGACTGCCGCCGCCGCCAGACCCTTTATGCGCTTCGCTAGGCCCCGGCCGGCTTTGCTTTCCCATCCTCCTCTATTCTCCTCTAGATCTGTTAGCTTAATGTCTTTTGTTGAGTTTGATTTTTATGCATGAGCCTTAAGTTGTGTCCTCGATGTTTGTGTGATTTATGCAAGGTAAAGGAAATGGATGAGGGTTGTGCCGGTGGTGGGGTCGCCACCGTGGTTGCGCTGCATTAAGGTCCCTCTGCCTCTACCCTCCTTGCTATGTGATGAAAATGGCTAGCTAGTGCTCATGATGGATGCCGAGGGCTACTACTGTGTGGTGGGTTTGGACACCCTTGGTCTTGTTCTCTTGTCGATGAACCGCTTCAATGATGTTAATAGTCTTATGCTGAAATTGAATTGATAATTAGTTCATATTAATAGTCCCCTTTCTCTGTGATGTAATGATGTAAATAGTCCTATGCTGAAATTGAATTGATAATTAGTTCATATTAATAGTCCCTTGCTCGTGATGTAATGATGTAAATAGTCCTATGCTGAAATTGAATTGATAATTAGTTCATATTAATAGTCCTCTTGTCAGTGTGATGTAATGATGTCAATAGTCTTATGCTGAAATTGAATTGATAATTAGTTCATATTAATAGTCCCTTGCTCGTGATGTAATGGTGTCAATAGTCTTATGCTGAAATTGAATTGATAATTAGTTCATATTAATAGTCCCCTTGTTCATGCCTACCAAGTTCTCCTACCTCTTATGCACTGTGCACGCCCTACCATTCCATTCATATCTTCTTCTCTATAAAGTCTTTGAGCTTTTATCATTCATCACCACTATTCATGTTGATTGTAATTATTATCATTTTGATGTAATTGTTTTAGTCAACAAGAACACCAAGCAACAAGTTGAGAATTCTTTTGAAATATGAGAATGGTTGCTTGGTGTTCTTGTTGGGTTTAAAGACGATTACATGCTCAAGAATGGTTAGTTGCTAATATATGATGCCACTTCCTACCGGAGTACTCAAGATCAACGATATTTTCTCAACATAGCGACGCCCAATCTGTAATTGGATGTCCGACCGCTTCTTTGCATCCATACTTTATATTTGCAAGGGCTCAATGAGGTTGCCCGTGGCTACCGCCTCATCCTTCTCATGTCATGCGGACGATCCCCAAAGTGGTCGAGAGATCACGTAACAATATATATGTAATATATATATGATGCCGATTTAATGGTACAAGCAACCAACGCTGGGCCTTTATATAGAAAAGTCATCACGCATTTTCAGCTACCACAAACCGCTCGTGATATGCACTTATCACGCATTTCGGTTTTAGCCACAAACCGCTCGTGATATATGATTATCACAGACGGTTTGTGGTGAAACCGCTCGTGATATGATTATCACAGCGGTTTGTGGCTAAAATCGCTCGTGATATGTGATTATCACAGACGGTTTGTGGTCAAACCGCTCAGGATATGATTATCACTGCATTTGCCAGGATAAAACCGCTCGTGATATATGTTATCGCAGACGGTTTGAACCACAAACCGCTCGGTGGAAAGTATACATCACGACGGTTCAAAACCGCTCGTGATGACCTCATGTCATCATCGACCCATAAACTCGCACGGCCACGAAACCGCTCAGTGATGACGCTTGAACCGCTCAGAAAGCCTTTTCGTAGTAGTGTACCCTTTTGTCGATTCTCGTGACCTCCTCAAGACCTTCTATACCCTTTTGTCGCATTCTCAAGACCTCCCGAGGAGCTCATATACCCTTTTGTCGTATCCTTAGGACCTCCTCCTCCGAACTTCCTCAGACCTTCAGACTTCTTCCGTCAGATCCTCAAGACCTTCTCAGACCTCTCCAGACGACTCTACAAGACTCCTCAGGACCTCCCCAAGATGTCTCTCCATACTCCTCAGGATCTCCCCAGGACGTCTCTACAGTGTTCCACATGACCTCCCTAGGACGACTCTACAGTACTCCTCAGAACCCCCCCAAGACGTCTCTACAGTGTTCCTCAGACCTCCCTAGGACAACTCTACAAGATTCCCAGACCTCCCTAAGACGCCTCTACAAGACTCCTCGTAACATCCCTAGGACGCCTCTACAAGATTCCTCGTAACCTCTCTAAGATCGCTCACAGACTTCCTCATGACCTCTTCAAGACCTCCCAGGATGTCCTCTGGACGACTCCAGGACCTCCTCAGGATTCCTACAGGACATCTCTGTGACCTTCGGGACCTCTTTAAGACCTCAGAATTCCTTTGTCGACCAAGTTTGGTCGCCAATATGGACCTGACCATAGGTTTGCTTTAGTTTATTTGGTTGAGGGAATGGACTAAGAATGTATCTGTGTGCGCTAACTACTGATCCAGGGATTAGCACAGTTTGACACAGAGGATTCCAAATCCCAAAAAATTGGGGTCCAACACGCTTGAGCACATGGAGATCAAAGGTGGATGCATGATGCGCGGAGAAGCTTCGGGAGGTGCAGTCCTGAAGGCTTACGACGCATGAGGAGATATAGAAGGTGTTTCATATCTAGAAAGTTTAGAGATGTTAGAAAACCCGTGTTTGGAAGGGTTTTGATCTCTTGATTTACTTTAATGATAGGATTTCATGTCCATGTTGATGAGGACACAGCTTTAGGACTCTAGCCTATAAAAGGAGGCAGAGGTTAAGAGTTCCCCGTGGCTTTTCTGGGAATTGTCAAGGAAGGCTTTTGAGAAAAAGCTTTTGGAGTTTTCGTTAGGGTTTGAGGGTGCCAACAGAGCACTTTGTAGCCACGTAATATAATTGAGAAATAAGAGATCGACAGGAGACTCGACGCTTATTAGGCTCATAATACTTAGTCATCCGATTGACCCTAGTATTATCAACCAAATAAACCCTTGTCTCGAGAGATGTATACTTCCCGAATGCAAGATACATACCTCACAACAAAAGAATGTATCAATTCCATACAACACATAGAACATAAGCAACAAACCGTGGTTAACATTAATATAGAATAGATATTACAAAAGAGAGGCCCTTAGGCCAAATAGCAATAAATACAAAAAGATAACAATGAAGCAAAAGTGCCATAAAGATGGCTATAACACAAAGCCAATCAAGGTGCCCTAACCCCTAGGCATCCGACCGACCGCCAAGCTAGTCGTCAAGAAACCGCAACACGTAGCACAAAAGAGAGGCTCTTGGAGCTCTCCTTCTTCCTCTCGCAACAAAAGCCACAAAATTGCCACAACCACGCGCGATGAGTACATAAAGTACTCCGCAAGACTTACGTGTGAGATAATGTAACTATAAATAGCTACATGCAAGCTTTATTTAAGTGGATGAGGCTTTGGACTCATTTTAGCATAAAGCAACATTTATTTGCAATAACATAGTAGATTGAAGGCAATTTAACAAAGCATTTTTAAATATTGAAGTAACAACGGATAATAACATAGTAACAACAACAAGAACAATCCTCGAAGTGACTAACCCAAGTCACCACAACAATAGCATGAACTCCCGCTCATACCAACCATGTCAAGTTTTAATTAAAGGTTGTAGTCTAGTCTTGAACGACCTTACCAAGCATGTCCATAACCTAGGACGAGGCTATTCAATAGTTTTATCCTGCGCAGGTGTACCACTGCACCCACACGCCGCATCGCCTTTCCTTTACGCACACTTCCAAGGTGTGCTGCACGGCTAAGTCCTACGAGACCTTTCCAAAGGATGAATGCTAATTACGAGTCTGCACAACCCACGGGAGAAGGAGACATCACAACCTTCCCTAAGCTAATGCTCCTCCCACACTATACATATACATTTGTTTTTGAAAACACACCAACCGAGCTCGCTCATAATTAACACCTCCTAGAGTACTTAGTCAAGAGGGGTTCCATATGCCTCGCGTGGTTAGTACGCCAAATCGCTGGCTTAGTGACCCAAGTACTCGGTCCTTAGGGACCCTGCATACCACCACATCCAAAAACCGCACCATCCATCCAATATGCCCAAGTCTAAATCAATCTTTTATTTTCAGTTTTTGATTTTACAATTAATCATAGCACAAGTGCTGGACATAAAGGAGTAATAATCATTTTTGAGTGATCAAGACCATCGACTAAGTCGATGATCGCCCATTTCTACCGAAAACTAAGCATGTCTAAGCAATTTACATCGAAACTACTAAGCGATAAGAGCTCATCCAACGAGCTCCCACCACAGCAAATAACCTAGGCTCATGGTAGTAGAGGATAAATAATTCCTACAGATCATGCAACTATAGGCTCGCTAGCTTACATTTAACACAAAGTAGCATGCATACATAGAATTAAAACAATATATTAAGCTTTAAAGTAATGGGACAATGATGGAAATGGTCAAACTGCTTGCCTTGTTGCTGGTGGTCAAATTGTGGCAGAGGGTCGCCTCGGATCACCACAAATGTCCAAACCTAACGGAAAAGCGATAAAGAACCGATAAGAACGATTTAAAGGCAACAAAGATAGCACAGCAAACGAACTCCAAATTCTCTGAAAATTTTACAGCAGCAAGACAATGATTTATCATGAATTTAGCAACAAGAACCAATTGATTTGGATTCTCAATGCAAAAGATATGATGAAATCAATTCTGCTCAGCCTATTAATTACCAAACTGCACTATTCACTAATTTAATTATGAGGCAACATTTTCTAGAACAGCAGCGAAGCTGAAATTTTTACTGTAAAACCAGCACCTCATGAGATGAATAACACAATTGAGTTCATCTCATTTGGAGCCATTATGCACTCTCTACAAATTTTCAAAACAAGAACTTGAACAAAATTATAATGCACAAGTCCTCAATTTCCAATAGCAACATGCTCAAAACCAATTTTCACAGTGAGTTCACTAAGAGAGGAACCAACAAAGTTGGTCTCACCTGAAAATAGTCTATAGAGCATTAGTTATGTATTTTACAAGTTAAGCATTGATTTAAGTGCACATTTTAAAGTTGGTTTTAAAATCTAATGGCAAATCAGTGCTCGAGCTGAACTCAACTTACAATTATTTTTGGATTAAAGTCAAGTTCAAGACAGAGCCAACACAAGTTGAATGACCTCAAAAGGATTCAAAACGAAAAAGATATGAAATTCTAAAGTCTATACCTTATTTCAGTTTATACTAGAGCTCACTGGAATTTCTAAAACTCACAAGGGTATGGGAGGACGTGAGCCACAGATCTTAAATCCAACGGCTCAAGATCTCCCAGGAGAACATCACACACGCGCACGTGAAGGTCCAGAGGTCCTGGACCTCTTAGCAACTCACATGCGTGAGGTGAGGGGAGGTCGTGACCGTGAGATGCAAATCCAACCACCACAACACAGAAGGAGGTCCTGAACGGACCAGATCTAAAGGGAGGTCCTCAACTGTGAGATCTTCCAAAGGAAGATCTAAACTATCAAGATCTCCCCAAGGAAGATCTCAGATCGCCAAGACCTCACAGGGAGGTCCCGGACGGTCCAGATGTTCCAAGGAGGTCCTCGATGGTTCAGATCGTCCGAGGGAGGACCTTGACGGTCAAGATCTACCCGGGAGGTCATCAACTACCGAGATCGCTTAGGGAGGTCCTAAGGAGGTCCTAACGCCACAGCACCTCGAGTGGAGGTCTCGACGGCCACGATTGCGCGAGGGGAGGTCTTGGACGCCCAGATCTCTCGAGGAGGTCCGGACGCCCTGCACTCCAATGCGCACGAGCTTTGGACATGAAATAAATGCGCGCGGGACCACGAGGAGGTCCGCGCGCGAGGGGTTTTAATGCGCGCAAAGGGGACAGGGTTAATGGCAGCTAAGACACCAATGATTGCGATGATTGGGCATTTAAAACGGTGAATTTATGTCCTAAAAACGACAATGACACGCCCGGGACGTCCGACAAAATCCCGAGCGTGAAGAAGTGATCCTCGCCGGCGATGTAGAGCTCGCCGGTGAGGTCCAATGATACCACTGAGTGCACAAAAACGCTATGCGACTCAAAGGACCTCCTCTCGACGCGACGGCGGCTTGAACGCCATGAGCCGAGAGGGCAAAGATGACCAAAGACGGCCAAACACGAAAATGCAAAAAGCAGCCGCGCAACATTCAAGCTTGTGCCAAGAAAAGCTCCGCAAAATCATTCATGCGGGTGCCAGCATCTAAAAGGACTACAGGAGGAGTACCTGGAGGTCCTAAGGTGCTGGGAAGGTCGTGGAGGTGATGGCCGGTGTTGGGGAAGACAGTGAAGCTTCACCGCCCAAGACACCGCCTCCAGCCCAGCTTTGCCCTCCTCAAAAGTGCCCAAACAACTAAGTCGTGGATAACTTCCAAGAGGTGTTGGGAGCAAAAGCGAACAAGGGTTTGAAAAGGAAGCCATCGATCTTCTTGTGCCACCGAGGAGCTCCAAGGACTCAACAATGGCAGCCACCAAAGAGGAAGTGAGTGAGGAGGAGCTCACCACGCACAAGTGCAAGACCGAGATCAACTGGGTGTAAAGGAAGCCAAGGAGGCTCCCAAAGGATACTTTATAGCCCGAGTGAAGGTTTGAACTAGGGCTAAGCTCCATGGTGAGCTTAGCCCACGGTTGGTCCATGGGTGGACAAGACATAAAGGTTGACAAGGGGGCAGGTGTCTTGACTGAGATGGAAGTCGACCAAGATTAAATGCGGTCAAGAAAGAGTCATGAAAGGACACAAAGGACAAGCCGGACATTAACTCCTCGCCGAGCACGATGCGCCAGAGGAAGGAGAAGAACAGGAGGTCCTTATGACCGCTGGATAAGACACGGGAGGTCCTAACCATCGGATCTCATTTTCGAACCAAGTTATGTTTTAAGTGGCCGGGAGGAGGTCCCACCACACGATCAAGGATGGGGAGGTCGTGGCCTCCGATTTCATTAATCGCAAAAACGCACGTGAGGAAAAGGGACAGAGGTCCAAAGCGTTGATCTCCATCCAACGGTGCGGACCTCCAAGTGAGGACTTAACTGCACGCGATCAAAAGACATGAGGGAGGTCATGGCCTTTGGATTTAAATCCAAGGGCACACAATGACCGGGAGGTCTCGATATGATGCGCACAGTAAGGGAGGTCAGACCGCTAGATTTAGATCTAAGGGTTCCGATCAAAGGAGGTGGAGGTCTGAGCTTGCGAACGCACAAGGGAGGTCATGGCCTTTAGATTTAGATCTAAGGGCTACGATCTCACGTCGCCGGGAGGTCTGTGCGCATGAGACAAAGGAGGTCGTGGACCGAGATTTTAAATCTAACGGTGCACAACAAAAGATGGGGAGGTTGTGAGTGCTTGATATCGCAGAGAGGTCGTGAGTCGCTGGATTTGATCCAATGGCTACGACCTAGGTTAGGTGGAAGGTTTGTTTAGTTTAGGTTGAGAGGAGGAGGTCGGGGCCATGGATCTTGGATCCAAGGGCTATGACCTCACGTGGTGGGATGACCCGACCGAGTATGTTGAGGAGGAGGTCGTGGTCGTTGGATTTGATCCAACGGCCACGACCTCAACAAATGGGATGACCTCATTGCGATGGTTTAACAAATCGAGGAGGTCTTTGAGGTTTAACACATGGGAGGTCATGACCGCTGATCACGGATCCAACGGCAATGACCTCATGAGGTGGGAGGTCCTCGCGGTGTTGATCATGGAGGAGGTCGTGGCTGTTGGATGTAAATCCAACCACGCGACCGATCAAGGAGATGAGGTCTGGCGAGGTGCAGACTGGTTGGCTGGACCAACTTTGAATATGGCTAGCCCAAGGAACAAAGTAGGCTTTTAAATTTAGTTTTAACAAATGAAACTTACCAGAATTATTTGAGATAGCAAATGAACTCCAAATTTGATGAAATTTTAACTGGAGCTTGCTGACAATGAGATCAACCTTGCATAAAATTTCCAGAGGTTATTATGCAATGCATTTTTCTCAGGAAATTCATGAAGGTTGTTTAAAGGATTGTTTTGCCTCCAAAAATTATCAACAAGTGTTATAACTCATCATATTTTTCAGAAGGGGTCCCATATCAGTTTTTGGGACCAAGGAAAATATATTCCAAATGTTTGACACAAGATTTAAGATAATTGGAAAATGAGTTTGATTTTTGGTCAACAAGAGCTTTGTGTTTTTGGATTACACAACTCTTGGACAAGAATTACATAAGATTTTAGGGTTTTTCAGGATGTGAGAAAAAGTTTTAATTTCTACACATATAATTATACTTGATTAACCCTAATTATACATTTGGGATGTTACAATCAGATCTATTTCAAGAAAAGATTAGTCATCACCGCTGCGTGTTCTTCGGGCGATACCATCGACTTGTTCTCGCTCCAAGCAATGCGTGACGCCTCAAGTCGTGAGGACGAAGAAATCTGATAGTCGAACTCTTTTCGACGAGGTGGTCGTAATCTTTACGACTAGGTGATTATAATCTCATACGACCATATAAATTGCAAAGAAAGCATTACAATCATTCACTCTCCTCTTATTGCGATATTCGATCCTACATTAACAAATTAAGATGGGGAGACTGCATGCAGCTAAAATAAATTAAGAAGAAATCGAGTTACGCACGACCACGAATAATTTTAGAATACTTAATCAGAAGGTTCTATCTAATTCTAATCTCACCGACAAATAGTTCTTCCGACTTGTTTTTATCAAGCTAATCAGTGGATCAAAGCTATATGTGCGTGGCTTGAGTACTCGGGACTGAGCAAAGAATCAATCCCTTTAGCTAGGCTGCTGTGCTACTTAAACTATGAGTATGTATATATATGCGCTGGCTGCATGTAGTTGTCGATCGTTCGTGAGAGCTTCAGCGCGCTTAGCCATGGAGCTGCACGACCTCGTCATCAACAACCAGACGGTGTGCACCACCCCGGACGCCACCCTGGTAGCCAGCTTCACGGTGTCCAAGGACCTGCGCACCACGGAGAAGATGATGCTGACGACGTCGGTGCTGATGACCGTCCTCGGCGCGGCGCTCTTCGTGCTGGGCGTCCTCGGCCGCTTCTCCGGCCGCCACAAGGCACTCCGCTCCACGCGCATCATCTTCCGCGCCTCCTTCGCGCTCTTCCTCCCCTTCATGTGCTACATGTTCTCCCAGGCCAAGAGCAAGGAAGTGCCCGCGCGCGCCCAGCTCATCCTCCTCTGGATGCTCCTCGTCGAGCTCCTTCGTAAGAAGGTCTACGCCATGGTCGCGCCCGAGGGCGACGCCTTCGCCCGCGGCGTCGGCCGCTACTCCTACTTCCAAACCGTCGAGCAGGCCGCCCGCATGGTGTGGATCGGCTACCTCATCTACGCCTACGTCCACGCCCCCGCCGTCAGGTTCTTCTTCGTCATCCTCTGGGTCTTCAGCGTCGCCAAGCTCTGCAAGCGCTTCTTCTGCATCGAGCTCGCCAAGCGCTCCCTCGACGTCGGCAGGAACGCGAGGCTCATCTCCGGCTACATGTGGCAGCTCGTCGAGGCCAAGCGGCAGCACGAGGCCGGCAGCGACTCTGCCTCACCGGCGCACGTCATGAGGACGTGCAACTACGCGGTCATGGGGAGGGCGGCATGAGCCTCAAGGAGACGCGCCGCGGCTACCAGCTCAAGGACGACCTCGACAAGATTCTCTCATGGAGCCCAACTCGCGCCCGCCACCCAGTTGGTCGCAGCAGCAACATCAACGACAATAATAAGCAGATGAGGCTGGTCCGGGTGTGCACCGTCTGGGAGCTCGCGGAGCGCGACCCGCTGTTCCGCCACAACGAGCTGAGACGGCGGAAGCTGGAGGACGTCTGCCTCGGCCTGGCCCTCTTCAAGCTGCTCCGGCGGCGGTTTGAGGGCTGCCCCACGCCGGAGGACGGGACGGAGCAGGCGCGGGACCTGGTGTTCCGGGGACTCCTCCGGCTGGACGGCGCGAGCGAGACGGTGGACGCGGAGCGGGCGTTCGAGGTGGTGGAGCTGGAGATGAACTTCCTCATGGAGTACTACCAGGCCGTCATCCCCGTGGCGCTGCCCAAGCCGGCGCTGTTCATCGCCAACTTCGCCTTCTCCATGGCCTTCATCCTGGTGTACTGCATCGTCGTGCTGCTCGTCACAGGCAACGGCGACATCTTCCACGTGCTGGCCTCCTCTTCCGGGGCTCATCGGCCTGTCCATCGACATGGTGGTGCAGTACAGGTGCTTCCGCCACCAGGTGTCCTTCCTCGTCGACATGGTGTTCTCCTCCTCCGACCTCGTCGTCTCCTTCCTCCTCATGCTCACCCTCTTCGCCGTCGAGATGTACGACTTCCTGCAGTACCTTCTGTCCGACTGGTTCGTGGCGTCCGTGCTCTGCAACTACGCCAGGAATCCGAGCCTGCAGGAGCAGCGGCACGTGCGGCGCGTCATCCAGGGCGCCCTGTGGATGAAGATCCGGACGCGGCCCCGGATCAGGGTGCGCCAGGTCGAGATGCTCAAGCTCCACCCCCGCAAGATCTGGATGCTCCTATCCCGCCTGCTCAAGGGGCGCCTCGTCGGCCTGCCCCGCGCCGTCGTCACCACGGAGGCCAAGCTGGCCATCGTGAGGTGCCTCAAGGCTTCCGGCGAGGATCATCACTTTGTCTTCGGCTACGGCGAGCAGTCCCTGCACCGCAGCGGCTACGGCCACCTGGCCTGGGCGTGCAGCCCGGCCAACTGCGAGAGCGCCACGGAGCTGATCCTGGTGTGGCACCTGGCGACGAGCCTGTTCGAGACGAGGGAGCGTCCGGAGCTGCCCCTGAGGGGCGCGCCGCCGTGACGCTGTCCAAGTACTGCGCCTACCTGGTGGCCTACCTTCCGGGGCTCCTGCCGGACGACGCCGAGTACGCGGACTGCAAGTACAGGGCGATGGAGCGCGAGATGTTCACCTTGTTCAGAAAGGGCGGCACCGGGAGATGCCGGCGCGAGCGGCTGCTGCTGCTGCACCTGCACAGCGAGGAGACGGCCATGACGAAGGGCTCCAGGCTGGGAAAGCAGCCGGAGGAACTGCACAGCGAGGAGACGGCCATGACGAAGGGCTCCAGGCTGGGGAAGCAGCTGGAGGA
Organism: Phyllostachys edulis; assembly: GCA_036346405.1. Lineage (NCBI taxonomy): Eukaryota > Viridiplantae > Streptophyta > Magnoliopsida > Poales > Poaceae > Phyllostachys > Phyllostachys edulis. The sequence goes on along the minus strand of CM070547.1, from coordinate 58,825,994 downwards.
ACGGGTGACGACGGTGGAGGACGACGAGAGCGTGTGGAGGGCGCTGCTCGGCTTCTGGGCGGAGCTGCTCGTGTCCATTGCGCGCGCGCCGTCGGCCGGGGCGGAGGCGCACACGCTGGCGCTGGCGCACGGCGGCGAGTTCATCACCGATGTGTGGGCCATGCTCACGCACGCTGGCGTCCACAACCACAACGTCCCCGTGCGCCACGAGGAGGAATGGAATCGTCGCCTTGCTGGTGCTGCTGCTGGTGTCGTATAAATTTTAGTTTATTACTGTTTTCTTAGCACAAAACAGTTAAATTTTAGTTTATTTACAACTTTATTATACATAAATTACAGTAATTTATTGATGTAATTTTTATTCTTGATCGCTGTAATTATTCTCGAATTTCTTAATAACTCATATTTCTATCACATGATTCAAAATCTAACATATACTTTGAGATATTAAGAAAAACAAAGACAAAAAAACAAAATTCTATACCAACAAAATACGGTAATACGGTGAACCCGTTATGTTCCTAAAAAAATCATAATAAATTCAGACTCAATTCATCCTAGGAGAAGAAATGCAAATCTCAAAGTATATCGGACGAGTGAAAATTCGACTATTTTGACCAAAGAAGGCAGTCAAATGTTGTTTAGCAAATCTGATAATATAATATAATATAATTAATCAAGGAAGAAGAAGATACTACTGTTGGAATTGAATCTCTCAACTCCCATCTCACAATATCTATCACAACGATGTATACACACGCATGTATTATGAACACACATACACACGCATGGGAGGGTATGGACTCACTCCAAAACCAACTCAAATATTTCATTAATGCTAACAGCTATTTATACAAGAGAGGATGCACTAGTTAACTCATCGGCCAAGCAACAAACTTGACCTCTTCCAACGCCACTACTTAACTGCATGCATACACTACATGCACGCACACCCTAAGACTCGGCCTACTGGTCATGCATCACACACGACTCAGCCGCACACTTCTCTCTAACCACTAATCACTCCCTCCTAATAAGCAGATCCACGTCTCAATGACCGGCTAATCACCATGCTTGCACATCACGTGCAACTACTAAATTAAATACACTACTATGACAAGATTATTTCCAACAACTACGTAGTACGTACTGCTTTAATTTCAAGTTCTCCTGTGTTTTGCATGTCTTGTCTTTCTTTTTAATTCCACCTTGGGTTACATGTATACCACTAGAATCAATGGGTGCTTAATTTCCGTGTCTCGTAATTAAGATTACCTTGTCTTTCTTTTTTAGGCTCTCATCTCAAAACAAAACATCCGGTTGGCAATTATCAAAACCCCATCAGATATCAAGTGGATAGGTAGGAGAAGCAAGTCCTTTCGAGGATTCAATGGACGATCCCTTCTTTGCACACAGCACAGGGATTAGACCAAATCCGCTCGGATCGAAAGAGATTTTAGTTCAATCCCTACGTGTAAAGTGATGGAGAATGTGTCCAAACAAGAGCCCGTATGGCAACTTACAAAGGGATAATACGCATGACATGTCACGACTGCGTGCATCCATTCCATCCCCTTTAATGAGATAAGAAGAAAGCAAAAGTACAAACACAACATGATGATGATACGCATATGGTATATCTGCACATCCTAAAAATGAGATCTGGGCAAAGTATCACCCGGACAGCACTACACTAGCTGGGTCCACGCACAAGTGCAGATCGATGCAGGAAACTACTGATGCTTCCTTCCTGGTTTGCCTGCCTACATGGCTACATGCACGCATGCCATTGATTCACAAGCAACATGTTCCACTACTCATATATAGTTTTCCACAAGCATGATAACTAACCATTTCGGTATTACTAATCTACAGGCAGTACGTCTTAACCGACTATAGTATATTTCTGAGTCTTCTAATAACAGCACCCTATTCATATTAACTAGCAGTAAGCTGCAGGATACAGAAGAGCAAATTCCTTAACGAAACAGGATGCAGTCACTGTATTCATTCCAACGACAGCCTCGAACACACTACTCGACCTAGCAAGTCATGCTTAAACCTACCATGGTTAACAGCAATACATCATGTGAAAGGCACCACATGCATGCATCCATTTTGCAAACAGAAACTAAACTGGAGGTACATAAGCTAGCTCACAGACATGGCAGCCAAATCATAGTTTTGATAACGAAGACAGCGACTTCCTCTACCAGATAACAGCACACACAGTGTCGCGGCGCCCCGTCCAACAGGACCACCGCCACGACCAGCAGCCGCCTGCATCAATTGGTAGGTAAAAAGATTGTGAACTGCAACTGTTAACTTGATATATGTGTTGAAAAGAATCCTGATCAAAATGCCATTACACCATGGTATAGTATTACGGGTAATAATCTGCTGGAAAAGAATTGGGTAAGAGACAAATTATGTACTGGCAATGTTGAAGATATTACAGATCCTGTTATCTCCATGGCCATCGGCTCAAGCTCCGTCCCATCCCTGATTTCCTCCCCTTCCTCGCCCGAAATCGCACGCAATGAATTCCCTCTTCTCCGCTGACCCCGTTTCCCCCTTCACTTCCCCTCTTTTCCACCCCGTTTTGCCGGAAGCACGCAAGCTCCCTACGAATCCCGTCGCCGCTCCGCGCTCGGTTCTCTCCCCTCCAGTCCTCCCCGAGCTCTATAAAAGGAGCACCGTGTGCCCCGTGACCGCCTCCTTCCACTACTACATACAGCCTCATCACAGACGGTTCGGAACCGTCATCACGACGGTTTTTGAACCGTCTGAATTTATACGTCGTGATAATGTCAATTATCACAAACGGTTCAAAAACCGCTCAGGATACGGAATATCACGACGGTTTTTGTTGAAACCGTCTATGAAGGCATAGTATCACAGGCGGTTTCATTAAAAATCGTCGTGATCGTAGCATATCACGCATTTCTATTTACAAACCATCTCGTGATATTCTCAAATATCACAGATGGTTTATCAATAGAACCATATGTGATATGCTACGTATCACAGATGGTTTTTAATGGAAACCATCTGTGATACTATGCCTTCACGCACGGTTTAAACAAAAAATCGTCTGTGATAGCTCATTATCCTAACTACTTTTTTTTATTTTTGGCTAGCCTCAGGAATTGCTAGCTATGCCCTCTGAAAACAAGCATGCAGAAAACAGATACATCACAGATAATCAATTGTTGACTACTCAAAGTGATCATTACTCAAAATAAATCACAAAAGAATTTGTTCAAGTATTCTCGCTATAGTTATAATTGGATTACAACTGAATCAATTGTTTGCACGTGGTTGAAAGGTGTCGACGGGGTGAAACTTTGGGTCGGCGACGAAGTGAAAGTCTCCGTCAGGGTTAATGATATCTTTCTTGATGAAGGCGCAGAGCTTCCCTCGAACGTCCATGATCTCTCTCGCAACGAGTGCATCTAATTTTATCATCAAGTCCTATCACTAGCAAGAGTAAAGTGGTAAGCATATATATTTAAATTTATAATTCAAAAATAATTATTTCGAGATTGACAAACCTCGAGATCCTTCGTCTTAGCACTAATGATTTGCTTCATATGATGGCAAACGTAGAATGCACATAGCTCATCATTTTTTTGCTGGCGGCACTGCAAAAATAGAATTACATATATAGGTATAGTCAGTTCGAGACGCATTATTAGGAAGTATGATATACCATTATTGTGTTGTAGCGTGTACCAGAAATTGCATCCTGTGTGTCAGTGTGGCGTTCTATCCCCCCTTGTATAGTCCTCACCCATCAATATAGGCGGTGAACGACCTACATGATTCCAAAAAGTTATCCTTGGCTATTTCAAACGAATGAAGACTGCAATAGAGTTATGTATGGAGGAAATGAGCATACCTACCGAGTATTCCTGTCGGAATACTGAAGTCATGCTCTTTGTCGATTAGGGAATCAAGGTATATTACCTTGTTCCTCTTTGGTATAATGACTAAAAGGATCCAGTGGTACATACTCATGTATGTCTCTATAGTCATTAAACCTAAGTTCGTGCTGCGTATAAAGTACAAATGAAATTTATATAGCAAGTAGTGAAGCACTTACCCCTGGTTGTAGGGCACCAGTATATATTCCTTTTTGTTTTGGCGAAGCAATCCCGCCGTATTGTATTTCTCGATGAAGGATGCGTCTGTTTCAATGGTTTGCATAGAGACCACGTGTGGGTCGAGGAAACCCACCGGTTCGGACCATTCCTTAGCATTTTTCATCATGTATCTGTACATAAGCAAGGAGTTGTGATATTTATCAGTACTACGTGAATGTAGAACTTGATTGTACATACTTACAGTGTCCAACATCGTAAAAGTGAGGCGTCGAGGGCAATGAGGTTGAATAGGTCATATAAGTCGCCGAAGCCCACGACGAAGTGGCCCGACCCGTTGAAGAAATGCTCATCCTTGTATCTGATGGTGATTCCAGTATCGCACCCCTTCTTTTCGGTCTTCCGCATGTACCAGAGATGCTAAGCCTGACAACCTAAGCCAGCACGGGTTAATACTATGTCGGAGCACAACGGTTTTCCGATGGAGTATTTTGAGGGATTGGGAGGTGCCTTAATGTTCATCGATTTTGATTTGGCCTTAACGACTTGCCCGCTACACGTCTTCCTGTGAGATGACTCGGGAACCGATACGGCGGCACATTTTTCTTGTTCCTTCGGCGTCTTTGTTGGAAGTATGCCCTAGAGGCAATCGTAGAGATGATTATATTTCTTTATGTTCACAATATTGGATAAATGTTATTCTGTTCCATGAATGAATCATCAGTTATGAAGATTAAATGAGTATGTGACTTGTTAGTGAAACTCTTTTTAACTTGTGATGATGTCGTTCTAAAAGTATCCCTGGTCGAAAATCACTGGTCGGAACACTAGTGACTCTACGACCAGCACATGTATTGATTGATGACCATGTTTCACCAGTCATGGATATAGAGATATCGAATCGATAATGTGGACACGTGTTAGAGAACATGGTGTTGGATAAGACCCACCTTGAGACACTATTGAGATTGTTATGATTCTATGTGTCGTTAGTTGGTCTCAAGCAATGATGATGTATAATCCTTAGACCTGAGATCAGCATGGTTTCCTACATATGTAATAGCACTCTTAGGGGTTGCCAAACGCTACTCGTAACTGGGTGGTTGTAAAGGTAGCTTTCGAGTATGCTATGAAACATGCAGAGAGATGTGACTGGTCGGATATGGGATTTGCCCCTCCTAACATAACAGGAGAGATATCTCTGGGCCCCTCGAAGTGGTCGGATAAAGAAAGTGCATGGCCATGCCACTGGTGGTCGAAGAGTTCGACCACATAAGGTTATCCGATACTCGATCGAGAAAGCATTGAACAGTCCATGGATGACACAACATCTCACCTGGAGTTCAACCAGATATCGTGAGGCAAAGGGAGAATACATGAGAAATGTTAGTTCGACCACCACGACTAGTCTTATGGAGATACAAGCAAGTCGAGATCGGGTCGAACGTAATCACAGAGTGGTCGAAACCAAGTCATAAGGAGTTACGAGTTGGTCGTGATCAAATACGAACTGGTCATATAGAGATAGGACCTGGTCGTAAGTGATGAGGACCTGGTCGTAGATCATATTGCATTAAGGTTCGTCCGATATAATTTGTGTGTATTCGGAATCATTATGTCCTGCTAAGAACCGCTATTTACTCGTGGCGGAAGGGTTTCGAGTCACAACCGAACTACACATGAACCTAACGGGTCACACACTTAACAAGTTGAAACAAACCAAAGACGAATACGATTCGTAAAGCGTGTTTGGATAGGATCCGCACGGGCACTATATAAGGAGATGCATGAGGTCATGGGATAGGAGAGTTGACGTGAGTTGTCCTACCGAAACCCTAGCCGCCATCTTCTTGAGAGCCTCCCGCGCGATGGTGCTAGCACACCGGCGTGCGGTTGTTCCTTCCCTGGACGTGTGGATACCATAGAGGCGCTTCTACGTTGTTGCGCTTAAGGACGATCCGCGAAATTCGCAAGGAACTGTAGAGGTGCTGGAGGAGACGATCAACTCACGAGGACGCTGGACGATCGACCACCTACCATCGTGATCAACGTCTTTGGACGCCGGACGATCGACTACGACCAGTACATCGACGTGCTCTTCGTCGGACCAGGCTGCTCCGACGCTTCTTCCGCTGCTCTGCACGTCTAGTGGTAACGATATGTGATCATCTACTTGCTTGTCTTCCTGGTTTGCATGGTAGAAATTTTTGTTTGTAGCTATCGTAGCCTACCCCGCGACCCAACAATCTTCTCTACGGGAACCGATGACGTGGACTTCTGAGGCGAAGGATGAGGTGGAGTCATCGAGGGTCCCGTTGGAGAGGAATGGTCGTGTCGAGATCGCGGCACTGCTGGCTTCAGGGCGATGTCCTTCTTGGGCCACTAGATAAAAGTGTGCACGGCATCCGCTAGTGTTTTGATGTCTTCATTCGGGCGAATCTCCAGCGGGACGGCCATGAAATTGTCATGTACCATATCCACTTAGACCCTAGCGTAACCTTGCGCTAGCTGGGCACCGTGCTACACTATCCCTTCCTAGCATGGATACACCATCCCCTGCCCAGCCTCAATAGAAATAGACCCAACCATCCTCACTTGGAGCTTGCAGGGCGTTGGCTCCTACAAAACGATACACAATTAGCTAAGGTGTCCTATAGGTCTATCTTTAGAGTATTCTAGAGATGTACATTACCTTGATGTCGTCAATAGGTAATTGGACATCATCATGTTCAGAATTATGCGTGGACGCGACGTTACTCCGATGTCGAGGAGGACTGCTCCCAAAATAACTGGGCGACTTATGATCGTTCAGAGTTGATTCATTTGATCCTACAATTGTGTTATCTCCCTTGAAATTTTGCAAGAAACATCTGTACCAATCAGTCCTCGTGCTCGTACTTGGAGCTCTTCCTACTCCTATACGTGTCGTAGTCGCCTCAGAATTCATAACTCCAAGGTACGGTAACCCCAAGGCCTCGCGTGCGACCCAGGTGCTCCTTGTTTCCCAGGGCCGTAGATAGAATATCTTTCTCCCTGTCTGCTTGGAAGGAGCCTTTGGAAGTTTCGGCAGTCAATTCATGCTGCAAGAGGTCATCATGTTATTATAGACACTATGAAGTTTTGGACTTATTAACAACTAGGTAGTTTGACATATTTACTAGATGTTGGGACACTTCTTGGTCTGCCGAGTTTGTGAAAGAGATGCTGCCCGAAGACGAGACTTTTGCCCTCGCTTTTAACCAGCTTAGGGCACACAGGTCTATGATATCAGGAAATGCCCCGGTTGCGTTCTCGTCCTTCGCCGCCCATTCGGTAGATTTACCCGCGTACCCAACGGCGCCGAGTCTGTGGGGGTGAGTGTTTCGTGTCTGGAGAGCTTTGTGCGCCGCACTTTGCTCCTTAAATTTGGCCGTCGTCTTCATAGCCACAAAGGCGTCCCATATATCTTGTGTCAAGAATGGATACTTCGTGAAGGGCGTCCGACCCGTGTTCACGTACTTCGCGACAAGCTTGCTCTTGAAGGTCCTCCACACGTGCCACATCGCGAGCAATGCATGTCGTTTCATGCGTGCCATGTCTGCTTCTGGGATAGTGAACGAGGCTGAAAGTTCTATCCACAGCGCGCCTCTCTCTACGGCCGTTAGAGACTTCTAGCTTGGTGTGGTGATGGGGACCTGTTCTCTTGCAAGTATCCCACAGATGGTCCGGAATCTCACCGCTGATCTCTAGGGACTCAGAGGGATCCCAACGTCATTGACCTCCGTGATGGTGAGTCGGCCCGCAGGCAATTTCGATTTCTCTCTACCATCTTGCTTATGTATCGCTATCGTCGGACATCCAGACGCATTCAGCGACGTCGGTGACGGCGGCGAAGACGGTGCCTCTGCCATCTCGCTTACTTGCTATATATATAAGTTACATACGTAATAAAATGGATTGCAAGATTTGACATTCATCACAGCGAAATAATTATGCAACAAGCATAATACCAAAGAAGTAGTAAATCATCAATAAGCAAAGATAAAGCACGTAAGATTGATAATAGTTTGTGCTCTCGTATGAGAGTTGCAAAGAACAAGTCTTTGCCATCTCAACCAGTCTATACTCTTCACTAATTGACTTTGACAAAACAATATAAGCCTTGAGCTCTAAAAACTTCTTCTAATCATCAAATATCCTAGAAACAAGAATAACAAGAACAATGCTCCGATATGGCGAAGTTGCACAATAAATGACTTGGCCATCTCGGACTAAGGTCTATTCTCTTCATAAATTGGATAAGAACGCTAAAATTCAGATTTTGAGCTCTATCCAAAGCTTAACTAGACTGACATAACAATCACATGTATAAGAAGTTCAAAATGATACTATCTGTCAACTATAGATCATCAAGAATCATCAGTATCCACTACTGAACTAGTAATTCTACCAATTTTAGAATTACTATGACAGCAGCAAGCAATCTTGTAGAGCTCAAAATTGAACTAGTAATTCTACCAATTTCAGAAATTAGACTATTCCAATCACAGAGCAATATTAAGCCCACAAAATTCACTTTGATATATCTCAAAGAGCATGAATAAAAAACAGACCCTTCTAACCCTGTCCAGGGACCAAACCCTAACCATGCAGGTCTTTAAGTATCCAAAAGTAACAGACTACTATCTCAAGATCAATTGACAGATTTGAACAATACTTTTAGAGCTCAGGTCTAAACTGGATTGCAATGTCAATTTCAGTATATGACTGATTTCATCACAGAGCATTTACAATATCCCACAGAGCAATATATCATCATATCTAGCATCCCAAACCCTAACCATCAGAACACCCACAATGTCCAGGGACCAAACATTCACAATCGAGGACATAAATACCAAAGATTCAATTTCAGCTAAACAGGATTAAATACCAAAGATGCAATATCTCCAGAGCTAGATTCAGATATCGTAACTAACGGAAAAGATCTCTCTAATACAACCGATCAAAATACACAGATGATAATCAATTTCAAGATATGACTAACTTCATCACAGTAACAAAAATTGTCAATCTGAAAGGCCGGACAACAATATAACCGTAATGAAATAACTAGTAGTTATAACAAGAGCAATGAATGACAGATGATCGAAAGATAGCAACAACTAACACAATAGAACTCAAGTATGACCTAAATCATCAAGCTAATTTCAGTATTAGACATCTATCATCACAGAGCATAAACAGGACCACTCATAACTTTGGAATATCTTCCAAAGCTAGTCTCAGAGATCAATCCCAATCACAGATCACATATTTCAACTAGCACATCACACACACACACACACAAAAAAAATGCACACACACACACACACACACATATATATGCAAAGAGACAGTGCACGATATGTTGCAATACTCACAACGGCGATGGTACTCAAAACCACCGAGAAGATCAACAGACAAGGCACAAGGGAGGACCACTCACCGGGAGGGAGGAGAAGAGGAGGTGCTGGAGCCGGCGGCGCGAGGACCGGAGGAGGCGCTACAGCCGGCGGTGCGAGGGAGGACCAGAGGAGTCACTTGAGCCGGCGGCGCGAGGACCAGAGGAGACGCTGGAGTCGGTGGCGCGAGGGAGGACTAGAGGAGACGTACCTTGGGTGGCGGTGTCGGGGCTTACGGGGAGGTGAACGGGCGAGCCCTAGAGGAGGCGAAGGAGCGAGAGCTGAGCGGGCTAAGGGCACTGGGGAGATGAATGGGTGAGCCCTAGGGTTATAAGGGATATCACACATGGTTCTATTATAGAACCATCTGTGATAAGGAATCACAGACGGTTCTTAATAAGAACCGTATGTGATATGGTCCACATCACAGACGGTTCTTTAATAGAACCGTCTGTGATACGTTCCATATCACAGACGGTTCTATTAGGGAACCATCTATGATTGCTTTTCACAGATGGTTCCATAATAGAGCCATCTGTGATATCCTGACAAAACCATATGAACCTGGTGACAAGCAGTATGATGACAATCATGACAAGTCCATATGAACCCGGCGACAAGTACGATGACAAGTTCATAACACAACTCCAAATAAGTCCATAACACAACTCCAAATAAGTCCATAACACAACTCCAAATAATTTGATTGAAAATTAATTTATCCACTGACAATTCATTTGACTTCAAAAATTCATATCTAGTTCAACTCAACTCCAAATCAAGTGAAACCAATTTTGATACTCCACATTACAATGAACGTCCACATTGACATCAATATCAAAGATGACAAGCCCATAACACATTAACACATGACAATTCCACGCTGACATCAAAATATATGAGAGATTACAAGTCCATAACCCATGATGTTATGGAATAAATTAATTAAAATGGAGTAAATTCTTAATTAAAATATAGCCCTTCATGATGATCGACGCAAGATATAGCTAGCTTCCTCATCGGGTTCTTTCTCGAGCCTGATGCTGTCTCCAAAAGGAGGCAACTCAGAAATTGATTGTACTCTTCCTCATCCATGACATTATCAACTCCGAGAATCCTTCTTTTTACATGGAACTACGTTGCGGTTCTTATTTGCTGAGTCTGTTACATAAAAAACTTGAACAACTTGCTTAGTGAGTACGAATGGTTCATCCTTGTATCCGACACATTTGAGGTCCACAGTGGTGACACCGTACTTGTCGACCTTCACACCTTGCGGAAGTTTAACCCAATGGCATCGAAACAGGGGGATCTTAAAAAGTACGTAGTCGAGCTCCCAAATCTCTTCTACGAACCCATAGTAGGAGTTCAACCTACATGCCCTAGCGGCATTGAACTGCTCGTGAAACGCATCTATGCGGACACCGCTGTTCTGGACTGTGCTCTTCCTATCCTGAGCTGCCGTATAAAATGTGTACCCATTTATGTCATATCCTTGCCATGTCACAATTGTAAATTGTGGCCCTTTTGCCAACCATAGCAGCGTATCATCACTTGATGACCTCCCAGTGATTCGCACCTTTAACCATTCGTTGAACTGACGGTTGTGCTCTCTCGTGATCCAAAGCTCCAATCGGTCTGGATTCTGTTGGCATACCATGTCTTTGTGCTCGTCGATGTACGGGTACAATTGGGTCATGTGTTGCAAGACCGTGAAATGGGCTTGAGCGTACGTATCCAAATCGGGAGTGATTAATTTCCTTCCGATGGTCCCGATACCATCCAGTCTCCCCTCATGACGAGATAGAGGCACACCTATCGGTTCCACCTGAGCCATGTAGTCGATGCAGAACTCAATGACCTCTTCGGTTACATAACCTTCAATGATGATACCCTCTAGTCGAGATCGATTCCGTACGTAGGACTTGAGAATGCCTATGTACCTCTCGAACGGGTACATATGACGTAGGAACACAGGGCCGCATATCTTTATCTCTTTCACAAGGTGAACAATGAGATGGACCATGATATCGAAAAATGATGGAGGGAAATACATCTCAAGATGACATAAAGTCATCACCACCTCGGCCTACAGAGCATCTAGTCCTTGGGGATCGATGACCTTCTGAGCAATTGAGTTAAAGAAATAACACAGTCTCAAGATTGCCACTCGGACCTTGTTCGGCAACATACTCCTAATTGCAACAGGAAGCATTGTGTCATCAGCACATGACAATCATGAGATTTCATACCAATTAATTTCAAATCTTCCATAGAAACAAGTTTCTTAATGTTAGCGGAGTAACCAGACGTGACTTTCACACGATACAAGCTCTGGCACATTTCATTTCTCTCGGCCTTGGACAGAGTGTGGCAAGCTGGGGGAAGGTACGTTCGTCCTTTATCGGTCTCTTTCGGTGCTAACTCGGTCTTTATGTTCATATCAACCAAGTCAAGCCATGCGTTAACACCATCCTTTATTTTTCCACTAATGTTCAGTAAGAGACCAATCAAGCTATCACATACATTCTTCTCCACGTGCATGACGTCGATGCAATGGCGAACTTCTAAGTGCTCCCAATAAGGCAAGTCCCAAAAAATTGACCACTTCTTCCAGATGTTCTTCTGACGGATTCTTAATTTACATCCCTTCCCAAGCACAACATCGATATCCTTAACCATATCATAGACCTCTTTCCTCTAAAAGCCCTTGGAGCCGAATCGACCTCCTTATTTCGCTTTAATTGTTTCTTCATCTTATGGTATGGGTGACTCGGGAAGGAATCTACGGTGACGATATACACTGCTTTTGCACCAGCTTGTTCACCATACACTCTCCGTAGCATCTAAGCAAGGAAGACGGGCTTTGGCTCCTTTTGTATCAAGTCTTGACAAAGTTACCAAGGGCAGAAAATCATTGATGGTGCAGAACAACATGGCGCGTAAAGTGAAGTTCTCTCATTTGTACGCATCCCATACCTATACCCCTTTGTTCCACAGTGTCACAAGATCTTCCAACAATGGTGCTAGGTACACATGAATATCATTCCCAGGTTGCTTCGGCCCTTGGATAAGTAGTGATATCAAAATGTACTTTCGCTTCATACACAGTCAAGGAGGAAGGTTGTACATACATAGATTCACGGGCTAGGTGCTATGTCGGCTACTCATATTACCGAAAGGATTCATTCCATCTATACTCAACCCTAACCTTATGTTCCTAGGTTCCACACCGAACTCTTCGAAGCTCCGATCGAAGTTTCTCCACTGGGCAGAATCAGTAGGGTGTTTTAGCTTTCCATCTTTCTTACACTCCTCCGAGTGCCAATGCAACAATCTTGCTTCCTTTGGGTTCACAAATAAATGCTTCAAACATGGGATCACAGGCAAATACCACAACATCACAGCAGGAGGTCCTTGCTTCACCTTAGCAGTATTCTTACACTTGTATCGAGATGCTTTGCACACATGACATACATGCATGTCTGCATACTCTTTATGGTTGAGGGTACAATCGTTCGGACATGCATGTATTCTTTTTTACTTCCATTCCCAATGGACAAAGAACCTTCTTCGCTTGGTAGGTAGTGCTGGGCAACACATTTCCCTCTGAAAGGATGTCCGATAAGAGACCTAACAATGCCATGAAACTCTTATTGGACCAACCATTGCTTGCCTTCAATTTCAGCAGTTCAATCACGGTTGACAACCTTGTGTATTCCAGCTTGCAGCCAGGGAACAAAGGTCTCACCGAGTCCTCCATTAAGCTCTCGAATTTACAAAACTCTCTCTCATTGTAGTTCTCTTCGCATCGCGAAGCATCTCGATCCAAATTGTCATCGTATGACCTATCCTCATCAAAAGCACAAATTACATCCGAAGATATCGTTGACTTCCTCAACGATGCCATTATTATTAACTTCCTGTATAATCTGCTCTTCACCGTGACTGGTCCAACATGTATACCCTTTTTTAAAACCCCTTTGAATCAAGTGTGCTTCGATCTGCGCCGGGTTGTTAAACATCTTCAGATTACCACAATCAATGCATGAACAGTATATAAATTTTATCCTCGTCTTCAACATATCCTGCTCGATGGCTCTTCTAAAAGCAAGCACGCCATTAATGTACTCTTCACTCACACGGTTCACACCGTACATCCAGTTTCGGTCCATCTACGCTACGCATGTAACAAATTAGTGTCAAATTAGATTAATAAACAACAAGTACGTACTCTTCCTATTTGACAAACATACTTAAATTGATTAATTAGCGATTAATTTATAGTAAACATAAAGGGTTATAGATCGTTACCCTCGAAGCTCATGACGAAAATATCAAATATCTCTCGAGAATCCTCTCCTTCTCCTTCTCCTCCCTTCCTCCTCTCCTTCTCCTCCTTCCTCCTTCCTTCCTTCCTTCTCCTCTCATCGGGCGCAAGAATGGGGAGGACCAGTGGCGGTGGGGGAGGACCTGGGTGGCGGCTCAAATGGGAATGGGCAGCGGGTCTGTCGGGTCGAAGCATTTATAGTGCGAACCTATCACAGACGGTTCTATTATGGAACCGTCTGTGATAATCACTGGTATTACAGACGGTTCCATAAACAGACAGTTCCATAATAGAACCGTCTGTGATAAGTCACCACGAGCGGTTCCATATCAATCGTTAGTGATATGCCCATCGCTCATTTTAAGAGCCCAAAGTTGTTCGAACTTCCGATCGGAATCGGACGGTCCTCATCGGAGGAGACGATCGGACGGTCCGAACGTCTCCTCCGATCGGGACGTCGATTCGATCGAACGGTCTAAATGCACCGGATCTATAAAATAGCAAAAAATAATAAATCTTGAAATAATTCAAGGAGGCTCCTAGGATGTTCTAATACTCAAATAAAATTATAATACCAAAATTATAAGCATTTTCTAGTGTAAAACAAATTGGACCTCTATTCAAACTCTATTCAACAACCTAAGCTAGGTTTGAATTTAGTTAAACAAATAACACTTGAAAAGTGAGGTTTCAAATTTTATTTGAGTATTAGCACATCTCAGGAACCTCCTTGAATTATTTCAGGATTTTATGAATTTTTTTACTATTTTATAGACCCCGGGTCTGTTCAAACCGTTCGATCGGAATCGAACAAATAAACACACTGGCTCTATAAAATGAGCGAAGGAACGATCACGACGGTTCTTTAATAGAACCGTCTGTGATAATTCATGACGGTCTTTATTGAGAACCGTCAGATACCATCATTATCGCTGCGGTTCGTTAATAGAACTGTCAGGAATTATCACGACGGTTATATTAACGAACCGCAGTGATAGATGCGTATCACGCATTTGTTCTTATTACGAACCGCTCAGTGATAGGCTGGCACTATAAATGCCTGGTCCCGACAGACCCAACACAGACGGTTCCTTTTGAACCGTCAGTGATGAGGCATCTACTATTGCCTGTTTTGTAGTAGTGTTCTTTTCCCCCGATCCTCACCCCCTCCCTTGCCCTAGCCCGGCCACAATTCGAGTTTTTTTGCCTCCAGTCACCGAGCACCGCCGCTGCCTCTACCGCCGCCATTGAAGCCCCTCCGACCACGCGATCGTCACCTCTAGCATCGTAGGACCAAGGGCCATCCCATGAGCACCTCCCCGCCCTCTAGAGCTCTCTGAGCCCTGCCACTTTTGTTTCACACCACGGCCGCGGCCACCACCACTCCCGACGGCAGACCTTTGAGCCCCTTCACCGTGTTTCCCTCTACCTGGTGCTGCCCTCGCCATCGGCCGGGGCACAGCCAATCGCCGACAAGCCCTAGATTCCCATGCCTCTGCTATTTGGTGCCAACGTGGCCGCCACCTTGGCAGTTCGTCAGCAGCCACGTTAGCTCTTTGGCCTACGTGGCTATCCCGTAGTGACCGCGTGGCATTTTCTCTCTTTTCCTTTGAAAAAACAAATCCAGTCGGAAATTAAATTATCTAGGGCTGACGTCATCCGACGCAATTAACCGGATTTCCTTTACAAAAATTAATCCCAAAAATCAGGAAAATCTCCTTTCCATCATTTCATGTGTTTTTCCAACTTCTGAAGTCAATATCTTCTTCATTCGAACTCCGATTCGAGTGATTCAAATTTCTAAATTCATCTAAATTCTTTATCTTTCTATTGGTACT
The DNA here is from genome assembly GCA_036346405.1 of Phyllostachys edulis. Classification (NCBI taxonomy): domain Eukaryota; kingdom Viridiplantae; phylum Streptophyta; class Magnoliopsida; order Poales; family Poaceae; genus Phyllostachys; species Phyllostachys edulis. Next base: position 58,810,300 of record CM070547.1, on the reverse strand, counting down.
TACATCATTTCATGTGTTTTTCCAACTTCTGAAGTCAATATCTTCTTCATTCGAACTCCGATTCGAGTGATTCAAATTTCTAAATTCATCTAAATTCTTTATCTTTCTATTGGTACTTATTTGATAATTATTTGGATTTTATTTGGAATTGTTTTATTTATTTGGCTTTGTTCGCACGTATAGATTCCGGCGTTTTGAAAGAATTCGTGGACCCGACGACCGAAGCATCTCAACTCTTCAACGAAGGCAAGTCGAGACCTTTAATCATATTGAACCCAATTTATAAAAGTATATTGTTTGATATAAACATGCATGGCTACTTGTATAAAAATAGTTTCGGGAATAGTTAAATACCTAATTGCCATTATGTCTCCTTGATAAATTGTGAATGACATGTACCATTGAATGACATAAATCCTTGGACACCATAGGATGGTTAATTATTAGTTGGACATTATTGTACTATCAACTGGGTTTCGTGTACACTTAGCCAATGCTTTAGTTATACGATGGAATCCATGATCACATACTCTTGAATGATAAATCATGACTTAATGATATATGGAATTGTGGCAGAGCCATTGTTATTAAAATTTGTTGTGCCATGGCAAGGGTTGTTATTTGGCCGGGTTGAACAAAAATGATTTATGCTCAGGCGAGTGGTTGGATAGTAAAGGAGGAATGCATGAGGCAATGCGGGAGGCACATTATAGGGTGCGGTAGGCACTTAGGTGCACGAGGTGTATGGGATGCGGAAAGTCTCGCCTGAGCAATCACTAAGGACTTAACTTTGTGCGTCATTGATCTAGGCCATACCGTACAACCACATGTCTAGGATGGGGTGGACCTGGCCGACTAATTAGTAATGTTTTGGTTCGGTTCTGTTTGAGTTGATGAGCGGCGCAAGAGGGGGCCCAGAATGGCAAATCCTTAGCGGGCAGAACCGAGTCAAAACAGACCTTTGTAAAAGCCTTGTGATAGTCTCTCCTTGATTCACATGTCTAAGGAAAAGTGTGTTTTACCAAGTGATTACCTCTTGTGGGTCAAGCTATACAACCTCTGCAGAGTGTAAACTATTCAATAGTCGTGTCCCTGGTTATGGACATTGCCCGGTGATTTCATGACGAGGGGTAGACTTTATAAAAATGTTGGAATGGGTTGATGGATCTAAGTGGTTGGTTTTGGTAAATGGTTGGGAAGTGAATGGGTGTTCACTAGTCGCTTTTAAAAGAAACTCAATTACTTATGTATTAATCTTTTAAATTGTGCTTTACAATTTACTTACTGTATTTACCGTCAATATTTCTTTTTGCAAAATAGCCATAAAGCTATCCTTGTCAAGCCTTGCATGAATATTATTTGCATACATTTTTCTATGACTTGCTGAGTATTTTAAAAGTACTCACGGCTTTGCGCCATTTGTTGATCAGTCACCGAAGAAGAACCAGGGAACACCAATTTCTACAAGGTAGAATACTTCGAAGATTATGCGAACTAGGTCGCGTCCTCCACTCGATTGCCTGTGGGTATGTCGGATGGATTCTACAAGATGTTTTGTTCTCCGCTGCAAGTACCCTTTTGTTGTTAAGCCATGTGTGGACACTTTGTAAGACTTGACCATAAGGTCCTTTTGCTCCCAAAGATTATTAATTTGGCTGTTTCATCTATAGTTTGTTGTATGGATATGATTACATCAATGTTGCAACTGTGTGAGCTAGCTGCTACTGATCTAGGACTAGTTCAGAATACACAGACGGTCCCGGAGTTGCATATCCGGGGTCCCGAGAGCACTACCCAACTAGGAGGGTGTCGACATCAAACCCCTAGTGGGAGCCTTCTTCTTGCAGACGTACGAGTGAGCGCACTGCGATATCATCAAGTCTCGATGCAACATAAGGCATCTCCGATGACACAATTCCCCTGGTTGGACCACCAGCCTGGTGTGCGTCCTCGTTGCTACCATCCGAGATTGGGTCGGCGTCCTCGTCGGACTCCAACCCAAGAGGCTAGTCCGGTAGATACTCGTGGCAGTCAATGCGGACCGACCACTGCAATTCCGCCCCCTCATTTCGCACAAAATTATGCCCGAGTCTTCCCTCTGAGGCAGCACATTCCGTGTTGCCGTCTTCAGGCTCGAGCTGCGCTTGCCCGTGTGAGGACCCCCGGGTTATCTCCTTAAGACCGAGACTAAGCATGGTCTTATGGACATAACTCTGGGCCTCAATTAAATGGATTCCAACTTAACTCCATCTAGGCAAGAGGCTTAACTGAAAACTAGAGCCCCGACGATCATGCGCGCTGCTCCTCTGCGAGCACTACATGATTATCGGTTCTCTAGCAGGCCAAGCACTACACTTAGTGAGTTAAATGGGAAGCCACGAACAGCGAGCATGAAATCATATTGGCTCCCAAGATCAGCGACCAATGTGCTCATACTCTCATGCAACGTTGATCACATCCATACAACAATCATACATTAATAGTTCAAAAGATATACATCATAATAGTTTAAGTCTACAACTATTACAAGTGGCCGACCGGCCAAATTCAAATAAGAGTATAAAGTAGTAGCGAAAGCAAGTAAATAAACCAAAAGTCCAGTAATGGTATGCCCATATCCCATCGGCAACCGATTGGGAGTTAAACGATAGCACTACTCGTCAGCGTCGCCTAAATCGGCGCTAACGAGCTCATCGGGGTCATAACCTTCCTCACCTGAAATTGCAGCAACCGGGTTGAGTACAAAGGTACTCACAAGTCTTACACAAATAAAAATTAGTTATTCTAGAGGTTGTTCCAAAGGATGACTCATATTGGCTTAGTTTTGTAAAAGAGACGCAACAATTTACAACCTACACATACTAGTATTTCAAGTGCCATTTCGAAATCAGATTTGAAGTAGAAGTAAATCATGTGATAGAGTAATAAATTGAACAACAAATGAATCAAACAAACAACAAAGTGGCAGCCCACTTTGATATAACAAAATGCATGAACATCCCATTCATGCTGAATATCGAGATTAACCACCATTTAATTTCAAATTCTAACAATAGTAACTCCCGAACTCAAGCGGTTATCCATAACCGTGGACACGGCTATTCGAATAGATTTATCTCTATAGAGGTTTACTACTTTACCCATATGACTCGACTAGCCCGTAAGCCTCCGGATGCCTCCGAATAATGATACACTTCCTTAGATATGCCGACCGGGGAGAATCGAGATACGGTTGTTTTTAGCAAGAAGATCCTATTGAGCTAAGTCCCCCTTATGAGTGGTTCCCATACCCAGTTCAAGCATCATATAATGCTTGCCAAGCGGGCTTGCAAGTTGTATTGAAAATACCGATGCAAGGAAAATGATAATTGGTGCTAACTTGCACACTATAGAAAATTGCATCGACTCCTAAGAACAAATGATCAACACAAATACCCTTACACCACCATAAGACTCAACGCAATAAAACCTTCCCCCTACTTAACCGTACAGCACCCATATACCATGTGTGATAGCACGAGTTTTACTTGAATCAATGACGTTACCAAAGTTCGGTCCTTGTTGGTCTAGACAAGTCAATCACTTACCCAATCTCGTGCACGAAGGCACCCTCACTAGCCAACACTTGTCCAGACCCCAAATATCTTTTAAAATGACAAAATTTAACTTAATAAATAGATACAAAGATCTGAAACAAAATGAAGATAAGTAATTGAGTGTTTCCCATAATTATCGGGTTATTCCCGACAATGAAACTACTATTTCTAGACTTGCATGACTAAGCAAACCCGAACAATATATTGCAATCATCTTAACTTAAGCATGTGGTACTAGAATCATTTAAGGATAACCTCAATGAATAGGAGATAACTAATCTACACATCACAAAAATAGCGACATTATCAAAATAGCATGCAAGCAATTATCATTGCACTAACTTAACAAAACTGGGATCAAATATGATGCAAAAGAAAGTTCAAATGATGCTTGCCTTGCTGGTAGTCTAATTGTTCTCCCTCAGTAGCGTACAAGTCAATATCGATAGGCTCGGAATCTATACAAATAACGATATCGATAAACACCGAGAAATACTTCAAAAATCAATTTTCTCAAAAATGCATGATTTTTCTACAGAGTCTAGCGCATGATTTTAGATGAATTTAGGTGAAAGAATTATTCCAATTGGAGTTAGTATGTGAGAGTTATGGCTATTTGAAAATCAAATTTCAATAGGTTCAAGTTCAAGTAATTTAATTATTTGGCCACAATTTGCATAATAGTAGTGGCACAAAATATTATATGGATAAATATAGAATATTATTACAAGTCCAAAATAGTTGAGTTTGCCTCAATTGGAGTTTTTATGATTTAGTTACGAATTTCTAAAGTTATCAACCTTTTCTTTTGTAAAAATAATGGAGTTAAAAGATCATTTTCCAAAACTACCTTCTCTGTTATAGATACATGTTTGAAACCAATTTTAGTATAAAATTTATGAAAAATTAAAATTAACAGAACCGATTTCACCCATTTTGGAGTTAAAATGAATTAGTTATGCATTTATCAAGTTAATACAATTTCTAGTGTGCAAATAATTCATTTTTGGATTTTCTAAGCCATTTATTATTTTTCTTACCGAGCCACTCACTAGCCGCAGTCACTGACAAGTAGGACCTGAAGAATAGTGCGCTTTCCATTTTAACTTAGATTTTAAATACCGAACTGACATGTAGGGCCCGTCCGTCAGTGACTCTATTCCGTAGACCTGGTCTACCAATGCACGCGCGCGGTGCACGGGGTTTAAGGCCTTGGGCCCACATGTCAGCCACTCTACCCTTTTTGTTTAACCCTGCTGTTTCCTATGCGAGGGCCCACACGTAAGTGGCTCATTAGGACGGCTAAGACAGCGATTAAATGCTAACTCAATCATTAGGTGTTAATGACGGTCATTCGCCATAAACGGACAGCTCATGAGTCGCTCGCAGACGACAACGTGCTGCTGCTGTTCCCGCGGCTCGGCTGGCGCCTTCTGCATACACGGAGCCGCCAAGGGCTAGGATACAACAAGCAATAGCAGTGTGCACCTATAGGAAGCGATTTCAGCAGCTATGGTTGACCGTGCCGGCGGTGAGCTAGAGAGGGGTGGTGCTGCCATTCGGCCAAAACATGCATGCACAAGTAGGGCTCCGTAGCGTCCATACAAGCGTGTGCCTGAGGTCCTAGGGGCTATAAGGAAGCTACCTGAGCGAAGATGAGTGCTCAGGGAAGCTTGGAGCAGCTGGAGCAATGTCAGAGCCGAAGAAGAGGACGGCGGCGGCACGGCTTCATGTGGAGAGATCGACTGGAGCAAAATGGAGAGGAATGAGTGGTAGGGATAGCTCACAGACCACATAAGGATGTTCTAGTAACAAGGAATTGAGAAAAGGATTACATATCAAGGTGGGAGGTGAAAGGTTAGTTCTTCGGCCGAAATGGGGAGAACTTCAATTCACCATGAACTTATCGTGCACTGACAAAATTAGTTGAGGGGAAATGCTCAGTAGGCCTAAGCATGCAAGGTGACACACAAGAGGGAGGAGAATACTCATCAGAGTCGACGATGACAAGGTGAGGTCTTCAGGAGCGCGCTCTGGACAACAGTGAGAGCTTGAAGATGAACTGAGATCTACAAGCAATGCCAGAGGCTGAGATTAGTTAAAAAGGAAACGGCATCGAATGTAGAGTTGAGAGGAACCATGCGAAGGAAGCTCACCCGAGAGATGAACACACACAAGCTTCCCTCTCCTCAGCCGAAAATAGGAGAAGTGAGGGAAAACTAGGGTTCGGAGGGGTATTATGCTCGAGAGATGACGGCAATGAAGGCGGCGTTAGATGAGGAAGCTCCAGAGTGGCCAATGGACGCGGTGGATTGACGACGTGACGGAGCGGCTTAGAGCGTCGCGGCCACGTGGAGCTCAGCTCCTACGCGAGCACCAGCGAGAGGAGGGGGACGGATCTGACGAGTGGGACCGGCGTGGCAGTGACTCAGCTGCGCGCACAAGAGCCCGAGTGCATGAGTCCACGTGGACCGTTGGATCTTGATCGAACGGTCGACATCGCGCGTGTCTGTTCGGACTGGGCCGAAAGGGTACGCGATCTGGGCCGTTGATTTCCAATCGGATGGTTCACACGCGGTGCGGTTAGGTGGTTAGGTCAAGCCAGCTCGCCGAGTCAGACTCGAGCCCAAGGAACAGTACTAGGGCTGAGTCTAAAGTTTGACTGAGATTTAATTTGTTTTCTCGACTTTGACTGGGTCTAAAAATTAGAAATAAATTTCCTAAAATGTGAAATAAATCACAGGGATTTTTGGGAAGGTCTAGTATTCATAAAATTATTAAATTTCACTATTTATGTTATATATTGTGCATTTTAAATTCAAACTTAAATTGTGACATTGAATTGTGTTTGAATTTTCTAAGGGCTGAAACAAATCCCAAAAATTTGGGGAAAAATTATATTAATTCATGATAATTAATATAGTATTTGAATAAATTATTTTTAGAGTAACTTCAGTAGCATTTGTTTCAGTTTTTCTTTTGGAGTTCAAATTAAAGTGTATGTTTAATAATTGTTTTGAGATTTTCCAAGTGCAATACTTAAAGAAAATGTTTTAAAATATGATGCATGTTAATGAGATGCATAGTAATCCTCTTAATTAATTTGGGGATGTGACAGCCCACTTGTAGAGGCCCCAACATCATCAAGGTTTTTCGGCGCCCTGCGTACGAAATCCACGTACACCATCGGCCTCCCGTAAATGACCGCCTCACGCTGGGAGGCAATTTGCATGTACTAGCTCCATGCTATGCTTACATTCACCTTAATGAGCTCTTACACGGCATTCGTGCAGGTGATCCCCTCGATCATAACTTTCTTTGTCGTTGTCTCCGTGACGAACTCCCTCCGGATGTAGCTTCGAAGCTTGTGAATATTCATCGCGTCGAGCCTCTCCGTCCGGACCACCTTGTACTAGCATCTTGACAGGTCCAACCCACACTACTACAGAAATGCTAATACTAGACGCCTGATCACAGACGGTTCATCGAAACCGTCTGAATTAAACACAATCTCAGACGGTTTTTGTTACCCACCGTCGTGTTATTCTCCGCGCTAAAACCATCTCGGAAGATGTCATATCACGACGGTTCATGTTTGGAACCGCTCGTGATACTTCACGAGCGGTTCATGTTTGGAACCGCTCGTGATATTACCCAATATCACGAGCGGTTTTTTAGAACCGTCAGGATACTTCACGACGGTTCCAAACATGAACCGCTCGTGATATTGCCCAATATCACGCACGGTTTTGTTAAAACCGTCCGTGATAATTAACTCATCACAGACGATATATATAGCTCCGCCTCCCGGCCAAAACAAATATAGTCTTCTTGATCTCCGTATCTCGGGCGCCACGATAGGTCCATCGCCGCCTGCGTGCGGTTTGAGTACATCGCCTCACCTCACCGAGCCACTGGTCCATTTCAGCTATATATTATCGCCGAGGAGCTTGCCTCCGTCGCCTCTGTTCACCGATCGACGATCCAGCCGTGCCTTGGACCTTCCCCGACTTTCATTGACACCTTCCTCGTGATCGAGGTGAGATATTGAAGCATAAGCATCCTTTAATTTGAGTACTTTCAGCGCACGCCAAATCGCTAGTTTCAGCGCCCATGTGGGACATCACTGCGGTTGCCGCGGCGTAGACCTTAGGGCCGAGAGCCACGACTATATAGCAATGCAATGTCACCCCTAAGCCCAGTTTGAGCTTCAAATTAATCCTACTGCTTTTTAATCATTTAGTTAATAAACTAACGAGTCTATGACATGTGGGATCGCCATAGATTTTATAAATAAAATCATGAAATAAAAAATGAGTCACCGACAAGTAGGGCCCACATGTAAGTTAATAAAATCCAAAAATGTAAAAATGAAAAAATCGTAATTAAGCCTCGTAAAATACGCTGAAAGTCATCACCCTTTTATTTATTTTCGTGGTTTTCAATACGAACCGTGTGATGGACCGAAGTTGGATGTACACCGAGAACCGTGTGAGTGAAGAGTATATTTATGGCGTGTTCCGCTTACAAGAGCCGCCGAGGAGGATATGTTGAATAAGGGCGGAATATATGTACTTGTCCATGCATTGATCGCGAGAATCAAGATGTTTAACAACCGAGCGAGATCGAAGCACACTTGATTCAAGGGGTTTCAAAAAGGGTTATACATGTTGGACCACCACGGTGAAGAGCATATTATACAGAAGTCAACGATATGCATATTATACAGAAGTCAACGATATGCCGCCAATGATGTCGATTGTGGTTCCGATTCGGATAGGCCGCACGATGACAATCTAGATCGAGATGCTTCATGATGCGTAGGAACTGTGATGAGAGGGAGTATGTTCAATTCCGGGCGTGATGGAGGACTCAGAGAAACCTTTGTTCCCGGCCGCAAGTCGGAATACACAAGGTTGTCATCCGTGCTTAAACCGCTGAAATTGAAGGCAAGCAACGGTTGGTCCGACAAGAGTTTCACGCGAGTCATAGGGTCTCTTAGCGGACATGCTTCCGGAGGGAAATGAGTTGCCCAAAACCACCTACAAAGCCAAAAGGTTCTTTGTCCATTGGGAATGGAAGTAGAAAGAATACATGCATGTCCGAACGATTGTATCCTCTACCGTAACGAGTATACAAACATGCATGTATGTCCGTGTGCAACGATCCCGATACAAGCGTAAGAAGCAATCGATGACGACGAGGAATCGAGGTGAAGAAAGGACCTCCGCTAAGGTGGCGTGGTATCTTCTGTAATTCCCGTTTGAAGCGGTTTTTATAACCCAAAGAATGCAAATCGTCAGATTGGCACTCGTGAGGAGCGTAAGAATGACGGAAAGTTAAGACACCTTGCTGATTCCGCCAAAGGAGAAACATCGATAGGAGGTTTGTAGACTTCAAAAGGGAACCGAGGAATATAAGGTTTGGATTGAGTACAGATGGAATGAATCCTTTCGGTAACATGAGCAATGACATAGCACTTGGCCCGTGACGCTCAGATCTACAACCTTCCTCCTTGGTTGTGTATGAAGCGGAAGTATATTTTGTTGTCGATACTTATCCAAGGGCCAAGCAACCAGGAATGATATTGATGTGTACCTAGCACCATTGATGGAAGATCTAAAAATACTTGTGGATTGAAGGGCATGCGGTATGGGATGCGTACAAACGAGAGAACTTCACTTTACGCCCTTGTTGTTACGCACCATAAATGATTATCCCGCCCTTGCTAACTGTCGGGCCGAGTACAAAGGGCCAAAGCCCAGACTCACCGCTTAGATGATACCGAGAGTGTGTGGTCTGAATCACTCACAAGCAAAACCGTACACATGCGTCATCGTAGGTTCCATCGGAGGGCTCACCCATACCGCAGATGAAGAAACAATTCGACGGAGAGAAGGAGGACAGTTCGGCTCCAAGGCATTTAAGCGGAAAAGAGGTCTATGATATGGTTAAGGATTTAGATGTTGTGCTTGGAAAGGGATGTAAATCGAGGACAAGTAAGAAGAACATGTGGAAGAAGAGATCAATATTTTGGGACTTACCTTATTGGGAGCACCTAGAAGTTCGCCATTTGCATCGACGCCATGCATGTAGAGAAGAATGTATGTGATGACTTGATTGGTCTCTTCTTGAACATTCGTGACAAAACAAAGGATGGTGTCAACGCACGGCTTGACTTGGTTGATATGGACATCGGACCGAGTTAGCACCAACAAGGACCGATAAAGGACAAACGTATCTTCCCCCGCTTGTTACACTCTGTCCAAGGCCGAGAGAACCGAATGTGCGGTGCTTGCATGGCATGAAAGTTCCGTCCCTTACTCGCCAACATGAAGAAACTTGTTTCGATAAAAGATTTGAAGTTAATTGGCATGAAGTCTCATGATTGTCATGTGTTGATGACACAAATGCTCCTGCTGTAATTAGAAGTATTTTGCCGATCAAGGTCCGAGAGACAATCATGAGGTCGTGTTATTTTTTAACACAATTGCTCGAAAGGTCATCGATCTCGAAGGACTAGATGCTCTGCAGACGAGGTGGTGACGACACTATGTGATCTTGAGATGTATTTCCCTCCGCCGTTTTTCGATATCATGGTCCATCTCATTGTTCATATTGTGAGGAGATAAAGATGTGCGGGCCCGTGTTCCTCGTAGCATGTACCCGCTCGAGAGGTTCATGGGAATTCTCAAGTCATATGTACGGAATCGATCTCGGCGAGGGCAAGATCGCCGAAGGTTATGCAACGAAGAGGTCATTGAGTTCGCCTCGATTACATGGCTCGGTCGAACCGATAGGGTGTGCCTCGATCTCGCCATGAGGGAGGCTCGAGGGTATCGGGACCATCGGAAGGAAAGCAATCACTCCAAATATGGATGCGTATGCTCAAGCCCATTTCACGGTCTTGCAACACATGACCAAGTGTCCCGTATATCGACCAAAGACAAGGACGTGCTTCGCAATGTAATCCGCCGCGGCGGATGTTTGGATCACGAGACAACACAATGAGCGGTTCAACCAATGGTTGAAGGAGCGACTTGCTAGGAGCTCGTCAAGTGATATCTTGACATGGTTGGCAAAAGGCCAACATTTACAGCTTGTAACATGGCGAGGATCGACATAAATGGGTACACATTCTATACGCAGCTCGGGATATAAAAAGCACTAACGTAACAGCGGTGTCCGTGATAGATGCATTCAAGATGCCGATGGGTGAGGAGCTCCTACTATGGGCAAATAGAGGAGATATGGGAGCTCGACTCGTGCTTTTCAAGATCTCCCTATTTCGGTGCCATTGGGTCCATCTCCCACAGTGAAGGTCGACAAAGTACGGCGTCACTACCGTGGACCTCGAACGTGTCGGATACAAAGACGAACCATTCGTCTTCAAGCAACCAAGTTGTTCAAGTCTTCTATGTTACCGACCGGCAAATAAGAAGCGCCACGTAGTTCTTCATGGAAAAAGGAGGATTGTCGGAGTTGAGAATGTAGTGGGCGAGGAAGAATACAATCAATTTGACGAGTCGCCTCCTTTCGAAACCGGCATAAGGGTCGAGGAAGAAGAACATGACTAAACTAGCTACATAATGCGCTACGATCATCATGAAGGGCTAATTTTAAAGATTAATTGAACAATGTGTGTATATGTATATACATTACGATGAATGGTTAATTTTAGTTCATTTGAGTTAATTAATTGATTTGTACTGTGAAATGGATGTGATTGTTTCTCAAATGAATGTGAATTGGATGTATATACATGTACTTGTTGTCTTTTCTCGCTTGTTTCAGAGGGCATGGCTAGCATTTCTGAGGCTAGCCAATAAGCGATCGATCTAGATATTAACCAATACAAAATAATATCATGAGCGGTTTGAACTACGCATCGTCTCACATGTATATCACGCATTTGTTTATCAAAACCGCTCATGCTATATATATCACGACGGTTGTTTATTAACACCGCTCGTGATACATCATATATCACAGATGGTTCTAAGTTAGAACCGCTGCGTGATACATCACATATCACGAGCGGTTGTTTATTAAAACCGCTCAGTGATTCATCATATCACGAGCGGTTGTTTATTAAAACCGCTCAGGATATCATATATCACGAGCGGTTCTAAGTTAGAACCGCTGCGTGATAGTTCTAAGTTAGAACCGTCTGCGATAGGTGTATCACAGGCGGTTCTAATTTAGAACCGTCTCGTGATGTCCATCCCTATTTACATTCGGAGTCTAGCTAGGGTTTGCCGCGCCGCCACTCTCAAACGATTAAGTTTCTCAACTCCTCTCGCTCCTCCTCCCCGAGCCTGCCGCCACCGTCCTCGACGCCGCCTCCTCGAGCCAGGCGCTACTCCTCCCCGATCCTGGCCGACGCCTCCTCCTCCAGCCGGGCGGCCTCCCGAGCCCGCTGAGCCTCCTCCTACAGCGCGCCTCGAGCCCATCAAGCGCCTCGCCTGAGCCCGCCTCCTCCTCCCCTCCCAAGGCAAGGCCTCCCCTTCGATGCCGCCACTCTTGCTCGTCTTGCTCCTGCTTTCGTCCGTCTCGTCGCCCAAAGGTAACCAATGCCGAAGTTACCGATCGACCCCACGCCTTTCCTAACTATTTCTATCAATAATCTGTCATGGTCCTTCATGATAATTGTACATGTTTTAGGAATTTGTATTTGTTCTAGTCGATTATTCATATGGTATTTGTTTTGATATCGCTCATCGAATACATTGCAATGATAATTCTATTTCTTGTGAAGATGTCTTCCGCTCATTCGAGTCATCGCCGCCTCATGTGTCCGATGATGCACCATCCTCTCGAACAATATCCAACCGCGAGAAGAAGAGGAATATCGAAAAGGCCCACGGGCCGATTTACCATCACGGTCGTCGATCACCGGGGACCCTATCAATCCTCGCCGAAAGCGTCCGCATTCCGGAGAATGGTCGAATAGTTGCACGGAACGGGTCAAGATCACCTACAACCGTGAATTCATACTTTTGCCCTACAACCGTAAGTAAGTAGTGTTGCACTCACCGCTATACTTGTTGATTTGTACTTTATAAGCAACACGAACTTAGGTTTAATGACCATGCCGACATACCGTGTAGGTTCCATTGGATTCTAATTGTAATTATACCAAAACGAAATACGTAATATACCTAGATTCCCTCTGAGAGGGCCACTCACAACTTCACAACTATCCGGAGTTTAATCATCGTAAACACATTTCCTCCATAGAAACTCTATTGTAGTCTTTCCTTCCTTTGCAATGGCTAAGGCTAACTTCTTGGAGTCACGAGGGGTGTTCGACGTGTTACATGCTAGAGGATGGAATATCAAGGGAAGGACGCCGCACATGATCAAAAATTCCCGGTACTTGCTAGCTAGTACACATTAATCCTATATAACACTTCGTAGCAATGCCTCTCGAACTAACCAATTCTATTTTTGCAATGCCACCAGTAGCAATGGTCGACATAACGCCCTCTGTGGATACTATGTTTGCCACAACATGCAACTACTCATCGGTTCCGCGATCACCAATGATCCTCGTGTTTGTCAATCTTTCAACAATTATTTCATATATACTTACCAATTTATATAAGCCCAAATTTAACCTTCATATCGACAAAGTTGCGAACATCGCTGAAATCATAAGTTAGAACAGAGCGAGCTCATAAAATTCGATCACACCTTGCGTCATTCACTAATGCATGGGTCATAAATCCAAATGGGAGTTTCCACAAAGTGTAGCGATTGAACTTGATTGAGATAGATTGAACATAATGGTACATGTGTGTAAATTAATGTACATTAATGGTTAAATTTAGTTAATTGATTTGTGAATTGATGTGTGCTTGTTTCAAAATGAATGCAATTTTGATGTGCTTCAAATGAATGAGAATTGGATGTGCTTGTTTCAGAGGGCATGGCTAGCATTTCCGAGGCTAGCCAATAAACGTAAATAGATTTAGCAATGCAAAGACTACCAGACGGCTCAGATGAAACCGTAGATGGTAAATGAAATGCGATGATAATACACCCGGTTCAGATATGAAATCGCCCGTGATAGTGGACTATCACGCACGGTTTCATATACGTATCGCCCGTAGGTAATCGACTATCACGCACGGTTTATCTACGCATCGCTCGTGGTAGTCGACATCATCACGCATTTGTTTTATCTACGGGACCGCTGCAGTGGTAGTCGAAATATCACGCACGGTTTTATCTACGCATCGCCTGGTGGTAATCGACTATCATCGCTGCATTTGCATCTGCTGCACTGCCTGTGATAGTATGTATTACGAGCACGTTCGAAAACCGCTTTGTGATGACCATTAGCATTATCGACCCATAAACTCGCATTTTACTCCGGGCAAACCGCCTCGTGATAGCGTTTGGAACCGCTCAGAAGGCCTTTTTCGTAGTAGTGCCATCGAAGTTCGCCCGTCACGAGACCATCGCCATAAAACACTAGCAAGTCTTGCATGTTCGAAATTACCTAAAGTCACAAAGAACCCCATTCATGGTACATATGTGTAAATAAATACGACAAGTTGCATGTAAGTGATGGATGACATATGTGTAATTAAATACGAATAATTAATTAATTACCAAAAATTTCAAAAATTGTTGGTAATTCATTACTACCGTGCTTACCACTATTAAACCACATGTTCATTACCACCGAACTAATTACTGATCGATTAATTACTATTAATTAAATTACCAATACATCATTTTCACTAATTTAATATGTCATAATGATGACCACTAAACTAATTAGGACTAATTAATTACCACTAAACTAATTTATTACCAAGAAACTAAGTAATTACGACTAATTAATTAGCACTAAACTTACTAATTACAACCGATTAATTATCTCTAAACTAACTAATTACTTATTGATTAATTACCACTAATTAAATTACTAGTACTTCATTTCCACTAATTTAATATGACATAATGATGACTACTAAACTAATTACGACTAATTAAGTACCACTAATTTAATATGACATAATGATGACTACTAAACTAATTACGAATAATTAAGTACCACTGAACTAATTAATTACCAACAAACTAACTAATTACAACTAATTAATTACCACTAAACTAACTAATTACGACTAGCTGACTAAGACTGATTAACTACGACTACGGTAATAACGACAAAAGCATCCGACAAATTACCTGCCCTTCAGGGGAAAGCAATCAAAAAAGGCTGAGCAACGAGAAGCAAGCAAATACTTAATCTCCCAAAAAATAATTATGTTACGTTCTCTAAGTTCTCAGCGACGAGTGCTAGAACGAGAATCGAAACACAATTGAGATAGGCGAAGAGCGACTGCGAAAGTTCGGTATTTAAAGTTGAGCGAAGGAGGAGTCAAGAATATATGGCGCCCGAATTTCGAAGGCGTTGGCGCCGAGAATTCTGCACGAGGCGATAGATGTGTGGAGGAGTGAGGACGGGCGGTGTGAAAGGTGGCCACTACGTGGTTTTTTGTTTCTCCGCACAACTGGACAGGTGCGTGGCAGGAGGAGTGGGCTAGCGGGAGGGGAGGGCTGGCAGGAGGGGAGGGCCGTGCGTCTTGAGGGAAGGCGAGGACATTTGGCGGCGGCAGGCTGGCCGTATGGTGGCCATGCGGCAACAGGGCACGTGGCGGGTGGGGAGGGTCTGCCGTACGGTGGCTGTTACGATAAAGTGTCAATTTTTGCAAAAAAAAAAAAATTTCTGAAGATGGATATTCTTATAAATACAGGACGAAAACGAGCTAAAAAATTGGGACTAAAAGATATCTAGCCGCGGATAGCACGTCTGCGGTAGTGCGGTGCACGCAGTTTCGTAACAGATCAAAGAAGAATCCGTGCCACACTCCACACCACACGGCGATGAGTGTTCTGGTGCGAGCGGAAAAGGCGGGCGGGCGAAGGGGAAGGATTCTTTAGGGTTCGGCGAGCTGCGCAAATACAGTGGCGACGGAAAAGACTGGGTATGGGTGAAACAGCGAGATGCTTTGTAACTCGGCGATTGATGGAATCGGAACAGATGCAAAAAAAAAAATGGAGTTTAAGGGATGCAATGCGACAGCAACTAATAAGAATATAACACATGGATTAAAACTTGACAATGCAAAACTAAGGACAAATCTAAGCACAGAGGTCTAGCTAGGTATACGGTGTGTTTTTGTGAGGCAATTTTCTAATTTTCTGGATTATAGGATAAATATATAATCAGTGATGCAGCTGGACCTCAAACCACCAGAATAATGACAAGAGACCTAAACTCAAATTCCCGCGTATAAGGCCTGGGGCAATGGTGACTGCCAGACTAAGCTTCCCGGCTGGGCCGGCCCGAGGCTCGTGGCCAGGCGAGCTACGCCACTGTACCTTCCCCGTATTATGCCGGATGAAATTGCTGCTCCTCGTTGATCCCGTACGTCCCCCCGCGTGTGCTGCCGATCCGCTGTTTCGCTGCCTCGGCTCGTTCGCTCGTCGTTTCACGGCCACTGTGCCGCGGGCATTCGCGTTTCTTTCTTCGCTTCACGGTGACTGTGCCGGCTCATGCTCTCGTGCCGAGTCTGCCTTGGGTTCACAGCCACTGTGCTTCGTGCGGTTTTGGATCTCCGGCCTAGAGATCTGGTTTTTTGCCTCATGCATGGATTACTCAAGTGTCTATTGACCTTTGCTGTCTTATCTATCGCCTTAATTTCTTGCACCCTGCCTATCTTACCCATGCCGTTTCCAGCACACGGCACCAAACTATATTATATGTCTCGCCTTCTCCATCTTCGCCTGCAAGCATGCGTTACAGCTAGGTACGGTGGGTCTACTTTGCTCCGCCTTTCGTGACGGACCCTACATGCGCTATCTTCTCTGGATCAGTAGATAGTATTCACAGGCACATTGCTGAATCATTCATATAAGGTGTGAACTGAAACATTAAATATATTACAACACAGAGTAACATAGACCTCACTGGGTCGAGTTTTACAAAAGGGGCCACGTAAGGCCAACTTGATTACATTACATGAAGATAACAAAATCTACAGCGGAAGCAAAAGGTAAGGTAGAGCTCATCTCATACAGGCAAGCGACTGGGGTGATCTGTGTACGACGGATATTAACCAAGAGCTGGATAATATCGGTTGCACACGAGTACCAACGAGTCTACTTAGACTGGGCGAGACCTAACTACAGAACTATACTACTCGTCATAGCCTTGTCCATCTTCTGGGCCCTCATAGAAAGCGTAGTCTCCTTCGTCTTCATTATCTGAAGGGTTTGGGGAGAGAAGCGAGAATGAGCACTACTACCATGCTCACGAGCCAACACACAATGCAATGATATACATGCAAGGCTTAACAAGGTTGGCTCTGATTCTTTTATTTGCGAAAGCAAGCTTTTCAAATATCATACTTACAAAGTCCTATCACTTAGCATTTTAACAAATTGCAGTTTAATAAAGAGAGTAAAGTGCAATAATTAATAACAGTAGAAGTTCCATCCGTCGGAACTCTACACATGCATCTTTTCAATTGGAGCTGCCTCCAATGACCACACTCACTGAGCTCGAAAGCTCAGGGAAAATCCAACACAGGGCTAGGTGAGCCCTTCCACCAATTTTTATACCACCCACAAAGTTTTGAAATAGAACTAACTCAAGTTATGATTCTCATGTCCGCCTTTGACCGTAGGCACGGTTATTTAAACAGTTTAGACTCTGCAAAGGTTGCACACTTTACCCACAAGAGATAGTCCTACCCGTTACCCCACATGATTCCGTAGTTATGTAGTTGGGTGTAACATCGCCAAGTTATTTAATGATAATTAGTATGCATCTTATCAGCATGCATGACATTTTGGAAACATTTACATCATTTATTGCACTTGGAAAATCTCAAAACAAGATTAAACCTACAATTCAAGTATAAGCTCCAAAAGAAAACAAGAGCAAAAACTTATGATTATCCTCTAGAAACAATTTATTCAAATACTAGAGTATTTATCATGAATAAATATAATTTTTCCCAAATTTTTGGAACTCAATTTGACCCAAAGAAAATTCAAACTCAAATCAACAACCTATTCTAAGTTTGAATTTAAATTATACAAACTAAATAATGAACAGTGGGTTGTCAAATTTTATATGGGAACTAGGATGTCCCAGAACCCCCCTAATTAATTTCAAAATTTTTGGAATTTTATTTCTATTTCTTAAGCCCTAGTCAAACTTGATGTTTATTTGGTCAATCGATTTTAAAACCTCTGCTCAAGATCGCTCACACGACCCGAGCCGGACCGCTTTGAACTGATCGAACCTAACCGCCTAAACGCACCTGCATCTGGACCGTTCAATCGTCATCGTGTGGTCCAAATGAACCCGCGCCGCACCCCTTCGCTGTGCCACTGACCGGCCGGGCCCACCGGTCGGGCGTCTTCAACCTCCTGGCAAGCAGCTGCAGAGAGCAGCTTCGCCACGCCGCCCGGCTTCTTGGCTGCTCCATCACGGCGTTCGCCCACCGCCCTCTACAATCAATCCGTGAGCTTGGCCCTCTAACGCCGCCTTCATTCCCGTCCGTGCCCGAACGTTAAACCCCCTCGAGGTCTCTCCCTCAGCTCACTTCTCCTCTCGGTGGCAGAGGAGATGGAAGCTCGTGTGAGCATTCCTCTCGGTAAGCCTCACCCGCGACCCCTCCGACCTTCTTGGTTTTCCTCGCCGTTTCCATTTTTGCTAACCCGAGCTTCTCCCTCGCCTTGTAGCTCCCGGAACACTAACGTGTCCTCTTCGGTTCCAGGACATGCACCGAATGCCACCCCCACTCCATTTCCCATATCCGGTGAATTTCTTTCTCGGTTTTGCGCGTCATATCGTGTTCGTGGATATGGTTGTTAGTTCCCCTCAATCAATTTTCGCATCCTTTCACAGGAGCTAGAGAATTTGGTGTTTCCCCTTTTTCGGCCAAGAACACCCCCTTTCAGCCCCATTGCTGATCTGGTGAGTCTTTCCTCGATTGCTCACGGCTACACCATGTTCAATGCCCCCTGAACCTCTTCCAACCATTCCTTGTTGGTCTCATGGCACAGGGTGACCCCTCCACGATGAGCTCTTCATCACTGGCGCCATTAACGACGACAAGGAGCCTCTAGCGCTCCTCCGCCCCAACTTCACCTTAGTGAGCTTCACGAGGGTCTTAGGAGACTAGATCTGGTGTCGTTGTACCCCAGGGAGGTCTCTACGTCGAGCTTCCTCCGCACCTGAGCTGCCTCCTCCGCTCAACTCCATCGCCGACGTGCCACCGTGCCCCTCCGCCGGCAAAAACACCACCGGAAGGTAGCCCTCGTTGTTGTCCTTCCATTGTGCTCTCGCTCGTGCGCCCTCCGGCCTCCCCTCGCAGCCGGCGAGCGCAGCAACGGCCGGCTCTGCCACTCCTCTACGTTGTTGGGATTTCCGACAGTAACCGGAGTCATTAAGTTAACCAGATCTCATTTAAGTTAGCGCTAATCATTTCTTAGGCTATTAATTAGTTGTCTTAATAGATCTAGAGTCTCTTACATGTGGGCCTCGAGGCCATTAGTACATAGTAACCAGCCCTCAGTAGACCAAATTGCCCGTCTTGTGGACCAAGGCCCACGCACTATTTAAATAAACCAAGCCTATGACAAGTAGGTCCCACCTGTCGGTTCTAACCGAAAATCAATTGAAAAATGAAAAGTAGTACTATGCACTGGACCCCACACGTCATAAGCATTGGCTAGCTCAGCCCCAGTGGAAAAACTACTAAATGCTTATAGAAATTCCGAAATGATTATTTTGCTCACTGAAAATTGTATTAACTTCAAAATTGCATAACTAATTCATTTTAACTCCAAAAACAGTGAAACCAATTTGGTTAATTTTCATATTAAATGAAATTTGTTATAAAATTGGTTTGAAACATGCCACTGTCCCATAAAATATATTTGGTGGAAAATGATCCAAAACCTATTTATTTATACCCTAGAAAATGCCTTTAACTTTAAAAATTCATAACTATTTCATCTTAACTCCAAAATGGATGAAACCAGTTTTGGTAATTTTTATTTTAAGTAAGATTTATTTTAAAATAGGTTTCAAACATGTCTCTGTAGCAGAGAAGGTAGTTTTGGAAAATGATCCATAACTCTATTATTTTTACAATATAAAAGGTGATAACTTTAAAAATGTATAACTAATTCATAAAAACTCCAACTGAGATAAACTCAGTTATTTGGTCTTATAATACTATTCTCTAATTATCTATGTAATACTTTGCCTCACCACTACTCTACAAATTTTGGCCAAATAATTAAATTACATGAATTAAGACATATTGGAAACTGAGATTCAAATCATCATAACTTTCACATAGTAAATCCAAATGGAATAATTATTTCACCTAAATTCATATAAAATCATAGTATACCTACTGTATAAATTTCATGAATTTTTGAGTATTTTGAATTTTCGGCTTATTTGGTGTTAATTGCAATATCGTTCTTTCGATAGATTTCTTGACGATATGAGCGTATTTATGAGTGTAACCTGAGATTGAACAAGTGGTACAGCAAAGGTTCGAGCACCCTCCTCTTGAACATATTGCTCCTATTGATTTTAAAATGTTTTGTATGGTTTTAATATCGTCAATGCATGCTATTTTGAAGAGTATGTTCATGGGTAGAAGTAGTTAAATTTCCTACTTGCTGCATTGGCCATCCTTTGAATGTTGATTACCCTTTTACCTTGAATAATTAAGGATATATGTTATATGGGAGTGTTTGCTAATTTGTAGAACGATGCTTAGTCATACTTGTAGTTGTAGTCGATAACGGTTGATGGAGCTAGTCCATCGGCCGATGGATCAAATCAAATCTTACTGAAATTTGAGGATTATATGGATTTGATTATGTTGAATTTGAGGAAAATGTCCAGATCTTCGTATCTGAATATTATGAACATGTTGATGGGTTGTTGTTGTGTGTTGGACTTGGACGGGTGGTAGGGTTTTTAGCGGTAGTCCCGGATTCGCGTAGCCCCATCTGGGTATTTGAGGACCGGTCTATGGTGTGATGAACCAAGTCTTACATACAACCACATGCTGGGATAATGGCGAAGGCTTGGCTTAATAATTTGTTGTGTGTTAGCTATCAAAACACAATTAGATTGGCAACTGTTGTTGTTTGGTTTTAATGACTCTCTTGTCAACCTAGCGGGGGCATTTTATATTGTTCCTTCCTGCCCTTAAGGGTCTTTTGCGTTTGCCGTGAAACTACGCAAGGGACTTACTTACGCAACGGGGTTCACCAGTCGCGGTAGCGCTTAGTCTGCTATGGGAATTCTGATCCTCGGGTGGTTTGATAGTTAGGACATGACATTGTAACGGCCTCGTTATGATATCTTAGTCACACTCCTACGGAAGAGTGCATGGCGACATTACAAGGTATTCATATCATGAGGGTAAAGCTGTACACCTCTGCAAAGTCTAAATAAATCTATTCGAATAGCCGTGTCCCCGGTTTTGGACATCACTTGTGGGAAAGCATGCACAGTTAGCTTTGGGAAATTAAGTTTGGGTTATGGTTAAAAATGTTGTGTCTTTATGTTAGTTTGTCCAGATCTGAAATGTTATCTCGAACGGGATGTTCGCTTGTTAATTTTGTTATGGAATGAATTGTGTCACGAATGGGATGTTCATGTGTTGATTATATTTGGAGATTATACTGTTGATGATCATTGCTTACTGTTATACAATGGTTTATAAATGTTTTAAAAATGGCAATTTGAATCTTTGCTGTTTATCTAATTGCAAAACTTGCTTTATGCTGAAAATTGACTAGTGTAGTAGCCTTCCTTTGATACTTACATGCATCCTTATTTTTCTTGAAAAGTCTCATGAGTACAACTTTGTACTTAAAATTGTCAATTTGTTCGGTGAGAAGTCATTCAAATTGGGTAAAGTACTTGACGCTTCGACTTTAATCGAGTTGGTTGCTTGTGGGATTGTGGGCATGCCAACTTGGTTATTCCTTTTTATTTTAAGTTTGTCTTCCGGCTGTGATTTATTATTTGATAATTACTTTTGGCCGATTGGCCCTCTTATGCAAACTTGTATATTATGTTTCTTTCAATGATGTTGTATTTACATTTCTTTTATTCTTGTTTATTATGTATGGATGTGAATACAATGTTGTGTTTGGATATGTGTATGTTAGTCGCTGATCCTTAGGAGCTAACATGAGACACCTATCCGGGCACTCGGAATCGTTTTCGTTTCGTGTTAAGTATTGTGCTCTTTCAGCATAATTACTTAGCTTGAAACGGATCCAATCTCGGGGTCCCCACATTGGACGACCGTCACAGTAACCTTTCAAACTACCTTGCCCCTTTCCGTCATCTCACCCATATAGGGTTGCGCTCATATGTTGCACGGGATCGTTGTAACCCGAGTGTTGGGTGTAGTTTTGGACTACCCACAATCACTGGCAACCTCCCCCATTCAAGCTGGACGTACCCAAGCTTGTGCGTTCCATTTCTCCACCGTGTGAGACACATTCAGGGTTCAATAATTTTACTAAGCCAAGTTGCACTTTGCAGACTTGTGGTTGTACTTGTTAAACACGGGAGGTCGTGACAAGATTAAGTCCTTAGGGTTATCTGGGCGGTTCATTCCACAAACCAACCATCATCGTGCTCCCCGAGCACCCACCACCTCACCATCCGCCCAGATAGAACTAGCAATTGGGGTTTTGAGGAGTAAACCAAATTATTTTCACACCTTTTAGTCAATGGACCACCAATGACTACCCAAATCATTTTATGTTTTAAAGGATAATGATTGGGACATTTAATGCCCCGGTACTTAAGCAAGACTAGTATGTCGCTTAAGTACAACCCATAACTAGTATTACCATATAGTTACTAGGGTGAGAAGGATTAATGGATTCAAATTGTCAAGGATGGCATATTAAACTAATTAATCAACAAGTGGGTGTTCAACTATCTTAAGCTTTAACATACATTTGATAAGGAATTAAAGCATGCAATTTTGCTAATTTAAATGAATATAATTTGCATAAAATGTAGGATCAATATGGTCAAAGTATTGACTCGCCTTGGTTAAAGGCAAGGGGATCTTGATACTCTTGGTCTTGATCAACTTGAGGATCTTCGACATCTTCAAATCGTAATTGGGCGAAAATACCGGAAAAAGGCACAACGGCACAGAGAGCAAATAAATACACAAGAATACACAAATGAACTCCAAATTAATCAAGTCCTATGCCATTAGCAAGATCTTGATTTAACAAATTTTTAGAAATTTATTTTATAATTTTTGGAGTTATAACGGAGGAGAAATGAATTTACGAAGATTAATTGAATTGAAAAAGAGAGGAAATGGTCCACAGCACAGTGTGGACCGAGTTTACACGCATGCAGTATTGGTCCATGGGAGCGGTCTTGTATATGGGGCCCACGGGCGATGAGAGCAAGGTGATGGGCTGCGGTTACTATGCAAACGGGCCCACAGGTCAGTGAGTCAAAGGGAAGGTTAAGACATACTTAAAACCGGCTAATGATTGCTTAGGGATTTAAACGCCGTCATTAAGGCTAATGTTGGCACTGCGGCTTGGTCCGAACCGAACATGCGCTGAGCGCTTCATGGCGGTGTGTGGGACCATCGCCAAGGTGAGCTAGCGGCAGTGCAACTTGAGCACGGAACAGGAGCAGCGGCGGAGGTGGTGCAGTGATGGGGGTGGTGGCGCCAGAGGAGGCGGTGGCCGTCGGTGGTGGTGCTAAGCGGCGGACGGCTCGGCTATGGTGGAAGAAGGGTCCGTGGTGGATTGAGCCGAGGAGGTGAGCACGGGTAGCTTTCGCTGAGGCGCCGGCGAGCTTAAGCGGGAGGCCGGGGATGGTCAGAGGTGGCGGCGGTCTTGGTGAAAGGCGGCGGAGGCGAGGAAGAACGGCAATTGAGGCGGCTACGGTGGCTAATCCTCGGGGGAGGTTGAGGGGAAGTGCCCCTGGAGGGCCGAGGCTCACGGTGATGAGGTTGGCGGCGCCAGGAGATGGCCGGAGCGGCTAGACGCCGGTGGAGGGCGGCGGCCAGAAAACAAAAAAGGGGCGGCTTTTGCGGTGGGCTTACCAGAACGACGAGGGCAGTGTGGGGAGCTCAAGGGGGTAGAGTGGAACCTTTATAGAGGGTCAAAGGTGCGGGAGCAAGGGAGGCCAACGGGAGGTCCTTGGAGCGGCACGGTTCTGAGGCGGCACGACGTGTGCAGCTTGCACGAGAGGGAGACAGGGCGAGGGAGCGGAGGAGGCACAACGAGGACGAGGGAGGCTCGGCGCCCTTCTTGTCATGGGCTGGTAGCGTCGCTGCTGACACGGCACGGGCTGGGAGTGGCGGATGGTGGCGACGTGTGTTGAGCGGGCGACAAGACGGGCGAGGCGGGTCTTGGGGGCTGCGGCGCGACACACGGATCTCTGTGGCGGCGAGGCGGGCGACGTCAAGTGAAGCGGCAAGACGAGGGAGGCGGCGGCGGCGGCGTCGCTCACGGGAGGGGGAGAAAGAAGATGACCCGAGCGGGCTGGCCTGGGCTGGGAAAGAAAGCAGGCTGGGATGGCTTTGGGCCGGGCCAAAAGAAAAAGAGAGGGGAAAGAAAGGCCGGCAAGGGCTGGGCCAAAAGAGGAAAACGATGGGCCAGGTGGGCCGGAGGAGATGGGCTTGGTCCAGAGGGGAGATGGGCTGAGCCCGAAAGAGAAGGGAGGCCGAACTCAAAATGGCCCGGGGATTTCAAAAGAGAGGAGAAACTCCACGCTGTGGAATTGAATTTCAAATGTTACAGACATTACATTTGAAACACACACCGAAGAAGAAAGGAAGTTTTCAGAATTAGCTTGGTAATTTGAATTACGGTGAAGAACGAAAATCAAAACAGTAATTACTATACGCCGTCCGAAAACGGGCGTTACAGATTCCATCTTGTCTGCTTCGTGTGTCTATCTACCATTCAGAGATACCTGCTTACTATAGGAGACCATTTTTGCCCGTTTGTTCATCCTCTGCAATCGGTTGCGCGAGAGAATCGGAGAAGACGAGTTTTGTTGAACAGACGTCGCTTAATTGCTTGCTGACTTGGGTTATATGTTATGCTCTTTTCCTCTATACCTTGCTACGTACGGGATTTTGCCCGCACAGATTCATGCTCGTGCATATCCCTTATTTACTTACTATGTCTTCCTGACTATTGGTTTCCATGACGGTGTACATATATAGATCACATGTACACCACGTGATCCATATGTTGCTCCTGTATTCGCCTTGCCAACCGACTAAACCGAGTATATCCAGATGCTTAAAGGTCAGGTCATTGCCGTGTACCGTCTTTCCCCGTTGCTTTGATACGGCATTTCCTTTTCTCGTCTTTCATGTCCCTTTCCCATTTCTCTGTTTGCAGCCACCTATCCAGGCCGCTCTTATTACGGTGCGCTAGACTACACTTGCAGTCATTGTTCTGACTTTTTCTGGTACCAATAGAGGATACGTGGCGGCGAGAGTGCGTTCACTCAGAGACGGATTTGCTATAATTTATGTTGCCGAGGTGGTAGGATTTCCCTACTAGCTTCCAAACAATGCTCGTCCCCCTTAAAGGATTTGATTTCCTTCAACGGTGGCCCTCCATCTAATCATTTCATGCGACTGATCAGGGACTACAATGCTCTCTTCACGTTCACTTCGCTTGGAGTACTTCATGTGGACAGGAGCATTAATACTGGTGCTGGTCCTTATGTTTTCCAGATAAACGGTGTTGCTCACCGCCGTATTGGTTCTCTCCTGCCATCTGATGGAAACCATCCCAGATATGCTCAGCTATACATATACGACACTCAAAATGAAGTACGTAACAGACTCGCTATTTTCGAAAGGGGTGGGAGTCGCCGTGAGCCACCTGATTCTACTATTGTCAGAGCTTTGATTGCTATGTTAGACCATTGCAATCCATTGGTGAGGCAATTCAAGATGGCTCGCAACAGACTATTTCTCCGAATGCTCCAGAGATCTGCATATAGCTTATTGGTTTGGACACATCACATTCCAATCATTATGCTCTTCCATCTTCTTCGGAGTTGGCTACTTTGATTGTTGGCGACTTCCCTATTGGTGTCTCCAGATTTGACGTTATTGTACACACGCAAGCCGGCGAATTCAAGCATATATCTCCGCTTCACCCAGCCTTGATGTCTTTACAATATCCTCTTCTATTTTCCATACGGTGACAACGGTTTCCACATGGGCATCAAATTTATTGAATCCGATGATTTAAGAGTTTCAGCTCGTGAAGATGTCTCGATGCTTGAGTTCTACTGCTATTACCTAAATTACCGTATGCATGAGCCAAATCCTTTCACTTGCTCTGGGAGATTGTTGGATCAAATTATTGTTAATTCCTTCTCTTGCATAGAGGGGAATTGACTTTCATTCCATACTTTCAATCGGGATAAGCTTCGAACTGACACATACCAGAGCGTAACAGATGCTGTTGCGAGAGGCGCCACGATTGGAAGAGATGTAGGCATCAAAATGATATCACCTGCAAGCTTCACTCGTAGTAGAAGATATATGGTACAAAATTACCATGACTCAATGGCTTTATGTCATGCGTATGGTGCACCTGACTTATTCAGTACATTCACATGTAACCCAAAATGGCCGGAGATAGTTGAGGCACTACGTCCTGAGCCTGGTCAGTGCCCTTCTGATAGATCCGATATCATAGCCCAGGTATACCACATGAAACTGCAAGAATACCTCACGGACATTAAAGATGGATCTGCTTACGGACCCATCCGTGCAGATACCTTCCTTTTGTTTCCATAGAGATTTCCTATTCTTTTTAGGCTGACCATTTTCGCATTTTTGACTCCGGTCACACTTTTTTTAGTGATATATACTACGGAATTTTAGAAGAGAGATCTTCCTCATGTACATGTACTTAAGTGTTTGAAAGATCGAGGAGATTACCCTACACCTGCTTTCATTGATGGTCTCATTTCGGTGAAGATACAATATATTCTTACTGACCCGCTTGGCTATACTCTTGTGAAGGAATTCATGATGCACGGTCCTTGTAACATCCCAAATATAGGTTTGTGTTTCAAATGTAAGAAAATAAGAAGAAATTAAAACTTTTCTTGCATCTTGATGTTTTTGAACTTTTCTGTAATTCTTGTAAAGGAATTATGGAATTCAAAAACCTAAATCTCCAATTGACTAAAGTCATGACCTCCTTGTTGAGCATCTTGTGTTTAACCCCTAAAAATATTTTTCCTTCGTTCTAGGGATGTTGTGTGACTCCTCTGAAAAATTTCATAATTTTTAGAAATTATTTGATAATTTTTGGAGGCCAGTCAAACCAGTTTGACTCTTGGTCAAACCCTAGAACAAACCTTGAAGAATTTTTGGAGAAAGATTCTGTGCATAAAAACCTCTGAAAAATTTATACAAGGTTTATCCTAGAGTGAGGAACCTCCAGTCCAAATTTCAGAATTTTTGGAGTTAGTTTGCTACCTCTAAAAATTCTTTCAAGTTTTCAGCTTGTTTCAAACCCTAAGTCAAACCTTTGGTTGGGTCTGAGTCAGACTCGGGCACTTTGGTTCAACCCAACCAGTCCTGCGCCTAGCTTGGCCCTGTTCAAGCGCGCAGCAACGTGAGCTGTTGGATTTCAATCAAACGGCCCTCGTTCGCTGGCACCTTTGGACCTCCGATCCCGTCAGCCCCTGTCAGTAGTTGGATTCTAATCCAACCATTGCGTTTGCGCTCGGTCGTTTTGATCAAAGCGACCCGAGCCAGTTTCAAGTTCTTGATCGAACCTAACCACCTAAACGCACCGGGCTCGGTTAAGTTGGCGCGTGCGTTTTGGGCCGTTAGATCCTTTTTGGGCGATCTGGATCTAGTGGGCCGTTCGGACCTCCCGATCGCGCTCGCAATCGTGGCCGTCCGTTTTCAATCGGACCACCAGCATTGTTTTGAGCTTTTGGAACCCTCCGTTTGGCTCATTCAATCCCACCGCCCATTTTCTATCTAACCGTCAGTGCTTTGGGCTCGTGTCTTTTGGGGTGTGGCTCAACCCACTTACCTGTTTGGGCCCGAGCCACCTTGCCTCTTTTCGGTAACGTGTGGGGCCCTCGCCTCCTGTAACAGCCTCAGCCCTAATAAATAGTAATAAGGTGCTGTTCATAGCATCCTTGTTCATTTTGGCAAATTAGGCAACCTATTACAATCTATTTTCCCCAAATTTCTAATTACAAACTCCAACCTGATCAAACTTTCAAAATGAAATGCCACCCAATGTTGGTATGAAGATGGGAAGTATTTTATTTAAAAACCAGATGAATTATTATGGCCAAAAATAATTTTGATGAATTTTTAGAATTGTTTTTGATTTTCGTAAAAATATTTGTCTTTAAATAAACCCTATTAGGTCTAAATGAATTATTTATGTATTTCTAAAGGAGAAACAGTGGTTTCAAAATTTATTTGGGGAATATATCATCCCATGAGCAATTCTGCAAAATTTCCTAATTTTTCAAATTTATTTGCTATATTTAAAGGCAGTCAAACCTTTTGAAAATTTAAAGCTGGCTGGTCAACCCTCTCGGTCTAAACTCTAGTCGAACCTTTGTGAGCGACTCGGCCTCACCTCGCTTAGGTCCAACCCGGTCTTGCCAGTCCGGCTTAGTCACGTCGCGCCTGCGTCGAACCCCAACAAATCCCAAATGTCCATGTCCGCATCGAGCGGGCGGATCCAATGGGCGTTCGGACCGCTCAAACCATCTTCCAATAGTGACCGTTGGATCAAAGATGTGTGGTGGCGATCTCTAAACAAAACCCTCCGTAAATGGCGAAATTGAAAAGTATCCGGGCGTTGAAATCTCAGCGAGTGGCCCTGATCCGTTGGGCCGTTCGGACCATCCGTACCTTCCCTCAATCCTGGCCGTTGGTTTGCGATTTAACGGCGATGGCCTTTGTGGGCCGAAGCTCACCAGCGCGCACTGCATTTTGGGCCGTTGAAGCAAGATCGCACGGCTCTCGTGGGTTGGGACGTTCGGACCACTCCAAAACCCCCCTCGATCTTGGCCGTCCGTTGGAAATCGCCGCCCAAAGTTGCAAGATCCGGTTGATGTATTATTTGCCTCCTCATCACAGCCGTTCATTTCTAATCGGATGGCTGTTGTTCTCCGAAGCTGGCGGCGTGCTGTGCATGGCTGAGACTTCCCCTGGGACCCACGTGTCAGCTGCAGTTCTTTGTTTCCTCTCTTGCTGGACACCGTCGACACTATTCTCGCCGGAGTGGTGGTAGTGTACAGTGAATATAAGGATATTTCTCTTAATAATTATCCTTAGTGCCACCTCATTGGCTCTAGATAGTTCTCGGTTGATCTGGGAGCTCTACCACTATATAAACCCTAGCTTTCTAGCTCCTGCCATTGTTGACCAAGAAGGAGCTCTCTCTCTCGCTTTGTCTTCCTTCCCAGTGAAGCCTTCTTGTTCTTCCTCTTGTTCAACTTTAGAACATGCCTAAATCTCATACTAATGTGGTTTTGGGCATCTCTTGTAGGGGTGGAAGTAGGGTTTTCCTCTCTGTCACCCTGAACCAGTGAAGCACCATCTTGGGGAAACCTCATCTTGGTGAGTAGGTTCCATTCTTGCTGTCCGGGATGTATATGGTGGTCTAAAAGTTTAAGTTCCATCACTTTCTTTTTGGTCGACCTAAAGAAAAGGACCTTTGGATCTTTTACATTGACCAAGGACTTGATCTTTTCTTCTCCAACCCTAGCCGGTAAGTCTAGATCTTGTTTCTGTCATGGTAAGCTCTCTAAGGACATCACTAACTCACATGCATCACTCACTTGCTCATGTGATGCTTCAAACTTCTTTAAACCTGAAAAGTTGTTTTATAACTTTTAGGTCTTTCATATCGTTTTCAAGAATTAGAGTTTCTCTGGTCGGGATACTAGTCTAATTAGGTCATAAGTAAACCCTAGTATCAGAATAGACCTTCTTTTGGTTATTAGAAACCTTTGGGACATTTATTAATGCAAACCTCTCCTACATTAAGTATTGTCGGTCCAGCAGACCAAAAGGATCCTTTTCTCTTTCTTTACGGAATCGGGCATTTAAGGTTTGCATGATTGGATTGTGGTATTAATGACTTTCGATTAGCTCTAACTCATATTTAAGGTCATCGTTTTGTGTAATTCTCCGGGGATGGTAGAAATCTAGAATTAGGCCCTTTCTTTTTTTGATCCAAACCGACAAAGATCCTTTACATCTTTTTTCTTCTTTTTAAACCGGGTAGTTAGGGTTAGTAGTAATGGGTGGTAATATTAATTACTTCCCAGATAGTTATAACTTCACTTAAATTTCAGTGTCTTGTCGGCTCTCCGAGCCAACGAATTGAGTAAAAAGACTTTTCTTTGTTTTTTGGGTGTCGACAAACCGACAACATAGGCAGCAAGAGGCCAAATTCTTAAATTGCTATTAATAAGTATTAAATGACCAGTTAGATCACAGCACTAGCTTTAATACACTTAGCTACCGTGCAGTGTTTCATTTTTATGGGGTTGAGCTAGATAATTAATTTAATTATAAAATCGCCTGCTCGATTCAAAAATTTGTAACTGTAGCTATAAGCTAAACTCAAATCTGGGTAATAGTGCGATTAGATGGTAAATGTGGATTATTATCTTTAATAAGTTAGATATAGCTTAAGCATATTGTTAACCCTGCATTACCACCTTGACCACACATTTTTTTTTATGCATGTTGTTTCTCTGTTTTTCTTTGTGTTCATTGAATTTTCATTTTCTTCTAGATACTGGTTCTTCTGAGATTATTGAGTCTTTTGTTGAGCCACAAGAACCTGAACAAGAGGTTGTTTATTACTACCAAGGCAAGCATCCTCTCTGTACCATATTGGTCCTACTCTTTTAAACTGTAGATTTATAAAATATAGTGATACTAATTGCATGCAATGTTCTAAAAACTATTTATGATCTGTTCCTAGTTAGTTATAACCTGAACTTGATGGTTTACCCTGAATCTGATCATACACTCAACCTAAGGTAGTATGTGATATGATAATATTTAGTTTTAAACTTGGCTTAGCCTGCGGTCCATAGAGCGATAGTGTTTGGCAAACAACTTGTCAAACACAGGAACAACAAATAAATTTTATTTATTTTAATTCTTATTCAGTTTATTTGAATCTGAAATGATCCTTGATCTTGTTAATAAATTGATTCAAATCTGGACAAGTGGATGCTAGTGATGGTGCCTTTGTGCACGAGAATTGGGAAATATGGATGTCTTGTCTGGATTGATTAAGGACTGAACATTGACTACCCAATTCAAGCCCCAACGTACTTCCACACGCGGTGTATGGGCACTGTTTGGTTAAGTAAAGGGTTAATACTATTGAGTTGGAAACAGGAGAGTAAGGACATGTGTGTTGATTTCATATGGCATAGATGCTTAAGTCTTCGGGCCGTGTCGTATGCCATGTGGATTTTATATCGATATCAGATGTTCTTAGAAGGGTGAGGACGTAGATGTGTTACATCGCATGTACGTACCTTCAGGGCCCCGACTGCGGTCTAATATGTGTAGTGAGCACAGTTCGCATTTAATTGATTGGGTCGGCATTCCCGGCACAACATGTGGGCCCCGGTTGAATAGACGCTATCAGTCGCTGTTTAAGCGGGATTAGTCACACACGGGTATTCCAACTCAATAGTATCAGCTTGTTGAAACATACCAAATCTTAGTCTTCCCGGCCGGCATACCAAAGGCAGTGTGCTATTATTCCGGAGGCTTACGGGCTAACTAAGTCGTGTGGGTAAAGATGTACACCCTTGCAAGGTTAAAAACTATTCGAATAGCCGTGTCCACGGTTATGGACGATACTTGAATTGATGTCACCTGTATAGATTTTGCTCTAAATTTCTGTTTGGGAATTATTTCGGCATGATGGTTGTCATGCACAGGTTTATATTGATATGTGACCTATTATTGTTACTGTTTATGCTTATACTTGCAATTACTTACTGTTTTAGTCCAAATTGATTAAAAAAATTGCTTTGTTAAAACTTAGCAACTGTAGGTTAAGATGTATCGCTTTCTGCAAATTGAACCATTATAACCCTTCTTTTGTTAACCTTATGCATGTAAACTTTCTACTCCTTTGTATAGGTTCTATCCAACACTTTCTTTTATTAGTTTGTGTAAGCCTTGCTGAGTACCTTTCGTACTCAGGGTTTATGACCTCTTGTTGCAGGTGAAGATGGTTATCTTTATGAGATGCCCGTTAGCGCCGATCTGGGTGACGCTAACGAGTGATGCTAGTTCTAGTCTCCACGCAATAGCCTGCGGGATGGGGCCATTGGTGGTTTATGTTTATTTTGCTTCCGTTGTTTCTCTTTAGTGATGACCCAAGGTCATCTGTTCTCGTAACAAACACATTCTTTGTAGCAACCTAAATATGATGTAATCGATGATGTATAATTATGTAAATGAATGTCTTGTATGTGTATGATGCAATGTTGTTTAAGAATATATGTGCAATAGTCAATCGATCACTCGAACTATTGCTAGACATATATTCGGAAATTGAATGTTGGAATTGTTACTTGTTATTATTATGCTTCTAGTATGATTTTTAATGAGGAATTACACTATTCCTTAATTAAAATTATGCTACCATATAATTATAATTGACACATTCAATATTTGAGGGTCTCACTGGCGTTGGTATCGAGCATACTTTTGCCTGTAGGATAGAATTAGCATGGTCGTTATCCTTAGTGAGTTTCTGTGAAATTATTTTAACATAATTAATTTCTAAAGATCTAAGTATGATATCTTTTACTTCTTACCTTCCTTAGTATCCATTCTTATCTAACTTCTGTTGATTTTATAAGCTAAGTTTCTTACTTACCTTCTATGTTGTCTGTAGATGAGTGGCTGGTATTTGATTAAGGAGACTCGAGCCGAAGATGTGGACGGGTTTCCGGCCTTGCTTTGAGATATGATGTGGCGGGCCAATTTCACTTATTAGCCCGAATATGCCATTTATCGTCGAGACCGAGGCCCTGGTATGGAAGAGTACCAAGCTATTATCAATGTGATCGCCAGACAGGTGGTGGGTAGCGTTCCGTACTGCATCCATACACATGCCACCTCCGAATCTATGGCTGTATAGGAAGCTGCGCGTAGGATGATGAGCCTCCTTCGTCATGATCTGACGGAGCTGTCTCAGCCACCCTATGTTCACTTCCCAAAACAAGGCCCTAGAGCGGAAGTGATTACGTTTGATGAGATTCAGTTTGGAGAGGACCCATACGTACGCGAGTTAGCGAGGCTGGTCCGTATTATGGAACAAGTCCATCACTGTCTCGTGTACGAGTTATGGGAAACCCGCCGCCGTAAATGCGCACGAGTCACGGGAGTATTTGAGGCTTGGTGTTGCCCGCGAACTGCGTTCCTCGTAGCGTGCTTTATGGCAACAATGAGATCCCTCCGGTACTCTTGTACCACGAGGTTCGACTTCGAAGTGCAGGGCTTGTTCTGATGCAGGGCAAGTGTCGTCAAGCAGGATGTCTGTCGGTTTTCCTCGACTTTCGTGACCTACACACTCTGGGGGCCATCATTTCTTTGTTGGGTTCTCCTACCCGTCTCATCGGCGAGGGATCCCATAGATACGGGTTCACTGAAGCTCATTTGTTAAATGAGTTTCGAGTGAATTTTAACCGTAATGATTACATTAGGGGCTGGATGATGTGTTCGGTATTTAGCTGTGTAATAGGCTAGTAGCTGTCCACTAAATATTGTGTAATAGACTAGCCTATGTTCTGTAAAAATACTGTGTGCCGACCTTGACATTTTGGACTGAATGTTGTCTTCTGTTGACTGTTAAATAAAGTGGAGACCGCACTTTTTCTTTGTCTTAGTGTGATTACATTTTTGGTGTTCATTAATTTTGCATGACATAGCATGAGGCATGAATAAGTTTAGTATTTATTTCTTTTCTCTCTCAGAATCTTGCATGTGTTAGCTCGAGTGTATCCTTGTGATTTTGTTAACCATTATATGGCAACAGGATGACAGGACCCACCACTCGTTCGCGAACACAACAAGAGGAGAGGTTCTCCACCCCTGTTCCCTATACTCGGGGGGCGGTCGACCCTTCCGGATCTCATGGTCCGCAAGGTGGTCATCAGGAAGAGGAGCTTCCACCACCACCCTCTATGGCGGACGTGCTCATGCAAATTGAGCGCAACCGCATGGACCAGACGCGCATATTGGAGCAAATTGCGCGCAATACCTCCTCTACTCCTATACCAAATGGTAGAGGGGAGTTCGGCATGGGCGAAAGTCTTGTCGACTTTCGGCGGACTAACCCGCCGATGTTCTCCGGCTCGGGATCCATTGGAGGCGGAGGACCGGCTTCAGAAATTAAAAAGAAGCATCCATTGCCCAATGTTACGAAAGGAGAAATCTTGTATGCTAGCTACCGGTGGTGGGCGGCTAGCAATTGGTGGGATAATTATCGGCCATCCAACCCACAGACATACTCCTACGGCTTGAGTTTATGGAGGCCTTCATGAGGCCCATATTCTGAAGGAGTGATGATGCTCAAGCGGCGAAATTTCTCGCTCTCAAGCAAGAAGCGAAAATCGGTGACCGAGTACCTTCATGAGTTCAATTTCCTTGCTCGGTATGCCCTCGACGATGTTTAGACCGACACTCGTCGTCGGAACCGTTTATGAATAGTGCATGCGAAGAGTTGCGAGATGGCTTTGGCCATACAAGATTTGAAACTTTCAACATCTTGTGGACAAAGCCATAATTCTTTGAAACTAAGAGCAAGGCTTTGGAGGAGTCACAGGCGGCAAAAGGTTACTCAATTTACATCTAGTAGCCGTTACGTGAGACCACGCCTCATGGCGACCTCGATCTTCCGGCGCCCGGCTCGATTCCACCTAGAGGCGTTGGTGTTTGCTTTTAGCCCGCCACCCACTAGACAATCCCGACCCTAGTGGACCTGAGCCACCGCTGCTATCAATGTCGGTGGGTGTGATTTGCTACCATTGTGGACGCCCGGGACATTTTGTGAACCAATGCTTTGCTAAAGCACGTGGGTTGCCACCTGTTCAGCCTTCTCCAGCTACTGTGCGTCCTGCACCTTCTCCAAAGCCAGTTGTCAAGCGACCCGGCTCGATCATGGCCGTATCAATCAACTAACTGCTGAAGAAGCGGCCGAGGCACCTGAGGTTATCCTTGGTATGCTCCTAGTCAATTTCGATTACGCTCTCGTTTTATTTGACTCTGGAGCATCTCATTCTTTTGTTAGTAGGCAGTTTGCTACTCAACATCAGTTAGTCATGCATCTACTTCATCCTCCACATATTATTCACTCACCTGGGTCAGTATTTATGACTGATCAAAATCTGCCTTAATGTCAATATCATTATTGAAGGGGTAGATTTTTGGGCAGACCTGATTGTGATAAATTCACAAGAGGTAGATGTTATTTTGGGAATGGACTGGTTATCTAATAATTTTGGTCAAATCAATTGTGCCCAACGAACTATATCTCTCACTTATAAAAACGGCATTTCAGTCGTTTTTCAGTCCAGTATAGTTCATTCTCATCTTGGTGCATTGAAACTTGATGCGCCCTACCTTGGAGTCGATACAGTAGTATGTGAATATCCCACGTCTTTCACGAAGACCTTCGGTATGCCACCGGATCGGGAAGTAGAGTTCGTGATTGAACTAGTTCCTAATCTTTGCTCCTATATCTAGAAGACCTTATCGTATGCCTTCTAATGAGCTGTTTGAATTGAAGAAACGGCTTGGAGAATTCTTGACAAGGGTTTCATTCGTAGGAGTTCCTCACCACAGGGATCTTAGGGCCATCTTTGTCAAAAAGAAAGATCGGACTTCACGGATGTGTGTGGATTACCGTCCGTTAAATGAAGTCACTATCAAAAATAAGTACCCTCTGCCTCGAATTGATGATCTGTTTGATCAATTGACTGGAGCTGTGTCTTTTCAAAGATTGATTCTGATCGGGCTATCATCGGATCAGCGTTAGAGTGAGGACATTCCTAAAACAAAGATTTTCTACTCGTTCACGGGTTATGCGAGTATCTTTATTATGTCCTTTGGTCTAACGAATGCTCTGCTTATTTCATGAATCTAATGAATTCAGTATCCATGGATTTCTTGGATAAGTTTGTTGTTGTGTTCATTGACGACATTCTTATCTATTCCAAGTCTGCTAAAGAGCATGAACAGCATCTGAGGCTTGTCTTTGGATACACTTCATAAGCATCGACTATCGCTAAATTTAGCAAGTGTGCTTTATGGCTCAAGCAAGTCGCATTCTTGGGACATGTTTTATCCGAAGGAGGTATTCTTTATTGACCCCACAAGGTACAAGATGTACTAGGCTGAAGCGACCTCGAGAATGTTCTGAAGTTGAAGCTTCCTTGGACTTGCGGGTATTACCGTGGGTTCATTGAAAACTTCTCCAAGATTTCCGGGCCTCGACTCGACTTTTAAAGAAAGAGAACAAATTCTTTTGGTGGGTGGAGTGTAAGCAGTTTTCGACTCTTGAAAGCCTCTTGGCCAAAAGCTCTGTTCTCACTCTTCCGGATATTCATAAAATTTTGATATCTATTGTGATGCATCTCGCCATGGACTTGGTACGTGTGCTTATGCAAGAGGGCGAGTTGTGGCATATGCATCCGAACAATTGCGACCTCATGAGGTGAATTATCCTACTCATGATTTGGAATTGGCGGTAGTAGTCCATGCATTAAAGATTTGGCGACATTACCTTCTTGGTAATCGTTGCGAAATCTATACTGATCTCAAGAGCCTGAAATATATATTCACTCAAGTTGATCTGAATATGAGGCAAAGAAGATGGCTTGAATTGATCAAGGACTATGATATGGGTATTCATTACCATCCTGGCAAAGCCAATGTTGTGGCTGATGCTTTAAGCAGAAAGTCACAATGCAATTGCTTATCAACAATACCTCTGGCTAAGAGTTTATGTGCTGATTTTCAGCGCTTAAGTCTCGAAATGGTCGAAGATGGATTTCTTGCTGCCTTAGAAGTTAAGTCAACCCTCGAAGATCAGATTAAGGGGCTCGAGCGATCTTTGAGGTAGCGAGATCAAGGAAAATTTGAAGGCGGGTAAAGCCAACGAATTTTCTGAAGATGCTCGTGGTACCATTCGATATCGCAATCGTTTGGTGGTACCCTCAGATTCTCAGTTGAGAGACCTAATTCTTAAAGAAGCTCATAATTCCAAGTTTTCATTACATCTTGGAAGTACTAAGATGTACTAGGACTTGAAGAAAACATTTTGGTGGAGCAAGATGAAAAGGCAAATTGCTCGATATGTTCTTTGAATGTGATATTTGCCAAAGGGTTAAGCCGAGCACTTGAAACCTCTTTGGTACCCTTGACCTTTGCCTATTCCACAATGGAAATGGGAAGAAGTCGGTATGAATTTTGTTCTGGGACTTCCAAAAACTTCGAGAATGGATTTGATGCCATCCGGGTGATAATTGATCGTCGACAAAAGTGGCTCATTTCATCCTGTCGAACCACTTTCAACGACAAGCAATTGGCGAAATTATATATTGCCAAGATTGTTTGTCTCCACGGTGTTCCTAAAGTCATTGTTTGAGCATCAGGATCTCGGTTCACTTCCATTTTGGAATTGCCTTCATCAAGCAATGGGGCCGAACTCTCCTTGAAAGATCTTATCATCCTCAAACCGGTGGTCAAAGCGAAAGGGTGAATCGGTGATGGAAGATCTTCTTAGAGCCTGTGTGCTATCATATGGCAAAAATTGGGAGAAATCTTTGCCGTATGTGGAGTTTTCCTACAACAATAGCTACCAAGCAAGTATTCAAATGTCACCTTTTGAAGCCTTGTATGGAAAACTTGTAGGACTCCATTGAATTAGTCGAGTCGGTGAAAGACCATTCTTTGGTCCAGATTTGGTTTTGGAAGTGAAGAGCAAGTTAAATGCGATTTGAGACCGCTTGAAAGCTACCCGCCTATCTCGTTAGAAGAGCTATCCGATCATCGGCGTCGTGAGCTAAGCTTTGAGGTAGATGATTATGTCTATCTTAAAGTGTCACCGATGAAAGGTACTCATCGCTTTCAAGTGAAGGGAAGCTAGCACCTCGTTATATCAGACCTTTCCGAATTATTGCAAAAGCGAGGAGTGTGGCATATCGATTGGAACTTCCCAACACTCTCGGCGATTCATGATACTTTTCATGTTTCTCAATTAAAGAAGTGCCTTCGTGTTCCTACCGAGGTTACTGCTTTTGAGAATCTTAATCTTCAACCGGATCTTTCTTATCAAGAGCAACCAGTGCATATCCTCGATGAAATGGAGCGTAGGACAAGAAATCGCACTGTCAAGTTCTTGAAAATTCAGTGGGCTAATCATTCAGAAGATGAAGCCACATGGGAGCGCGAAGATTTGATGAGGATCGAGCACCCCCACCTTTTTGCTGTTTAAAAATTGCCTTTGAATCATGAAAGGCAAGGTTAAACAAAACAATGTAAAAAAAAAGATGTAATAACAGCACTATGTTGTTATGTAAAATCCTTCCTTTCTATCTTTGAAAGAAATAAAGACAACTGATGTTATGTTTCTAAAAACATCATTTCAATTCCATCTTTGTCCAACTTCTGAATTATTGGAAATCTCGGGACGAGATTTTCTTAAAAAGTAGGTTTGTAACAGCCTCGGCCCTAATAAGCGATAATAAGGTCTTTGTTCATAGCATCACTTTGTTCATTTTGGCAAATTAGGCAACTTTGTTACAATCTATTTTCCCCAAATTTCTAATTACAAACTCCAACCTGATCAAAATTTCAAAATGAAATGCCACCCAATGTTGGTATGAAGACTGGGAAGTATTTTATTTAAAAACCAGATGAATTATTATGGCCAAAAATAATTTTGATGAATTTTTAGAAATTATTTTGATTTTCAGAAAAATATTTGTCTTTAAATAAACCCTATTAGGTCTAAATGAATTATTTATGTATTTCTAAAGGAGAAACAGTGGTTTCAAAATTTATTTGGGGAATATATCATCCCAGTAGCAATTCTGCAAAATTTCCTAATTTTTCAAATTTATTTGCTATATTTAAAGGCAGGTCAAACCTTTTGAAAATTTAAAGCTGGGTGGTCAACCCTCTCGGTCTAAACTCTAGTCGAACCTTTGTGGCGACTCAGCCTCACCTCGGTTGGGTCCAACCCGGTCGCCAGTCCCGGCTCGATCACGTCGCGCCTGTCGTCAACCCCCAAAGAAATCCCGGTAGTCCATGTCCACACAAACGGGCCAGATCCAATGGGCCGTTCGAACCGCTCCAAACCATCTTCCAATAGTGACCGTTGTATCAAAGATGTGCGGTGAGCGATCTCCAGGCAAAACCCTCCGTAAATGGCCGAAATTGAAAAGTATCTGGGCCGTTGAAATCTCAACGAGTGGCCCTGATCCGTTGGGCCGTTCGGACCATCCGTACCTTCCCTCAATCCTGGCCGTTGGTTTGCGATTTAACGGCGATGGCCTTTGTGGGCCGAAGCTCACCAGCGCGCACTGCATTTTGGGCCGTTGAAGCAAGATCGCATGGCTCTCGTGGGTTGGGACGTTCGGACCACTCCGGAACCCCCCTCGATCTTGGCCGTCCGTTGGAAATCGCACGGCCCAGGTTGCAAGATACCGGTTCAGTGTATTATTTGCCTCCTCATCACAGCCGTTCATTTCTAATCGGATGGCTGTTGTTCTCCGAAGCTGGCGGCGTGCTGTGCATGGCTGAGACTTCCCCTGGGACCCGCGTGTCAGCTGCAGTTCTTTGTTTCCTCTCTTGCTGTACACCGTCGACACTATTCTCGCTGGAGTGGTGGTAGTGTACTGTGAATATAAGGATATTTCTCTTAATAATTATCCTTAGTGCCACCTCATTGGCTCTAGATAGTTCTCGGTTGATCTGGGAGCTCTACCACTATATAAACCCTAGCTTTCTAGCTCCTGCCATTGTTGACCAAGAAGGAGCTCTCTCTCTCGCTTTGTCTTCCTTCCCAATGAAGCCTTCTTGTTCTTCCTCTTGTTCAACTTTAGAACATGCCTAAATCTCATACTAATGTGGTTTTGGGCATCTCTTGTAGGGGTGGAAGTAGGGTTTTCCTCTCTGTCACCCTGAACCAG
Source organism: Phyllostachys edulis (assembly GCA_036346405.1). Classification (NCBI taxonomy): domain Eukaryota; kingdom Viridiplantae; phylum Streptophyta; class Magnoliopsida; order Poales; family Poaceae; genus Phyllostachys; species Phyllostachys edulis. The sequence continues at coordinate 58,770,361 of CM070547.1, read as the reverse complement.
TGAAGCACCATCTTGGTGAGTAGGTTCCATTCTTGCCTGTCCAGGATGTATATGTTGGTCTTAAAGTTTAAGTTCCATCACTTTCTTTTTGGTCAGCCTAAAGAAAAGGACCTTTGGATCTTTTACATTGACCAAGGACTTGATCTTTTCTTCTCCAACCCTAGCTGGTAAGTCTAGATCTTGTTTCCTGTCATGGTAAGCTCTCTAAGGACATCACTAACTCACATGCATCACTCACTTGCTCATGTGATGCTTCAAACTTCTTTAAACCGAAAAGTTGTTTTTATAACTTTTAGGTCTTTCATATCGTTTTCAAGAATTAGAGTTTCTCTGGTCGGATACTAGTCTAATTAGGTCATAAGTAAACCCTAGTATCGATAATAGACCTTCTTTTGGTTATTAGAAACCTTTGGGACATTTATTAATGCAAACCTCTCATACATTAAGTATTGTCGGTCCAGCAGACCAAAAGGATCCTTTTCTCTTTCTTTACGGAATCGGGCATTTAAGGTTTGCATGATTGGATTGTGGTATTAATGACTTTCGATTAGCTCTAACTCATATTTAAGGTCATCGTTTTGTGTAATTCTCCAGGACAGCCGAAATCTAGAATTAGGCCCTTTGCTGTTTTTGATCCAAACCGACAAAGATCCTTTCTGTCTTTTTCTTCTTTTTAAACCGGGTAGTTAGGGTTAGTAGTAATGGGTGGTAATATTAATTACTTCCCAGATAGTTATAGCTTCACTTAAATTCTGTGTCTTGTGCGGCTCTCCAAGCAAACCAAATTGAGTAAAAAGACTTTTGCTGTTTTTGGGTGTCGGGCAAACCGACAACATAGGCAGCAAGAGGCCAAATTCTTAAATTGCTATTAATAAGTATTAAATGACCAGTTATATCACAGCACTAGCTTTAATACACTTAGCTACCGTGCAGTGTTTCATTTTTATGGGGTTGAGCTAGATAATTAATTTAATTATAAGTCGCCTGTTCGATTTCAAAAATTTGTAACTGTAGCTATAAGCTAAACTCAAATCTGGGTAATAAGTGCGATTGGATGGTAAATGTGGATTATTATCTTTAATAAGTTAGATATAGCTTAAGCATATTGTTAACCCTGCATTACCACCTTGACCACACATTTTTTTTATGCATGTTGTTTCTCTGTTTTTCTTTGTGTTCATTGAATTTTTCATTTTCTTCTAGATCTTGGTTCTTACGAGATTATTGAGTCTTTTGTTGAGCCACAAGAACCTGAACAAGAGGTTGTTTATTACTACCAAGGCAAGCATCCTCTACTGTACCATATTGGTCCTACTCTTTTAAAGCTGTAGATTTATAAAATACGGTGATCTTGATTGCATGCAATGTTCTAAAACTATTTATGATCTGTTCCTAGTTAGTTATAACATGAACTTGATGGTTTACCAGAATCGATCATACACTCAACCTAAGGTAGTATGTGATATGATAATATTTAGTTTTAAACTTGGCTTAGCCTGCAATCCATAGAGCGGTAGTGTTTGGCAAACAACTTGTCAAACACAGGAACAACAAATAAATTTTATTTATTTTAATTCTTGTTCAGTTTATTTGAATCGAAATGATCCTTGATCTTGTTAATAAATTGATTCAAATCTGGACAAGTGGATGCTAGTGATGGTGCCTTTGTGCACGAGAATTGGGAAATGTGGATGTCTTGTCTGGATTGATTAAGGACTGAACTTTGACTACCCAATTCAAGCCCCAACGTACTTCCACACGCGGTGTATGGGCACTGTTTGGTTAAGTAAAGGGTTAATACTATTGAGTTGGAAACAGGAGAGTAAGGACATGTGTGTTGATTTCATATGGCATAGATGCTTAAGTCTTCGGGCCGTGTCGTATGCCATGTGGATTTTATATCGATATCAGATGTTCTTAGAAGGGTGAGGACGTAGATGTGTTCCATCGCATGTACGTACCTTCAGGGCCCCGACTACGGTCTAATATGTGTAGTGAGCACAGTTCGCATTTAATTGATTGGGTCGGCATTCCCGGCACAACATGTGGGCCCCGGTTGAATAGACGCTATCAGTCGCTGTTTAAGCGGGATTAGTCACACATGGGTATTCCAACTCAATAGTATCAGCTTGTTGAAACATACCAAATCTTAGTCTTCCCGGCCGGCATACCAAAGGCGATGTGCTATTATTAGGAGGCTTAAGGGCTAACTAAGTCGTATGGGTAAAGATGTACACCCTTGCAAGGTTTAAAACTATTGAATAGCCGTGTCACGCTTATGGGCGATACTTGAATTGATGTCACTGTATAGATTTTGCTCTAAATTTACTGTTTGGGAATTATTTGGCATGATGGTTGTCATGCATAGGTTTATATTGATATGTGACCTATTATTGTTCTTGTTTGTGCTTATACTTGCAATTACTTACTGTTTTAGTCCAAATTGATTAAAAAATTGCTTTGTTAAAACTTAGCAACTGTAGGTTAAGATGTATAAACTTTACCAAATTGAACCATTATAACCTTTCTTTTGTTAACCTTATGCATGTAAACTTTCTACTCCTTTGTATAGGTTCTATCCAACACTTTCTTTTATTAGTTTGTGTAAGCCTTCTTTGAGTACCTTTCGTACTCGGGGTTTATGACCTCTTGTTGCGGTGAAGATGGTTATCTTTATGAGATGCCCGTTAGCCGATCTGGGTGGCGCTAACGAGTGATGCTAGTTCTAGTCTCCACGCAATAGCTCATGGGATGGGGCCATTGGTGGTTTATGTTTATTTTGCTTCGTTGTTTCTCTTTAGTGATGACCCAAGGTCATCTGTTCTGTAACAAACTCATTCTTGTAGCAACCTAAATATGATGTAATCAGTGATGTATAATTATGTAAATGAATGTCTTGTATGTGTATGATGCAATGTTGTTTAAGAATATATGTGCAATAGTCACTGATCCTGGGAACTATTGCTAGACATATATTCGGGAAGCTGAATGTTGGAATTGTTACTTGTTATTATTATGCTTCTAGTATGATTTTTAATGAGGGAATTACACTATTCCTTAATTAAGAATTATGCTACCAGTATAATTATAATTCGGCACATTCCAATATTTGAGGGTCTCACACCTCCTGGTCATCTCCTTCTTCCTCTAGCTCGTGCACAAGCGCCTTGGCATGGGCAGAGAGGGCGCAGCGCCTTGTCAAGCTCGCTTGTCAGCTGCAACGGCTCTTAGCCCTCATTTAATGCTCGCTAGTACCTTTCGCCCCCGAAGTCGTGGTCTTTACCTGCCCCCATCACTTCGGATAGCCCCCGGCAGTGCTTGGACCGAGCTCACCATGGGGCTCCATCCTTGCTTAGCCCCGTTGCTCTCCGGCTATAAATAGCCCTAGAGCTTCTCCTCTTGTTCCTTTCAGCATCACCTTGCCTTGCCTAGCTCCTCTCCGTTGCTAGAGCTCAAAAGCACAGAAAAACCCTAAAACTGCCATTGTCGGCCGACAAGCAAGCTTTGTTGTCCCGGCTCTCCAGTGGCTCTTTATTCAATTCCTCCGCGTCGCCTTGCACCTCTTGTCACCTCAATCCTTTCGCCTAACTCAATTTTGTTTGACATTCACAGGGAGTGTCGAATTTTGAGTTTTGTCGTTTGCGGCCGAGTTTGCCCCTTTCTTTCCTTAGCTCAGGTAAGGGCTTCATTCTTCAATTCCTTGCTCATGGACCATCTTGAGTTATAATGAAGCTAACCCAATGACCGATCTTGCTCTTTTGGCTCAGGCTTGCTTCTCCACGTCCTCTTCTTCGGCGCCGGCGAAGTCCTTCGTCGCCGGAGCTACTCCGGCCACCTTTGTTCCCCTTCAGCACTAAGGTAGCTCCTGTTAGTCCCTAGAAAGCTTGGGCACTCGCTTACTTAGACTGCTGCGGAGCCTTTTTGCTGTTGTCATCTCGGTAGTGCTTGTCACCGCCGCTCCTCTCCGGCTCGTCGACGTTCTAAGCCGCCAGCCGCCGCCGTCGAGAGTGGGCCTAGTGTGTGCGCAAGGCTATTTGTGCACCTAGTGGTGCCCTTGGTTTGCGCCGGCGAGGTCCTCATCGCCGGCGGTGAGCAAATCTCTGCACTCGGTTCTTTTGTCGGACGAAAGCAGCACAGTGCCGTTGTCGATTAAGACATAGATCCTGTTCATTAAATGCTAATCATGGTTTAATCATTGGTAATCATTGGTTAGTAATTAACGACGGTCTTAATCGGGCGTTTAATGTCGCTGACAGTGGCCCCGCGCGTCTTTAAAACCACCCGTGCGCTTTAAATCCTCTGGGTAGGGCTTTAATGGTCAGCGGCGGTGGGCGCGTCATTAAAACCCCTCGGCGTGTCGCAGCGCCGTTCGCGTGGGCGTCGGATCTAGATCAACGGCCCAGATCTCTTTGAACGTTCGGACCACCCTATCGTCTCAAGTCGATGTGGGCCGTCCATCTCGTGATCTACGACTCAGATTGCGTGAACGTTCGGACCGCGTGAACGTCACTTCAATCTCAGCCGTCCATCTTTAGATCAACGGCCCACGTTCGTTGGAACGTTCGGACCATCCGAACTTTTCTTCGATTTGGACCGTTGGATCTAATCCAACGCTGGCCCTGTTGAGCACTGTTGCGAATCCGTGCATGTGTGCTGTGCTCAGTTCGTTTGGGCCGTTGGATCCAATCTCAACGGCCCAAACTTTTCCGCTTTGGTTTAGTTTTTAAAGAAAAGCCTAAAGCCTTTATTTATAAACTGAAAATGGTATTAAACTTTAAAATTGCATAACTAATTCATTTTAAATCCTTTTCGGTTGATTTAAATTTTGTTAGTTCTAGTTTTAACTAAGCTTTAATCCAAAAATGGTTGTAAGCTTAGTTTTGCTCCAGAAAAATTTGGTAATTGATTAAATTTCTGTTAGGCTTTATTTGTGCATTAAAAATTCATTTAACTTGAAAAATGCATAAGTATTTCTCTGTAGCTCCTTTTTGAGGGAAATCAACTTTGTTGGTTTCCTCTATTAATAAGCTTATTTGTAAAATAGGTTTTGGGCATATTCCTGTTCCTAGAATTTCTGTAATTGCATTTAACTTGTGCACTTTTTCATGTCTTTGAAAAATCATAGAAAATGCATCCTAGCTCCAAATGAGGTGAATCAAATTGTGTTGTTCATCTTTTGAGGTGCTTTGTTTACCTTAAAAATTTCAGGTGCAACACCTCTCTAGAAATTTGTGCTAAAAATTTAATTTCGGATGAACAATACCCGAGATGAATTTTTCAGCCCTTTTCCAACATACCAATCTTGTTTTGGCCATAACTTTTGCATTGAGAATCCAAATCTATTGGTTATTGTTGCTAAATTCCTTAAAAATCATGCTCTACCTACTGTAAAAATTTTATGGCTTTTCGCTGAAGTTGGTTTTTAAGTCTTTTCGGTGTTCTTCGTTCTTATCGGTTCTTTTTCATTCTTTCGTTAGGTGCCGATGTGTTCGTTGATTTTGAGAGTGATCCTCTGCAGCAGGTTGAGCATATCCAGCAAGGCAAGCAGTTTGATCATACTAATCCCATTACTTTTAAAGTCTAATACTTTGTTTACAAATTGTATATATGCATGCTTTTATGTCAAAGTTAATTTAATTAAGTTCTTGTTTTGGTTTTGTGCTTGTATGGAATTGATGCATGATTTTGTAAAAGGGTGTGTGTACAGCACTTCTGGGATGTACACATTTTTCCGAGGCACGGCATATTTTGTTTGTGATGGTAGAGTCAATCGGATGACTAAGTATTACAAGCTAAATACCCCGAGGTCTCACAGTCCTTGTGGTGATCGTAACCCGAAGTGCCCTTGCATGAAAAAAAGGCAAGTGTTCTAAATGGCTAAAAGTCCAAGATAGCCCTTCACACTCAAGCGTTGGCGGTTCCTAGTTCGATTATGTTATGCCATGACCATAAATAAATGTCAAGGCTAGACACTAACTAAGATTGGTGTCTATTTAAAGAATCATGTATTCACACATGGTCAGCTATATGTCGCCGTATCAAGAGTAACATCGAAACAATATCTCACTATATTGATCGAGAAGGAAGACGGAACGCCTGGATCGTCCACAAGAAATATTGTCTACGATGATGTCCTAGAATGCCTTTGACTTTTTAAACCCCCCTGTCTTTATGTTGTGTTTTTTTTTCTCCTCATCCAGCGCACCTCTCGCCGTCCGCTTTGTAATTACTAGACATGGCTACCTATGTTTTAAATAAAACCTCTCCGGTCCTCATACCCTTCTCGGCTCATCGGTTCAGAGTAACACGCTTCTCCGACTACAAATATCAATGAGAGTGCAGCTGGGAAGGTCCTTCGCCCGTGATTTTGTGCTCCTCGATGAACAGGTACGTGCATATTCTATCACTTGTTTCCCCTGCACATTTACGCTTACAGATGCTTCAACTTTTGTTTTTTCCCCGCGAAAGGGAACCACCATAGAAGCTCAAATTCCAGAACTTCATCTACATCTATTCAGTTCATCACCATTATGTGAGGACCAGGTCTACTTCATCGAATATTTCGAGGTAGCCAATGCAAAACCGTCATACCAAGCTGTTAGCTGCCCTGTCATAGCAAGGTTTACTAGACACACAAGGATCGCCCAAGTAACAGAAGTACCAACTGATTCCCCCTGTATGCGTACACGCCGGTGTCGTTCGATGTACTTCACCTTTTTCCTTTTTACGTACAGATGTACTGTTCTTATACAGATACCATTGGTCTTATCACAGAAATATCGCATATCAAAACAGTCCTTCCGAAAGGCTTTACGAAGCCAGTCCGGAATATCAACATCACTGATGGCAGGTATACCTCGCTTTCGTCCGTTTACTCTGTTTTAACCTAGGTGTCCCTCACTCATACCATCACCACAATACTTACGTCTTCTTTACAAGCTCTACAAAACAAAAACGGACAACTTTTTATACGTGTACACGCCGTTGACCTTTCGCTCTCTGTTAACATACCGATTTTGCCTCTGTTACTACACAACATTACAGTTAGTATTACATCTGCATTTTTTTTGTGTCTAACTTGTTCTTTTTCTCTCTTTAATATTCTTACTCTCCCATGTGAATCATGCATCCCAACGGTGCTTACTAAGCAGCACCACATACAGTTGTCTATCCAGAATAATTACATACATGCCTTATGCTCATCCAAATCCAATTCGCAGTAACTGCTTTTTTTTGGAATGAAAATCGGCAGGAGGACTACCCGTTATATTAATAAAGAAGAAGCGGAGCGAAACCGCCAGGGGACAAAGTTTAAACGTAACAAGGCCTAATTACAAAGAATGAAAACGCTCCAAGGAGTTAGCCCCCGCAAGGAACCAAGCTCTTCCCTCCTCCTTAATCTTAGCTAGGAGAACAAGAGGCGCTGAAGCTCTGTTGTTGAAGATTCTGGCGTTCCGTTCCTTCCAAAGCTCCCAAGAGATTAAGATCGTGATCGTCGTCCAGGTCTTCTTGAGAGGAGCTGGCGCTTTGCCACATTTGCCCACTAATCTAGGATGTTCGTGAGGCGGGCCAGTGGAAGGTTGAGGCTCACAATACTGGCGATCTGCCATCGCCTTCCAAATGCGCAGAGTAATAGCGACATAGGGCAAAGAGGTGCGAGATTGATTCCGGTGTGTCTGCAGAGGGGATGGCGATGGTTTGGCCACCCCTAACCGAGCCTATCGGATGTCGAGCTTGTTTTGGATTGCCAACCAAGCAAAAATTTCCCTTCGGAGGGCTTGCGATTGCAGATTAAGGCTTTGTAGTTGGTCGCAACGGAACCCAAGAAGAGTAAAGCGAGGCGGATCTCGAGGAGTAGGTTCCGTTCAAGCCGAGTTTCAAAGGATCTCGTCGGGCGCCTTGAGTCACCTGAATTTGGTTGATTTTGGTCCACGCCTAACGATTGGTCAAAATGTAGAGTAGAGAACCTGCGGAGAGATTGATATCCTGCACCCATCGCCTGCTCGCAAAGTGAGAAAATAATCGATTTTTGTGAACCGACGAAGCAAAGATGCTCGGAGCTATGTCTTTGGGGCCTCTCCAAAAAGCACGCGAAAACCGAATTTGGCCGTTTTCCGTCCCCGAGGGTTATCCTTGTTGTCAGCTTGAAAAGGTTCGGTCGAGTCATGGACGAGGATTTCCATGCCGACCTGTGGTTTGGAAGGAAATTTCCATTCTGCTAGAGCCGTATGCATCTAATAGCCGAGGAGAAATGCGGAAGGCTAATGATGCCCACCCACGAGATGGGTTGGGCGACACACTATCCCGCTTTATTTTGCACTTGGCACCCGAGAGATTATCCAGGCCGGCCCAAAGAAAACGCCGCCTAATTTTGTCGATGGAGGAGAGGATTGCTTTGGGGATTTTGAAGATGGTGAGGAAGTAAATTGGGATCGAGGTGAGGACGGACTTAACGGGTGGCCCGCCCTGCTGGGGAGAGTAGGCGCCCCTGCCATCCTGCCAGCCTGCCAGCCACCTTGTCGAGAAGGGGTTGGAAATCCACTCTACGAAGCCTTCTGAAGGTGAGCGGGAGACCTAGGTACTTGGTCGGGAAGGTTGAGCGGATGGCCGGGCAGTCCAGAAGGACCGAGGTAAGGTCTAAGTGGTCGCAACTGATTGGAGGCACAGTACTCTTCTGGAGATTGGTATGAAGGCCGGTGGCCTGCCCGAAGTTGAGGATGATCTGCATGGTTATGGAAATTTCACTGGGGTTGGGATTAATGAAAATAGCTGCATCATCCGCATAGATGGAGGTTCTGAGACCGGCTAGGCGATCGCGCGTGGGAGCGAGGTATCCCAAATCCGTAGCCACCTCAAGTAGACTTTGAATGGGGTCAATGGCGAGGATGAAGAGGAAAGGAGAAAGAGGATCCCCTTGCCGAAGGCCCCGCCCATGAAAAATCGCATTGCCAGGGATGCCGTTGAGAAGGACTTTCGAAGAGGCGGACCTTAAGAGAGCTGCCACCCAATTGGTCCATCTAAGGGGAAAACCTCTTTTGTCAAGCAGATCCAGGAGGTAGTCCTAGCGAACCGAGTCAAAGGCTTTGGCGATGTCTAGCTTGAGGAAAAGCGAAGGGGTTTTAGAGCGGTGAAGTCTTGTGATCAGGTTGCGGACGTAGAGGAAGTTGTCGTGGATGCTTCTTGTTTTGATGAAGGCGCTCTGAGCTCTCAAGACCAAGCTGTTAAGGCACGGGGCCAACCACCGCGCTAGCGTTTTAGCAATCCACTTGCCGATCCCATGAATAAGGCTGATAGGTCTATAGTCTTGCACTTTGTCGGCACCCTCCTTTTTTGGAATGAGCACAATATTAGCTGAGTTAAGAAGGTGGAGATGCGACGTGCGCAGGGAGTGGAAGCTATGGAAAATTGACATGATATCTGCTTTGATAATGGGCCAGCAGGATTTGTAGAAATAAGTAGAGAAACCTTCCGGCCCCGGGGCTTTGTCGCCCGGAAGTTTTTCTAGGGCTAGGCGCACTTCTGATTCCGTGAAGGCTTCCTGCAAGGGGTGCAAATCTTGTGGTAGGGGGTGTAAGGTCTCCCAGTTGAGGTCCATGTCGCGCGGAGCCGGCCTGGCCAACATTTCCTGGAAGTGTTCTTGTATGAGGTCTTCTTTGTCGGAGTGCGAGATCGCCCAACCCAGGCCGTTCTGAAGTTTTGGAATGAAGTTTTTCCTTTTACGGCCGTTTGCTTTGATGTGGAAGAATTTAGTGTTTGCGTCACACTCTTTGAGAATGGTGATCCGAGAGCACTGGCGTTTCCTGGTTCGCTCGATGACAGCAAGGCCCAAGACTCTCTTCTTCAATTTGGCCCTCAGGGACGATTCTGAGGTTGACAGGATCTTGCGCTCTTGGGCCATGTCGAGTCGGAGAATAAGCTCTAGAGTCATGTGAAGAAGGAGCTTAGGCCGAGGGAAGAGGGAGAAACTCCACGATTTAAGAGCGGAGGCCGTGGCCGTGAGCTTGTGGTGCAACCTATGCATAGGTTCAGTGTGCCTACAAGGTACGGACCAAGTCTTTTGAACCGTCTCAAGGAAACTAGGCATCTTGATCCAGAAGTTTTCGAAGCGGAAGGTTTTGGGGCGAGCGGGCCCGGGGAAGTTGGAGAGGAGGAGGGGGCAATGGTCGGAAATCGAAGAAGACAACGCCTGAAGAAAGTGGTTATCGAAGAGGGTGTCCCAGCCTTCATTAGAGAAGACTCTGTCTAGCTTGACCAAGGTGGGTCTTCGACGTTCACTGCTCCAAGTGAACTTTCTGTTTTGAAGGTGAATTTCTTTTAGCTCGCAAACATTAAGAGTGTTGCGGAAAAGCGCCATGCGACGAGGGTTGATGTTGGAGTTGTTTTTATCTTGAGCCCGGTAGATGAGGTTGAAATCACCTAAAACCAACCAGTTGGTGCCTGTGGGAGGTTTTAAGGAAGCAATCTCTTGAAGGAAGGCCACCTTGTTTCTGCTTTGAGATGGCCCGAGACTATGGTGAGGCAAAAGACGAGTTGCACTCTTTTAGGAACACTGTCAACCGACAGTGTCAAGACCGAGTGCAAAACGTCTTCAACCTCTAAGAAATTGTTGTTCCAAAGGAGGAGTATTCTCCGCACGTATCGTCTCTGTGAGACCCGACATTTATTAGGCTCATAATACTTAGTCATCCAATTGACCCTAGTATTATCAACCTAATAAACTTCGGTCTCAAGAGATGTATACTCCCGAATGCAAGATACATACCTCACAACAAAAGAATATATCAATTCCATACAACACATAGAACATAAGCAACAAACCGAAGTTAATATTAATATGGAATAGCTACTACAAAAGAGGGCCCTTAGGCCAAATAGCAATAAGTTACAAGAATACACAATGAAGCAAAAGTGCCATAAAGATGGCTATAACACAAAGCCAATCGGTGTGCCTTAACCCCTAGGCATCTCGACCGACCGCCAAGCTAGTCGTCAAGAAAGCGCAACACGTGGCACGTAGTAAGGTTCTTGGAGCTCACCTCCGTCCTCTGCAACAAGGTTGTTAAGCAAAGCAAATGAGTACAATAACTTGTTTATTGTACTCGCAAGACTGACGTGTAAGATAACAGAACTATAATTTAGCTACATGCAAGCTTTAATTAAGTGGATGGAGCTTTGGACTTACATTTAGCCTAAAGCAAGTTCCATTTGCAATAACATAATAGATTTAAGGCAATTTGACAAAACATTTTTACTTGTTGAAATAACAACATAATAATAACATAATAACAACAACAAGAACAATCACGGAAGTGACTAACCCAATAGCCACCACAACAATAGTATGAATTACCCACTCATACCAACCATGTCAAGTTTTAATTAAAAGTTGTAGTCTAGTTCTTCTGGCGTTTCGGCGTGTCCATAACCTAGGGCGAGGCTATTCAATAGTTTTATCCTCGGGGGTGTACCAATGTACCCACACGCCGCATCGCCTTTCCTTTAGGCACACTACCTTTGGTATGCCGCACGGCTAAGTCCTCTGAGACATTTCCAATGGACGATGCTAATTACGAGCCAAGAACCCACGGGGACAAGGACACATTAGACAGCCCTAACCGCCCGCCAATGCTCCCTCCCAACACTACACATACACATTTTATTAAAACATACCCACCAACCAGCTCATAATTAACACCCCCCAAAGTACTTAGTCAAGAGAGGTCCCATATCCCCCTCGTGTGGTTAGCACGCAATATTGCTCAGAACGGTGGCGCAAGTAACTCGGTCCTTAACGACTCAGGCATACTACCACATTCCAAAAACCACACCATCCATCCAATATGCCCAAGTCCAAATCAACATTTTATTTTCAGTTTTTGATTTTACAAATTAATCAAAGCACAAGTGCTGGACATATAGGAGGAATAATTATACTTGTGTGATCAAGACCATCGACTAAGTCGATGATCGCCCATTACTACCGATAGCTAAGCATGTCTAAGCAGTTTAAGTCGAAACTACTAAGTGATAAGAGCTCATCCAACGAGCTCCAACCACAGCGAATAACCTAGGCTCATTGGTAGTAGAGGATAAACAACTCCTACAGATTATGCAACTATAGGATTACTAGCGACAATTAACACAAAGTAGCATGCATACATAGAAGTAAAACAAAGTATTAAGCTTTAAAATAATGGGACAATGATGGAAATGGTCAAACTGCTTGCCTTGCTTCTGGTCACTTTGTTGCGGAGGGTCGTTTATGGATCACCACAAATGTCGAAACCTAACGGAAAAACGATAAAGAACCGATAAGAACGACGAAAAACAACAAGACAGCACAGCAAACGAACTCCAAATTCTCTGAAATTTCTACAGCAGTAAGAGGGTGATTTTAGGAATTTAGCAACAAGAACCAATGGATTTGGATTCTTAATGCAAAAGTTATGAGCAAAACAATTCTGCTCAGCCCTGAAAATACCAAACTGCACTATTCACTAATTTAATTATGAGGCAACATTTTCTAGAAAAGTGGTGAGGCTGAGATTTTTACTGCGAAACCAGCACCTCATGAGATGAATAACACAATTGAGTTCATCCCATTTGGAGCTATATTGCACTTTCTATAATTTTTCAAAAACAAGAACTTGAACAAAATTATAATGCACAAGTCCTTATTTCTATAACAGCAATATGCTCAAATCTAATTTTTACAGTGAGTTCATTAATAGAGGAAGCTAACAAAGTTGGTCTCATTCAAAAATAACCTACAGAACATTAGTTATGGGTTTTACAAGTTAAACCTAAATTTTGAGTGTATTATCCAAAAGGAGTACTAAAACCTATGGCAAAACTGTGCTCTGGAGCTGAACTCAACTTACAACCATTTTTGGATTAAAGTCAAGTTTAAGACAGAGCTAACACAATTTGAATGACCTCAAAAGGATTTAAAATGAAAAAGATATGAAATTCTAAAGTCTACCTCATTTCAGGTTCATACTTAAGAATTTACTTGACCTTCCTAACATTCACAAAGACATGGGAGGTCGTGAGCCACAGATCTCAGATCTAACGGCTCAGACCTCCCAGGAGAACAACACACATGCACATGGGAGGTCCAGAGGTCCTGGACCTCCTAACCACGCACCTGCGCGAGGTGAGGGGAGGTCATGGCCGTAGATGGAAGATCTAACGGACCACAACATGGAAGGGAGGTCCGGAACGGACCAGATTAAAAGGGGAGGTCCTCAACGGTGAGATGACCTCGAGGAGGTCCCAGAGGAGGTCCTCAACGTCACAGACCTCCAGGGAGGTCTGGACGGCTAAGATTGCGCCAAGGAGGTCTTGGATGCTCCAGATCTCCTTGGAGGAGGTCTGGATGTCCAGATCGAGCGCTAGAATTAGCGCACGCACACGCACGCTATGGACAAGAGATTAAATGCGCGCGGGACCACGAGGAGGTCCGCGCGCGGGAGGACTTAATGGCGCGCAGTAAATGGTGGATTTAAGACAGTTAAGACACACCAAATGAATTCAATGATGGGAGCAATGATAAGCGCATTAACTCGGTGGATCTTTTGTCCTAAAACGACAACGACGCTTTGTCGTTGCGTCCCGACAAAAACTTCGTGTTCAAATATTTGGTTCTCGCCGGCGATGTAGACCTCGCCGCGAGATCCAATGGTACCGCGGTTCGCAATAACCACGCGCACCAACGGACCTTCTCTCAACGGCAATGACGGCCTTGAACGCCATGAGCCGGAGAGGACAGAGGTGACCAGACGGCAAAACCGAAAAGCAAAAATGAGCTCATGCGACAAACAAGCTTATGCCAAACTAAAGCTCCGCGAAAACATTCATCTGGTGCCAAGACTAAGGATTACCGGGGATGTACCGAGGTCCTAAGGTGCCGAGGAGGTCGAGGAAGGAGGACCGGTCTTGGGAGGAAGGGTGCTCCACTACCAAAGCTTGACTCAAGCTCCACTTTGTCCACCTCAGAATCGCCCAAACCAATTCAAGTTAGGACTTGGTCCCAGAGGAATGGCACAAAAGAAGCTTAGAGAAAAGGAGAAAAACTCCAAGGACCCTTGTCCACCGAGGAGCTTCAAGCTCCAAAGAATGGCGTGCCAAGGAAGCTTTGGTGGTTTAGAGCTCACAAAGACAGGTGTAAGCCAAGGAACAAAGGTGTGCAAAGGAAGCCAACGGCACAGGGGAGGAGGCTTTATACTAAGGGCACAAAGGTTGTGGACCATCGCCAAGCTCATGGTGAGCTTGGCCCATGGGAGGTCCATGGCTTGGACAAGACACAAGGTTGACAAGGTGCAGGCCTGTGTGGGCCGGGGGGCGGAGGTCGACACAGATTAAATGCTTGGTCGACAAGAGCCGCTGAAGTGTACCTCATGTGCGGACACCATAATAAATGCACTTTGCTCGAGCTTGCCCGCGCGCCAGAGGAAGGAGAAGAACAGGGGAGGTCTTAGTGGCCGTTGGATAAGACCTGGGAGAGGTCCTGGCCATCGGATGAGAGTTTTGAACCGTTACGTTTTAAGTGGCTGGGTGGAGGTCCCAGCCACACGATCAAGGATGGGGAGGTCGTGGCCCTCCGATCTCCTTAACGTGAAAACGCACGTGAGGAAATGGACAGGAGGTCCAAAGCGTTGGATCTCCATCCAACGGTGCGGACCTCCAGTTGGGACTTAACCGCACGCGAACATAAGAGACTGAGGGGGAGGTCATGGCCTTTGGATGCAAATCCAAGGGCATGGACCTCATCAAGGCGGGAGGACCTTGCTGTAATATTTTTCAGAGGAGGTCGTGGCCTTTGGATGTAAATCCAACGGCTACGACCTCAAGTGAGTACAAAGGGAGGTCGAGGCGGTTGGATGTAAATCCAACAAATGATGACCTCGCCAAGGTGGAAGGTGGTTTTGAGGTTGGATAACCATGGGAGGTCGGGGCGGTTGGATCTTAATCAAGGGCCAAGACCTCAACAAGGCGGAGGTCTTTGGGATTTAACGTCTGAGGAGGTCATGACCGTGGATCTTTGATCCAGGGCCAAGACTGATGAGGTGGGGAGGTCTTAATCGAGAACGTTTGAGGAGGAGGTCGTGGTCATGGATGTAAATCCAACGGCTCGACCTCAACTAAATGCAAAGAGGGTCTTCGGCCGGAGTAACGTGGGGAGGTGGGGAGGTCTGACGCCCACGTTGACCCGAGGAGGTCCACGAGGTCAAGAGGACCTCGAATGGGGAGGTCCTGGGGGCCTTGGTTGAGGGGGAGGTCGTGGCGGTTGGATTGGATCCAACGGCCACGACCTCATCAAGGTGGGAAAGGAGGTCGATGGGGTTGGGTGGACCAGTTTGAGTACTGGCTCACCCAGGAACAAAGGCTCTGCTTTTAAATTTAATTTTCTAACACTAAGACTTGGCAAATTTGTTTGAGATAGCAAATGAACTCCAAAATTCATAAGATTTTAACTGGAGCTAGCTGACAACATGATTAACCTTACATAAATTTTCCAGAGGTTATTATGCAATGCATTTTTCTCAGGAATTTCATTAAGGTTGTTTAAAGGATTGTTTTACCTCCAAAATTTATCAACAAGTGCTATAACTCATGATATTTTTGAAGGGTCCCACCTCAGTTTTAGGACCAAGGAAGATACTTTCCAATTGTTTGGCACAAGATTTGAGAGAATTGGAAAATGAATTTGACTTTTGGTCAACAAGAGCTTTGTGTTCTTGGTTTACACAACTCTTGGACAAGAATTACATGAGATTGTAAGGGTTTTCAAGTTGTGAGAAAAAGTTTTAATTTCTACACATATAATTATACTTGAATAACCCTGATTATACATTTGGGATGTTACACGTCCGCCGGGTTATGGGCGAAGTTTCGAAGGTTGTAACCCCCCAGGGAGCAAACAAGGTTTTGGTCCACCGTGGCAAGCTTAGTTTCTTGAAGGCAAACGAGATGACAAGAAGTGGAGAGAAGGGTCTCCTGGATGAGTGATTTCCTTGCCTGGTTGTTGAGGCCCCTCACATTCCAGCAAAGAATGTTAATGTTTGGTCTAGTCATGCAAGGATGTAGCAGCCGTCTGGAAGGGAGTAGCTTACCACTGGGGTGGCTGTGGTAGCGGGGAGGGGGCTTGGACTTTAAGGATGGTGGGCCCAGGGGCGCTTCAGGCTGGAGGGAGGGCTGCGTGTTGGGAGTGCCTTGAGTCGTCGAAGGGGAGCAACCTGTGTGCCTGGTCAAGGAGTTGGCTACCTTCCACAGCCCACTGATCGATTGAGGCTTGGGACAAGCGAAAGGAGGGCCGAGGGGAACAGGCTGCCAAGGGGCGGGGTCAAGGCGGTCTGCAGTCTTGAGTGAGACGTAGTTGGCACGAAAGGGGTTCGAGCCTTTAGAATATGGCGCGATCTTGTTCCTGTCCTCCACTTGCAAGCCGCAGTCCTCCCTACGAAGCATGTCGACGACGCAGAGGTAGTGGCCGGCCACGGTGGGCGCCTCGAGGAAGGCGTGGGCGATGGCGGTGTCGCGGACGTCCACGATGGCCTGCCCGGAGTTGGCGTCGCGCTTGGCCGGTTTCCACCGGGAGCAGCTTGATCCCGCCTGCAGATCGCCGTGGCCCTCCTGTTCAGTGTCGATCTCGCCGCCTCGGCCTCGTCCATGCTTGCCCGTAACTTGTGGGTCTTCTTGAGAGCACCCACTTGTTCGCATAGAAGAGCACCACGGGCTCACGAACTTGTCCTTCATGCCTTGCCGCCTCGGCGCTGCAGTTCGCTTGAAGAACTCGAACGGTGGACATCCAGAGGCCAGCCTTCAGCAAAGGAGCGGGAGAAGAAGTGGTTGTCAGCAGCATTTGGGTAGCAAAGAGCAGCTTGGAGTTCATCAGGGGGCTTGGCTTCAGCAGTTTGCAGGCAGGGCATGAAGAAAGGCATGGCGGCAATCCAACCAAGCGGTACAGGCGAAGGAACAGAAGAAAACAACAAAGGCAGACCAAGCTTCAGCCAATAAGAAGCCACCAGCAGAAGACAGGCAGGGAACAACACAGGCTTCATCAGGTGGCAGAACTTCCGTAAATGACAAGCAGGGGGGAAAATAAGTAGCATCAGTGGTCCTAGCATCAGCAAAAGACAATCCTTCAACATTCGACAAGCATAGAACAAAAGGGGCTTCCTCAGGAGACAGAGCAGCCTCAAGAAACCTAAGTAGACACCACAGAGGGCTCAAAGAATCACAAGCAAAAAACAACACAGAAGCCAACAGATGACCGAGCTTCCACCGCTTGCAACTAGGAGGCAACCTACTAACCGACAACAATGAAGGGGCAACAAAGTCCATTGAGATCTGCATGAGCCAGAGGTAAGGCATCAAGTCGGGAGCTTCCAACATCTAGGCCGCCACTGCTTGGCCGCCCGGCACCGCTGGGGAAGCAATGGAAAACAGTGCCGCGCCCTCCTGACTGTCTGGAATGGGATGGCCTCCCATCTCGGCAAGCGCATCGTCCGCTCGCTGAGTAAGCTGGCAGTCCACCTTGAAGAGCTGCGCCAAAGCGGAGATAGTGTCTTCCGGCAAGGGGGCTTCAAAAGTAGCGAGGTAGTCTTTGAGCGCTATCTCCGTGAGAGGGTGGTCTTTCGGGAGGGTCCCCAGCTTGTGGGCGAGGGCTTCCTGGGCTCGGAGCATCATTGAGCCCGGTCTTCTCTTGGCCGCCAGGCGAACGCTGCGACGGAGGTTTACCCTTGCAGATGTGCACTTGAGTAGAGGGGAGGCCGGTGTAGCAATGATCGGAGACGGTGGGCTGGAGAACAAAGTCGTCTTGAGAGCTTGCCACTGTGCTATCCGTTGAACATCTATCTAGGCAGCTTGGACCAGCTGGTGGACGGTCCTCTCTTGGAGTGCACGGGGATCCTCGGCATCATCAAGTGAGATGAGGCTCCCGCCTCTGTGGGGTCTATAGCGACTGGGTCGTGACCTCCCTTCTCCTGTGGCAACTGGTCTTGCTCTGCCGTGACCCGAGACGGCACCACAGGGGTAGGGTCGGCCACCAGAGGCGGCCCTTGGAGCACGCCTTGTGTCAGCACCCCCCCAGCGGTTGAGCTGGTCCCCTTCTTTGGCGGCGATTTATGGAGGAAGGGGGACCCGGGGACCAAGGTCATGGATAGTCTGAGCAGAAGGGAACTGCAGGGGGTGGAGGAAGAGCCAGGTCAAAGAACGTAAAAAAAAGGGGTGGTAGGCGAACACAGAGAGCGGACTGTCTGTGGCCTTGAGGACCCGCCTGACAGTGTCCTTAGGTGGTGGAGAAAACACCGGAGTCTGTTGTGCCGAGGACCCACCCGACTGGTCCTTAGGTGGTGGAGAAAACCCCGAAGCAGGAACTGCGGACTTGGCCAGCAACAGGGTTGGGGGAGGACCAGGCAGGGGAGAACCGAGGGCCTCTCCAGAGGCAGACGCATCTGGACAGTCCACCCGGCTGTCTTCTGTGGGGGAGAAGGGACCCGGGTCCTAAGGCGACGGCGTGGCCTGGAAGGAGATGGTCTTGGTGGTGGCACACACAGGCGGAGGGACGGAGCCGCATTCCCGAGCTGGGTCGACTGGGTCTTCGGCAGGGGACGAAGGGGCATCAAGATGTCTCGCCGCCTGGAGGAAAGACGTCCAGCTAGCCTTGGGCCTCGCTGCTGCCGGGCTGCTCGGAGCAAGGCCTAGCTGAGCCGCGGCCCCTGAAGCCTTTTGACGCGTACTCTTCCGCTTTCGGCTTGACCCCCACGAGGTCCTCTGGGCTAGCAACGGAGACCGGTTTTCAACGAAGGTCTCCTGCAAGGCTTCCCGCAAGGATTTGGCGTAGGACGCAAAAAGGTCCTGCGCACTTTTCGTCCACCTGAAACCTTGACTGCTCCGAGGGAAGGCGAGGGCCGAAGGAGGCCGAGGGGTCCCCACCCACAGCCTGCGACGGCCGTCCTTGCTGCTGCCATGGTGGTGTCTCCGGGGGGATCTGTCTCGTTCCCGGCCAGAGGGAGGGCGGTGGCTGGCCGAGGAGACAGGGGGCCTGAGACTCTGGTGGCCGGGGTGGTCGTTGTGGCCGTTGTCGCCATCGCTGTCGTCGTTGTCCTTACGCCTCCAGGTTGAGGAGGAGGGATGATCATCGCAGGCCGAACGGCAGGGGGGGGGGACGACGCTGGTCTCGGGGATTGCGACGATCGCCCCCTGAGGTTGCCCTGTTCTCGTCATCTTCCTGCAGCTGGTGGGGAGGAACGTGACTCGGCCCTCCCTTGGATTCTGGTGTGCCATCCACCACCCCCAGGTTCCAAGGAAGCCGGGTTGTGATGGGCTCATATGGGGCGATGTCGGCTGCTGAGAGGAAGTCGTCAAGGGGGGCAACCGTGTGGTCCTCGACATAGTCGAGGTGAAGAATCACCCGGTGGGTGAGCCCACGCCTCCATCTGTCCGGAAGGCGATAGCTCGCGTCGGATCGGCTTGGGTCCTCCCCTCCATGCATGAAGGTGATCCAAGCCACCTTTGGGATGGAGCTCGGATTCGCAGTCCAGGCCCACAGGTTGAGGGTCCTCGTGTCCTCCCGACTCGCTGAGACGCCTTCGATGGAGTGCAGTGAGCACTTCCTGCCCACTAGGCGCTCAGCGACTTCCGGCATCCACGCGAACACCGGCAGGCCCTCCAGGCAAAGCCGAATGCGGAAGAACATTGCAGCGCCAAAGGCATGGCTGACAGCCCTCCATGGACGAACGTGAATCTCCAAGTCTTCGTGGTGGAACTTCTTTGTATCTCGCACTCTGTCCCTGGAGTGTTTGGAGTTGAACTTGAGCAGAAAGGTCTCCGGGTGGTGGAGGGAAACGGAGACGTCTTCGTGTCGAAGACCAAACCGACGGCGAACCGCTTCCGCCACCACACGGTCATCGGAGTTGGAGTCACCCCGAAGGATCCACGCGACAGTAGCGATGTCTTCCCGGGCCTTAGCAGCGCAATCAAAATTTGGGGCGAGTGTTGACGACCAGATAGTCTTCGCCAGACGGTGTCAAGAGCTCCCCATCGTGGAGGAGGCTGAGTGCCAAGTGGTAATTTGGGTGGCTCGGCCATGCAAGGGTGCCGGCGTCGGTGGCCGAGCTTCGAGAACTCGGGGAGACTTGTCGTGGCGTGGGGGGGGGGGGGCGGAAGTTGGTGGAGCTTTGGCCTGCGTCGACACTCCCTAGCACGGTGCCCAGAGTGGTAGCAGAGAAGGCAGCACAGAGGGTCGCGGCAGCTGGCGATTTGATGATCTCTGGAGAGACAGCGGTAGCACCTCCCTGCCAAGTTAAAGGGGGCAAGAGTTGTAGCAGAGCTGCCGCGGGAGATGGGCTTGCGTCTATCAGTGCGCCACCACCGGGGCCGCCGGACCCACTGCCACCCCTCTGCAGCGCCGGGTCGAGCGGTCTTGGGAGGGGGCGAGAGAGGACCATCTCTGTCGCGGGGATACGCCGCAGCCTCGAGGATGCTACGACTGGATGGGTCACGCCGAGCTAGGGCCGTAGCTTTAGGGAGGCTTGAAGGCGCCTGAGTGGGGTTGTCTTGAATGAGCGACGGTGGTTGTTGCCGCGAGAGTCTGGCGCAATGAATGAGGGGGGGGGAGGAAGGAGGCTTCAGCTGGAGAATATGGGCAAAGGAGAGGGGTTGGGCTGCGGCCGGAGGTGGGGAGAGGGGGGCGCCATGGAGGGTCCTCCGCCGACCATCGCAGCGGCGCCACCGACCCCGAGAAGAGGGGCAGGGGGGCCGGACAATATCTAGATCTGGCCCGGGCGGCTTGGGTGGGGAGGAGGCGGCGAGAGGCGGAGGGGGGAGGTGGAGGAGGGGGGCCGAGGGGGAAGGGGGACCAGCCGACGGGCGGGCGGGGGCGGGAAAGGGAAAGGGGAGGTGGCGGGGGGGTGGGGAGGAGGGCAGGAGGCCCTCACGGGGCGGAGGGGAGGAGAGAGGCCGCCGGTGCGGAGGCGGAGGGAGCCTGGCGACCTAAGGCGCCGCCAGAGTGGGGAGGGGAGAGAGCTAAAGTAACTGCTGACAACATGTACACGCAGCACCTACAAGCCTCTCAACTACTCTGCAAAATTATTATACTGATCGTTGCTACTACCAAAACCGAACCCGCCCTCTTCATGTGCCTGCCCTATTTCCTGAAGCCGTCTTTCTCTGCTTGCTTACTTAGAGTCAAGATGGCCATGTGTTACGTTTAACCCTTGTGTACAGCACAGCGCATACACTTCATGTAGATCCCGATTTTGTTTCCCAGCGATCACCACCTGGCAGATGGTATCCAAATATTCCGATACCGGAGATACTCGCTCTGCGCAGGTCAACAAATGCTTTTGCCTATTTCTGGTTAAGACATCCTGCTTATTTCTGGTCTTCTGCCATTATCACACGTAAACATTTCAGAGCCATTCAATGCTACTTGCTTTTCTTACTCTCCCTTAGCTTTGCCGGCATAGGTCACGAAATTGCGTGGTTTGGTCAGGAGCATCACCCCTAAACACCACGGTGCATGACCCGGCCTCACTGAACGCACACGAGGCTGTTTCAAGCTATGCTTTGGCTATGTGTTCCCCTCTATTTTACTACTATCCAGTAGCACCCAGAACGATGCCTGTAATAACCAGACACAGATGGTACGTTGTAATCGAACCACATCTAACTCTCTATGGAAACTAAAACAGAGACCGCGAACTCAGTAAGTCTTAGCATCATTCTCTCATTTCAACATTAGCTGTCTCAGCACACTTACATCTGAGAAACAAATTGTCGAAACATATGAGCTTCCCACGTCCTGTAACGCATCATGCACCCCCCCTACCGCATGTGCCTTTCGGTTCATCTGATTACACGCAATAAAATATATACGTACAGACATAATCAGCGGAGGCGCAGCGAAGCGAGTATAACACGTCCAGGCACGCTCCCACCAACCAGGACGCATGCAGAAGCTATATATGCGTGGCTTGCGTACTCGACTGAGCAAAGAATCAACTCTTTAGCTAGGCTGCTGTGGAGTTTTCGGTTTAAATGACACTGCTGCGGCCGTTTTTTTTTTCAAAAGTAGCCTTTCTCGCACCGTATTGTTAAAAATAGCACCGCGGACGTACCAGCGGCTGACACGTGTCCTAAACCGTGCATATGACATCCGGATTTAAGCTCCACCGTATATCTGACGTCTGGACCATCTTCCTCCCACTACGTGGCCACCACCGTTTGCTCCTAGCCCGGACAGACTTTGTCTGTGTGCCAAACGTCCAGGCACGTGAAATCAGTACGGCCTTAGCCTAGATTTTATCTACTGTCGACACATGGCTCCACCGGTCACTCCTATCACTGCCCGGCTCCATTGCGCGAACAAGTCGCACTGACCACTGAGAGATCTCTACCCATCCATCTTCCATCCAGCACGTACGTCTGCTGATCCGGCGCGATATGCGCCAATTTTGGTTCAATCAGCAGATCCATCCCCATCAGGCACACATGATCCAGATTCCAGAGACATAAATGTGTCTGAGACAGAGAAACAAAAAGGACAAGAAAGAGTTGGGGAAAAGGCAGGAGAATATCGTCATAAGAAGGCACGGCACAGGACGGCTGTCATAAAATACTTCTATTCGGTGTAAATTGAGACACACAGAACACACCACTTTTGACTTTGCTTAACCAAGACAAAAGCCAATGATGCCCCAAACATGAGAGGCGTTTCTTGATTCCATGCGTAATGATGCATTGCTCCCAAGTTTTTGCATGCAATTCGGGTAGGGAGGGACGCACGGAAAGTCCTCGCCGTGCTAGTGGCAGTGTCGTAGCAGATGAAATCCAAATTAGGCGTGTACTGATTTCGCGTTCGGGTGCTCAGTGCACGGACAAAGTCTGTCCAGGCTTAGGCGGTCATGTGACGGGAGAAGGATGGTCCGGACGCTAGATATGCGGTAGAGGTTGAACTCGGATGCCAGATGCATAGTTTAGGACACGTGTCGGCCGCTGGCATGTCCGTGATACCATTTTTGACAATACAGTATGAGAAAAAGGCTACTTTTGTTTAAAAAAACGGCCCCCAACCGTGCCATTTAGGGCAAAAAAACTCGGCTGCTGTGCTGCTTAAAGAGTATGTATATACGCTGGCTGCATGTAGTTGTCGATCGTTTGTAAGAGAGCTTCAGCTTAGCCATGGAGCTGCACGACCTCGTCATCAACAACCAGACGGTGTGCACCACCCCGGACGCCACCCTGGTGGCCAGCTTCATGGTGTCCAACGACCTGTGCACCACGGAGAAGATGATGGTGACGACGTTGGTGCTGATGACCGTCCTCGGCGCTAAGCTCGTCGTGGGCTCCTCGGCCGCTTCTCCGGCCGCCAAAAGGCGCACTCCGCTCCCACGCGCATCTTCTTCCGCGCCTCCTTCGTGCTCTTCCTCCCCTTCATGTCCTACATGTTCTCCCAGGCCAAGAGCAAGGGCGTGCCCGCGTGCGCCCAGCTCATCCTCCTCTGGATGCTCCTCGTCGAGCTCCTTCGCAAGAAGGTCTATGCCATGGTCGCGCCCGAGGGCGACATGTAGCATCCCGTTTTTGGTTGTTGATTAGTACCTTCCGTTTGTCGTCTTGGTTTTCAAAACCTATTTCAAATTATTATGTAATAGCAAAAATTCTCTAGTTTCTGTCTCATTTCAGAAAATCGGATTTTGAGTTTCAGCTTGAATCTCGGTTTCAATTCCATCCTTGTTGGAGTTAATCCAGGCTTCATCATCGTGTTGTCCGAGTCCCATGGAGTAGTGGCGTGGTGCGTGCACTAGTGGCAGACGTGGAGTAGTGCATGTGTGTGTAGTTGAAGTTCCTATCTTTGTGGCATGTATTAGTGGGGCTAGTGCTCATGATCAGTTAGTAGTGCATGGCACGTTAGATCATGGCGTGAAGGCCAACACCCGGTGCTTATCTAAGCCATGTATTCGGTTTGTTAAGTTGAGTTGAATAGATGTGTGTGTTCTTTCAGTACTCCAGTATAACTCCTGCATGTGTGTGCGTTCTTGTAAGAGAAGTGTCCACGAGTTCGCGTGAGTAGTTCCTGGGAAATCCCAACAATCCTCTCGTAGTCGATTACCCTCTCAGTTGTGACCACTCTTTTGGTTGCGACCACCCCCTCGTTGTTGATCACCCTCTCGTAGTCGACCACCCTCTCAGTTGCGACCACCCTTTTGATTGTGACCATCCCCTCGTTGTTGACGATCCTCTCGTAGTCGACTGCCCTCTCAGCTGCGACCACCCTTTTGGTTGCGACCATCCCCTAGCTGTCGACCACCCTCTCGCCTCGGCGTGTTTTTTCCTCTTTCTTTTTCCGCATCGACGTGCGCATTAAATATCGTTGTCTCTGCTGCGACGTGCGCATTAAATGCCAACGTCTCCACCACGCCGCTCCATCTTGTCGCCCGGTCCCCCTCCTTCCTCTATAAATGGAGCACCAAGGAGCCATTTTGTCTCCTGTTTTTCCCCCCAACTCTCCATCTCTCTTTAGTTGTTGTGGTTGCCCGAAGCCCCGAGCTCCGAGTTCAAGCCACCGCGCACCTCCTCTCAGTCCTCGCCGCACCAGTGTCGCCCCTCTTCTACCCATGTCATTTCGTGTCTCAGAGCTCCTTGAAGCAATCCCATCACTCTCTTTCAGCTGTGTTTCACAGGAGCCACCGCATTTCCTCTTCTCCTTTGGTCCCAGCTGACCGCTTCACCGTCGTCCTCCTTCGTCTTCGACTATGAGCTTCCCAGTCGCCGTTCGCAGTCCGCTAACCCCCCCCCTCGGGCCTCTCTCTCGGTCTTAGTAAGCTCTCCGTGCCCTGTTCTCTTCCTTTTCTTTCGACTGTGTCGAGGAATCAAGTCTTTCTTTCGAATTCTTCTTGTTCTTTCGACCGCGTCGAGCAGTCGAGTCTTTCTTTTAAACCCTTCTTGTTCTTTCGACTGCGTCGAGCAGTTGAGTCTTTCTTTCGAGTCCTTCTTGTTCTTTCGACCGCGTCGAGCAGTCGAGTCTTTCTTTCGAGTCCATTTTGTTCTTTCGACCGCATCGAGCAGTCGAGTATTTAAGCAAATGTATGTTAACTCCTAAGGTAGTTATTCACCTATTTGTTGGTTAATTAATTATTACCCCATCTTTGGCAATTGAATCTATCATTCCATGTCACCCTAGTATCTATGTGGTAATTACTAGCTATAGGTTGTACTTAAGCGACATACTCATCTTCCTTAAGTAACTGGGGCATTAAAATGTCCCAACCATTATCTCTTTAAAACATGAAAATGATTTGGGGCAGTCGTGGAAGGTACATGACTGTAGTATTTGAGATAAATTGGTTTTCCTCCACAAAACCCCAAACTACTATACCACATCTGGGTGCATGATATGTTGGTGGGTGCAGATGTAGCACGAGAATGGTCGGTATGTGGAATGAACCACCCAGATGGTATTAAGGACTTAATCCGGTGATAACCTCCCATTGTAAAACATGTGCAATCACAAGTGTGCAAAAGTACAACTTGGCTTAGTAAAGTTATCGAACCCTGAAAGTCATCTCGCTGGAGAGGATCGGGGTAGTGCAAGCGGCGGATGTGTTCCGACTTGAATGGAACACCGTGGTAAGGTGAAAGTTGCCAGCTGCGCTAGTCGTTGTGGCAAGGGCTAGCTATGCTAGTCGTTGTGGTGAACACTCCGCGCAACTTATGGATGCAACCCATATGGGTGAGATAACGGAAGGGACGAGATGATTTGAAAAGTTACTGTGATGGTCTCTCGACCACATGACTAAGGAATCGTGTGGGGATATGAGTTGATTATCTCTTGTGGGTACAGTGTATAAACCTCTACAGAGTATAAACTGTTTAAACAGCCGTGCCTATGGTCAAAAGCGGACATGGGAAATTGCTAGAGTTAATTCTATTTCAAAAACCTTTGTGGGTGGGATAAAAACTTGTCGGTCGATGTAACCCTAACTTGGTGTGGTTCCTAGGTGGTCGTACCTAGTGTTGTTCCTTGGTTGTCGTACCTAGTGTTATTCTTGGGTGGTCGTACCCAGTGTTGTTAATAGTGATCGTAGCCACATTTCAAAATAAGCATAGGTGGAGGTAACCTCTGCTGTTATATTGTTGCAATTACTCTCTTTAATAAAAATGCAATTTGGTCAAAATGCTAATTGATAGGAATTTTTAATTATGATAATTGAAAACATTGCTTTAGCAAACAAAAGAACCCGAGCCATCCTTGTTAAGCCTTCATGTATATCATTGCATCTTGTGTGTTGGATCGCGAGCACGGAAGTTGTGCTCACTCTCACTCTTCCCTCTAACCTTCCGACCCCACAGATCTTAGAGACTACGACTACTACAAGGACCCCGAAGTCGATGGACAAGGCAACGACGAAGAGTAGTGTAGTTTCGAGTAGTCTAAGTCTCGCCCTAGTCTAGCTGGCTCGTTGGTACTTGCGTACGACCGGTATTGTCCAAGTCTTTAGCTAATACCAGTTGTACACGAGTACCCTAGTCACTTGCCTGTGGAGAGATGCGCTCTACCTCCCCTTTTGCTTCCGCCATAGTTTTTGCTATTTTTGTGATGTAATCGTTTGGCCGGTTCGGCCCTTATTGTAAACTCAACCCGACGTGGTCTATGTCACTCTGATGTCTGTATTATATTGGATGGTTTGGTTTATGACTTAATATGAATTGATTCAGTGATGTATTCTGTGAGTGCTATCTACTGATCCAGTGAATAGCACAGTGTTTTCACAAAAGATTTGGATTTGTGAAATCATGGTCCAACAGAGATGGTATCAGAGCATACGACTGTAGGAGCCTTGGTTAGACTGATCATTGCCATAGGACTTGTGTCTTATTTTCAAAAACTAAGAAAAGTCTTGGTCAAAATATAGCATACATATTACTCCTTCTCATCACTCTTAGTTCTAAACTTATCTCCGCCCTCGTTGAGTTTTCTGACTCCCCCCTTGTTCAAAATTCTAGGTGGTCGTGGCCCGTGGGACCTTTGCTCTCTCAAAGGAGACTTCGACCACGATAACTTCATCATCGTGTTGGAGTAGTTAGGGCTAGTATAGGTTAGCTAGAAGTGCTTGCTAGACAACCCTTATTTCCTTGTTTGGTTCAAAGTTCTTCTGTGTGTGCTTTAGAGGGCTAGTGACACTACAACAAAATAGTCTACTAGAGACATTTTTATGTAGACGTTTTTTATTACGTCTGTACACCCAGAATCAGATAGCTTATAAAGATGTTTCATAGGACGTTCTAAAATACGTCCCAATATATAGAGCCCAACCCATTTAGCTGACCCTAACCCCACTCAACACAGCAGTTAGCCTCACCCCTCCACTCAAATCACATCGTCCTCTTTGCCTCCCCACAGCCTCTTCTAGACTTCCAACCATCTGGCCGCCGCCTCCACCACCTCCTCGCCGCCGCCTCCTAAATAAGGTTCTAAAAAGCAGAGCTAGGCGCTGACTACGCTGGCGCGCGGAGCCTCGCGACGCGCTTTTGCCCAAGGCGATTTAACTAGGCGGAAGATCGCCTTGGACCGGCGAGGCGGTCCAAGCCGGCCTGGGCGGCGCGCAGCGAGGCAGCGTGAGGTGGGTGTCGAGGCAGCTAAGGAGTACGTGTCTACGCCCGACACCCCGACCCCATCCAATCCACGGTTGCACACTACGGTTCGGGACTTCGGGCTCCCGCATCGCTCCTCCGCCGCCGCCGATTCGAACTTGCCACCGCCGATTCGACCTCGCCGCCGCTGAATCAACCTCGCCCCACCATCTCCCCCGCCGAATCGACCTCACCACCATCTCCCCCGCCGAATCGAGCTCACCCTGCCATCTACGCCGCCAAATCGAGGTACGTCGCTCCCCTCTGCTCCCGCACCGCTGACCTCCCCTCTCTGCTCCTCCTCCCGCGCCGCCGCCTTCCCCTCTATGCTCCCCCTCCCGCGTCGCCGACCTCAGTGGCGGAACTACCGGGGGGCAAGCCGGGGCGGCTGCCCCGGGTCTCCTAGGTGGAAGAACCCCCCCCCCCCCGCGCCAGCCTGTCGGCGCCCTCGGCCAAGCCACCATCGCCCATTGCCATGACTAGATCTGTTGCTCTCTTGCTCACATGCAATATACTCTGCGATGCCGGAGTGGACTGCATCACCCCATGTGTGCCCTCATTGCAGATGCCGGCACCTACTTGCACGCGCTATATCCGTCTTCTTCCTCGCGCGCTTCATCACCCACGAGCCCAGTGCGCGCCCCAAGTGTTCGACTCTTTTCCCAAGTGGGATAGTTTATACCCCAGTTGCTATTTGCTAAAGTTGATCACAAGGCACTGAATGCATCTTACTATTACTTGTTCAATCGTTTGCATGGCTAAAAATTTCAACATTGTCGCGCCCCCATGTGATTAGCATTTGCATCTTCACTAATTTCTGCTTACAAGCATTGGCGAGAGTGCTTTGAATGATTAACCTCTTTTGGACTAATCGGTTGAGTAGAAATATCATCTTTATAGTTTTTCCAAATGATCAATCATACTAAGATTTGTTCACATTTTGTTCATCCCATTGCACATGTGAAAGTAATGGAGACGGTGCTAGCTTGGCAGTGGAGGATTTGGATTGGGATGCATTGACAATCAAGGAACATGTCAGAAATTGAGAAACGATACCTCGCCTTACATCAGCACCTGATCCTACCACAAAGTGAGGATACTTTGCTAATTGCCTTGTAAATTGTAGGCGGAAAAACATATTGTTGATGGAAAAATTAGCTCTAGCCGCATACTGTTAACTCTTGATGCTATTTTCTTGTATTAGTTTTCTCGATCACACCTTTTGCGGAGTAAGACCGAAGATGTCTTGGAGAAGGCTCTTCACATGGTTGAAACATCTCAAAAGAATTATCTCTACAAATGTGATCAATGAAGTCTATTAGGCAAGATCTTCTGCTCAGAGATTCGTAATGAGTCGATGTCAAGGTAATCCTTGGTAACTTCCTATCGTAGCATACTTGCATTATAATAGTTAATAGTTTGATGTATCATACTATTTATTTTATTTATCTCTTGCTATGAATCTTTTGATTGACCAATAAATATCTGAATTTTATCAGTTGTAATGTTTGTTTACGCTTAAATCAATTCATCCTGAATTTTATCAGTTGTGTTTCATCATCTTATCATGATAGGGCTTCACTTTAAAATGCTATACACATGAATACCAACATAAACAAGTTAAATTCGATGCATAGTTTACGTATTACTGGGGCTCATGCTACTACCTCCTCCAAGGATGTTGCCTGGCTTATATTGATAGTTTTTCTCTGACTAGGTGATGTAGCTTTGCATATATAATCGAGCAGTTAGTGTCTATGCTTGCCTGAATCATTTAAGTGGAGCAATTGTTCGTCCTTTTGGTGTGTATGGAGAAAATTCTCGATGCCTATTGTGTTACATTGAAGAAATCTCCTAGTTAATCTAAATAGGTGCATAGTGTTTTCTTTTTCATTGTAATAACCCTACTTTTTACTTGATCGCTTGATTAGTGACACAGTTCCTCTGAAAACTCAAGTCGTTAATTGTGCGATTTGACTCGGTTATGTTATAATACCCTAATGTTGTTGTGATGCGGCTATACTACAGATAATAGAAGTGCTGATTCTGGTAAAATGCCTGAACAGCATGCATTGCTTGCAGAATCAAAGAGGTCAGTGTTGTCGTGGTTCATTTTTCTTTTCTTTTTTCAACTTTACGATTTGGTATTGTCTAGGAACTTTTCAAAAACCGTGAAAAGAAAATACTGGCACTCTGTATAGTATTTCATTTGCCTTCTATGCAGTACATTGCTGTAAGAATTTTGCCTGCCCTGCATCAGAACACTGCTCATACATTCTTTCGAGTGAGGCTAGATTGTGTTGTAACTGTCGTGGTTGCAATCTTGCTAGTTTGTACAAGTGGATTGCCATATGATTTGAGAGCTTTGCTGCGTTAGTGATAGATTTTTTTTATATAGTAGGTTTGCACCCTATTTCCATTAAAAAGGAAACATAGTTACAAAAAGTTAACAAGGACATCATATATAAAGTTAGGCTGCTAAGAGACAGATTTTAGATTAGCAACAGCTATCTTTCATGAGAATGGAGCAAAGATAAAAGTTGCATCTGACGACACACGTGGTATTGAAATACATCATGCAAGACTTTGAACTGAAAACTAAATTATAATGATCTGTCGTGTCACTCTGCAGGCAAGAGGTGCTGCAATTGGATAATGAAATCGTTTTCAATGAGGCTATCATCGAGGAAAGGGAGCAATCCATTCAAGACATCCAACAGCAGATTGGTGAAGTTAATGAAGTGTTTAAGGATTTTGTTACACTCGTGCATGCCCAAGGAGTTATAATTGGGAAGTTTTACATTGCATTTTACATAGCCCTGTAATTTGGTTTCCTATTTAACGTGCACGCCGGATTGAGAAGACTAGTGTTCTGGCTCTTGCTGTCCATGGAAGGTTAGCACACATACAGTAGTACCTTTTGAGTTCTGGTAGATAACCATACTCACTCTCACTCTTTCTTTAAAAATGCACAATTTACCATCCATATATTTCCAATTGTCCACATGTTTAAATGCCGGTGTTTAAGAAAACATTATATTCATATGCAAAACCATTTGGTCCATTCTATTTAGGGAAAATTGGCTATAGGGCACTGCAATTTGTCACTCTTTGCCAACGGACATCTAAAAAACATGGTTACGTCAGAACACACTGTAAAAACGTGTAATTTATGAACTCTTAACATAAATTGGTCCACCTTTGATCCACTACTATGTATGCTATAGACTTTTGCCATATAGATACTAACATCAGGGTTGGAACTTTGGATTGATAATTTGATATTAATGATATGATGTTTGCTGATTTAGGTTCTTGCAATTGCAGTAGAGCACCTTGAAATGACTGAAGACGTGGAGAAATGGAACTTGATATTCAAAATTGAGGTCTTTATAAATTCTAGCATCCTCTAGAGCTAAAAAGATTCCATCATTGTTCTCCAAAGCACAAAGGCACTATTACCTTGGTTTGAGGAGCTGAAGGTCGTCAGCAGATGTAGGATTTGTAGGAAATTTTTTCAGTGTGTTTACACCTTTGTATGTGGATGCTAGATTCAGTTGTTAACTCGATTCATCATAGAACGGAGTGTCTATGTTTTTTTCTGGTTTTTTTTTTATATATCAACAATGTAATTCTACATTTGAAATGGCTTTATCAAAGATCTGAAACTTATGAAAATATGTGATACTATTTCCTCTGAATCATTGTAGTTGAACTAGTGATAAAATATTTCTACAGAATAAAATAAAAATGGACGTCTCTAGCTCAATCTAAATACGTCTATGAATGCGTATCAATGTTTCTTGGCACATAATAAAGCGTCACTAGGGAGAGTAGAGACGATGAAAATGCAAATATGAAAGCGTCTCTAAGCTTGTAGAGATGCAATCTAAACGACTCATATCACTGTAGACGCGCTTAACAATATGTCTTTACGATCTTTGACACGGTACGTGGGGAGGCGCTCTAGAGACGCTTTACAAAAAACGACTCTACGACGCTATAGAGATGATTAAAAACGTCTTTAACCCATAAAATAGATGTCTCTATAGGGCTTTTGTGTTGTAGTGTGAACCCTCACATATTTCCCTCTAGTTCTAAGCCTCAGCGTTTCTTCAGATGTCGTCGCCCCAAGCCATGGTGACTTTGCAGCAGACCATAGTCGTGGTCGTGATCAAGATCTACGTCCCCCGCCGCCAGCAAACCCGACAATGGCGCTAGTCATGTTCCAGCAGACGCAGATACTCCAAGCCTTGCTTGCCAGTCAGCAGTCAGGACCGGCAGGCCACCACTTGAAGTTGGCAAACTTCCTCAGGACAAGACCCCTCACCTTCGCTACAGCCAATGAACCCCTGAAAGCTGAAGATTGGCTCAGAAACACTGAGAAAAAGCTTTGTCTCGCTCGATGCTTAAAGGAAGACAAGGTGGACTTTGTCACCCATCAACTAAAAGGAGTCGCCGCTACTTGGTGGGAGAACTACCTCGCTACCCGAGGTGGTGAAAGTCCAATAGCAGAAGAAGAAGAGGCAGAGAAGCAGAAGCAGCAGCACTTGAGGCTGAGGATTAGCAAGACCCTGTCGTCGCAGAAGCAATTGCCAAAGTGCAGCTAGATGAGATTGAACATTCATGGCAGTGAATCCCCTAGACTGAATTCAAGATTGCTTTCAGGACTAATTTTGTGTCAGCCGGTACGATGAGATTATAGAAGAATGAGTTCAAAGCTCTTAAGCAGGGCCACCTGACAGTCAACGAATACCTGACGAAATTCAACCAGCTTGCCCGCTACGCTCCCAATGACGTAGTTGATGAAGACGAGAAGATCGACCGCTTTATGAAAGGAATACGCGAAGACATGAGAGTATTACATAGGTAACCAATTAGCTCTCGTTTTGTCTAAAAAAATGTTGTGTGTATATATGTCGAAGCTAAGCTTGCCAGGGAAATTGAGCTAATGAACCATCATATATTGAACCGACGTTCCTTTGACGGTAATAAAAGTTCAACAAAAGCCTTTGCTTGTCGTCCTAATATATGCTTGCATCGAAGTACTGATTAACGCAGATTTTAGTACTCATGCAGAAGCATCTATTACTAATTCTTTGCCCATGCATGCGCATGCCTATGTTATGTATGTATGACAAATGGTAGCTAGGGACGAACACTATTTAATTCAGACAGGCCCACCAATCCATTCGTGTCTCTCAAATTAACAAATTAAGATGGGAAGCCTGCATGCAGCTAAAATAAATTAAGAAATCGAGTTAAGCACGCGACCACGAATAATTTTAGAATACTTAATCACAAGGTTCTATCTAATCCTAATCTCACCGACAATTTAATCACAAGGTTCTATCTAATTCTAATCTCACCGACAATTTTTATCAAGCTAATCAGTGGATCAAAGCAAACAAGGAGCTAGGAGGAATCCCTTTAACCTCTCAGCAATGCATTATGCATATATATATATGCGCGGCTTGAGTACTCGACTGGGCAAAGAATCAAACATTTAGCTTAAGGCTGCTGTGCTACTTAAACTCACTCTCTCTCTCTCTCTCTCTCTCTCTCTCTATATATATATATATATATATATGCGCTGGCTGCATGTAGTTGTCGATCGTTCGTGAGAGCTTCAGCTTAGCCATGGAGCTGCACGACCTCGTCATCAACAACCAGACGGTGTGCACCACCGCGGACGCCACCCTGGTGGCCAGCTTCACGGTGTCCAACGACCTGCGCACCACGGAGAGGATGATGGTGACGACGTCGGTGCTGATGACCGTCCTCGGCGCGGCGCTCTTCGTGCTGGGCGTCCTCGGCCGCTTCTCCGGCCGCCACAAGGGGCACTCCGCTCCCACGCGCATCTTCTTCCGCGCCTCCTTCGCGCTCTTCCTCCCATTCATGTCCTACATGTTCTCCCAGGCCAAGAGCAAGGACGTGCCTGCGCGCGCCCAGCTCATCCTCCTCTGGATGCTCCTCGTCGAGCTCCTTCGTAAGAAGGTCTACGCCATGGTCGCGCCCGAGGGCGACGCCTTCGCCCGCGGCGTCGGCCGCTACTCCTTCTTCCACACCGTCGAGCAGGCCGCCCGCATGGTGTGGATCCGCTACCTCATCTACGCCTACGTCCACAACCCCGTCGTCAGGTCCTTCTTCGTCATCCTCTGGGTCTTCAGCGTCGCCAAGCTCTGCAAGCGCTTCTTCTGCATCGAGCTCGCCAAGCGCTCCCGCGACGTCGGCAGGAACGCGAGGCTCATCTCCGGCTACATGTGGCAGCTCGTCGAGGCCAAGCGGCAGCACGAGGCCGGCAGCGCCTCTGCCTCACCGGCGCACGTCATGAGGACGTGCAACTACGCGGTCATGGGGGAGGGCGACATGAGCCTCAAGGAGACGCGCCGCGGCTACCAGCTCAAGGACGACCTCGACAAGATTCTCTCATGGAGCCCAACTCGCGACCACCACCCAGCTGGTCGCAGCAGCAACATCAACGACAATAATAAGCAGATGAGGAGGCTGGTCCGGGTGTGCACCGTCTGGGAGCTCGCGGAGCGCGATCCGCTGTTCCGCCACAACGAGCTGAGACGGCGGAAGCTGGAGGACGTCTGCCTCGGCCTGGCCCTCTTCAAGCTGCTCCGGCGGCGGTTTGAGGGCTGCCCCACGCCGGAGGACGGGACGGAGCAGGCGCGGGACCTGGTGTTCCGGGGCCTCCTGCGGCTGGACGGTGCGAGCGAGACGGAGGACGCGGAGCGGGCGTTCGAGGTGGTGGAGCTGGAGATGAACTTCCTCATGGAGTACTACCAGGCCGTCATCCCCGTGGCGCTGCCCAAGCCGGCGCTGTTCATCGCCAACTTCGCCTTGTCCATGGCCTTCATCCTGGTGTACTGCATCGTCGTGCTGCTCGTCACAGGCAACGGCGACATCTTCCATGTGCTGGCCTCCCTCTTCCGGGGGCTCATCGGCCTGTCCATCGACATGGTGGTGCAGTACAGGTGCTTCCGCCACCAGGTGTCCTTCCTCGTCGGCATGGTGTGCTCCTCCTCCGACCTCATCGTCACCTTCCTCCTCATGCTCACCCTCTTCGCCGTCGAGATGTACGAGTTTCTGCAGTACCTTCTGTCCGACTGGTTCGTGGCGTCCGTGCTCTGCAACTACGCCAGGAATCCGAGCCTGCAGGAGCAGCGGCACGTGCGGCGCGTCATCCAGGGCGCCCTGTGGATGAAGATCCGGACGCGGCCCCGGATCAGGGTGCGCCAGGTCGAGATGCTCAAGCTCTACCCCGCAAGATCTGGATGCTCCTATCCCGCCTGCTCAAGGGGCGCCTCGTCGGCCTGCCCGCGCCGTCGTCACCACGGAGGCCAAGCTGGCCATCGTGAGGTGCCTCAAGGCTTCCGGCGAGGATCATCACTTTGTCTTCGGCTACGGCGAGCAGTCGCTGCACAGCAGCGGCTACGGCCACCTGGCCTGGGCGTGCAGCCCGGCCAACTGCGAGAGTGCCACGGGCTGATCCTGGTGTGGCACCTGGCGACGAGCCTGTTCGAGACGAGGGAGCGTCAGGAGCTGCCCCTGAGGGCGCGCCGCCGTGACGCTGTCCAAGTACTGCGCCTACCTGGTGGCCTACCTCCGGGGCTCCTGCCGGACGACGCCGAGTACGCGGACTGCAAGTACAGGGCGATGAAGCGCGAGATGTTCACCTTGTTCAGAAAGGGCGGCACCGGGAGATGCCGGCGCGAGCGCCTGCTGCTGCTGCACCTGCACAGCGAGGAGACGGCCATGACGAAGGGATCCTGGCTGGGGAAGCAGCCGGAGGAACTGCACAGCGAGGAGACGGCCATGACGAAGGGCTCCAGGCTGGGGAAGCAGCTGGAGGAACGGGTGACGACGGTGGAGGACGACGAGAGCGTGTGGAGGGCGCTGCTCGGCTTCTGGGCGGAGCTGCTCGTGTCCATTGCGCGCGCGCCGTCGGCCGGGGCGGAGGCGCACACGCTGGCGCTGGCGCACGGCGGCGAGTTCATCACCGATGTGTGGGCCATGCTCACGCACGCTGGCGTCCACAACCTCAACGTCCCCGTGCGCCACGAGGAGGAATGGAATCGTCGCCTTGCTGGTGCTGCTGCTGGTGGCGGCGCCGTATAATATAATTTAATTTAATTTAATTAATCAAGGAAGAAGATACTACGTAGTACGTACTGCTTTAATTCCAAGCTCTTTCTTTTTAACCTTCATACACGCGCGCAGCGCATGCATCCACCCTGGGTTACATGTATACCACTAGAATCAATGGATGCTTAATTTCCGTGCCTCGTAATTAAGATTTCCATGTTTACAGGTTGGCTCAACTTTTTTTAGGCTCTCATCCCAAAACAAAACCAATAGAACTGTGACGGACAGGATTTCATAAATCCAAATCCTCTGTGAAAACATTATGTTATTCTCTGGATTAGTAGATAGCACTCACAGGCATATTGCCGAATTATTTCATACATGGCGTGAACTAAACCATTCAATATATTACAAACATCAGAGTGACATAGACCACGTCGGATCGAATTTTACAATAAGGGTCGAACAGGTCAAATGATTACATTACAAAAGTATCGAAAGCGGTAACGGAAGCAAAAGGGTTTTAACAGCCTCATTTTAAATAAAGGTTAATTATATGCATTTCATGAGCATACATGTCATTTTGGATCATGTGTACAAATTGTTGCATTTGAAAAATCTCAAATTCAAGTTAAATTTAAAATTTTAAGTGAAACTCCAAAAGAAAATTTTAGTTAATGCTAGTAAAGACCTCTGGAAAATAATTTAATCAAATACTAGATTAATTATAATGAATAAATTTAATTTTTGTAAAAATTTTAGAGATCAGTTTGACCTAAAGAAAAATCTATGTTTATTATTTAAACCTATTCAATTAAGCATTTTAAATTAAGTAATTAAATCATGAACAATATGGTTTTAAAATTTATATGGGATCTATATCATCCTAGTAACATCCCTGAAAAATTTCAGATTTTTATAAATTTATTTGCTATTTTTAACTCATTGGTCAAACTTTTGAAATCAATTTAAATTGGATGACTTTCAACCCGGCGAACCACATCGGATCAGAGTAACTCGAGCCACTTGGTCTTGATCGACCCAACCAGCTGCACAAGACTTGAGCCTGACCGCGTCGCATTGCCGCTTCCGCTGACAGGCCGGTCCCACCTATTAGCTCTACCCCTACCGCTTCGCCGCTCAAGCTCTGGGCTAGCTCACGCGGCCGAGAGCATGGTGGCACCCGTCCGTGCGATCCAATGCATGCATCACCACGTAACCTCGCCGTTGATGATGCCACCTAACATAGTACTGCCACGGGTGCCCGTCGTCATTTCCTCTGGCAAGAAATACCGTCAAAACCCCATCCTCATCCTCTCAGTCGAAAAGAAAAACTCGATCAATCTTCAGGTACACTGAAAGTTAACTTCTCATTCTTGTGCCGTTTTTCTTCTATCCTCATGTCGTGTGCACCGTGCTAATTGGAGGTCTTGATCTTGCTCGTACCTTCGGGACCACGGGTTTGTCATTCGGTTGTCTAGAGCGCGTACCGAGTGCCCTTCCCGCGTCATCTCCTTGTTCGGTGAGTTCCTTCCATTTCCTTGCATGTCATCTCATGTGCTAGGCTATAAGGAGTAAAACCCCTCATTTAATTGCACACATTGTCTAACAAGCTTGTCGGATTTTGAAGTTCCCTATTTTCCGGACGAAATCAACTTCTTCGTCACCATCTCTGGCCTGGTGAGCCTTGAGACAATTCCTTTCATTTAAAGCATCTCCTTAGTTCTCTGAAGTAAGTCAGATCATCCATTTCATTTGATTTGGCATAGGATTGCCTCTCCACGTGGACGATCTCACCGCCGCCACACGGTCACCGTTGCCGAAGTTCCTCCTTGGGCCTTGTAACACCCTAGTTTTTCTGAGCCTTTTGGAAATTTTCAAAATAAAAAGAACCATTTGGTTTTATTGAAATTCCAAAGCTTAACCTGAGTTTTTAAAATTTGGAGTGTTTAAAATGACTAAGCTAAACTTCAACTAATCCTAAAGTTTGGTTCTTTGGAGCTGTTAAAGCTCTTGTGTTGAAATCCCTCACCTCAGCTTGTTCTGCTCTTCCCTTGGCTCAGCCCTTTCTCTCTAGACCTCCTCTCTAGTTTCTCTCTGGTTCAGGCTTTTCCTCTTGTTTGGGCATTTCCTTATGTCCAGACCTCCCTTCTGTCTGGACATGCCGTTACGTCCAAATTCCCCTTGAGTTGGACATTTGCCCATGTCCAGATCCTTCCTTCTCGGTCAAACCTCGCTTGATCCCTCTGGACCTCCCCTCATATCTTTGGTTTGGATTTCCAATAGTTCAGATCACCTCTTTGTTGGTTTGAACCTCTTTATGGTTCAGACCTCCCTTGTGGTTTGGACCTCCTTATGTTCATTTGGATATACCCGGGTTCATTTGGAACCTCCCTTGGGTATAGTCGGACCTCCTAGAGTTCATTTGGACCTCTCCGTGTCCATCTGAACCTCTTTTGGACATCCCCGGGTCCGTAAGGACCTCCTTTGGCTTTATCTTGACCGTTGAGACCTCCCCTGTGTTGGTCTTGACCGTCGAGGTCTCCTTTGGCTTTATATTGACCGTTGAGACCTCTCCTGTGTTGGTCTTGACCGTCGAGACCTTCTTTGGCTTTATCTTGACCGTTGAGACCTCCCCTGTGTTGGTCTTGACCGTCGAGATCTCCTTGATCACCTCTTAACCATCGGGATCACCTTTGAGTTTATCCTGATTGTCAAGACCTCCTTTGGACCACTTTCTGTGGATCTCTTACGTTGGATCCCTCTCCCCTTGAAACCCTCTGTCTAGACCACCCTTCGTCTGGATCTGATGGTCCAAACCTCTCCCTCGTTTGGATCCAAGGGTCCAGACCTCCTTTGTGTTGTCTTCTTTGATCCAGGCCTCCTTAGGTCTAGACCTCCCAAGTGCTTGGACCTCCCTTGGTCCAAACCTCTCTCTTTGGTTCTGTTCTGGCCTAAACCTCCCCAAGCCTAATCCTTCCCCGGGTTCATTTGAGTTCCTTCTACACTCTCTTGAACCTCTCTGTGTTCACGTGGACTTCTTCTTTGCTTTGATCCATGTAACTCTCTCTAGAAGTTCCCTTCTTTGCTAACCCGGTATTACCGCCCCTAACTCGCGGTATCAACGTCCTTCAGGACCTCCCTCACGTTCATTTAGACCTCCCCTTTGTTAGATCTGGCCGTTAAGACCTCCCCTTTGGAGATCTTAACCGTCTAGACCTCCCCTTTGTTAGATCTAGCCGTTAAGACCTCCCCTTTGGAGATCTTAACCGTCCAGACCCCCCCATTGTTAGATCTGGCCGTTAAGACCTCCCCATTGTTAGATCTGGCCGTTAAGACCTCCCCTTTGGAGATCTTAACCGTTCAGACCTTCCCCTTATGGATCTAACCGTCAGGACCTTCCCTTGCTCTCAATCTTGACCATTGGGATCTCGTTTTGGAGATCT
Organism: Phyllostachys edulis; assembly: GCA_036346405.1. Taxonomy (NCBI): domain Eukaryota; kingdom Viridiplantae; phylum Streptophyta; class Magnoliopsida; order Poales; family Poaceae; genus Phyllostachys; species Phyllostachys edulis. The sequence goes on along the minus strand of CM070547.1, from coordinate 58,731,188 downwards.
AACCGCCAGGACCTCCCCGTTGCTTTTGATCTTGACCTTCGGACCTCCCGTGAGAAGGTCTTTTGGACCTCTTGTCCATAGGACCTCCTCATTATTGTGTCTTTGGACCTCCGGTCTTGTGCTTGGACCTCCCCCATGGGTGAGGACCTCCCTTGACCTCTGCGGGACCTCCTCTAGGTCTCCGCAGGACCTCCCCTTGAGGTTTGACTGACCTAATTTGTCAGTCACGACCTCTTTCTTTATCCTTTGACCATGTCCTTTGCACTTGGAAGTCCTCAAAGTATTTAATGCCTGTTGTGTCGTATTACATGCTACCATCCTTTTTGGCAGCACTCGTGCTATCTTTTGTCACTTCTTGTACTAACTCCCATCTTTTCCTCACCTGCTCTTGACCACGTGTGCCTTGGACCTCCCAGCAACTCCAGCCTTATAAGCTTGGGCAATCCATCTTCCCTTGCCTTTCCCTCATTTTAGCTCTCTAACTCCCACAGCTTGTTCTCTGGACCTCCCTCAAACCTCCAGACCTCCCTCGACCAGCTCTCGGGACCTCTTCTCCAATCCATCGGACCTCCTTCGACCAGCACTTTGGACCTCCTCCTAAGGGCCCTTCCTTAGTTCTCTGCTCTGCGTTGCTATTTGGTTCGGTTTTGGAGTTCTTTGGATCTTACTTGGTTGCCTTTTTCTGCTTTGTTTTGTTCAAGTGTAGACCTCAACGTCTCTGGAGAGCCCAAGCTCTGTGAGGAAGTGTTCCTGCAAAGCTTTCAATGCAATAGGCAAGTTACACTTTTGATCATATTGCACCCATTATTTCACCCTATATATGTTCCATTTTAAATGTTAATGCATGCTTACTTTACTAAGTTATTTCAATACATGTCTTTAAATTCATAGCTATACCTAAATCCTTTGTATGGCCACTGTTAACCTTGAACCGAACATCTTGTCACCATAGGAAAAACTGGTTGGTACATTAGTATGAACCGGGATCATTTGAAAAACTTATGCTTAGTCTCGCTTAGACCAAAAGTATTTGATTTGGGGAAATTTTACCAACATGACCAATTTGAAAAACTTATGCTGTTTAAAGGTTTTAAACCATGGCATTGGGTTGTCATGGAAGCTTCTAAATGTTTTTGAAAAGCAAATAAAAGGAAAATTGGTTTGGACTGTGTGACGACCTGACCAGGGGCCTCACCTGAAAGGTCCTCCAAGACCTCCCTGGGAGTCCACCAGGACCTCCCAGGAGGTCCTAGGGACCTCTCGGACAGTCCTCTCAGGCTTCCTAGGAGGTCCAGCCGGACCTCATGGAGGTCCAGGGAACTGACCCGAGGAGGTCTTGAGGCTCAGGACCTCCCCAAGAGCCACGACCAGACCTGGAGGAGGTCCAGAGACCAACCCGAGGAGGTCGTGGGACTCGGAGAAGTCCTAACCCTCCTGTGATCCGAACCAGCCCCAAGGATCAATGGCTGGTTCACATAGCAAACACGAGTGGTAACATACATCTACGAGAGACTTTATTAACAGCAAAAGAGTTGATTACAAGGTTGCTTACAAGCCAAGACAACAAAGCAAAATACACAGCGAAAACAAAACCAAGTCCATCCAATACACCACAGGTAATTGGCTAGAGGGCGCGGCCTAATTGATCTGGTCCTCATCATCATCAAAGAGGTCTTCTCCTGCTCAATTCATCAATCAAGCAAGAATGAGCACAACAACCGTGCTCGCAAGTTACACCCGTCAAATAACAGAATGACATGCATAATGGATATAAATAGAAAGGCATAATATGGTTGATTTGCATAAAACCAAGTTCTTTCAAATACATGTACTAAGTTCCAAGGCAGTTATACAATAACTAAAATTCATTTACCAAATTCCATTTTTCAGTTGGATAGCATTCATCATCAAATGGTGAAGAATACCCTCCTGTCACAAGGCTCCCTGCCCAACCCATGGGATAGAAATCCCAAAACCAGTTTGTCAAAGCCTTTTGAAAACAAAACCAAGTCAAACTTTGAGTAGTCTTTTGCCAACACGTCCATGACCGTGGACACGGCTATTCGAATAGTTTTCACTCTGCAGAGGTTGTACACGTTACCCACATGACATGATTTCTCTAGTTTGTCCGGCATTCGCCAATGCCACCTCTCACTGCCGAAGGTAAGAGGTCTAGAGCTCATGACAAGGCCTTTACAATGTATTATTCCATCACAGTCCCTCCTTACTAAGGTTTCGCCTCCATTGGATACAAATCCGCAGGATCGGGGCCCCCTCTTGCGCCGGTGGGAAACATAGGTTACGAAAGACCATAGGCCATAGAAGACCTCCCACACATCCAAGTGGAACAACTGTGGTAGAACTTTGCAAATTAGTTGGCTAGGTCCCATGCCCCATTCTGGAGACATGTGGTTGTACGGTGAGGCATAGCCCATTATAGGCCTAGCAAATGATCGCTCAAAGGCCGGTCCTCAATTGACTTGGGCGACCACCGCAAACCCCTAGACCTCAACCTTATCCAGGATTGAGTCCGTGCATGTTGAACCCGGGAGCGAAGGATCACGAATTCTCGTGTTCATACACTAGTCCAGATTTCTAGTGTACACAGCTAAGCAGTGATAATCAAAACATATCACGACTTTATTAATAATTATTCAAAGTTTATTACAAAAGGGCTCGAGGCCAAATAAGGTAAAACACAAATGAAATAAAATAGCGAGAGTAGACCCAACGATTCGCCACAGGCAAACGTCTGGGGAAGCGTGGCCTAAGCATCGTTGTCCTCACCGTCTTGATAGAGGTCTTCTCCTGAATAAAGATTATTCAGCAAGAGTAAGCACTACCACTGTGCTTGCAAGTTACACCCGTCAAATAACAGATTAGATGCATGCATAGGGTAACCAAGGGGTAATGGCAGGGTTTATTTGCACAAAGCAGCATTTTCAATTTAAATAATCATATTAATTTCCAAGGCCATTTTATACTATACCTAAAATCAGATTTTAAATAACAGTTTTATAGCGTGGATAACCTCCATATTTGAATGGTGAAGGATACCCTCCTATCACAATGGCTAACCGCCCAATCTTTCCCCAGGACTAACCATCCTGAAAACATTTGTTGAACTCATTTTGAAACCAAAAACAAGTCTAACTTGGAGTGGCTTTGCTAGCATGTCCATGATCATGACGCTTGCTATTCAATAGTTTTCTACTCTGCGAGTTTATGCAGCTTACCCACAAGAGATAATATGCTTTTTGTGTCGGCCAACCCACGCTTCCTAAGGCGTGTGACAAAGCAATTATCACAAAGCCGTTACAATGATCTACCTCAAAGTACTCATGCCCGCTAAGGTTTCGCTTCCATTGGACTGACCGTCCTCCGGGAGCCCCCTCTTGCGCCAGGTGGGACTATAGTCTAACCGACACCCACACATACAACACGGCACAAATATCTATGAGGTATCCCAAATTAATAAGCCAGGTCTTGCCCATACAAGACATGTGGTGGTACGATAAGGCGTAGCAAAATACGCTCAAAGACCGGTCCTTAATCGATTTGGGCGTCTTTCAAAATCAAACCCTGGGTTTTAATCTTAACCAGATTAAACCCGTGCATAAACCTGCACCCACCATTCATCCGTTTCGCCCAAGTCCAAACCATTTTAATTTTATTTTAGTAGAAACCACCTTTACAAATTCTCTATGGTAAAACAATACCATAGTTTTAAGTTTAAACCAATTTTGTAATGATTTGGCTAAATCCTCCCAAAATCAAAATCATGGTCTAAGCAATTGCTAAGCATGAATAATTTCCAAACCAATTTATCTATGGTGACAAAGGAATGACATTTCAATATTCAAGATTGGCCATACAATAACAATTGGAATAACTAAGCCTAAAAATAGGGCATTAAAATATTTGACTAAAAATATGCATGCAATAATAATTTAAAAACTGAATTAAATAACTTTAAAATACTGGGGGCAATATGGTCAAGGGTATAACTTGCCTTCGTTGAAGTCCTGAAACTCTAACTCCTCTGAAGGATCTACCTCTCCGGAATCGTCAAAGTCTATACGCGAAAGTACGATAAATTCAAATGAAATTCAAATAAATCCAAAAAGACAAATCAAACTAACTCCAAATGAAATAATTTTATTTTATTTAGCTAGATAATAATTTTCTAAGATTTTAGCAATTTGAATCACTCAATTTGAAGTTGAGGTTCAAAAGATATGAATTTTACAAGTTTTAGCCTAAATGTGATATTTAAAAGAATTTCTAAAATTAAATACAGATTCAAAATAGCTTCAAATTAAATAATTTTGGTTTAGTTAGCTAGATAATGATTTTACATGAATTTAGAAATTTGAAACACCCAGTTTGGAGATTGGATGCAAAAGTTATGAATTTTACAAATTTAAACCCTAATCAGATTTTTTTATTTCATTTAAGGATTTATTTTCCCGAAGGAAATCCCGACTTAATGCGCATTGCTGGACGTCAGCACCTCGGAGGGTACCATCGACGGGTGGGCCCGTGGTCAATGGACCACGCCCACGATTCTGATCAACGCCCACGGCACTCTTGCCCGACGCACCGCGATGCTGCACGCGGATCGTGTCTTGCACCGGTGGACGTGGCTCTGCCACGTAGGTGCTGATTTGGCGAAAACGCACATGTGGCGCTGAGCTGGTGGTGATGTGGCTAAGCCACGTGGACACAGAGCCGGCGGAGCTTCGACGACCTCCTCGCCGGCGCTACGCGCCACGGCGAGGGGCGTGAGTGGTACTGGCAGCGAGAGGGTGACGTGGGGAACCTGAGGCATTACCTTGGAGTGGCGGGGCAAGGCGATATGGTCGTCGGCGACGAGCTTTTGCGGCGGCGGCGCTAGGTCGTCGATGAAGTAGGCGTTCCCGAGGTCTTCTGGCGAAGTGAATGTGCGCGCAGGCTTCGCGTCGACGCGGTGGTGCCGATGGTGGCGGAGTCGAGGGCGAAAAGTCGACGGGCTGGCCGGAATCGGAGAATAACCAAAACTCCTCACGCGTGAAGAGCTCCACAATCCAGCGCTAGGGGGGAGGGGAGGGGTGGTGGCGTTGTGGCGTGAGGAGGAGGCGCACCCGGGCTACTTATAGAAAGCGGGGCTGATTGTTGTGGAGCGCCTGGCTTCGTCGAGGTCGTCGCCAAAATTAGGGAATTAGGGCCAAGAAAGGAAGGGAAAAGCGTCTTGGGAGGCGGAGAGGATCCTCAGATTGAATGCTGCGGAATTTCAGCGATCGATGGAGATCTCACGGTTTAAGGAAGGTCCGAATTGGTGACCATGGCGGACGGCGAAATGGAAAGAAGCGAGCGTTGAGGAAGAAAGGAAAGGGAAGAGGAACGATGAACGATGGTCCCACTGTCGTGAGCAACGAAGGAAAGAAAGCGGTAGCGGTTGAGTCGTCGATGACGATCCAATGGCCACGGTGAGGGGGTAACACGTGGGAGGAGTGGGCCACGTGGGGTTTGTGCGTGTCTGCTGAGGTAGATGGGCCGACCTAATTCGCCCATTCACATGCTTAGGGTTTTTATTGATTTTTTCTAATTGATTTAATTGAGACAAATCAAAGAGGCTTTTAGAAAATAGCAAATAAATTCCAAGAATTCTAGAAAAATTCACGTAAATTCCTAGAATGATTTTGGACTTAAATAAAATAATTTCAACTTAAACTTGGTAATAGTTTTTGCAATTAATTTTGTTTTAGCTTTAAAATAATTAAGGAAAAGCTTTTAAAACTCCAGAAAATCCACAAAAATAAATAGGTTTTAAATTTCTCTCAATTTTGAAAATTTGAAAGCATAAAGATTGCACAAACATTGCACCGACCAAACAAACCACTTTACCCAAGTCCAAATTCATTTTCCTTTCATTTGCTTTTCAAAAGCATTTAGAAGCTTCCATGACAACCCAATGCCATGGCTTAAAACCCTTTAAACAGCAGTTGGTCATGTTGGTAAAATTTCCCCAAATGAAATACTTTTGGTCTAAGCAAGACTAAGCATAATATTTCACAATTGCTCCTAGTTCACACTATTGTATCAACCAGATTTTATCTAGGGTAACAACAGGTTTGATTCAATTTCAATGTTGGTCATACAAAGGGATAGGCATAGCTATGAGTTTAAAGACAAGTATTGAAATAACTTAGTAAGGTAAGCATGCATTAACATTTAAAATGGAACATATATAGGGTGAAATAATGGGTGTAATATGATCAAGAGTGTAACTTGCCTTTCTCAAAGGCCTGGGTGTCCTCTTCTGCCTCAAAGAGCTCTTGTTCTTCACTGCCTTCGCAATCTACACGGTGGAAAACAAAACAACTCAAATAGAGCTCAAGCAAGAACCAAGGAACTCCAATAAAACACTGAAATAAAACCAACAGAGAGGCTAGATGATCAGGGGGAGGTCCAAGGAGCTTGCTGGAGGAGGTCCGAGAGCTTTGGAGGAGGTCCAAGAGCTGGTCGGTTCTAGCTAGGGAGTGGAAATGAGCAAAGGGTGAAGAGGAAGGGCTGCCCAAGCTTATATAACTAGGGCTGCCCAGATTTCCAAGGGTAGACGTGTTCAAGAGTTAGTGAAAAGGACACTGGGAGCAGGCAAAAGATGTGACAAAAGAATAGTACGGGTGCTACAAAAAGGTAGAAGCATTTAATGATACAACAGGCATTAAATGTGGGGAGACTCCTATGCACAAAGGACACGGTCAAATGATAAAGAAAGAGGCGTGTGACTGTCAAATGGGGCCAGTCAAAGCGTTAGGGAGGTCTCATGGACAGGGAGGTCCAAAGGACACAACGAGGGGGAGGTCTTAACGCCAGATCCCACAAAGGGAGAATGCAGACGGTTAAGATCTCAAAGGGAGGTCTTAACGGTTAGATCCCACAAAGGGAGGTCTGGACGGTTAAGATCTCCAAAGGGGAGGTCTTAACGGCCAGATCTCACAAAGCGGAGGTCCAAATGAACGAGAGGGAGGTCCTATAGGACATAGGGAGGTCCTGAAGGATGTGGGGAGGTCCAAATGAACAAAGAGGAGGTCCTAGAGGACATTGATACCGCGAGTTGGGGGCGGTAATACCGGGTTGGCAGAGAAAGGAACTTCCAGAGAGAGTTATATGGATCAAAGCAAAGAGGAAGTCCATGCGAACACAAAGAGGTTCGAGAGAGTGCAGAAGGAAATCAAATGAACCCGGGGAAGGATTAGGCCTGGGGAGGTTTAGGCCAGAACAGGACCAAAAAGGGAGGTTTGGACTAAGGGAGGTCCAAACACTTGGGAGGTCTAGAATTTAGGAGGTCTGGTCCAGAGAAGAGCGAAGCAAGCTCAGATGGGGAGGAATCACCAATGCTCCAACAAACCTAACAAACCAAAAGAGAGTTTTTAGTTGAAGTTTGGTTTAGTCAATTGAAGTCCATTTTGAAATTCCCAAGGTAAGCTTTGAATTCTCATCAAAACAAAATGGTTCTTTTTATTTTGAAAATTCAAGAAGGCTTTGAAAATCAGGGTGTTACAGACTGGGGCGAATTGGTTGCTTGGCTGGTGCATGTCAATGCACGGGATCAATTCATTTCTATGTTTGAGTCCCAGGGTTCTGTGGTTGTCGCCCTAGTCATTTGAGGACCAGTCTTTGAGCCGCAACTTGCTATGCCTATAATGGGCTTTGCTTCACCGTACAACCACATGTCTCCGAATGGGCGTGGGACTGGTGAATAATTTGCAAAGTTTCACTGCAGACTATTCCACTTTGATGTGTGGGAGGTCTTCTATGGCCTATGGTCTTTTATAACCTATGTTTCCCACTGGCGTCAGAGGGGGCACCCCAATAACCCGGAGGGTTTCTATCCAAAGGGGGGGATCTGCGAAACCTTAACGAGGAGGGGCTGTGGTGGAATGATGCATTGTAAAGGCCTTGTGGTGATCCCTTAGTCGCACACCTTCGGAAGTGTGTGAGTGGACAGTATATGGGGATCATCTCATGTGGGTAAAGTGTACAAACTCTGTAGAGTGAAAACTATTTGAATAGCCGTGTCCACGGTCATGGACATGCTAGAAAAAGCCACTCAAAGTTAGATATTGGTTTTGTTTTCAAAAGGTTTTGGGATAAACTATTTTTGGGATTTCTATCCCATGGTTTGGGCGGGGAGCCTTGTGACAAGAGGGTATCCTTCACCACTTGTGATGAATGTTATCCAACTGAAAACTAAGAATTGCAAAATGAATTTTACTTATTGTAATCGCCTTGAACTTAGTACTTGTATTTGAAATAAACTTGGCTTTATGCAAACTAACCATATTATGCCTTCCTTTGAGATATCCATTATGCATGTCATTTTGTTAATTGACGGGTGTAACTTGCGAGCACGGTTGTTGTGCTCACTTTTGCTTGAAATAATCTTTTGAGTAGGAAGGAAGCCTTGAGGTGACCTTGCTGTGGACCTAGAGGTCCTGGACGACTAGGATCGCGCCCTCCAGCTGATTGCCTGTGGTGTATCGGATGGCCTAATGCTTATTTTCCGTTGTGTTCTGGTTTGTTGGCTTATAAGGCTCCCCTTTGTAAACAACTCTGTTGATGTCAATAAAAATCTCGTTGAAGTGTATACTACCACTCTTGTATCTTTGTGATGAGCTAGTCGTTGATTCTTAGAACTAGATCAGTGGCACAGGGGACCTTGGAGTGCCCGTAGTCCTCCACGACCACCCTCAGGTCTAGTCGTGGGTGGTCCTGGGGTAGCCTCGGCCCTCCACGACCTCTTCTAGTTGGTTATGGGAGGTCTCGAGGAGACCTCAGTCCCCCACGCCCTCCCCTGGTCGGGCCGTGGGAGGTCTCTGGGGCGCCCCTTGGCTCCACGACCTCCTTGGGGACTCTCCTAGGACCTCCAGGCGGTCCTACTAGACCTCCTGGGCGGTCTTGGAGGTCCTCTCGAGAGGTCCTGTGGGTCATCCTGGGAGGTCCTGGTGGACTTTCTAGGAGGTCTTGGAGGACCTCTCGGGCCTCCCTCGGGTCAGGCGTTCTGCCTCTGTCGTTTTCCTGGTTCAGGTAGCTTCTATATACCCCATAGGAGCATAAGCCTACTTGTAATTGCTTAATGTGCTGTCAAATCGACGGTTTCGTTTGAACCATAGTAGCGCCGCCACATCTCATTGTCGCGCCACCGCTAGGGCTCACCGCCGGCCAAACTCCGGCCACCATTAGGTTCAGCGAGCTATTGTGCATCCATTTTGGGCATTAGTTTGCGCGACCGTGGACTACTGCGCCGGCTAGCCGCTGGGCAAGCGCGTGGCAGCGGGATCCCCTATTGTCGGATTTTCGATCGGAATGATTAGCGTTAAGTGCTGTTGGTTTAAATTAAACAATCATTAGCCCATGAGTGATTAATGTGTAATGTTCCACTTACGCGTGGGCTCGAGCATAGAAATCCGGGTGCTTTAACCCTAGTTTCCACACCAAGACGCTGACGGGTGGGTCCGCTTGACTGGTTAAGTGTTGGAGTCAAGTGGAGAAGTGTGTTTTCTGTTAAGGAAAACATATTTCGTTTACGTTCAAAAACTGCAAGTACGTTTCTTTAATCGGAAAACGTATTACCTAAAATACGCCGTCGGCATCTTTTCGTTCAGGCTGAGTCAAAACGCCCGAGTCAAACCCTAACCTTGGGCCCTGCGCGTCAGCGGCTGGGGCTAATTGATGTCCAGTATAAAAAGTATTGCATACGATTTTAAATCCGAAAGAAATACTTTTACATCGAAAATGGTTTAAACTTCAAAAATTCATAAGTAATTCATTGTAACTCCAAATCAAGTGAAATAAATTTTGTTAGTTCTAATTTTTACTGAACTTTAATCTAGAATAACTTTTGAACATGTCCCTATTACAAAAAATCTGATAATTAAATTAATTGTACATTAAGGATTTTAACCTTGTAAAATTCATAGAAAATTCAAATGAACTCCAAATAAACTAAAATTTTCACCTAAATGCACTTAAAATCATAGCCTCATTACTATAAATTTATCATGCATTTTTTAGCATTTTGATATTTCAAGATTTTTCTTGATGTTTACTTGTTCTTGTTATTTTTAGATTCGGAATTGCCCGATGCGAATGATTATATTTCTAAGCACCCTGAGGTTGGACAAGTGGAATATAATCAAGGCAAGCATCATCTTGCATCATTTTGATCCCAGTTTTGGTAATTTAGTATTTTAAAATGCAATGATAATTGTGTGCATGCTATTTTGGTATATCGATAATTTGTTAGTCTAGTTAGCTATGTCCTAATCATTGTGGCTTACCCTTAATTACTCCATACACTTATGCATAAGTTAGATATCATGTGATGGTATATATATTCTTTATGTGAATGCTTAGCCATGCAAAGTTAGTAGTTCCGTAGTTCGATTGATGGGATTAGCCTAAAAATCGTGGGAAACAATGAACATTTTTTTTATTCTTATAATTTTGGTCTAGATATTTAAGTCTGAGGTTTTAAGCCTAAAATTTGTCTACTAAAATATGATTTAGATCTGGACAAGTGATTGATAGTGAGGGTGCCTTCGTGCACGAGAATTGGGTATTGTGGTAGTCTTGTCCTGATCATTAAGTACCGAACTTTGGATTGTCAATTCAAGTACAATATGTACTTCCATACGTGGCGTATGGACGCCGCTTGGTTAAGTAAGGGGAAGGTTTTATTGAGTTGGAAAACAGGTGGTGTGAGGACATATTGTAACATCCCAACTGTATAATTTGGGTTATTCAAGTATAATTATATGTGTAGAAATTAAAACTTTTTCTCACAACTTGAAAACCCCTAAAACCTCATGTAATTCTTGTCCAAGAGTTGTGTAGTCCAAAAACACAAAGCTCTTGTTGACCAAAAGTCAAATTCCTTTTCCAATTATCTTAAATCTTGTGCCCAACAATTGGAAAGTATTTTCCTTGGTCCTAAAACTGATGTGGGACCCCTCTGAAAAATATCACAAGTTGTAAAACTAGTTTGATAAATTTTGGAGGTAAAACAATCCTTTAAACAACCTTAACGAATTTCCTGAGAAAAGTGCATTGCATAATAACCTCTGGAAATTTTATGCAAGGTTGATCTCATTGTCAGCAAGCTCCAGTTAAAATTTCATTAAATTTGGAGTTCATTTGCTATCTCAAATAATTCTGATAAGTTTCAGCTGTTAAAAACTAAATTTAAAAGCCTACACTGCTCCTCCTTGGGCTAGCCACTTTGCAAAGTCGGGTCCACCCCAACCCCATCTCGACCTCCTTTCCCACCTTGATGAGGTCGTGGCCGCTGGATCCCATCCAACCGCCACGACCTCCCCTCAACCAACGCACTCGACCTCCCTTCGAGGTCCTCTTGACCTTGTGGACCTCCTCTGTTTGTCTTGTGCACCAGTCCTCCGCAGTCAACACCGCGAGGACCTCCCCTTTTTGTCATCATGCGAACCTGACCTTCGTTGCACTCACTCGAGGTCATAGCCGTTGGATCAAAGATCCATGGCCATGACCTCCCCTCGCTATCAAACCACCCAGACCTCCCCTCCACCTTGATCAGTCGAGGTTGTAGCCGCTGGATTCAATCCAAAGGCCACGACCTCCTCTGTGAAACATCACAAGAAGACCTCCCCACCTTATTGAGGTCATTGCCCTTGGATCCAAGATCCATAGCCCCGACCTCCCTCACTGCTAAAACAAGCAAACCTCCCACTTAACCCAGTCGTGGCTTGGATCAGATCCAATGACCCGACCTCCCCTCAAAATATCCCAAGACAAGACCTCCCTATCTCATGTTGTGCACCGTGGGATTAAAATCCACTAGTCACGACCTCCTCCTTGTCTTATGCACATCGACCTCCTCAAGACGTGAGGTTGTTGCCCTTAGATCTAGATCTAATGGCCATGACCTCCTTGTTTGTTGCGCAAGCTCAAGATTCCCTTGCGCCACGCCAAGAAGGCATCGACCTCCTTTCTTGGCCAAAGACCGTTGGATCAAAATCCAAAGGTCTTGACCCCCTCGCGCTTTGCAACACCTCGCACCTCCCTTTGGTTGTGTGCCCTTGGATTTGAATCCTAAGGCCATGACCTCCCCTCATGTTCTAAGGCCGTGTGCAAGAAGTCCTCCCTCGAGGTCCGCACCGCTGGATTGAAATCCAACGCCTTGGACCTCCTGGTCCCCTTTTCCACGCCTGCGCTCGCGTTATGGAAATCGGAGGGCCACGACCTCCCTTTCCAAATCGGGTGGCTGTGGCCTCCTCCCTTCCATTTTGAACCTTACCGTTTCAAATCAAATTCGAGGGTCATGTCCTCCTCAGGTTCTTATCCAACGGTTGGGAGGCATGCCCTGTTCTTCTCCTAGCTCTGGCGCGCACGCGCCATGGCAGTGAGGAGGTCAGTGGCATGTCTTGTCCAACGGCTCTATGCCGGTGCGCATTTAATGCGTGTCTGTGCATGGGATACGTGATAACAGCTCTTTGTCGACCGCATTTTAATGCTTGGTCGACTTTTCGCCCCTCTAGTCAGCTCAAGCCTGCCACTGTGTCAACATACCATCTTGTCCATTGTCATAGACCACGCCATGGGCCAAGCTCACCATGAGCTTAGCCAAGGTCTAAGACCTCCTTTGCCCTAAGGATAAAACCACCCCACTATGCCTTTGTCTTCTTTTACACGCCATTGTTCCTTGCTCGCTCTCCCGGCTTGGGAACTCTAAACCACTGAAACCTTCCTTGGCCGCCATTGTTGGAGTTGAAGCTCCTTGGTGGGCAAGGGTCATTGGAGATTTCTTCTCCTCTCCTTGCTTCCATTTGTGCCTTTCCTCTGGGACCAAGCCCTAACCAAATTTGTTTGGGCCTTTTTCAGAGGTGGACAAAGCTAGAGCCGAGCCGGAGCCTTGGGTCAGTGAAGCTTCATTGTCTTCCCCAACTCCACCATCACCTCCACGACCTCCCGGCACCTTAGGACCTCCGGTACTCCTCCTGTAGTCCTTAGTTGCCGCACCCGCTGAATGATTTTATGAGAGCTTTCTTGGCACAAGCTTGAATGTCGCGGAGCTTCATTTTGCTTTTCGGTGTTTGGCCGTCTTGGTCAATTTTGCCTCTCCGGCTCGCCGACGCTCAAAGCCGCCGCCGCCGTTGAGAGGAGGTCCACCGAGTGTGCAACGTTATTGTGCACTCGGTGGTACCATTGAGAGGTCGCCGGCGAGGTCTACATCACGGCGAGAACCAAATCTTTGAGCTCGATTTTTTTTGACGAACGAAGCGGTAGCCGTTGTCGCTTTTAGGACGAGATCCTCGGCTTTGATTGCGCTTAATCATTGCTCAATCTCGCGATCATTGGCGTCTTAACCGCCTTTTAATCCACCCTTGTCGTGCATTTAAGACCGCTTATGCGCGGACCTCCTCGTGGTCCCGCAAGATTTATGTTTTGTCCAAGCGCGTGCAGGCTGGGCTCGAACGCCCAGACCTCCTCGAGGAGATCTGAGCGCCCAGACCTCCCAGCGATCTCGACCATCCGACCTCCCCGGAGGTCTGTGGATGTTTAGATCTACCGCTTAGGACCTCCTCGAGGTCGCCTCACCGTTGAGGACCTCCTTTAGGAGACCCGATGTTTATTAGGCTCATAATACTTAGTCATCCAATTGACCCTAGTATTATCAACCAAATAAACTTCGGTCTCGAGAGATGTATACTCCCGGTGATGCAGATACATACCTCATAACAAAAGAATGTATCAATTCCATACAACACATAGAACATAAGCAACAAACCGAAGTTAATATTAATATGGAATAGCTACTACAAAAGAGGCCCTTTGGCCAAATAGCAATAAGTTACAAGAATACACAATGAAGCAAAAGTGCCATAAAGATGGCTATAACACAAAGCCAATCGGTGTGCTTAACCCCTAGGCATCCGACCGACCGCCAAGCTAGTCGTCAAGAAAGCGCAACACGTAGCACAAAAGAGAGGCTCTTGGAGCTCTCCTTCTTCCTCTGCAACAAATTTGTTAAGCAAGCAAATGAGTACAATAACTTGTTTATTGTACTCGCAAGACCGACGTGTAAGATAATGTAGAACTATAATTTAGCTACATGCAAGCTTTATTTAAGTGGATGAGGCTTTGGACTCATTTTAGCACAAAGCAAGTTTCATTTGCAATAACATAATAGATTGAAGGCAATTTGATAAAGCAATTTTAATTGTTGAAATACAACGCGATAATAACATAATAACAACAACAAGAACAAACCTGGAAGTGACTAACCCTTAGTCACCACAACAATAGCATGAACTCCCGCTCATACCAACCCATCAAGTTTTAATTAAAAAAAGGTTGAGACTAGTCTTGAACGACCTTACCAAGCATGTCCATAACCTAGGACGAGGCTATTCGAATAGTTTTATCCCTGCAGGGGTGTACCAATGTACCCACACGCTAGACCGCCTTTCCTTTAGGCACACTACCTTTGGTGTGCCGGCACGGCTAAGTCCTACGAGACATTTCCAATGGACGATGCTAATTACGAGCCGCAACCCACGGGACAAGACACATTAGACAGCCTAACCACCGCCAATGCTCCTCCCAACACCACACACACAGATTTTATTAAAACATACCCACCAACCAGCTCATAATTAACACCTCCCAAAGTACTTAGTCAAGAGAGGTCCCATATCCCCTCGTGTGGTTAGCACGCAAAAGCGCTTGGCTTAGTGACCCAAGTACTCGGTCCTTAGGGACCCGGCATACCACCACATTCCAAGAACCGCACCATCCATCCAATATGCCCAAGTCTAAATCGACATTTTATTTTCAGTTTTTGATTTTACAATTAATCAAAGCACAAGTGCTGGACATATAGGAGGAATAATAATACTTGTGTGATCAAGACCATCGACTAAGTCGATGATCGCCCATTACTACCGATAGCTAAGCATGTCTAAGCAATATTAACGTAAACTACTAAGTGATGAGAGCTCATCCAACGAGCTCAAACCACAGCGAATAACCTAGGCTCATTGGTAGTAGAGGATAATAATTCCTACAGATTATGCAACTATAGGAAAGCTAGCGACATTTAACACAAAGTAGCATGCATACATAGAAGTAAAACGAAGTAGTAAGCTTTAAAGTAATGGGACAATGATGGAAATGGTCAAACTGCTTGCCTTGCTGCTGGTCACTTTGTTGCGGAGGGTCGCTTATGGGATCACCACAAATGTCGAAACCTAACGGAAAAGCGATAAAGAACCGATAAGAACGACGAAAGACAACAAAGACAGCACAGCAAACGAACTCCAAATTCTCTGAAATTTCTACAGCAGTAAGAGGGTGATTTTAGGAATTTAGCAACAAGAACCAATGGATTTGGATTCTTAATGCAAAAGTTATGAGCAAAACAATTCTGCTCAGCCCTGAAAATACCAAACTGCACTATTCACTAATTTAATTATGAGGCAACATTTTCTAGAACAGTGGTGAGGCTGAGATTTTTACTGTGAAACCAGCACCTCATGAGATGAATAACACAATTGAGTTCATCCCATTTGGAGCTATTATGCAATCTCTATAATTTTTCAAAACAAGAACTTGAACAAAATTATAATGCACAAGTCCTCATTTTCATAACAGCAACAAGCTCAAAACTAATTTTTACAGTGAGTTCATTAATAGAGGAAACCAACAAAGTTGGTCTCACTCAAAAACAACCTACAGAGCAGTAGTTATGAATTTTACAAGCTAAGCATTAATTTGAATGTATATTAAAAAGGGAGTTTTAAAATCTAGTGGCTAACTGTGCTCTGGAGCTGAACTCAACTTACAACCATTTTTGGATTAAAGTCAAGTTCAAGACAGAGCTAACACAATTTGAATGACCTCATTTGGATTTAAAATGAAAAAGATATGAAATTCTAAAGTTTATACCTTGTTTTAGTTTATAACTAAGACTTCACTGGAATTTCTAAAACTCACAAAGACACGGGAGGTCGTGAGCCACAGATCACAGATCCAACGGCTCAGACCTCCCAGGAGATCAACACGCACGCACATGTGAGGTCCAGAGGTCCTGGACCTCCTAACAACTCACATGCGCGAGGCGAGGGGGAGGTCGTGGCCGTAGATTGAGGATCCAACGAACCACAACGATGATGGGGAGGTCCTAACGGACCAGATCTAAAGGGAGGTCCTTAACGGTGAGATCTAAACCTTACATGCACCTCCGAGGAGGTCCGGATGGTCGAGATCGCGCAAGAGGAGGTCTTGGGCGCTCGGATCTCCTCGGAGGAGGTCTCGACGCCCTGCACCAGCGCTTTAACTTCAAGACGCCGCGCGTTGGACAGGGCATTAAAGCGCGAGGGACCACGAGGAGGTCCGTGCGCTCGGGAGGTCTTTAATGCACACATTAAAGGATGGATTTAAGGCAGTTAAGACGCCAATGATTGCGAGATTGGGCAATGATTAGCACCATAAAAGCCGGGATCTTGGTCCTAAAATGACAACGACACGCCGGGACATCCGACAACATCCCGAGCTTGAAGAAATGGTTGTTGCCGGCGATCACGGACCTCGCCAAGACAACCAAGGATATCATCGTGTGCGCAATAGTGTTGCGCACACCATGAGCTTACTCTCGATTTGGCGATTTACGGCGTTGAACGCCATGAGCCGAGAGGACAACGAAGAGATCACACGGCCAAATTTTGAACGCAAAATGATGCTCCAGCGACATTCAAGCGTGTGCCAAATAAGAGCTCCGCAGCAACATCCACGCAGGTGCGAGCACTAAGGACTATCAGGAGGTACCTGGACGTCCTTAAGATGCTGGGGAGGTCGGGGATGGTGCTGGCCTGAGTTGGGGAAGATGGGAGCCCACCGCTCAAGTCCAAGTTCCAAGCCTCAGCTCCAGCTCCAAGCTCCACTTTGTCCCCCTCTGCAAATGTCCAACAACTTAGTTAGGACTTGGTCCCAGAGGGAAGGCACAATGGAAGCAAGGAGAGGGAGAAAAATTCTCCAATGACCCTTGCCCACCGAGGAGCTTCGAGCTCCAGCAAAGGCGGCCAAGGAACTTTGGTGTCTAGAGCTCACAAGCACAGAGGTGTGAGCAAAGTGATAATGGTGTGCAAAGGAAGCCAGAAAACCATGGAGGTGGTTTTATCCAAGGGCAATTGAGGTCTTAGACCATCTAAGCTCATGGTGAGCTTGGCCCATGGCATGGTCTATGGAGTGGACAAGACAAGGGCAAGGCTCGGGCCGACCATTGAGATGAAAGTCGACCATTAAATGCGGGTCAACAAAGAGTGATGAACAGTACCTCCTGCCGACATGCATTAAATGCACTTGCTTTCAAGCTCCCACGCCAGAGGAAGGAGAAGAACAGGGAGGTCCTAGTGGCTATTGGATGAGACCTCGAGGAGGTCCCGCCATCGGATCCCATTTTGAACCGTTATGTTTTTAAGTGGCCGGGAGGAGGTCCCACCACACGATCAAACGTGGGGAGGTCATGGCCTCACGATTTCACTTAACGTGAAAACGCGACGTGAGGAAATGGACAGACGCCCAAAGCGTTGGATCTCCATCCAACGCAAGGGACCTCCAATGAGGACTTACGCGCCGCGATCAAAAGACATGAGGGTGGAGGTCATGGCCTTTGGATGTAAATCCAAGAGCACCGACCTCATCAAGGCGGAGGACCTTGCTGTAATATTTTTCAGAGGAGGTCGTGGCCTTTGGATGTGAATCCAACGGTGCGACCTGATTAAGGTGGAGGGAGGTCTCAAAAGGGGTGCACTGGTGAGGAGGTCCAAAGGGGTTGGGTGGACCAGTTTGAACATGGCTAGCCCAAGGAACAAAGCAGGTTTTTGAATTTGAACTTTTAAACAAATGAGACTTTGCAGAATTGTTTGGGCTAGCAAATGAGCTCCAAATTTGATGAAATTTTAACTGAGCTGGCTGACAACATGATTAACCTTACAGAAATTTTCCAGAGGTTATTATGCAATGCATTTTCTCAGGAAATTTATTAAGGTTGTTTAAAGGATTGTTTTACCTCCAAAATTTATCAAACTAGTTTTACAACTTGTGATATTTTTCAGAGGGGTCCCACATCAGTTTTTGGACCAAGGGAAAATATTTCCAATTGATTGGCACAAGATTTTAGATAAATGGAAAATGAATTTGACTTTTGGTCAACAAGAGCTTTGTGTTTTTGGATTACACAACTCTTGGACAAAAATTCCATGAGATTTTAGGGTTTTTCAAGATGTGAGAAAAAGTTTTAATTTCTACACATATAATTATACTTGAATAACCCTGTTTATACATTTGGGATGTTACACCTTTAGATCTGGTCCGTTCCGGACCTCCCCCATCGTTGTGGTCCGCTGATTTCCCATCTACGGCCACGACCTCTCCACACCTCACAGACATGTAGTTACTTAGGAGGTCCAGACCTTTGGACCTCACGTGCGCGTGTGTGTTGTTCTCCGGGGAGGTCTGAGCCGTTAGATCTGTGATCTGTGGCTCACGACCTCCCATGTCCTTGTGAATTTTCTTAGGAATTCCAGTAAAGTCTTAATTATAAATAAAATAAGGTATAAACTTTAGAATTCCATATCTTTTTCATTTTTAATCCAAATGAGGTCATTCAAAGTATGTTGGCTCTGTCTTGGACTTGACTTTAATCCAAAAATGATTGTAAGTTGAGTTCAACTCCAGAGCACAGTTTGCCATTAGATTTTAAAACCAACTTTAAAATATACACTTAAATCAATGCTTAACTTGTAAAATACAAAACTAATGCTCTGTAGATTATTTTTGAGTGAGACCAACTTTGTTGGTTTCCTCTAATAATGAACTCACTGTGAAAATTAGTTTTGAGCTTGTTGCTGTTATAAAAATGAGGACTTGTGCATTATAATTTTGTTCAAGTTCTTGTTTTTGAAAAATTATAGAAAGTGCAATATAGCTCCAAATGAGATGAACTCAATTGTGTTATTCATCTCATGAGGTGCTGGTTTTACAGTAAAAATTTCAGCTTCACTTCTGTTCTAGAAAATGTTGCCTCATAATTAAATTAATGAATAGTGCAGTTTGGTATTTTAGGGCTGAGCAGAATTGTTTTGCTCATAACTTTTGCATTGAGAATCCAAATCAATTGGTTCTTGTTGCAATATTCCTAAAAATCACCCTCTTGATGCTGTAGAAAATTCAGAGAATTTGGAGTTCGTTTGTTGTGCTGTCTTTGTTGTTTTTCGTCGTTTTATCGGTTCTTTCTCGCCTTTCCGTTAGGTTTCGACATTTGTGGTGATCCCGAGAGTGACCCTCCGCAACAAATTGACCAGCAACAGCAAGGCAAGCAGTTTGATCATTTCCATCATTGTCCCATTACTTTAAAGCTTAATATATCGTTTTACTTCTATGTATGCATGCTACTTTGTGTTAAATGTCGCTAGCACGCCTATAGTTGCATAATCTGTAGGAATTGTTTATCCTCTACTACCATGAGCCTAGGTTATTTGCTGTGGTTTGAGCTCGTTGGATGAGCTCCTATCACTTAGTAGTTTCGATTTAAATTGCTTAGACATGCTTAGTTTTCGGTAGAATGGGCGATCATCGACTTAGTCGATGGTCTTGATCACTCAAAACTGATTATTACTCCTATATGTCCAGCACTTGTGCTTTGATTAATTTGTAAAATCAAAACTGAAAATAAAAGATTGATTTAGACTTGGGCATATTGGATGGATGGCGTGGTTTTTGGATGTGGTGGTATGCCCGGGTCCCTAAGGACCGAGTACTTGGGTCACTAAGCCAAGCGATTTTTGCAGACTAACCACACGAGGGGCATATGGAACCCTCTTGACTAAGTACTTTGGGCGGTGTTAATTGGGGTCGCTTCGTTGGTGTGTTTTAAAGATAAAATGTGTGTGTGATGTGGGAGGAGCATTAGCTTCCGGAAGGTTGTGTGATGTCTCCTTCTCCCCGTGGGTTGTGCGACTCGAATTAGCATTGTCCATTGGAAATGTCTCAGAGACTTAGCCGCTGCAAGATACCAAAGGTAGTGTGCCTAATGGAAAGGCGGTCGGCGTGTGGGTACAGTGGTACACCCCCGCAGGGATAAAACTATTCAATAGCCTCGCCCTAGGTTATGGACATGCTTGGTAAGGTCGTTCAAGACTAGACTACAACCTTTAATTAAAACTTGACATGGTTGGTATGAACGGGAGTTCATGCTATTGTTTGTGGTGACTTGGGTTGGTCACTTCCGTGTTGTTCTTGTTGTTGTTACCATGTTATTTATCTCATTGTTATTTCAACAATTAAAAATGCTTTGTCAAATTGCTTTCAATCTACTATATTATTGCAAATGAAAACTTGCTTTGTGCTTAAATGAGTCCAAAGCCTCATCCACTTAAATAAAGCTTGCATATAGCTAAATTATAGTTCTCGTTATCTTACACGTCATCTTGCGAGTACAATAAACAATTTATTGTACTCATGTGCTTTGCTTAACAACTTTGTTGCAGAGGAGGTAGAGCCCAAAGGGCTTTACTTTTGTGAGTCAGGTGGTTGGGAGAGCGACTAGCTTGGCGGTCCTGTCGGATTGCCTTGTGGGCTAAAGGCACACCGGTTGGCTCTTATTTTGGGCCATCTTTATGGCACTTTTTGCTTCCATGTGTATCTTTGTAGTTTGTTGTTATTTGGCCGTAAGGCCCTCTTTGTAATAACCTATTCCTTATTAATATTAACTTCGGTTTGTTGCTTATGTACTATGTGTTGTATGGAATTGATACATTCTTTTGTTGTGAGGTATGTATACCATTCAGGAAGTATACATCTCTCGAGACTGGTTTATTTGGTTGATAATACTAGGGTCAATTGGATGACTAAGTATTATGAGCTTAATAAATCCGGGTGCTCACAAAAGTTTGGTATCGAGCTGCTCGACCGTAGTAACGCAAGCTTGGTCGCTTTTAGGATATTTTGAAAACCTAATTTCAAAGTGTCAAATGAGTTTTGGAAGCTTAAGAAAATTCTCGATTTTACTCCTCATCTATCTTAGCTTTCTCTTCTCATCTCACTCTAATTTAAGTTTTAAAAGTTGTTTTCCTCTCTTCCTTCTACAAAATAGTTGTTATCGATTAATGGGGTTTTGGGGAATCAATGAGTTTGGCAAATTGAAGTGTTAGCTGCCCATTTACAAGGTTTTGAAGCTTCTCGAATGGACAATTTCGATGGAAGCTTGATGCAAAATCTGGACAGCAAGCGCCAATTTCGGGACAGCAAGCTCAAAGGTTCCAATTAGGGTAGAGAATGAGAGGTTAAATCAACAAAAACTTGTGGGAATAAAAGGGTAAGATGTGATACTAGTTAGCTAAGTATCTAACACTTATTTCGCTGCATTAACCTTGCTCTCTAATAGTTTTAGATCTCATCTTACAATCTGATTTTTAATCTTCTCGATCAATTACTCGCTCATTCAATACGGGTTAGTTGAGTTGAGAAGTTGAGCCTTGCTTTTGGTGTTTCTTGGCTGTTTTAGAGTCTTTTAGAAGCTTCTAAAGTTAATTTACTCATGTTTTGGCTTTCGCTTAGGGTGATATTCCATTCCCTAGTCGATCGCTTTTGTTTCTCTTTAAGGCTTTGTTTTTCGGTTGCGTTGCTAACCCATCCCTTCAGCTTTGGAGGTGCCTAACGTCGAAGTTGGGTAAACTTCTTGTCAACTCTCGTCTGCTTCTACTTTATTCAAATCAGAGCTTCTCATTCTCTTGTATCTAAGTCTTTGGCTCCTTTGCTTGTCCCGTTGCTCATTCACTCTCCGGTTCGAGTTGAGAGTCGGATCCGAGTGTCGGAATGTCCTCGTTAAAATCGAGAAAGTGGAATCCATGCCAAGAATTACATCTAAACGTATGCAAACCATTGAAATGGATTGGTTGTCCCAAACATGGGGCAAATCGATTGCGCCAGAAGCTCATCTCTCTATCTAGTCCTCCCATGAAAGCAAAGTTCGCCACTTTAAGCTTGCTAGATCCGCATCTCTTCGGCGCTTGAAGCGAAGCCCGCTCTAGATATTAGCGAAGTCCCAACAGTTTGTGACTTCGTTGATGTCTTTCCCGCAGATCTTCCGGGGATGCCACCCGTTCGAGACCTCGAGTTTGTCATTAAGTTGGCTCTTGGTACCGCCCCTATCTCAAAGAGGCCTTATCGGATGCCACCGGACGAGTTGGTCGAATTGAAGAAGCAGTTAAGTGAGCTGCAAGAGAAGGGTTTCATTCGCCCTAGCTCATCTCCTTGGGGTTGTCCAAAGAATCTTCGTAAAGAACAAGGATGGTACTTTAATGTCGTCGATTACGCCCACTTAATGAAGTGACTAGAAGAACAAGTATCCATTGCCCCAAGCATTGACGATCTCTTCGATCAATTGATCGGAGCTCGAGTTTTCTCAAGATTGATTTGAGAGTGGGATATCATCGTTTCAGATTCGACCTCGAGGATATTCCAAAGACAAACGTTTTCTACTCGCCACGGCTTGTAATGCAGTACACCGTCATGTCATTCGGCTTAACCAATGCTCCCGCTTTGTTCATGAATCTCATGAATTCGGTATTCATGGAGTATTTGGATAAGTTTGTCGTGGTCTTCATCGATGATATCTTTATCTACTCCAAGAACGATGAGGAACATGCCGAGCATCCGCTTGTGTTAGGCAGCTACGTGAGCACCAACAGACGCCAAGTTCACAAGTGCGATTCTCGTTGAAGGAAGTGGCCTTCTTAGGCCACGCTTTTCAGCGGAGGCGAAGCCGTTGATCCTAGCAAGGTCAGCGATGTTCTTTCATGGAGTCAACCTGCTTCGGTCACCGATGTGCGGAGTTTTCTCGGTTTAGCGGGATATTATCGTCGCTTTATCGAGAACTTCTCCAAGATCGCGAAGCCGATGACGGAGTTGCTCAAGAAGGACAAGAAGTTCGTGTGGTCCGCTGGGTGTGAGGAAAGTTTCCAAATACTCAAAAAGCATTTGACCACCGCTCCCGTTCTTGTTCTTCCCGATATCCATCGAAGCTTCGATATCTTTTGCGATGCTTCTCGTCGAGGCCTCGGTTGTGTCCTTATGCAAGAAGGCAAGGTAGTGGCCTATGCATCAAGGCAATTGAGACCTCATGAACTCAACTACCCTACTCATGACTTGGAGTTGGCTTCTGTGATTCATGCACTTAAGATTTGGCGACATTACCTAATCGGTAATCGTTGTGAAGTGTATTCGGATCACAAGAGCCTTAAGTATTTGTTCACCCAAACCGACCGAACCTCGGGCAAAGGAGATGGTTGGAGTTGATCAAGGATTATGACATGGGTATACACTACCATCCCGCAAGGCTAATGTCGTTCGGCGCGCGCTTTAGTCGCAAGCGCATTGCCATGCCTTGTTGTCCAGTGAGCTTCACCGCTCTTCTCGAAGAGTTTCAGCGTCTCAACTTGGGTTTAGTTGAGCATGGTTCTCTCGCCGCCTTGGTTGTGCAACCAACCTTGGTGGATCGGATCAAGTCCGCCAAAGCAATGGATGTTGGAGTGAGCCACATTAAGGCAAATGTCAAGAACGAACGACCAAGTGCTTCTCGAGGATGAGCATGGCGTCGTGAGGTTCGGCAACACCTTGTGGTTCCAAAGGACATGGAGTTGCGAATTTAATCCTCCGCGAAGCCCATGATTCGCTTTTATCCATTCATCCCGGCCACAAAGATGTATCAAGATCTCCGCCGAGATTTTGGTGGACCCGAATGAAGAGGGAGATTGCGGTTCGTTCTCGAAAGTGCGACGCAGGTCGTCGTGTCAAGGTCGAGCATCGGCGCCTGCAGATCGCTTGACCTTTGCCAATTCCTCGAGTGGAAGTGGGATTCGATCGAATGGACTTCATCACCGGTCTACCCACATCCTCAAGAAGAATGATGCCATTTGGGTCGCCATCGATCGATTGACTAAGGTGGCACATTTCCTTCCGTCCAAGACCTGAACTTCGGTAGGTCTTTTGGCGGAGCTCTACATCGCCTGTGTAACATTCTCGATTTTCTAAATCCTTTTTAAATGTGTAAAATAAATTAAAGCTATTTTATTTTAATGAGAATTGCAAGTTTGGTTCGGTTGGAGAGGTTTGAATTGTCGAGACCTCCTTTTGGTGTGCCCAGAGACCTCCCCTTAGTATATCTTCTTTGGGTGTGTAGGTTTAGACCTCCTCCTGTGGTCTAGACCTCCCATGCGATATGTCCCTTCATGGACCTCCCTTCGTTCAATCCAATGGTTCAGACCTCCCTTGATCTAAATCGACGGCTTGGACCTCCCTCACTTTGAATCCAAAGGCTCGACCTCCCTGCTGTCTGTTCTCTCTCGAGGACCTCCTCCTCAAGCTGGCTCTTGGTCGTTGGACCTCCTCTCGAGATCCAACCGCTTAGACCTCCTCGCTAGACCTCCCTGGTGAGATCCTCGACCGTCAGACCTCCCCTGTCTGGACCTCCTAAGCCTTTAGACCTCCCCGCCTTTGGGCTTAAGACCTCCTAAACCACTCTGACCTCCTTGAGAACCTCCTCTCAAGGGGTAAGACCTCCCCTATGGTTGCCCGATCAAGCTTAATTTGACCTACCCCACTTGCCACCTTAGACGTTCTCATTTCTTCCGCCACGATGTACCGGGCATTTAATGTAGGTCTTGTCACGCCTAATACATTCTCATACGTGGTATTTACTTTGAAGTGAGTCACTAAGCCGTACATGGATATTTTTCTTTGTTCCTTCCCATAGCGACTTCGTGTCTTTTATTATACCTTTTATCCGGGTAGTAGCGACACCGCCTCGACATTCACCAATTTTTGACTCATTGTTATACCTATCCTCGCACGTAAGTACCTAGTTTTCTTCACCACTTTGACTACACATAGATCAAACGCTCTAACACATCACCCTTCTCCTTCTTCACACTCTGTTACTTTGGCTCTCGCCCAAGAACTTTTCGTGGAAGACCTTGGCTCCTACGACCTCCCCTTTCACCGTTACATTCCTTTACCGTAAGTTCCTTTGATGATCTGCTCCACCCTTGTTTTCACCAGTGTCGAAGCTGATCTTGTCCTTCACAGACCTCCTTTCGTGGACTTCTCTTGAAACTCGAGGTGCTCGTGTGAGGACCTCCTCTCGACCTTGTGCAAGCATCTCGCCTCTAGAACCTCTCTGCCCTCTGCCTAGGTCACATCTTCTGACCTTCTCTAAAGACCTCTTTTTCCTTTGGTAAGCTAGACCTTCTCCAAAAGAACCTAATCTAAATATAATTCTTTTACAGAATTGGGTTTTTGGAGTTTTCTTTGGAGTTCTTTTGATTCTTTAATTGGATCTTTATTTGAATCTTCTCCTGAATTTGCCTTTTTATATATGTGTGTAGACTGTGAGGTTCCCAAGAATCTGAGAGCTCTGAAGAAGAAGAATCTCAAAGTAGTGAGCAAGGCAAGTTACACTCTTGATCATATTGCACCCAGTAATTTAAACTAATTATGTTCTGTTTTAATGTGTACTGCATGCTTATTTTTATCAAGTTAGTTCAATACCAGGTTTAACGTTATTGTTATACCCACTTCCTTTGTATGACCTCTGTTGGTTTGGTACAGAACACATTGTCACCTTTAGGTCAAACTTGGCTAATACAGTAGTATGAGTCAAGACCATTTGAAAAACATATGCTCAGTTATGCTTAGACCAAAACTGTTGATTTGGGGAAATCTTTACCAACATAACCAAATAATGTTTTAAATGTTTTCACCATGGCATTGGGTTGTCATGGAGGTATGAAAGTATTGTCAGAAGCAAAGTTATGAAAATAGATTTTGATCAAGGCGAATTGGTTGACTTGGTTGGTGCAAGTTGATGCACGGGATCGTGCCTTATGGTAGATCGATGCCCTTGGGTTTGTGGAAGTCGCCCTAGTCATTTGAGGACCGGTCTTTGAGCGACCAATGCCATGCCTATAATGGGCTATGCCACAATCGTGCAACCACATGTCTCTGCAATGGGGTGTGGGACTGGTCAATAATTTGCAAAACTCCACTACATGCTTTGCCCATTGGTGGTGTGGGAGGTCTTGTTGGCTAGAGGTCTTTGATGACCCATTGTTCCCATCGGTGCAAGAGGGGGCTTCACGGATGGCTATCCATAGGGGGTGAAACCTTAGCAAGGAAAAGTCGTGGTGGAGCAATGCATTGTAAAGGCCTTGTCATGAGCTCTAGATCTCTTACCTTGGAAGTGAGAGGTGGTATTGACGAATGCCGGACAAACTAGAGTACTCATGTCGTGTGGGTAAAGTGCACAACCTCTGCAGAGTTAAATCTATTCAATAGCCGTGTCCACGGTCAAGGACGTCTTGCAAAGGCCACTTGAAGTTAGTTGTTGACTTTGGGAATTTCGAAATGATTTTCAAATCTGTTTTGGGACCGCCGTCCCATGGGTTTGGGCAGGAGCCTAATGTCGAGGGTATCCTTCACCAAATAATGATGAATGCTATCCAACTAAAAATTGCTTTGGTAAAATGAATTTTATCTATTGAAAGACCTCGCTTGAAACTCAATAATGGTACTTAAAAGAAAATTTGCTTTGTGCAAAATAACCATATTATGCTATCCTTGATTATCCATTATGCATGTCATATTGTTAATCCACTTGCAACTTCGCAGCACAAGTGGTAGTGCTCACTCTTGCTCATTACAATTTTTGCCAGAGAAGACTTTGGTAGTGATGGAGATCAAAGCGACTAGGTTATGCCTCCACCACCGCCTGTGGCGTGTTGATGGACTCTTGTGCTTTCTTTTGATCCCTTTTGTCTTTATGTACTTGTGTTGGGCCCAAGGCCATCCTCAGAATCAACTCTGTTAAATATTATGTTTCAATAAAGGTGTGTTTTGGATATCACCACCATTGTGTCTCTACGCGTGAAGAGCTGGCCATGATCCTTGGGACTGCTCTGGTTTCACAGGAACTTGGGAGTAAGCTTGACCTCCATGTCCTCACCGAGGAGGGTATGCGTAAGGTACCGAGGTGGATTCAGATCTCCACGACCTCCCTGGAGGCTCGTGGGAGGTCTTGGGAACACTCTCGCACCTCCTCGCTCTCTTCTGCTTGGCTATGGAAAGGTTCTCGGTGCTCCTCGGTTCTAAGACCCTCTCTGCCAGTGATCTCTGACCTCCAGAGGTCTTGGCTGACCTCCCGGCAGTCTTGGTGGTCAGCCCGAGAGGTCCTTTGTGGACCTCCCGGAGGTCCTGGCTGACTTTCCAGAGGTCCCGAGGATCTCTCTGAACCCTAGGATTGGGTCGCCACAAAAGTGGTATCGAGCACTTCGATCGTAAGTCGTAACCTAGTAGAATGGTTATAGAATTTCAAAATTATTTTATGACAAAAGAAGAATAAAATGTTCTTTCTTACTCGGGTCATCTTTTCATCCTTACCTTCCTTCTGCTTGCTTTTCTTACCTCAATCCCATCTTACCTTGTTTCTTTCTACACACCCATTTATTATGTTAAATGGACCTCTTTCTGCAACGCCTATTAGAGGTCTTTTGAGTTAGGTCTGAGCTTAGGACCTCCCTCAAAAGGTAAGACACGAGTAGCATGATGTTTGGTGATTATAAGCCTCGAAAAGGTTCTCCTCATATTTCTTTTGCGAATTGTTTGGTTTGGGCTAGTTTCCTTAGCCTCTTCTCTTCTCTTTTCCACCTCGGTGTTTGGACATTATGGCCACCTCTCGAAATGGCAAGTGGTCACTCAAGCCATCATAGTCGACAAAGTCGAGGAAGAGGCCGAGAATAGAGGAGTTGAGGGTGAGCAAGGGCAACCAAGATCATCAGCCCACCCCCACCTCCAGCTTGGGGGTCCTACTGACTCAAATAATGGCCAATCAAGCTCATCTAATAAACCTACTCTCACAATCATTGCCAACACCCAATCTCTGCAAGCCGCAGCAGAGCTCAACCTCAAGCTCAAGCTCCACCTCCACCAAGATCTACCATTGCTGAATTTATGAGGTTACGCCCCCAACCTTCTCCAAGAGGCCGAGCCCATGGATGCCGATGACTAGTTAAGAGCAAAGGAGTAGAAATTAGATATGGTGCTATGTACGCATCATGAAAGGGTACTTTTTGCTTCTCACCAACTCAAGGGACCAGCCTCGAGTGGTGGGACAACTTTAATCACCCCATGTCGATCCTCGTGCCATCACATGGGATGAGTTCAAGAAAGCATTTCATCGTGCTCATCTCCCACCCTAAGATGATGTCATTAAAGAGGATGAATTCAGACCTTGAAGCAAGGCAACAGATCACAATGAGTATATGCATAAATTTAACCAGCTTAGCAAGATATGCTCCGGGGATGTTACATCGATGAAAGCAAGCAAGAACACTTTTGGAAGGGTTGAATGATAATATTTCAGTTCATCTTGTTTCCCAGAACACACCGACTTCCAAAGAATTGTGAGCAAGGCCATCCGACAAGAGGATAAACTCCAAAAGATGGAGGGCCGAAGAGAAAGAAAATCGCACAGAGGTTTAATCCAGAGGATTCCTAAGTCTAGGACCTCTCACCCCTGCACCTTCAAAGACAAGTCCTCACGGACCTCCTCAAGGGCATCCGGGTCGAGCAACGACTAGCAAATCAAGTTATCATAGGACCTCTTCGAGTCAATTTCAAAAGAAACCTTCCATGACCTCCTCGGCCGAGTGACCTGCTTTTTTGTAATGAAATTGGGCACTACGCTAATAAGTGCCCAAAGAAGCAACAAGTTGTCGCATCATCCGATCCAACAAGGAGCATCGGCCAAGGAAGTGCCTCAAGTGTGAAGCTTCGCTAAGGTTATCAAGGGCCGTGTCACACATGTCACGGCAAAAGAGGCACATGATGCACTGATGTGGTTCTCGAGACGCTCCTGCCAATTCCGCATCACTTCCGCTTTATTTGACTTGGGGCTTCCCATTCTTTTGTTTCTAGCAAATTTGTGGGAAATTGTGGGTTGTCTACAATTCCTTTGGTAAACCCTATGCTAATACATGTCCCGGTATAGATATGAGGACTAATACCTCTGCCCAAATCTCACCTTAGAGATTTCGAGTTTTATTTCATGCAGATTTGATAGTCTTGCCAACTCAAGGACTGGACGTAATCCTTGGAATGAACTGTTGGCTAAGAATAAAGGTCGATTGATTGTGCTACTAAGTCTATAACACTCACCAATGAACAAGGAAGTCGGGTAGAGTTTAAGCCAAAGACCTCCCTTAAGACAGACTTCTAACTAATGTAAAGGAGGTAGTGAAGTCGAAGACCTACCAAAGGTCGAGAATATATGGATGTGTTCCCCGAGGAACTCCCCGAATGCCACCGATAGGGACATTTCTTTTCTAATTGAATTGGTCCTCGACAAAGACCCATCTCAAAGAGACCTTACAGGATGCCCGTGAATGAACTTGTAGAATCAAGAAACAGATCCAAGAATTGAAGGAAAAAGGATTTATTAGACCAAGCTCTTCACCATGGGGAGCACCTGCTATTTGTTAAAAAGAAGGACAAGAGCTTGAGAATGTGTGGATTATAGATCACTCAATGAGGTCACTATTAAGAATAAATATCCATTACCAAGGATAGATGACCTCTTTGACCAACTTAAGGGGCAAGTGTGTTCTCCAAAATAGACCTAAGGTCCGTTACCATCAATTTAAAATCGGGCAGAGGACATCCCTAAAAGCTGCATTTACCACGTGTATGGACTATATGAGTTCACTGTGATGTCATTTGACCCACAAATGCTCCAAATTATTTTATGAGCATGATGAACAAAGTATTCATGGACTTCCTTGACAAGTTTGTAGTGGTATTTATTGATGATATTCTCATCTATTCCAAAAATGAAGTGAATATGAGGAACACCTAAGAATGGTGTTGGGAAGACTTAGAGAGCAACACCTCTATGCCAAGTTTAGTAAATGTGAATTTTGGCTAAGTCAAGTAGCCTTCTTAGGTCATATTATTTCAGCCAAAGGTGTAGTCAGAGACCCATCAAAGGTGGAAGCGGTCCGAATCGAGACCTCCTAAAACAAAGGATCGAGGTAAGAAGTTTCTTGGACTAGTCAGGTTATTATAGAAGATTTATTAAAGACTTTTCTAAGATCGCTAGACCTCTTACTCAACTTCAAAAAGGAAAAGAGGTTTGAGGACTAAGACCTGTGAACAAAGTTTTCAGAGATTGAAGGAAAAGCTTACCACCGCCTCCCCGTGTTAGTACTTCCAGACATCCAAAAGACTTTGAAGTATTTTGTGATGCATCCCATCAAGGTCCTGGGTGTGTGTTAATGCAAGATAGAAGGGTAGTGGCATATGCCTCTAGACAGCTTGAGACCTCATGAGGAGAACTACCCAACACATGATCTTGAACTAGCAAATTGTGCATGCCTTAAAGATATGGCGGCACTACCTCATTGGCAACCGATGTGAGGTATACACCCACCATAAAAGTTTGAAATATATTTTCACACAAACAGAGCTGAACTTAAGACAAAGGAGGTGGTTAGAATTAATTAAGGACTATGACCTTGGGATACACTATCACCCGTAAAGCCAACACAAAGGGTCGATGCTTTTGTTTAAAAGGATATCTGTAATACCTTGTCGGTCCAAAGAACAACAACCAAGACTATATGAGGAAATGAAGTACCTCAACTGGAGATAGTAGAGCAAGGTCAGTGAACACCTTGGAGGTACATCCAATTGTCCCGACCAAATCAAAGAACAAAGAAGAAAGAGATGAAGACATCCAAGACATCAAGAGAAATATGAGAAGAGGTAAAGCCCTGTGCTTTATCAAGATGAGCAAGGAGTAGTATGGTTTGGTAGCCAATCGTGTGCCAAACAACCAGAGATCAAACAACTCATTTTGGTGGAAGCACACGGATCACCATACTCCATCCACCCGGCAAAGACCAAAATGTATCAAGACCTTAAAGAGAGGTACTGGTGGACCAGTATGAAGCAAGATGTGGCTAAATATGTAGCCCAATGTGATGTGTGTATGAGAGTTAAGGCTCTACACCAAAAACCCGCAGGTTTATTACAACCCTTGCCAATACCTGAATGGAAATGGGAGCAAGTGGGCATGGATTTTATCACTGGATTGCCCAGGACTCAGTCTGGGTATGATTCCATATGGGTGGTGGTTGATAGACTAACTAAGGTAGCCCATTTCATACCAGTTAAGACCACCTATAGTAGCAATGTCTTGGCAGATCTATATATGGCCAGAATTGTTTGTTTACATGGAGTGCCCAAAAGAATAGTATCAGACAGAGGATCACAATTTACCTCAAGGTTTTGGCAAAGTTTGCATGAGGCTCTAGGTACTAAACTCAATTTTAGTACAGCCTACCATCCTCAAACTGATGGGCAAACAGAGAGGGTAAACCAAATATTGGAAGATATGCTTAGGCATGTGCCTCGATTTTGGAAAAAGTCGACAAAAACTTGCCCTATGCTGAATTTTCTTACAATAATAGCTATCAAGCTAGCCTACAAATGTCTCCATTTGAGGCTTTGTATGGAAGACCTTGTAGAACACCTCTCCTCTGGGATGAAGTTGGAGAACATCAACTGTATGGGCCGGACCTGATCAAAGATGCTGAGAGCAAAGTGAAATTGATTAAGGAACGATTGAGAGTGGCCCAGTCCCGACAAAAGAGCTATGCTGACACCCGACGTAGGGATTTATCCTTTGAGGTTGGTGATTTTGTATACCTCAGAGTAACACCAATTCGGGGAGTTAGAAGATTTCGGATGAGAGGAAAGTTGGCACCAAGGTATGTAGGACCATACAAGATCTTAGCAAGACAAGGTGAAGTAGCATATAAACTGGAACTTCCAGAGTCCTTGGCGGCAGTACACAACATTTTTCATGTATCACAACTAAGGAAATGCCTACGGTTCCTGAAGATCATACTTGTAGTAGAGGACTTGGACTTACAGGAAGACCTTACATATGTGGAGCGACCAATTAAAATTCTGGATGTTGCAGAGCGAGTCACCAGGAGTAGAATTATCAAATCATACAAGGTACAATGGAGCCATCATCCGAAAGTGAAGCTACATGGGAAAAAGAAGAGGACCTCAAGATTAACTACCCCTATCTCTTTGTCGATTTCGCTTTGAATCTCGAGGACTAGATTCCTTTAAGGGGGTAGGTTTGTAACATTCGATTTTCTAAATCCTTTTTAAATGTGTAAAATAAATTAAAGCTATTTTATTTTAATGAGAATTGCAAGTTTGGTTCGGTGGGAGAGGTTTGAATTGTTGAGACCTCCTTTGGTGTGCCCAGAGACCTCCCCTTAGTATATCTTCTTTGGGTGTGTAGGTTTAGACCTCCTCTGTGGTCTAGACCTCCCATGCTATGTCCCTTCATGGACCTCCCTTCGCTCGAATCGGTAGGTTCAGACTCTCCCTTGATCTAAATCCTGGACGGTTTGGACCTCCCTCACTTTGAATCCAAAGGCTCAGACCTCCCCGCCCTGTTCTCTCTCGAGACCTCCTCCTCGCTGGCTCTTGGTCGTTGGACCTCCTCCTGAGATCCAACCGCTTAGACCTCCTCGCTAGACCTCCCCGGTGAGATCCTCGACCGTCAGATTCTCCCTGTCTCGACCTCCTAAGCCTTTAGACCTCCCCGCCTTTGGGCTTAAGACCTCCTAAACCACTTTGACCTCCCCGAGAACCTCCTCTCGGGGTAAGACCTCCCTATGGTTGACCAGATCATTGCTAATTTGACCAAGCCCACTTGCCACCTTAGACGTTTTCATTTCTTCCGCCACGTATGTACCGGGGCATTTAATGTAGGTCTTGTCACGCCTAATACATTCTCATACGTGGTATTTACTTTGAAGTGAGTCACTAAGCCGCATATGGATATTTTTCTTTGTTCCTTCCCATAGCAGACCACGTGTCTTTTATTATACCTTTTATCCGTGGTAGTAGCGACACCGCCTCGACATTCACCAATTTTTGACTCATTGTTATACTTATCCTCGCACGTAAGTACCTAGTTTTCTTCACCACTTTGACTACACATAGATCAAACGTTCTAACACATCACCCTTCTCCTTCTCCACACTCTGTTACTTTGGCTCTCGCCCAAGAACTTTTCCAGGAAGACCTTGGCTCCTACGACCTCCCCTTTCACCTAGCATTACTTCCTTTACAGTAAGTTCTTTGATGATCCGCTTCCACCCTTGTTTTCACCAAGTATCGAGCTGATCTTGTCCTTCACAGACCTCCTTTCTGTGGACTTCTTTTGAAACTCGAGGTGCTCGTGTAAGGACCTCCTCTCTCGACCTTGTGCAAGCATCTCCGCCTCTAGAACCTCTTTGCCCTCTCGCCTAGGTCACATCTTCGACCTTCTAAAGACCTTTTTTCCTTTGGTAAGCTAGACCTTCTCCAAAAGAACCTAATCTAAATACAATGCTCTTCATTAATTGGGTTTTTGAGATTTCTTTGGAGTTCTCCCGGTTCTTTATTTGGATCTTTATTGGATCTCTGCTTGAATCTTCTTTGAATTTGCCTTCTATATATATGTAGATTGTGAAGATTCCGGAATCCAAAGTTCAAGAAGAAGAATCTCTAAGTAGTGAGCAAGGCAAGTTACACTCTTGATCATATTGCACCCAGAATTTAAATTAATTATGTTCGCTTTTAATGTGTAATTGCATGCTTATTTTTATCAAGTTAGTTCAATACCGCTTTTAACGTTATAGTTATACCCACTTCCTTTGTATGACCTCTGCTGGTTTGGCATGTAACACATTGTCACCTTTAGGTCAAACTTGGCTAATACAAGAGTATGAGTCAAGACCATTTGAAAACATATGCTCGCTATGCTTAGACCAAAACTGCTGATTTGGGGAAATCTTTACCAACATAACCAAATAATGTTTTAAATGTTTTCACCATGGCATTGGGTTGTCATGGAGGTATGAAAGTATTGTCAGAAGCAAAGTTATGAAAATAGATTTTGATCGCTAATTGGTTGACTTGGTTGGTGCAAGTTGATGCACGGATCGTGCCTTATGGTAGATCGATGCCCTTGGGTTTGTGGAAGTCGCCTAGTCATTTGAGGACCGGTCTTTGAGCCACCAATGCCATGCCTATAATGGGCTATGCCACAATCGTGCAACCACATGTCTCCTGCACGGGGTGTGGGACTGGTCAATAATTTGCAAACTCCACTACATGTCGCCCATTGGTGGTGTGGGAGGTCTTGTTGGCTAGAGGTCTTTGATGACCCATTGTTCCCATCGGTGCAAGAGGGGCTTCACGGATGGCTATCCATAGGGGGTGAAACCTTAGCAAGGAAAAGTGTGGTGGAGCAATGCATTGTAAAGGCCTTGTCATGAGCTCTAGATCTCTTACCTTGGAAGTGAGAGGTGGTATTGACGAATGCCGACAAACTAGAGTACTCATGTCGTGTGGGTAAAGTGCACAACCTCCGCAGAGAGTTAAATCTATTCAATAGCCGTGTCCACGTCAAGGACGTACGCCGCAAAGGCCACTTGAAGTTAGTTGTTGACTTTGGGAATTTCGGAAATGATTTTCAAATCTGTTTTGGGACCGCCGTCCCATGGGTTTGGGCAGGAGCCTAATGTCGAGGGTATCCTTCACCAAATAATGATGAATGCTATCCAACCGAAAAATTGCTTTGGTAAAATGAATTTTATCTATTGAAAGACCTCGCTTTGAAACTCAATAATGGTACTTAAAAGAAAATTTGCTTTGTGCAAAATAACCATATTATGCTATCCTTGATTATCCATTATGCATGTCATATTGTTAATCCATCGGTGCAACTTAAGTAGCACAAGGGTAGTGCTCACTCTTGCTCATTACAATTTTTGCCAGAGAAGACTTTGGTAGTGATGGAGATCAAAGCGCCTAGGTTATGCCTCCAATACCGCCTGTGGCGTGTTGATGGACTCTTGTGCTTTCTTTTGATCCCTTTTGTCTTTATGTATTTGTGTTGGGCCCAAGGCCATCTGTAATCAACTCGTTAAATATTATGTTTCAATAAAGGTGTGTTCGGATGTCACCACCATTGTGTCTACGCCAGAAGAGTGGCCATGATCCTTGGGACTGCCTGGTTTCACAGGAACTTGGGAGTAAGCTTGGACCTCCATGTCCTCACCGAGGAGGGTATGCGTAAGGTCTTGAGGTGGACTCAGATCTCCACGACCTCCCCCGGAGGCTCGTGGGAGGTCTTGGGAACACTCTCGGACCTCCTCGTTCTCTTCTGCTTGGCTATGGAAAGGTTCTCGGTGCTCCTCGGTTCTAAGACCTCTCTCGGCCAGGATCTCTCGACCTCCAGAGGTCTTGGCCGACCTCCGGCGGTCTTGGTGGTCAGCCCGAGGTCCTTTTGGACCTCCCCGGAGGTCCCGCTGATTTTCCAGAGGTCCCGAGGATCTCTCAGAACCCTAGGATTGGGTCGCCACAGCCCGCATCGTGAGTTTGCACGGTGTGTGCAAGACGCTCGTGTCGGATCGTGGATCCTTTTCACGCCTCGCTTTTGGCATAGCTTGCAAGAGGCTATGGGCACTGTTTGCTTTCAAGACGGCATTTCACCCCTAAATCGATGGTCGGACCGAGAGGGTCAACCAAGTTTTGGAAGACATGCTTCGTGCTTGTGTCCTTTCATATGGGAAGCATTGGGAGAAATGCTTGCCATTCGCCGAAGTTTTCTTATAACAACGACTTTTCAAAGGTCTCGGCATGGCACCATTTGAGGCCTTGTACGGAGAAAGTGTAGAACCTCGTTGAACTGGTCGAGACCGTGAGAGACTCTCTTGGCCCGGACTCAATCAATGAGGCCGAGCGCCAAGTCCAAATTTTATTCGTGAGCTGCTTGCGCACGACTCAATCTCGGCAAAAAGAGCTATCGCGGACCGCCGTCGACGTGAGTTACGTTTTGAGCCTAATGACTTTGTTTATCTCAAAGTCTCTCCTTTGAAGGGCCATCAACGTTTCGGCCAAGGGCAGTTAGCTCCTCGATATGTCGGTCCCTACCGTTATCGAGAAGAAGGAGCCGCTGCTTATAAGTTGGAGTTGCCAACTGCACTTGAGGGGTACATGATGTTTTCCATGTGTCCCAGCTTAAGAAGTGCCTCCGTGTTCCAACCGAGGAAGCTCAGTTGAAACTCTCGATGTCCAACCCGATTTGACCTATCATGCGAGCACCACGCTCACAGACTCGATGAGTCTCGAACGAAGGACAAGGAATAAGACCATCAAGTTCCTTAAAGTTCAGTGGTCAAACCATTCGAGGATGAGGCTACTTGGGAAAGAGAAGATCGCTCATGCAAGCGGACTATCCATCTTTCTTTACCGAGTGAGCCAAATCTTGGGACAGATTTCGTAAGGGGTGGAGATTTTGTAACATCCCAATCAGATAATTTGGGTTATTCAAGTATAATTATATGTGTAGAAATTAACACTTTTCTCACAACTTGAAAACCCCTAAAACCTCATGTAATTTTGTCCAAGAGTTGTGTAGTCCAAAACACAAAGCTCTTGTTGACCAAAAGTCAAATTCCTTTTCCAATTATCTTAAATCTTGTGCCCAACAATTGGAAAGTATTCTCCTTGGTCCTAAAACTGATGTGGGACCCTCTGAAAAATATCACAAGTTGTAAAACTAGTTTGATAAATTTTGGAGGTAAAACAATCCTTTAAACAACCTTAACGAATTTCCTGAGAAAAGTGCATTGCATAATAACCTCTGGAAATTTTATGCAAGGTTGATCTCATTGTCAGCAAGCTCCAGTTAAAATTTCATTAAATTTGGAGTTCATTTGCTATCTCAAATAATTCTGATAAGTTTCAGCCGTTAAAAACTAAATTTAAAAGCCTACACTTGCTCCTTGGCTAGCCACTTTGCAAAGTTGGTCCAAATTTCAACCCCATCCGACCTCCTTTCTCATTTGATGAGGTCGTGAGCCGCTGGATCCCATCCAACCGCCACGACTCCCCCTCAACCAACGCACTCGACCTCCCTTCGAGGTCCTCTTGACCTGTGGACCTCCTATGTTTGTCTTGTGCACCAGCCTCCTCAGCCAACACCGCGAGGACCTCCCTTGTCATCATGCTTTTGACCTTCAGCAGACTCACTCGAGGTCATAGCCGCTGGATCAAAGATCCATGGCCATGACCTCCTCGCTATCAAACCACCTGCACCTCCCTCCACCTTGATCAGTCGAGGTCGAGCTGCTGGATTCAATCCAAAGGCCACGACCTCCTCTCAACTGAAACATCACAAGTGAAGACCTCCCCATTTTATTGAGGTCATTGCCCTTGGATCCAAGATCCATGGCCCGACCTCCCCACCTTTATTAAACAAGCAAACCTCCCACCTAACTCCAGGTCGTGAGCTGTTGGATCGATCCAACAAATTTCACGACCTCCCTCAAAATATCCGCAGACAAGACCTCCCCTATCTCATGTTGTGCACCGGGATTAAAATCCACTGGCCACGACCTCCTCCTTGTCTTATGCACATCGACCTCTCGCAAGACGTGAGGTCGCGTTCCCTTAGATCTAGATCTAATGGCCATGACCTCCCTTGTTTGTTGCGCAAGCTCAAGATTCCCTTGCGCCACGCCATGAGGCATCATACCTCCCCTTTCTTGGTCAAGACCGCTGGATCAAAATCCAAAGGTCTTGACCCCTCGCCTTGCGCACACCTCGCATCTCCCTTTGGGTTGTGTGCCCTTGGATTTGAATCCTAAGGCCATGACCTCCCCTCATGTTCTAAGGCCGTGTGCGTTAAGTCCTCCTCGAGGTCCGCGACCGTTGGATTGAAATCCAACGCCTTGGACCTCCTCTGTCCCCATTTCCACGCTGCGATCGCATTATGGGAAATCGGAGGGCCACGACCTCCCTTTCCAAATCGGGTGGTCAGACCTCCTCCTTCCATTTTGAACCTTACTGCTTTCAAATCAAATCGAGGGTCATGTCCTCCTCGTGTTCTTATCCAACGGTTGGGAGGCATGCCCTGTTCTTCTCCTAGCTCTGGCGCGCATGCGCCATGGCAGTGAGGAGGTCAGTGGCATGTCTTGTCCAACGGCTCTATGCCGTCAAGATTTAATGCATGTCAGTGCATGGGATACGTGATATGCTCTTTGTCGACCAAGATTTAATGCAGTCCTTTCGCCTCTAGTCGGCTCAAGCCCGCCAATCGTGTCAACATACCATCTTGTCCATTGTCATAGACCCGCCATGGGCCAAGCTCACCATGAGCTTAGCCGTGGTCTAAGACCTCCTTGCCCTAAGGATAAAACCACCCCCCCTTGTGCCTTTGTCTTCTTTTACACGCCCATTGTTCCTTGCTCGCTCTCCCTGCTTGGGAACTCTAAACCACTCAAACCTTCCTTGGCCGCCATTGTTGGAGTTGAAGCTCCTTGGGCAAGGGTCATTGAGATTTCTTCTCCTCTCCTTGCTTCCATTTGTGCCTTTCCTTCCGGGACCAAGCCCCAACCAAATTTGTTTGGGCCTTTTTGAGGTGGACAAAGCTAGAGCTGAGCCGGAGCCTTGGGCCGGCTTCATTGTCTTCCCCAACTCAGCCATCACCTCCACGACCTCCCGGACCTTAGGACCTCCGGTACTCCTCCCTGTAGTCCTTAGTTGCCGCACCCGCTGAATGATTTTGCGAGCTTTCTGGCACAAGCTTGAATGTCGCCATGTGAGCTTCATTTTGCTTTTCTGTTTGGCCGTCTTTGGTCAATTTTGCCCTCTCGGCGCCTGGCGCTCAAAGCCGCCGTCATTGCTGAGGAGGTCCACCGAGTGTGCAACGTTATTGTGCACTCCGGTGGTACCATTGGAGGTCGCCAGAGGTCTACATCGGGCAAGAGAACCAAATCTTTGAGCTCGGGATTTTTGTTCGGACGCAGCGGCGGCTCGTTGTCGCGAGGACGAGATCCTCGGCTTTGATTGCGCTAATCATTGCTCAATCTCGCGATCATTGGCGTCTTAACCGCCTTTAATCCACCCTTGTGCGTGCATTTAAGATCCGCTTCTGCGCGGACCTCCTCGTGGTCCCGCAAGATTTATGCTGCCAGTCCAGCGCTGCGGCGCTTGCTGGGCTGGGGCGCCCGGACCTCCTCCGAGGAGATCTGGAGCGCCCAGACCTCCTCCCTGATCTCGACCATCCGCACCTCCCCCGAGGTCTGCGTGATGTTTAGATCTACCGCTTAGGACCTCCTCGAGGTCATCCTCACCGCTGAGGACCTCCCTTTAGATCTGGTCCGTTCCGGACCTCCCCATCGTTGTGGTCCGCTGGATTTCCCATCTACGGCCACGACCTCTCCACACCTCGCAGACGTTAGCATTAGGAGGTCCAGACCTCTGGACCTCACGTGCGCAGGTGTGTTGTTCTCCTGGGTGGTCTCGAGCCGTTAGATCTGTGATCTGTGGCTCACGACCTCCCATGTCCTTGTGAATTTTCTTAGGAATTCCAAAGAAAGTCTTAATTATAAAATGAATAAGGTATAAGCTTTAGAATTCCATATCTTTTTCATTTTTAATCCAAATGAGGTCATTCAAAGTATGTTGGCTCTGTCTTGGACTTGACTTTAATCCAAAATGATTGTAAGTTGAGTTCAACTCCAGAGCACAGTTTGCCATTAGATTTTAAAACCAACTTTAAAATATACACTTAAATCAATGCTTAACTTGTAAAATACAAAACTAATGCTCTGTAGATTATTTTTGAGTGAGACCAACTTTGTTGGTTTCCTCTAATAATGAACTCACTGTGAAAATTAGTTTTGAGCTTGTTGCTGTTATAAAATGAGGACTTGTGCATTATAATTTTGTTCAAGTTCTTGTTTTTGAAAAATTATAGAAAGTGCAATATAGCTCCAAATGAGATGAACTCAATTGTGTTATTCATCTCATGAGGTGCTGGTTTTACAGTAAAATTTCAGCTTCACTTCTGTTCTAGAAAATGTTGCCTCATAATTAAATTAATGAATAGTGCAGTTTGGTATTTTAGGGCTGAGCAGAATTGTTTTGCTCATAACTTTTGCATTGAGAATCCAAATCAATTGGTTCTTGTTGCAATATTCCCTAAAATCACCCTCTTGTTGCTGTAGAAAATTCAGAGAATTTGGAGTTCGTTTGTTGTGCTGTCTTTGTTGTTTTTCGTCGTTTTATCGGTTCTTTCTCGCCTTTCCGTTAGGTTTCGACATTTGTGGTGATCCCGAGAGTGACCCTCCGCAACAAATTGACCAGCAACAGCAAGGCAAGCAGTTTGATCATTTCCATCATTGTCCCATTACTTTAAAGCTTAATATATCGTTTTACTTCTATGTATGCATGCTACTTTGTGTTAAATGTCGCTAGCACGCCTATAGTTGCATAATCTGTAGGAATTGTTTATCCTCTACTACCATGAGCCTAGGTTATTTGCTGTGGTTTGAGCTCGTTGGATGAGCTCCTATCACTTAGTAGTTTCGATTTAAATTGCTTAGACATGCTTAGTTTTCGTAGAATGGGCGATCATCGACTTAGTCGATGGTCTTGATCACTCAAAACTGATTATTACTCCTATATGTCCAGCACTTGTGCTTTGATTAATTTGTAAAATCAAAAACTGAAAATAAAAGATTGATTTAGACTTGGGCATATTGGATGGATGGTGGGTTTTTGGATGTGGTGGTATGCCCGGTCCCTAAGGACCGAGTACTTGGGTCACTAAGCCAAGCAATTTTATACTAACCACACGAGGGCATATGGAACCCTCTTGACTAAGTACTTTGGGCGGTGTTAATTGGGGTCGCTCGGTTGGTGTGTTTTTAAAGATAAAATGTGTGTGATGTGGGAGGGAGCATTAGCTTCCTGGAAGGTTGTGTGATGTCTCCTTCTCCCGTGGGTTGTGCGACTCGAATTAGCATTGTCCATTGGAAATGTCTCAGAGGACTTAGCCGCTTGACATACCAAAGGTAGTGTGCCTAATGGAAAGGCGGTCCGACGTGGGTACAGTGGTACACCTCGCAGGATAAAACTATTCAATAGCCTCGCCCTAGGTTATGGACATGCTTGGTAAGGTCGTTCAAGACTAGACTACAACCTTTAATTAAAACTTGACATGGTTGGTATGAACGGGAGTTCATGCTATTGTTTGTGGTGACTTGGGTTGGTCACTTCCGTGTTGTTCTTGTTGTTGTTACCATGTTATTTATCTCGTTGTTATTTCAACAATTAAAAATGCTTTGTCAAATTGCTTTCAATCTACTATATTATTGCAAATGAAAACTTGCTTTTGTGCTTAAATGAGTCCAAAGCCTCATCCACTTAAATAAAGCTTGCATATAGCTAAATTATAGTTCTGTTATCTTACATCGTCGGTTTTGCAGTACAATAAACAATTTATTGTACTCATGTGCTTTGCTTAACAACTTTGTTGCAGAGGAGGTAGAGCCCAAAGGGCTTTACTTTTGTGAGCTGTGCGGTGGTTGGGAGAGTGACTAGCTTGGCGGTCCGGTCAGTTGCCTTGTGGGCTAAAGGCACACTGGTTGGCTCTTATTTTGGGCCATCTTTATGGCACTTTTGCTTCAATTGGTATCTTTGTAGTTTGTTGTTATTTGGCCGAAGGCCTCTCTTTGTAATAACCTATTCCTTATTAATATTAACTTCGGTTTGTTGCTTATGTACTATGTGTTGTATGGAATTGATACATTCTTTTGTTGTGAGGTATGTATACTGCATTCTGGGAAGTATACATCTCTCGAGACTGGGTTTATTTGGTTGATAATACTAGGGTCAATTGGACAACTAAGTATTATGAGCTTAATAAACCGGTGCTCACACATATGTGTTTGATTATATGTTCATAGGGATCCGATTGCAATTTAATATGTGCGGTGAGCACAGCTTTAAATTTCTCGCTCATTAGGTCGGCATTCCCTACATTAACTTGCATGCCCCGCTTAGTAAGTTCTATCAATAGCTTGTACTAAGCGTGATCTTGTCTCGTAAGGGTGATTCAACTCAATAAGATCGCCTTGCTGAAAAATACCAAGTCTTGGTTTCCCCGACCAGCATACCAAAGGAAGTGTGTCATTATCCGGAGGCTTACGGGCTTATCAAGTTGTGTGGCTAAAGATGTACACCCCTGCAGGGTTAAATCTATTCGAATAGCCATGTCCACGGTTACGGACGATACTTGTTTTGATTGACATCATTGATAGACTCCAAATTAAAAAATGGACAAGGTGATAACTTGGTATCGGCATGAATGGGTATTCATGCATGTTAGTTTGTCAAAGTGGACGGCCACTTTGATATGTTTGATTATATCAAAATTACTTGATGTCTTTAGTCCAAATTTTGATTACAAAATGGCCTTTGTGAATTAGAAAGTGTAGGAATAAAACTTATCGCTTATGCAAAACTAATACCAATATAGCCTTCATTTGGACAACCTCTAGCATGTATATTCTCTAATCCTTTGAATAGGCCCCTATCATACACTTTCTTTTATTAGTTTGTGTAAAACTTACGTAGTACCTTCTATACTCAAACAGATTAACCACTTATTACGTATGAGGACTAATATGTTTACTATCCATCCGTTAGCGCCCGAATATGACGACGCTAACGAATGATGTTGTTTCTACCTCCACTCGCTGTTTTCTAGTG
Source organism: Phyllostachys edulis (assembly GCA_036346405.1). Lineage (NCBI taxonomy): Eukaryota > Viridiplantae > Streptophyta > Magnoliopsida > Poales > Poaceae > Phyllostachys > Phyllostachys edulis. Next base: position 58,688,417 of record CM070547.1, on the reverse strand, counting down.
TTGGGCACACTTGGTGGGACTTTTGGTGTTGTGTATTTGTTTCCGTTGTGTACTTTTAGTTAAACCCTTATCACATATGTAAATTATGCACTTAAATCCTAGTCTTGTAAATTGTTGTTAATAATGTATGACTTGTGTATGATTGTGTACAATGTTGTTCAGGATATGTGCATATTAGCCATTGATCTTGGGAGCTAATGCAAGAC